>JALIRY010000011.1:0-582750 GCA_026401215.1 Trichoderma erinaceum | reverse complement strand
CGACGCGCCCCCGCCCCCCCGGCGCCCCGCCCCCCCCGCCCCCCCCCCCGCGCCCGCCCGCCCCCCCGCCCCCCCCGCCGGAAGAACGATGAAAGAAGATGAAGGGAAAGACATGTATACGCGTTCACGTATACGCATCTAGACGCGCACAAGAAGCTACTATCCTGCTTGCCATGAACGTGGCATCCGCAAAGATGCCGAGAACAGGGACCTCGGGATATCCTAACGGAAAGCTGAGAACTCACACCAACAGGATCTCGCTTCCTGCCGCTCATTGCCAACCACCTCTGCAGGTCGCCGATTCCAATATGTCCCTCTCCACCGGTAGCATCGACAAGTTCTAGCGCCAACAGCAGACCCAAGCAAAAGGACCAGGTGTTTCAGCCTCACAACGCAAGGGTAGCTTAATCGCACCTCTGGACTTCGTATCTACATCTTCTTTCTTCTATTCCGTCCTCGCACAGCCCCTGGCTTCGGCCTAAGAATGGGCGATCAGTGTGGTCAAAGTGATGGCATGGCTATTCTCTCCCAATTACCGAGGATCCAGCAGCTGCAGGC
Organism: Trichoderma erinaceum; assembly: GCA_026401215.1. NCBI lineage: Eukaryota > Fungi > Ascomycota > Sordariomycetes > Hypocreales > Hypocreaceae > Trichoderma > Trichoderma erinaceum. Next base: position 582,192 of record JALIRY010000011.1, on the reverse strand, counting down.
TGAACGAATCGGATACAAAGCCCATCAGAAGGCTTCGTCTCTTTCTGGAACGCCATCTCAGCCGCTGTGTGCAACACTAGGGCACTATACCTACCAATCAAAGGCAGACTGCCGCCCTACCATGAGCGGAAAAACCACTCGTAATTGTTGTGTCGAGGTCACTAGAGCTACTGGTGCTCGTTCAGCCGCTACCGATGGATTTACTAGTGCTAGCTCTAGCAAGAGTCGGTTAAACCTGACTTCTCGTGGCCTAGGGAACAAGCCGTGAAACTCACTGCTACTATACAATATGTTGTGGTATGGCAGTACTTGTACGGGTAGGTATCTTCCAAAATGTGTCTCCCTTGCATTCGCCACGCCACACTAATCACAGATGCTAACAGCAAAAGGAAAGGAAAAAAAGAAAAGTAACAAGTCATGCCTCCATCAACTAAAATCCCGCCAAAAGAGCACCTGTTTGTTATAGACGAAATGGTCGCATGCATGTCTCGAGTTCCGCTCCTTGAAAAAGAAAAATCAAAAAGGGGAACCCGAAGCAGCTGTTATGAGTTGACACGATGGACGAAGCAATTTTCTTCCACGTGAGTACGGATGCATTACTCGCGTATGAACGGGAGATCGGCTGTGTCTGGGCACCCCGGTCGAGCTGGCTTGGGCTTAATTCAGACAACTTTTACACCTCAGTTGAGCAAAGCAGCCATGCATAGCCTTTGATCTTTGGTTATTTGGCCTGCCAGAGTCCGGTTGATATTGTTGTTTCATGCTGCAGAAACAACACATGTTCTTACATCTCATGCAAGATATTGCGCAGAGCAACATATATGCTGCGTCTGAGGCACAGGTAGGAACGACTGAAAGGACCACATACTTCTAGAATGGTTGAGTTGAGCGATAACCAAGTGCCCCTTGAAGAAGTTGCGGCCGGACTTCTTTGTCCTTTCACAACTCAGCTTGTTCATTCAGCTTGTCGCAACCAACAGGGCCAACAACAGCCTTGAACGGAGTGGCTCCACTTGCAATGCCTTAAGGCTCATCAAAGTTCGACTCGGCTGAGATAGTCAATTTTAGCTTGTGCCGGATGATCCTCCCCGCAGAGAGCTCCGAGATGTGGCTGCTTACTGGGGGCACGATCGAAAGCCAGATTGACTCCTGCTTCATGGACTGAAAATTGATCAGCGACAAAAATCAGGCTGTGCCATGCATGGAGATGCCGTGTCAACCTACGCCACCTCCGTGGTCGCCAATGATTTGACGCAGCGGAAAGACATTTCGTCAAGGGGCAGCTCAGCTCAAAAGTGCGGTACTAGTAGAACACCGTGCTTTCAATAGCGTACAGGTATGCAAGGAGGGGATCTCAAGTGCGCTTCACCCGCAGGCAGTGGCCATTTATTGGCAGTATTGGCGATCCATTCGAACCCCGGGATACATAAGCGATGGCAATCAGCCGCTGAGATGCGCGATGATTGATCAGAACTCAGAAAGAGTTGCTTCCGCCACAATAGACAGGTACGAAATAGACGCTCAGCTTCCTGACTCATGGCGTTGCTGCAAGGGTGATACGTCGCTTTCACTACTGCACCCCGGCCGCGACCATTCATTCTGAAGTGTCTGAAAGGGCAATGCCATCCTATAACACCGCGAAGTTGTAGGGTGAGTGATAGCCAAGAGCTATCATTGAACTCCATGATAGGTGCCAAGATGCGGCTGAGGGCACGGGGGACTGAGGCCATATTCAGTTGACTCCTTCTGCGGCTGGTCTTTGCCATCGCCCTTTCGTCTCTCCAGTATCAGAAAGGAGCCTATGATTGTGATATCTCAAGCAATAGCTCGGCAAATATCGATAGTCCTCATATCGAAAGAGGTTTCGGTTAGAGTCGGGGCATTGAAATTGGCGGGAGGGAAAGGGATGTCTTTATTGACATTCACGACCAGTCAACCAAACAGGTGTTGAAGTGGCCATAACATGTTGACGTGGCCGTAATATGCCTCCCGGAATACTAGCTCATCAAACTAGTACAAGCTCAAAATCACCAATGTGTAAAGAAACAGTTTGTAGCTTATTATTGGTCGGTTTGGCTGGATGAAGTGGCCAGCAAAGCACTATGAGCTTTGTAAAGCAGCGACTGTTTTAAAAGCATGAAGTTCTTCGTTGGACTTAGCCTCTATGAAAGAGACTGTCTTTTTTCGGGACCAAGCATAGAGGGATATCTCGTCAACAAGAGGCCGTAAGCCAGTCATATCCGTCCAAGGCTCAGTCATAGGAGGCGACTGGGCCTCAGCGCAGCTTTGAATGGTCCATAACATCAATTCTTGAAGGCTTATCAGTATCCATTGCTTGCTTATACTCTATTGACAGCATACTTACGTGAGCTATGAGGGATAGCCGTATTCGCTACCCATGATCTATGTGCTTCTGCGCTGCCTCCGGGTTGAAAGCAGCTAAGAGCCCCAGACGGCATCTGTTTCAACATGACGAAAAGGGCTCCGGAAAATCAGCCGGGAAGACTTTCACGTGGGAAGCCCTATCCGACCCTCAGTACCGCAAACCAGAATCCTGGTCTCATGCCCTGGGGCCTCGCAACGAACAAACGATGCTTAAATCGAGTACTAGCCACGAAGGAGAGATTTCAGTCATATGAATCATGACATCAACGATAAAGTGTTGTTGTGATTGCCAAACTCAGCCCAGGTTCTTTACTTACACGTTCATTCCGTGTACCTGAGAGGCTGAGAGTACCGCCTTGTCACAGGGGAGACGCTGATCTTGGCACGATTGGAACAATAGATTTGGCCTAGCCACTTGTCGAAAACTTATTGACAAGAAAAGCACGCCAAATATTCAAGCAGCACATGGCCATTAAAATATAATAGTCCTCCTTTAGGAGGCTGAAATGTCGCCGGTGACAGCGGGTCGATTTTTCGATGGCCTAATCACCAGACACCAGAAGATCCCAATTGCCGTAAAAGAAAAGTTCATCAAATATGACCAGCTTAAGCCTCGGGTATATATTTGTGAGGCACCTGTCATCTATTATATCCCAATCCAGAGAAGAAGAAAAAAACAAAAGAAATTCCTGTTGCTCGCAATTTGCAAATGCTAGGCAGTGGATGTTCATCATCAAGTTGAATATCGAAACTTGGTCACAGCAATCGTGCTGCTTCGGAGCAATTTGGCATCCGAAAAAACAAAGCAATTAATAAAACATTATCTCAAGAGCGCTTAATCTCCCACCTGCTTTCGACGACAATACGGTTTGCTCCAGGGCGGTCCAGCGCGGAAGACGCTTTTTGAGGACTTAGGTTCGTCTCGCTTGCATTCGGACTTTGTTCCTCTGGGGCGAACACTGTTGCAGCATGGTTCGTGTCTTCGCCATGGTCATATATTGAATGCAAGGCGATTGTGTCGGGTCCTGGTTGTTTTTTCCGACTGGAAAGCTTTGATCCTGATTGCCCAGATCGCTCAGACTGGTTGTAATTGCCCAATTTGCTTGCGCCTCGCGTTTTATTCCATCTTGCAACAAGGGGGCCCAGCATGGGTAATGATACGCAGATGATACCAAGGTTGACTTCGAGCGTCGAAAGGAAATCCACCCACACCATGGTGCCTGTTATGTTCGCCAGTTCCAGGTGTGTCAATGTGATGATTCGAGCAACGGCGACGGCAGATACCCTGTCATAATTGCGGTTAACTTCCATGGCAGCTACATCAAAGGGGAGAAGAGAAAAAGATATGATGAGTGGATCACATACAATAGACCAACCAAGAAAATCGCCGATAGCGAGAGTTTCATCTGTTTTTTCGTGTTCAGCGTCCAGATTGTGCGCAGCGGAAGCGTAAGAACAACAAAATCGCTGATGATATTGTAGACACCGACTGCAATGAATGCCGAGACTTGATTTCCACATTTGCCTCCTGGAAGGGCAGGGTTATAACTAGCCGCGAAAGGATGACAGAGCAGGAGAAACATGAGAATATTGGCCAACGCCCACACGGAGATGAATGCAATCACTATCTTTGTTGCAACTCGCATGTGCTTGTTTGGGAAAACTCGGAGATAGAAAAAGAGAACGCTGAGTTTCACGGTGCTAATACACAATGTGTATATCAGCGCATACGAGAGCGTCAACTGCAAGATGATGATAAGATTCGGTAACGTCTCGGTGATAGGACGGCCAACTCCCATAGGCGCATCTGTTCATACTAGTCAATAGTTGTGTCATCGGAAGTCGAGGCCGTTTTGGCAGAAGAGAAGCCTACAAAGTCCTTGGATAACGAGCATCCCAATGCCCTGGGGCACCGAAAAGAGGATCAAATAATCATCCCACCAAAGCTTTGCGCCAGACATGAATCGGGCAAATAATCGAAGACCAACTACGAAGAGGGCTATAAAGACGAAGACGCAGTTGACAATCAAGTGGTTCTTGACTATCGTCATTATTGGAAACGTGACCGCCTGCAGCGCCATGTTGCCGTTGCTGTTATCGCTGCTGCCGTACTTGCTGCTGCTGTTTTTTCTTCTTCAACCACCATCCATTTAAACACTGTTAATATCAACGGCGACAAAAAATTGAGTAAGCGACGTAATATAGTAGTTATGCATTGGCCAAGAGGTTCCTCAACAGAGGAAGGCGGTTAAAGCAAAGCCTCCATCCCTTGTGGAAACAATAAGCAGGATCGACAGCCTAGGGTCAGCCTTGGCTTACATCTCCTCCCTGCAAGGATCGAAGGAGTGTGTACAGTATAAGTGAGTACGGATCATGAGAGTGCCGGGAGCGGTTGGGTGCACTGCACCCCTTTCAACTCGGACCAGGTCCGGGCGGGGGAAGTGAAGTTTGCGGTGCTCAAGAGGGCTTCGATGCTACTACACCACGAGAGGCAGTGGTAACATACAGTAAGCGGTCATTTAGGCTGCGACTTTTTGCGTTCCCGTATCTGACAGCCCTCCCCGGTTCTTCATTTCTACAAGAACCGAATCCGTACAATCTCCCGCATATTTGGGTGGGGGGCTTCTTGTTTTTTTTTCCCTTCCCGCCACATGTTTGGCATGCCCTGTAAAAGTGAGAAATGATGCAGATACTTGCCAAAGGGGAAACGAAGTGCCGGCGGTTATGTTGGATAAACCGATGGCATCCCGCTAGTGGGATCTGGGGAGTAGCCGTTCTTGATGGCCAGCTTGAAGCAGTACAGAAACTGTGTTCTCAGCGGAGAATTTCAACCGATGGACTCTACACTCCGTACCCGTACTTGAACTGGGCCAGATTGGATCCCTTGTATGCGGAATCCTGCTGGCATTTTTATGTTACAGCAAATACGGGTCCGATGCTGTATCCAGAAGTACGAACAGGGATATCTTCTTCCCGTCCAACATCGAGCCGGGATCTTTTTCCGCGGCAACACTGAAATGCACACCAATTCGCCTCAAAATGGGTATTGCGTACATGTACCGTGAGCAATTTATTCGTGCGCAAAGCACGTTGCAACCCCGTTCAAATTGGCCATTCTGCAGCTCCCTGTTTCACCGTGTTGAACAGGCAAGGTTCTAAATGGACTGCTCAACCACATGCATGTAAGAGTATTCCGCATCATGAGTTAGTGACTCTGATCTCTCTCCACATAGAGCGATGGAGACTAGTGTTCGTACGAGTGCTCGAAAAAGCACCCAACAGCCTTGGTGAATATCCCAGTTCGTTTTCGAGGCCTTGGGGACACATTTTAAGAAGCGAGAGTTCCCCAGTTGAGTGCCCTGGGAGCATCAACCTTACTAGAGGACCTTCGTATTATCAGACAACTCTCATATCGCTTTGCAGTCGTTTGTTATCTAGAGACCAAATATGGGTTCTTCTGCAGAGAATTTCGACTACATTATTGTAGGAGGTGGCACTGCTGGCTTGACAGTCGCAAATCGTTTGAGTGAAGATGCAAACGTCAAGGTATTAGTGATTGAGGCGGGTCAAGACCACTCTCAAAATCCGCTCGCTCTAACTCCAGGCCTTGTTGTTGGAATGTATGGCAAGCCTGAATATGATTGGAACTTCAGCTCAACACCTCAGGTGAGTAAATGCGTTATGGTCCCTAAATTACCTGTTTGATGTTATTTTTGACTAACGCAAAACTTTCCAGTCTGGGCTGAACAACCGGATTATCAACCAGGCTCGTGGCAAGCAGCTGGGAGGATCATCAGCACTCAATTTCATGATGTTGCTTTATCCTCCCAAGGGCAGCTTGGACGCTTGGGGTGAATTAGGAAACAAGGGCTGGGATTACGATTCCCTATCGCCATATTTGCGCAAGTTCGCGACGTTTCATGTTCCCCCTCAAAGCGCCAAAGATGCTGTTGGCCTCAAGTATCATGACGATTCAGTGATTGGCGATGGACCGATTCAAATTTCCTATGGTGAAGGCTTCGGAAAGTCAAATACGGTCTGGATGGAGACTTTCGCTAAACTTGGTCTGGAAATGAAAGCCGACCCAAGAAACGGCAAGGCTCTGGGCGCGTTCCAGCAGGGTGCCAACATTGATCCCGCCACTCACACACGAAGTTATGCCGCCAACGCGCACTACACTCCTGAGATTGCGAGTAGACCAAACCTGACGGTTCTTACAGAGACAGTTGTCAAGAAAATTGTCTTTGATACATCAGGAGCTCAGCCTGTTGCAACTGGTGTGCTCGTCAGGACTAAAGAGGGCACCGAGCAGACACTGAGTGGTGGTGAAATCATCCTGTCGGCGGGAGCTCTCATGTCACCCCAAATTCTTGAACTGTCTGGTGTCGGTGACAGGTCGCTTCTTGAAAGCTTGAACATTCCCGTGATCGTTGAGAACCCAAATGTCGGAGAGAATCTGCAAGATCACCCTATCTCAACCCAGGGATTTGAAGTTAATCCCGACGTTCCATCGAGTGACGTGCTCCGTGATCCAAACGTCCTCAACGCACTTATACAGATGTTTCAGGATGGAGGCAAGGGTCCCCTGGGCCAGTCGATCATTAGCGTGGCATACTCCTCCCTCGCCGATGGAGAAGGTGTCTACTCTGAAGATGCAAGGAAGGCTTTATTCGCCTCGCACGATCAGCACGCACAAACTCGGGATGGCAAACTACTCCGTGAGCTCCTTGAAGGACCCAACGAGCCGGCCGTGGAGTATTTCCTGTTTCCCGGACAAGTTCACACAGTCCTTGACAATCCAGCCAGCATGGCGGATTACCTCTTACCGACGAGTCCAGAGAACTATCTGACCGTCATGACAATGCTGAATCATCCCTTTTCCCGTGGCAGTGTCCATATCACTAGCGCAGATGTTGACAAGCTTCCAACCTGGGATCCCGGCTTCAACTCAAATCCGCTTGATCTGGAAATCTCCGCACGCCATATTCAGTTTGTGGAGCTCCTCCTCCGGACGTCGCCGTTCAAGGACCTTTTCAAGCCAAACGGCGCTCGTATCCCACAAATCAAGGGTGATACTCTCGAGAATGCTAGAGAAATCGTTCGACAGAGTCAAGTTAGTGACTTCCATCCCGCATGTAGTTTAGCAATGAAGCCAAGAAACCAGGGCGGTGTCGTAGATGATAGGCTGAGGGTATATGGCACTAAGGGATTGAGAGTTGTTGATGCTAGTGTCTTTCCTCTCCAAACAGCAGGCAACATCCAGACTATGGTCTATGTTGTTGCAGAGAAGGCTGCAGACTTGATCAAAGAGGATAGGAAGTTAAAGGCTTAAACAAGGCCAGATGTGGTATCAGTTTTGACAGATAGTAATCTGACTAGGAAGTTTACCGAATCCTACAGGAATTAGTAACTAGTCATAATGACAATGGCTCGGAATGTGGGAGAGCTACGTATCAAAGTGCTACATAGAAACAAGTACCATATTTTAGCGGTCGGTGACATTTCTGCTTGTACAACGGCGTCTTTCATTAAGGGATGAGGAAAGCGAGACATGACTTACTTTGGTCACGGTGAGTATAATGAACTGCTGATCTCTTAGATGGCTCTCTTAACCCTTTCGAGTGCATGCTCTACACCATGCAGAACAACTTCGATGCGGAAAGTGTTCAGTACAATGGACATTACGCCGGCGTGGAAGGTATTTGTCAACTACCCAGTCGGCGACGATGAGACTCTTGCAGTCCCAGGGAGCCCGCGAATGCGACGGATGGTTAGTGCTGTTGGTGCATTCTTTGACGGAGGCCAGGGGCACATTAGCCGGCTGCCGTTCCCGTCAGCCAGGGTATTGTCACTCTCTGAGCGAATACAGATTCTCAGCCGGTTCAGGCGACGCAATGATTCAGAAGAGCAACGTTGTCTGGCTTTTCCCAACTCAAAGTCTAAACTGATAAACTCACAGGCCCCAGAGTTTCTCTCTGGAGCCTTGCAGCAGATGATCCGAGAATGTGTATCGAAGAGAACTCGCATGTCGAGGGACACATGTGTGTCGACAGGCGATCGACCAGAAAAGATTTGGAAACGGTATAGTGAACTTGAACTTCTAGCCATTTTCAGGATAACCTTGCGGCAATTGTCAGCCGGTGACGGTGACGCGAATGCGGCTTGCCCAAAGCAGAAAGAATGTTGTTATATACGCATCTTGGCAAATACTGTACTGTATTAGTACTAGCAATCTTTTGCTTAACTAGACTGGTGATAAAGCACGAAGCTAAGCCCATGTGGATCTAACAGCCGTTTGATCTTATTTCAGTATTGCCGAGGCCCTCTGTTGGTGGATCGCATTCCGGCGTACTAGCTCCGGCACAGAAAGAGACCAAGGACAAGAGAAGGTTAGGCGATATATGTACGTTCCTCCAGACTGCTTATTTTCTGCCATTTTGTCCACCGCCGGCCTGTAGGTTGCGGAGCTGTGCTCCGTACGGAGAGTACTTGAACTCCCGATCGAAATAGGTATCCGACCTTTTCATCGTCACATGTATGTGTGCTGCTGCGAACTGATCGTTCGTTGCGGACTTAGGAGTTGACCAATTGCATTTTCTGGGTTGAAAGGGAAAGAAAGGGGTGGAGACTGTTCCTCATACGTCTTCATTTGTTGAGCTCATTGACAAGCTAATGAGATATCCAAGACCTCTGTTCGATCATTGTCTGTTGATAATCCCCCCTTACTCGGTGATCAAATCTGTTGATCGTATTTCTTTGAATAGCTGAGTAAACGCCGAGCATTATTTTTCTCTTCCTTACTCTCTTCAATTGAGATGTTGTACCGTTCTTTTTTCCTTCTGCTGGAATATTTTCTTGAACAACTGCGTTTTTGCATTTTTCTTGTTCCATGGGTGATTGAATAACCAGCCTCCTTGTGGTTCCCCCTATACTCTCAGCACCATGTATTCTATTATATTTATATCGATCGGTCGGCCGCCCGCTCGTTGCCCCACGAGGTGCTAGTTCGTCGTTGCTCGCGATTTGATTTTCTTACGGTTCTTATAATTCGATTCGTTTACGCTTCTTGTAGCTCGGTTGGCAGCACGCCTCTTGTTGCGTGGTTCGTATACAACTCTTAAAGCTCGCTGCTCGTAGATCGGCTCTTGCACGACTCTTCATAAATGGTGCTAACGATTCGATCCTCATAATCCGGCGCTTGCAGCTCGATGCCTCCGCTCAGCCTTGGCCTCTACCCTCCCCTTCATCCCCGTATATAAGTATATGTATAGTATTCGATCGATCGGCCGCCCGCTCGTTGCCCCTCGAGGTGCTCGTAATTCGCTTCTTATAGTTCGGTCTCTGTAGGCTCGATGCCTGCGCTTAGTCGTTGCTCGGTTCTTGCATCTTGGCCCTTGTGGCGCGGCTCGTATACGATTTTAGTGGCTCGGCGCTCGCGTCAGATTCTCGTAATTTAATTCTCATTTGTAGATTCTCAATTGCTCGGCGTTTATGGTTCGATTTTGTTCGATTCTTATAACGAGTTTCGTACACGGTTCTTATGGCTGAGGCTCTTGCGGCGCGGTGCCTGTGGTCTTACTTGTTCTCTTGCTCGGTAGCTATCTTCCTTTAAGTCTGTCGGTGCCTTTTCTCTCCATTACTAGTCGGCAGTGCCAATGCATAGCGGTGATCGTTTGTCGAGGCCCTAAACAAAGGAAGACGTGATTCGGCTTGGAAACATAAGAAGCTGAGCCTTAAGGCCTCTGCTCTAAAAGCCAATGCCGTCGTGGAATATATGAAATGTAGCAAAGGAGAAGTTGCACCAATGGACTCATGTAGATACTTCTTCTGTGATTGCCTGGAATTGCCGTCATAGGCAGTATCAAGTCAAAGTAAATGGTCTCAGATTTAGGACACTGTGAACTTTGCGTTAGATTGAGTGACATACTGCTATAGAGCACAAGGCAAACCTTGGTACATGTATTAATTGATCACATTTGAAACCGGAGCTGCGTCTTTAGCGGAAGTTATTAGGTGATGGTGAATGCAACTGCAATATATCAGCAACTATATGAATGTCAAGAAGGGAAAACTGACCTGAGTACGAGAAATAGGTTGAGAACTTGAAGAGCGCTCGTAATCTAGTGAGAAGGGACAGCTATTAGAGCGTCCGTAAAACTGTGAATACTTCAAGACGGACGAATAACCAACCTCCCAACACATACTATTTAAGTCATATATCTCATTTTTCTTTGATGCCAATAGACTATCATTTCCTGTAAGATTGGTTAGTTCAATGCGTTTGCTGGGTTTTGATGCTGAGGGAGCATACCTGCCTGAGCACATTGACCCATTTCAGTACCAAAGTAACGCCAACTTAACTTCTGTGACCGACTTTGAAGAGGAAATAGATATTTTGAGAAAGAGAGGTTGAGCCTTACCAAAAGAAGCGAAAAAAACACAAAGGTTGGAACAGACGATCTCTATAGAGAGAAAACTCGTGCGTGTCATATTGCAAATACATCCATGGAATGTTCTCAAGACTTAGAGAGGATCATCTTCAGCCTCGGTATTCTGCAAGGAACATTAATTGGCAAGATCAACGTACCAGTAAACATTAAGAGATTGATTTGACCTTTAAGACTATGATTCGCCCAAAGAAGTGCTATTTTGCTCAGCAACTCGAGCTCATGCTCACAGCGGCGAGAAGAAGAGGTCAAATCACGTTGAGATTGAAGCGAGGTGCAGTTGGTAGCATATTCTCAGCCTTCCCTAGGATTACCTATCAGAGATTTCTTGTTTATTCCACTTGATTTTGGTACTCACCTGCCGATGGAGCAAGAGTTTCATCAAGCGTCCATCATTAATTAATTGCAATTCTCAAGACTTGGTTGTGTGGAGCTCTACTGCCAATACATCTACCTGGATAGTCAGCAATTGTGTTAGGCCCAGAATTCGAACCGAAGAGTTGATTTGGTCTTACTGTAAATGGCTTTCTGATATCCGAAACATTTTGATATCTTTCCACATGGCGGCTGGGGACGTATTGTGAAGCAGGGCTTGAGCAGGTAGAGAACTGCACTTGCAGATCTTCAAAGAGCCATACAATAGCGACGGCAATGGAGTCCAATTAGACATCTAGTCAGTCAATCTGAGTTGAAACTCTAGATCAATTGAAAAGGCACTTGTCTGGTTACACTGTTCCGCTCGCAAGATAAGGCTTTTGAACAATCAGCAACAAAGGGTACATGAAGCCGAGAATGTGAGCATAAGAGACGAAGAAGACAAAACGAAGGTAAAAATGTAAATGGAAGTCTGAGAAACTGTTCTGATGCTCAAAGGCTTCGCTGTTCCAGTTGATGTTTGATGACAGGCACGTTGACGGGCGTAGATGGAAGATGGAATGTTTCTTGTCGTGGAGTGAGGTGAGAGGCTTGGATAGAAATGTTGCCCAGAATACCGAAAGAATTTGTGATTCTGTGCGGCGGTCAATCACGTGTGGCAGAATACTGCCAGCCGTCGTTCTTTCTGTCGAGGATGGTCGAGGATATCCAGGCTGCATGCATCAGGAAAGCCAATGCGGAGTTTCTGAAGGGAATGAGGAGTCGCTTTGGAGTGTTAGGGTTATTTTGCAGATTAGTATTGATCAATAATATGCGATTTGAATGAGTTGAAAGACTATAAAAGAAAAGAGATGAACAAAGGGCTGCTGTTCAAGGGGGAGGGACAGTCACTTACTTCAGCAGAACAGTAACTAAACAGCAAATATAGGGCCATAAATGTTACCAAGGTACCATGAGTCGCGGATTTATAGGTCTATTCTATAGCCAAAACCAGCTATAAGCAATCGAGAGCCACGGTGACCTCGCATTTTTAGGTCGTGGATCCAACTGCGATTATCCTTCGAGGGGGCGATAGATGCCGTGCTGTTGAAGTTTAGGCCCATTATTTATAAAACGTGATTGTGTGTATATGTAGAATATGGATGTAATACTGATAGATGAATTGTTCATGAGGGACGTCCTAATTATATTCGATGGAGGATATGCCAGCTGTTGGCCATGAGATGTCAAAAGCGAATCGGCCGGCACAAGGGCTATCGGACAGCCATATTAGTCCCAGGCCGGCGGAAATTTTTGCAAAATTGGCAGAACGTGCCAATCAAAGTTCATCTAGACCAAAATATGCTTCAAAGCATCTGAGCTTGGGCGAAACACCATCCATGAAAGACTATGGGAACATCCTACCACACCACCTCATCTCGATACACTTGGCATATTGCTAGCAAATATCTTACGGCCGGCATTTATAGTCTTATTAGGGCGCCATAACTATCACACGCATAAATTATGAACGCATAGGTACTTGTAGAGAAAACGTAAAGGTAGTTCGCGCACGCCGAAAGAAATAATATAGCTAGCATACAAACATCCATTTGTTCTATTATTACAGAAGTCTCCCACTGACTTGCGGATCTCAGAACAGTCAAGAATATTAGCCCTCTCCAGCGCGAGAAAAACAAAACGGTAGAAAGTTATCGAGAACGAACAGAATCAAAGAAATGGTATCGGGAACAGTCCGGAACCGAGAGAGAAAAAAATGTGGATTAAAGGGCCGTCTTGGAGAACGGTATTAAGAAGGGAAAAAGGAAGGGAAAAGCCCCCTGTAGTCAATAAGCGCCCAGAAGATGAACCCAAGGAGAAAATAGAAAGGAAAAGACGACTCTAGGAAAATGCAGAAAACAATCTAAGCCGGTCCCCATGTTTGGCCACCCACCCACCCGCATTAGCCATGGGGACGACGAGAAAATGCAGCCGCCTGTGTGCTATGCCAAAGGATTCTTAGGGCAATTCTTTCTGTCACACATCAGTATAAACAGCTTATGGAATCAAAGGAAGAGAATCACTTACCCGCCCAAATGCAGTTTCTTGTTCACCAGAAAAGACGAAATGTTTCCTAATCTTCCAGCCGTATAAGCGTCCGGCGCGTCACGCTGCTATAGTCCACCACCTCCTGGGCCGGCCTCCACTCCTCAGGCCTAAACTCGGCGCATTTGAAGATGGCATCAAAAGCTTTTGAGCTTGGCGGATTGTGCCTGGACCTAGAAGCAGAGGTACACAAGCGAGAAGAGGACAGAGGCCCCTCCCGCACAGGAATAAAGGTAGACAAAGGTCCTGTTCTCGCAGCAAAAGAAGAAGGAAAAGAAGACGACGAAGTAGGAGAAAACCCCTTGTCCTTGTCCTCACGGTGAAACATTTCAACCACGCATTTCGTATCCATGTCTTCAAACATGATTCCGCAGCCGTCCTCGCTGAGGTCTGACGCAAAGGGAGCGCGTGGCTCAAACCAGATGACGCGATACCACAGCGAGTCCAGCGGGTGGTTGCCAACTTTGTCTTGCACGAAGTCGTACAGCTGGCCCATGCGAAGGCCTTTGTCCGGATGATGTGCGTTGAGGATGCAGAACTCGAGCTTCTCTTGCGACTTTGGATCATTAATGTTCTTTGGTGAGAATTCCATGGCGATAAAGTCCGGTATGGGGGGCTGTGTGACGAGCATCCTGCGCCAACTTGCGCCGGCCCGCGTGAAGCGATCTCTATCCAGGGCTATCTGGAGAGCTTCAGCTTTGGTTATGTCGGGCCTGACAGATTCATACTTGTTGTAGCCTGTATCCAGTTTCCTCTTCAGCTTGAGCTTGTTGTGCTTGGAAGTCCATCGCTGCTCGTAGAATGATTCAGACCGGCGCGTGTAGCCGTAGAACTTGCTGCCTACAGGGAAGAAGCTGCTGCGGAAATGCCTGACTAGCAGCGAGTTCAACACGGGATATACTTTGCCTAGGTCTGAGCCCTTCTCGCGTCTCGCCTGCGGATGGGGCTCGAGCGGCCGCGTCTCATCGGGAATGAAGAAGAGCTTCCGCTGCAAGAGAACTGATCCGTCAACGACTTCCTTCCACTCTTTGCACACCCGCTGGACAGAAGTCAGGAGAGTGACTGCGTCGACATGGGCAAACACTTGCTCCAGAATCTCAGTGGAGTCCAGCGCCCTTTTTCTTGCGGGCCCAGGCAGGTCTGGACGAGCCAAGTTCGGGCAGGCCACATTGATGCGAGAGCCATCTTGAGTAAGCTTTACCAACACACCAAGAGGACGCACAGGGACGGACAATCTAAAGCCACCAGGGAGAGGCCGCCAGGCAGGGAAGAAGATGTCAGGTTCGGGGTTGAACCTGGCGAAATTAATATGGGGATTATGAGGGTTCAAAATAGGAAGGGGATGTTTCAAGGATCGAATATAATAAGAAGATTCATTGTGAGACGGAACATAGAGAAGAAGAGGTACGGGAGGGTCAGGCCCGCCGTGGTGACTTTCTTCGTCAACCTCATAGATTGTTTTCATCATGATGGCTGGCAGTTGGTCTTGATTAGTAGCTACCTAAGTAGTGGCGATTGGTGATTCTGGTGAACAGTCTATGACAAAGTGAATGGGCTCTATCAAGGGAGGGCAACGCTGAGAGACTCAGGCTAGAATTGAAGAACGGAGACAGAGAAATGAAAGAAGGAGATGGATTCAAAAGGGAATGGGTGGATGTGTAAATTGCTCGGGGGCCACCCTCTTATATACCTATAGTAGGCAGCCTTCCTCATGTCAGGGTCTCTATACGCCTTCCCATCTAACTCTACCTACCTCTTCTCCCACACCTTTTCGCCTTTCGCTGCTGCTACTTACTACCACCGTGGTACTAGTTGACCAATAAGTATTACTGTACTGCTCGCTGTTCTGTACTACTTTCGGAATAAGCCAAAATGTACATTTTGCTTTTTCCTCTTATTTCTTCTGTTAGTTTGAGACAAGAATGACCTGGTGTCGGCTGAGGGCGGAGCCATTCAATGCCAGCTACGAGCCTCCATTGGTTTGAAAAAACAAGGCTGTATAAACGACTGGGCCTAAGCTGTTTGCTTGTGCCGCCCCCGTCGTATTTTGTGGCTTCTTGTATTTCCTTTGGCTTCTCTTGTCTTCTCTATGTCTCTACCTATGCATACTATAGCTGCAAGTCGCCAGACTATCAGTCAGTCGAGGGAGAGAGGGGAGCAGAAGCTGGCAGAGATAATACAAGGTAGTTGGATAGGCCCCCTTCTTCGTCCAGAGAGGCAATTCGTTTGAAGTATATTACTCCAGTGCCATTTCGCGCGAGAATCCGCCACTACCACACACCAACTTGTAATTTATTTTCATCGTTTTTTGCCCCCTCTGCAATGCGACCTGGCGACCTGGCTGCTTGCTACTGGGCCAAAGCGACAATGGGGGCATGCAAGCCTGGTTGAAATTGGCCCATTCGAGCATTGCATGAACATACAGGCTATTACACTCCGTGGATAGGCAACCTAACTTTTCTCTAATTGGGCTTTTAGGCGTAGTCTCTTGGTTTTTTGCATTCAACTCAAACCAATTACCTTTGCAAGGCAGAGGAAGCAAGGCATGAACACGTGTCACGAGCAAAACCCGCTGTTAATTATGCAGAAAAGGGCCTATTTCTCGTTTCTGTGTAGGATTTGCAAAAAAAGCAGGTGATTTTTGACAATTGATTGAACTGCAAGGCAGACGCAAACGCAGATGCAAATTGCGGACCGTAAATACATGGTAGTAATGAATTGAACTACGAGGTATATGGAATGCAGCTAGCTAACGCGGATGCAACTGTTTATCGCTTCCTACATGAGATGTAACCAAACAGGCACATGCGTGCGGATGGGGCGAAAAACTACCCCCAGACCAGATATAAAGAAACAATTTCATTGGGGAGAACTGGTACAGCACAATATTACCCATTGTTGCTGCCTCGTCACCCATCTGCCCTTTTGCTCCAATGCTCTTCTGCTTGACTAATTGTCTGACTGTCCGTAAACATTCTCTCTCCCACTCTTCGGACAACTCCATCCCCAAGACTGAACTTCAAAAAAAGAGGAAATGACACAAAAGTGGGTACTTTCAGGTGCGGCTGAAGGTGTCTTGGGCTTGTGCTACTCCTACTGCCTCAAAATCACTCTTTTATCCCATGCTTTCTTTTTGTTTGCTCTTGATTACAAAATCCCCCCTGCTATGTCTGTCTTTTGTCTTTTGTTTTTTCGCCTTTTTCCTTGATTTTTTTTGAGGGGTTTTCTTTTCTTTTTTTTTTGCTTTTCTGCACCTGAGACAATAGTTACGCCACTTTCAGATGAGGGGGAAATTTGGGTTGTCAAAAAGCAGGCTGGGCAGGAGACGTGGCAAACGCGCGTTTGCTGCTGCATTGCAGTGCTTTGCTTTGCTTTGCTGTAAGTGAACCTGGTTGGATGATCAGCGTACACTCGCACCTCGTACGTACGAGTTGGAAAGGAAAGAGAAAGAGAGAGAGGGAAACAAAGGATCCAGGCCTGCATGGTAGCAGTACATGCTGCACTCTGCGGCCTTGCGCACATATATACTTGTACAAAACATGATTCGTATCATGCGAGAAAAAGAGAGAGAGAGCAAGAGAAGAGCATACAAATCATGCAATGCAGTGCCTCATACAGGACAGTGGAGTGAAAACCTACCACTCAGCGCCCACAGCAACAGGACAGCCACTCGCACACAAACCTGATTAGGTGGTGCGTAGGAGCAGGATCCGGGGCAGATGGTCCCACCCCGGACACGCTCCGAGTCGCCCACTCTCGAGGCTTGTACCACGTATATTAGCCATTCGAACTGAAAATGTAATTCTGATTGTGATTGTGACTGTGAGTGCCTGAACCAATGAACAAGATAAAAAATGCCAAAGCAGTGCATTGAGGCCCAAAGCAACCCCACAGATAGACGCCAAGTCGTAATGCAACATAAAAACAAAAACAAGCACAATGTCATGATACCATTCGCTCTCGCTCTCTCTTTCGCCCCAATAAAACCAAAAGCAAAATAAATCAGGCTCCCAAGCACACAATCTCTCCCTTGTCTGCCCCTCTCTTCTCCGGTTCCCCGGCCCAAGCACACACACTCTCTCTCACTCACACTCACAGAGCTCATCCTCTGCTGCAAGTCTCAGGTATATGATTCGCTCCGGCTCCGGCTCTGGTTCCGGGTTCCCCTTCATACTCCCTCTCTCTGTTTGTTGTCTCTCTTTTCGGTCTTTTACTTTCGTCTCATTTTTTCGCTTTGCTTTTTTACAACAGGTCGTCGGAGCCACTAGCAACGCTCTGTTCAATAGCGTGGATAATGTCTCCCTCTGAGAAAACAGGCCCTTGTCCGTCGCATTTGGCCAAACGCTTCATGCGCTCGGCTACTTGGCTGACGTCAACTAGGCCGCGCTTGTACGAAGGGTGGGCTAGAATGAAGTCCCAGGCGGCTCCTGCGGCGAGCAGCCGGTGGCCGTCGTCAGAAGTAACAATCCGGTGTGAAGGGAACTTGTTGTTGTGGCCCTGGAGCACGTTGGTGTAAAAGTCGGTAGGCGTATAGGTCATCGGCCCTGTTGTCATAGGCTCGGGAGAATGAGAGCCGTTATTCTGATTCATGGCTGATGTAGCCCGGAGAATCTCGTTCTCGGTCGACATCCGCTGAAGGTCTCGTCGCAGTCGCTCATTTTCGGTGGCAGCTTCTTTCTGTGCGGCCTCAAGGTTGGCCAGCTTGGACTCGAGATCCTTGACATGTCTTTCCTTTCGTTCGCGGAATGCTCGTTGGCTGTGAAATCAGAGCAATGTCAGTATAAGCTAGAGCATAGACCCTCTTCCTGATGTAAAAGGAAGGAAAAAGAACAGGGGAAAATCGTAGATTCGCCGCCTATGTGGCATTTGTTCTGCAAGCCGGGTTTTGTACCCACGAAGAAAAATAATGGCAAATTAGGAAGGTAGGAGGAGGTTTTAGAGTAAGCTACACGCCCCGGATTTCATCACCCATGAAGCAGATCAATCTACTTTGGTAGTTCCGATACTACTCAAGGAGATCGTTCCGGGACACTGCAGCACAGCAAAGTAGACAAGGCGAAGATAAGGGTTTTGAGACGATAAAGCAATGGGGGAACACCTACGCGGCACGGTTCTGGGCTTTTCTTCTCGACTGCGCGGGAGTCAACAGGTCCTCGTCTTCGCTGCCGCCGCGACCTATGTCGTCGGAGTTGGCCTCGATCTTGGTTCCCGATGCGCCATCCAGTCGCATGCTGCCGCTGCTGCCATTGATGCTGCCATTTGTTGACGGAGACTGCGCCAAGTGGTCCGAGACGTGCTGCTGTTGGTCTTGATGCTGCTGCTGTTGCACGGCAGCTCTCGGATGCTGGCCGAAGACGGGCGGCGACGGTGGGCTTTGGTGGAATGCCGACTGGTGATGGCTGCCGAAAGACCCCGTATAGTCAAAGGTATTGAAGTGGTCTGCAAAGTTGTCCTGTGAAAAATCAAAACAAAGTTCGATTGTGTCAGCATCAGTCAAGCCTTTACATGGAGATTAATCATTCACAGCCAGACGAGTGGTGATTAGTCTTCACTCTCGTAATGCTCAAGTAAGGGAGCGCTAAGGCACACAATCTGCGCTTTCGGGAGACGAGGTGGGGGATGCTGGGGGTTCACAAAAACCTACAGGCGGGGAGGTATGGCTGAAATCGTCCGAGCCATTTGATTGGGAGTGCGAAGGCGTCAAAGGCATAAAAGAGGCCGGGAACGCCTGGTGAGGGCCGGCAAAGGCGTACTGAGCTCCGAAATCCATGGTGTTGTTGTTCTTTCTTCTGCGGAACGATGCAGCGACGAGAGGATCCTGAGTTGGGTAGGTAATGATGGAGCGGTCGCCTGGCCCTTTTTTTCCTCTAGTCCTAGGCGTGTACGGAGTTATGTACGGAATATGGTCTTCGCCCGGAATGGGGGACGGGGGGGCTGAGGCGAGTTTTTGAGTTGGGCTTTACCTTTGTCCACTCGACTCGTATATAATACCCTGGGGCTATGGGTGGTACTGTAAGTGAGAAATTGGAAATAAGAGAGAGAGAGTGGGCGTTGTTTTTTCCAATTTGGCGGCCTGGGCCTACGTTCGCGTTGTCCGGACCCTTCCCCAATGGCACTATCACGCGAGTAACATTAATAAGACTGACAACAAGTCAGTGAGTCTCAGCCAAGCGACAATTCCCGACTCAGAAGAAGAGAAAACCCAGGAGCGAAGACGGCAGAAGACCAGAGACAAGCTGCGGTTACGCTGCCTAGCGCTCCCACCGGCGAATCAAACGTCGTAGCCGGAGACTCGGCAGCTTCTTGAGGCCTGAGGGGGGCTTGTCATGATGCCGCGAAGATGCTAGCACGCATCCAGGTGAAGCCGTGGGGAGACGAGTCCCTATTTTTCGCATTGCTTAGGGATTACCGCGCGGTAGCAGCCACCTGAGACCCCCATCCATACTATCTATTGCCTCATGGGTGGGCAGCACAGTGTTTGTTGCCAGGTAAATAGTTCTCTCTCTCTCGGGCGTCGCGTTTGTGGCGCCAATACCCAGCGCCGCTTTGGTTCTAACTGTCCCACGGCCAGACCGCCATTGTTTTGCTGCCTCTCTGCCTCGATTCCAAAGTTTCCCCAGCCCGGCACAGCCGCTGATGCCGCTAAGAATACCAAGAACGGCGACAGCTCCAAATGGCTAGGTACCTAGCTATCGAGCGATACAAGGCGTGAGCCATGTGCTGTGTTGGCGGCGAGGAGGGGCGTCGCACAGGGGGTCCCCTAGTGCTTTGAGAGATACGGCCTCAGAGTACGGCAGTTGAGCCTAGCATGGCTAGATCCGACATAGTGTGAGGGTTGCAGTTCTTTGTGGTGCTTGCTGACTTGATTCTACAGTAACTCTTGAGACTTTGGATTTTTCGAAGGTTCCGCTCTCTTCTGGAAACAGAACATGGCCAGAAAGTTCTAGCCGGAAAGTCCGTTTTCTCTGCCATGGTTCCTAGAGCAATGACATGCCACTCTGAATAAGGTTCTGGCAAGGAAGAAGAAGAAAAGATAATAGTGAAGTGAAAAGACGGCAGAAGACAAGGGGTGGAATAAAAAAATTTCAAAAGCCAAGGCCTAAGACCAGATTCCAAACACCCAGTCATCGCCGACTGGGTCAAATCCTTCCTCACAGGTTTAAGGACTGCCAGTGGGATAGAACCCGACGCCATAGCTCAAGCTTACTTTTCGGATGGTCCCAATTTCCGTTCATATAGGCCGCATACGACGGGAAATACAATTTCCATCGAATCACCGATCCCAAAACTCCTAAAACACCGCCCCTTGCGCCCTCCCAAGGTGAGCAGTAGCCTATTCGTTTAAGTATAAGTTGGCGCAGGGCAGTCTCCACGTGCTGATGATCGCTGAGGGCATCGCTCTCACCACATGCAGCAAGCCAAAGTTCCATGCACCTTCAAAGGGTAAACATGCCGACTTGGAGTACGTCTCGGCCGTGCCCCGTGCACGACTATAGCTCGTAACAATGGTAGGATCATCATATAAACAGTAGCGATAGAACCATAAAACAAGCTGTTGCCCTGAGATCCATCGTTCCGGACTCCGGTAACCGTAGGGCTGAAGGAAGCCTTCGAGGAGGGGTCCTTGTGACTCTCCTGTGTCCTAGATCAGTTGAATAGACTGAAGAGGCCTGCTGGTAGGCAGAAAGTTGGCTACTGTCAGCATTGACTAATAGTTGTCTATTCTAAGCTCCCGCACTCCGCGCAGCTGGGACAGACCAAGTCTTCAACAGAGCGGGGCCTAGCTTCTGGCAGGCAGATCAGCACCAGGAACGGCATGACATGGATCCTTTGTCCGTTTCTATTCACCAGGAAAGGCATGACATGGACCGTGTAAGGCGCCTTGTAAGGGGATACTAGGTATCCTATCCGCGTTTGCAGGGCGAGCTTGAGTTTGTAGGGGTATTCCGGCCAATACGGTCCTGCATGGACTGACTTGCATTCTCGGCATCTTGACCTCTTGAAGGAAGTGGATTCCGTAAGACGGTCTTGCAGTGCTAGCCAAAGCAAGTTGGTTCTACCCGACGGCTGAAGGTTAGTCAAAAAAAAAAAGCCGATGATTCGCGAACCGAGAACTGTTAAGAAGAGGATTGGGAATCACGAACTTTTTTCACAAGGAGACAAACTGAGACCGTATTGAGAAAATTAAGCTACGGTCTATCAATATCAGATATCCGATATGGTGTAGTGGCTAACATCGCTCGCTCTCATTCTTCGAGTGCCGAGCAGCCCTGGGTTCGATTCCCAGTATCGGAGATTTCTCTTTTTGATGCATTTTTCTTAGTTCTTTTTTTTGCTGTTAAAATGGTGTCGAAGATGTTGTGGTTGGTTGTTGAAGATGGAAAAATGGGGAGGAAAGCATATTACTTGCGTATTGGATTACGTCTTCGCAAATAGGAAAGGAAGGAGCTGCATCTCCTGGTGCTTGCAGGATCAAGGTCCCGCTAAAAGGACTGATATAGTCCAGATCTCTCCACAAAGCTGACCCCATGCCAGCTATAGGTTCGAAATAAGAAATGACAAATGATCCTATATCATTTATTAGTACAAATATGCCATTCATACGTCCGAGATATATCTATAGGTAGGTACACATGGAAAAAGTGCTGTCCCCAGGCTCTATTTGACCCCTTGTACAGGTAGTAACTGTGAACTACTTACTCGCCGCTAATTCAGTTTTTCTTCTTCAAAATCTTTCTCTACAATCAATTGCTCTATCTAAAATGGCATCTAGCAAATAATACTTATCCGCCAAACGCCCAGAAAAAATCTATATAAACTCAGGCGAGCGCCCTAATATCACATAATAGCTAACCTCGTGCTGAAAAGAAGTGGCCATCGTCTGTCGTCCCATCTAGACTCTCGTCCATTCAACGTTTAAATCCATCATCATATCGCGTTACAAAGTATTGACTTTTTTCCCTTTTGGTTCTTCTCCATCTTTCCCTATTGTCGACTCGCTCATGTCGTAATCAGCGCATGGGCTATTTTCTTCTTCTTTTTCTTCTTCTTCTTTTTCTTCTTCTTCTTTTTCTTCTTCTTCTTTTTCTTCTTCTTCTTTTTCTCCTTCTTCTTCTTCTTCTTTTTTCTTCTTCTTTTTAAAGAAACATGACACTATATTATACAAACAGACCCAAGTAGCGAGTGTGCTTGGATATATGAGTGTTTTCCCTCAATACAGTGCCTTCTTTCAATGGCTCTTGATACCATTGGGCTTCAAGACAGCCGCCTCGTGGTGAGGGTGCTTAATAGTCAAGCACCAGATGTCGAGGTAGTCACAGATAGTAACAATGACATCCACCACAAAGCTTCCGTAGACACCAAGAGCAGTGCCGAGCATCAGGAAAACAAAGGCAGTCTGATACACACCATCGCCAAGAGAGCTGGGCCAGCCAACGCCATATTTGTTCAGCAGGACAGGACCAATCGAATCGGCAACACCAAAGCCAACCAGCACGCCCAAGATGTTCCAGTAGGGAAAGCGCATCTTGGTGAGGTGTGCGGTAATCATCTGCCCGACGCTGTAAGCGTTGACGAGGCCAGCAAACAGGGCAAAGGGAATCAGGTGATGGTGGAGGATGTTTGGCTGCAGATAGAGGTATGTAACGATCAAGGCCCAGATAGCGAAAAAGGGTCCAAGGCCAAGAAGGGCGCCTCGTGATCGGTCGCCGCGAGCCCGTCGAGCACGAATAACGTTGACGGACGACTCCACAGTGTTAAGCACCAGGACAATTGTTCCCTGGACCATGTACCACTCGGTGAATGTGAGGTCGTAGATGAATTGGGGAATGCCTAGCGAGGTAGGAACACCAATGGCACCCAGGGCACTCTGCTGCCAGATGTGTGCGCCTCCCATGAAGCCCGTCAGGGCAAAGACAGAGGCAACAATGAGCACGCCCTCAACGGGTCCATTGACGATGCCGAGAGTCAGAGTTTTGGTGTGGTATTCGTCCCAGGTCTGAACATAGAAGGTGAGAAGAGCTGGTAACTCTCATTAGTATTCCTAAGTCCTCTTTCTCTTCACCTCGTCTTCCAAGCTTGCATGGTTCCCCATATAAGAAGCGGGTGGGACGATGGAGGGGAAGTGGGGGAGAAGCAAAAACTGAGGAGGGCCTTACAAGCAAACAAAGTAGCTACCGTCTTCCAGCCTTGGCCCATGTTCTGGGAAGCGGCAAAAATGAGCACCTCCAGAGTCGTATTCAGAGCATCGACACCGTGATCGAAGAGTTCGCCGAGGGGTCCGGACTGTTTGGTTCGTCGACTGCAGAAATTCGCTTCAAAGTTAGCTCTCTTCATACCCTTCGAGCTCCAAACTCCTCAATTCACATCAACCAGCGCGTGGAGACATTGAAGGCATAATAACTTACGCTTGAGCACCGTCTACAGCGTCAAAAGTCTGGTAGAGCAACAATCCAATGGCCCAGCTGTAGTACACCCAGCTGGGGCAATCCTGGTCCAGCGTGGGGTTGTACCACAGCATGGTCAAGAAGTTGATGACGACAAACGAGAATCCGGTCAAGGTGATAAGATTCGGCGCCATGCTCATTGGGAAGCAGTGGATGACAAAGTTGGAGTAGAAAGGCTTGAGGATATATTTCGAAACGAGCGACCGATCCACGGCAGAGTACTTGTACTCTTTCAAGGCCGGGAGGTTGTGCTGCCGCACGTAGACCATCTTGTCTTGCTTATTCCTTCTCGCAGGGCGTGTTGATTTGTTTTTCGGTTCTCGATGCGGTCGCAATGCCTATCGGAGCGTATTTCGCAGGATCTCGTGTTGGTTGGGCGTCAAGATCGTATCGGCTCAAGCCAGAGAATTGGCGTCTGGTGTTCTTTCCCACGCCAACAAAAAAAAAAATCAATCGAAACAGAAGGCAAAAGCAGGCCCAGCGCCGAGAATCAGAAGAAGCGAGAGGAAAGGCTGAGAAGGCTGCGCGAGGAAACGAAAACAAGGCTAGGGATGACCTCCTGTGTCCGGTAGCGTGTCCTTGTTTTTAATTTCCAGGTTAATTTTTAGTATGAAGTAATGGCTGCTACCAGGTCGCCGTCACGAGGAATTTTCGGCCGCACAAAAGCGAAGGACTGACATCAACCACAGCTATTTACACCCTAATCCTCTTCTGGAGTTAGCGCAGAAAGCAAGCTGAGAAGCTTATGTAACAATCCGTGAATACTTATTACACCAGCTCTCGCCAATCCCATCTCTTTCGACAAATACAAGGAAGGGATAAGCAGCTGGTTTGGTCAAATGTGAATACAAAAAAATGAATAAGCGTTAGCTTCGGCCAACCTTTTCTGCTCAGCAATCTTGCTCTACTCTTACAAAAGGACCTCATGGCCATACACATAATTTTGACCTAGGTAGGTAACTGAAGCTCATACTGCTGATGGCCAGCTCTCAATCCAAGCCAAGCTCTGTCCAATGACGGCGAGGATGCAATCGGCAAAGTACAAAACAATGGAGGAATTAGCTAGCCAACAGAAGCTCATGTAGAGAGCTTCAGAGAAATGTATTAGAACAGACCAAGTCTGTCTGCCTGTATAGGCCTGGTAGCGTGAAAATCTACCACTGGGCAGTTCCTAGATAGATTTCGCCCTTTATAGCTCCAGAGATGCCATTCACAGCTTCTCCTCCGAAAGACGTGAATCCGGTCTACCATCCTGTCCCTTGTCCATCCTCTCCATCTTGCGGATGTGTTATTTTTTCTCTTCGTAGCATCCTTTGAAAAATCTTTCCCTTTTTTTTCTCTCTCTCTCTCAGCCGTTAGCTGGATGACTTCACCCCTTCTGTGCAATGTGAAAATAATCCTTCTGTTCCACAATATACCCTTCCCTCCAGCTCAGCAACGACACGCCCCTCATCACCACCTTATCTCCCCTCACAGTTCCCAGCGCCGTTGACGGCAGTCTAGCCGTCCACTTCACGTCGCACTCCCAAATGGTCAAATCAGGCGTCCCAGTCACGCACCGGGTGACGAATTCCACATTCTCGTTGTACTCGATCAAGTCGGAATAGAATGCTCGAATCCAAGTCTTGTCTACTCCCACCAGCCCAAACACTGTTTTTAAACGAAAATATGGTTAGCTTGTAATCTTTGTAATAAATAGCATACATAAATCCATCAACTACTCAGCCCGCTGCTGGTCCTGCGTAAGACTAGAAAGACAATTAGCGGGGGGCCAATAAACTCACAATGGGCCGAAAATCTGGCGTCGTCCGCATACAACTCCAGAATAGCTTCCAGATCCAAGCTGTTATAAGTCGACTCCAGAATCGCCATGACGCCAGCAGCGGCCGCCATGATGCCTCTACCTCTACCACTACGCAGAGAGAGAGAGAGAGAGAGAGCGATGCTCCGGTTTGGTCGATCTGTGGGTGTGTGTTTCGTACCAGTTTAGCTCCCTTGCCACAAAGCGGGAAGTCGTGTTTTCTTTATATCGTCCATTTTTGGGCATGGGCACCATTCACCTCCATGATCCATGCTCATCACACAATCTCGTGCACTAAAAGCAAGCGGTCATCCTAGTCTTATACACAGTAAAATACTCCATAGCCCCCATTCTTAACGTACTTTTTTATTCCCTATTTGACGCTCAGGCCTATCTTATCGTAGGCTCGATGCAACCACATAACATAATCGGGCGCAGCTTTGGAATCAATCAAGCTAGGCAGCTCCCATTGGCCTGCTGCTGGCCAGATTTCCCCGAACTTCCGGGCAGCCTATGTAGTTCACGCAGTGCTCTGTAAAATGCGATATTAGCCCTTGTCTTTTGTAAAAGGATGTCACGGCTGCGTGAAATGGCAAACGTGTTCCTTTTTTTTTTTTCTTTTGTTCATACACATAATCAGCCAAAAGAAAAATTGCAAGGCAAATGCGGCTCGCAATCCGTATACTGGGAAGGGTTAACGTTTGAAAGCAACACATGCCAGTAGCCGACGTGTCGGTGTATCGCGATTGACCTGTCAGCAGCTTTCCGACTCCTCCCCTCGGCTAGCCCAGCAGCCATCGCCATAGACTTGAAACAGATGGAAGTGAATATCAAATATCGCGACAGCTTTGTATTATATTACGACTAATTACCGAGGTAGCTGTCCTAAAAATGCTTGTTCTAAGGATCTCTCTGATATGTATCTAGGCTAATCAAGTCCCCGGCAGGCGCCTCTTCTCTCGTCTTCGCAAGCCAATATTATATTCCTGTTCTACTCATCCAACCGTCCACCGGTCATTACCTACTAAGCATTAAGCTGATTTTGCGTCTCTTTTTATCAGAGTAGCTATTAACATCGCCCATCTAGTGTTTTTCTCTTACTTTTTTTTCCCATAATAAGTATTCTATCTCTCGTTTTTCTCTCCTATTCACGGTGTAGCTCGGTTAAGAACAACTCCCAAGAGCGCGAGATCACTGTAAATCTTGTTCTTAAAAGACTCCGACGGCATATCATCCACGGATGCCTCGCCACTCTCTCCAGAAGCAGAGCTAGTCTTCGAGGGGCGTCCGTCGCCAACTGCACCATAGACATTCTTCGGCCTCGGTAGATAGGTGGGCTCAACGATAGGCTTTGGGAGTGGATAAGCGTCTCCAAGCAAGCCAGTTGCCGCGTACCATTTGATATGCAACTGTCGAGTTCGCTCTCGTATCTCAGCTTCGGTCAAGCAGGCCGGATGTCCCATGCACTGAGGAAACATGGGCTCACGGAGTGCTTCTTTGTCGTAACTAGACCAAGTTT
The DNA here is from genome assembly GCA_026401215.1 of Trichoderma erinaceum. Lineage (NCBI taxonomy): Eukaryota > Fungi > Ascomycota > Sordariomycetes > Hypocreales > Hypocreaceae > Trichoderma > Trichoderma erinaceum. Next base: position 555,135 of record JALIRY010000011.1, on the reverse strand, counting down.
TGAAACGAGAAGTTGATGTGGTGGCCTGTGGAGTAAAAGAGTCGATCGAGCTGAAGTAAGCCTTCCTTTCAGCATTGGAATAGTACGACCCTTCTCCGTCTGCAACAGCATTCCCAATAGCCTGGTGGGGCCACTTGGATGGCACGCTGGAGTACTGCTGCTCATCAGCATCAAGAGAATCTATAAAGTCGGAATAGTCAGGATGATAGTTCAGAGACTCTCTAGGGAGAGCTGAGTATTCAGGAACTTTGTCGATTATGTTCTGGTGAGCGGTCGGCGTGGCATCGAGAGCCTTGGAAGACGACAACACAAAGGACGGAATAAACTCTTCATCTTGTTCAATGTAATCTTGGGTAGTCGCTGGAGTCTCAGTGAACTTGTACAGCGGGTCAAATGAAGAATAATTATCCTCTTCTCGGGCATGAGCATTGCTATCTAGTGAATCTGTCGGCATAGTGCTAAGCGCCTTGAACATGGAATCGAAAGTCGAAGGGCGATACTGGCGTTGGCCAGGCGGGCCCGCAGTCAATGGCTTAGGGGCACCAGCACTTGAGGCAAGACCCATGGATGTCGAAATATTGAGATCTGAGTTATCGCTTTGGATAGATGGAGTGGAAAATCGAGATGATGATGCGATGGTACTCTTGTAATCGGCATTTGCCGCGGTTTCGGATATTGCTACTCGAGCACTCTTCCGAGACGCCCAGAAGCGAGAGGCAGCAGGATCCGAGAGAGTATGGTGTCGCGATCTAACATGTTGCGGTAAATGTTCACTTTGAAGGGATGGTGTATCTAGTCTAGTCGGCACGCTCAATGTGCTGTTTCCTCTTGGCTTTGTCCCTCGAAGAAGCGCCTTCTGAGCTTTCTTTTGGTTTGGATTCGGGTACGAGGCCAAGTTTTGAAGAGATTTGACGGGCATATTCATAAGAGCGCCAGTTATGATGCCGTCCTCATCGTCACTGGAGTTTGCGTCGCTCGCGATACCTTTGCCCCTGACGTCAAACAAAGCTGCGGGCGATTGCAAGCCCGTGGACCACGACATTCCGGGCGCTTGGTCTTGAGCATTCACCGGGCTAATAGCGCGATCATAGTTCTGCTGCAGAGGCTCATAGGAGATCTGTCGATCCGGGGGAGGCTGTGTCTGAGCAAGACTGTCACTCATGTAAAGTCTATGCAACGCATCAGGCTGGTGTCTAGGGAGGGGAGGGTTGACAAATTTGAGATTATCAAATTCAGATGTCGCCTTGAGCAAACGGCCACGACGAGCAGGAGGCTGGAGCCGCTGGGAAGAGCTGGGGTTGTAGATAGTCCCCGCTGTTGTATAGGTTGTTTGCAAGGGCGCCGAGACAGGTGTTGCAGGAGATTGGAAAGGCAAACTTGGGGCAGAAGATTCTTCATCCATGGTTGGATATAGAGTGGTTCCTGTCTTTCTTCTTAATTGGACGGTTGCGACCTGGCGAGAAAGGATATGAACTGCAGTAAGAATGACAAACTGCAGGAAGGTTCGTGTCAGCTATGAAGCGAGTCAAGCGAGTTAGATAAAGAAGAAAGGAGTATAGATAGAGACAGATATGGTTCGTATACACATCACGTAGAAAGTAACACAAAACATAGGAAAAGAAGGAGGGAAATGAAAGGAAGGGAGCCAGACATTACAGTTCAAAGTCGAGGCCAAAGAGGATATTTAGATCCAATCAGTGGCCAGATGAATTGATACGTCAAACGGGCGCGTGCATGCCAAAAGTGGCGTCTCCAAGATGCTGCTTTGCGATAATGAAATTTTCCCAAGGAATCAACAGTCGCGATCCAGGGAGGCGAAGTGCAAGAAGAAGCTGGCAGTGTGCAGAAAATAAACGAAAAGGGGGCAACGATGGAGGAGAAAGAGAAAGAATGATGGGAGGGGGTAAAAGGAAGTTAATGAAGGCGGAGAGGGGCGAACAAGGAAAGTGGCAGAATTGGGATGGGAAAATTGTTGGGGCAAAACCAGTTTGCGAGCTCTTTCCTCAGGTGCTATTGCGGGTGACAGGATGGGAAAGAAGGAAAGATAGGGAAAAGCCGCCATACGGGCAAAAATGGCATGGGATGGCTTCTTACCGTTCTAATGTCCAAGGAAACAGGATTGAGCAACCAAATGATGGTCCAAAGAATGGCACAGAAGATGGTGGAAAACATCGTGAAGGAACGTTACAGGGAAAAAAGAGATGCAGAGTAATGGAAAAACGGGGAGGGTGCCTCCGAACAAGAGTGAGGCAGAAGTGAATTATGGCCTCCAAGAGGGTATTAAGACTCGATAAGAGCGGCAAGGTGAAAGCTAATCAGCATCATAAACAAGAAATAGTAAAAAGGTCAGTTTATACAGCTGCTCTGAGCCCCGTTTATAGCTGTAAGAATATTGACTGTCAAGCTACCTAGTTCATCCGATGTAATTTCGCTGTGAAGCTATCGTCAGTGACTTGACTTTGACTTGCAAACCAGTATCAAAGCTTCACCCTCTCGATCCACAAATTATGTCGGTAGTAGGTGGAGGGAGATGAGGATGGCTGGCTGATGTCTATGGCGCTGATATTGGTCGATATGACTGTAGTCGCAGTCTTGCAATTGTCGATTATCTGGAATCAAACTATGCAAGCTTGATAAATGGCCTATCCCTACTACTACATGGACTTTAAATACTACTCGGGTCTCCGAATGTGTAATGTTGTTCCCTTACATCTACGATTTCTTTGAGGTAGCACTCCAATTTGTTCAAATGGAGATGTTTGTTCACTTTATTGTCTTCATCTGTTCGCTATCCTAATAGCTGCGTATACTATATAACATATCCTTTGCCAATCGTGCTTTATAAAAAAAAATGACAAGAAAACAAAGGCTCAATAAAGTCTTGATACTTTTCAATTCATTCCTAGTATTCCTCCCTGGGTATGATCGAGATGCGGTTCTCGAGTTGGCAGACTTAAAAAAGAAAAACGGTTTAAAAAAAAAAAACAAAGCTCCCACGTCAAAGATAGCCAAGTTCTTGACAAAGTTGCAATGTATTAATCTCAAGCGTCGAATCCTCCACATCCCATTAAAGGTATCATTCGTCGCGATATCGTAAGAAGAGGAAAAAACAAAAGCCACTGGTCGCCCGCCCTCGGTAGAGAGAGGGCTATTGCAGTGCATAATACAACTAGGACACCTAATAAGATGACAAACTGTGTCGGAAGCAGTGTATATCCTGAGACGCAAGCGCCATGCAGTATGACAAGCTATGGAATTTAGATCAAAGCCGAAAAGAAAAATGTGTCGTAGGTTGAAGAAGAAAAGGTTCGACATTAAATCGAAGGCTGATTTAAACTATGTGGAGGAAGAGAATGTGGAAAGTTAAAAGAAGAGAGGGAGAGTAAAATCCAGTGGCAGTGGGCCATTGGCTCGACCTTTATCAACCTAGCTAAGCACAAGGATGATGGATTCTTCAGAGCAAGCGAATTGTTGACAACGAAAAGAATAGGTAATAGACCAAAGAGGTATGCCAGAACTACACCTAGCGGCCTGGATACGCGCTGTCCGGGGTCATGCCTGGTAATTTCCGTGTTCCTGCGGCCGCCGATCGACCCCCGGGAAGCCTGAAGTCGGGATTATCTAAAAGTAGGTCCTGACGCTGCTGCTGTACTGGCCGGCGCGTCGGCATTGGGGGCGGGTTCCATTGCGGGTTAATACCGCGCTGCGAGATGGACGTAAAGTTGGAATGTTCTGACTCTGCGGGGCTGCGTGTTCCGCCAGCAGCAGCTCGCATCTCTTCGTAGTCGACTTCTGTAGTTGGTTGGAGTCGTATTGGTGGTGGCGGTGTCCGACGACCCGGAGGAGTGTGTGCGGTCTGGTCAAATCGGGGGTCTACATCTTCGTAGTAGTTGCCAGCGCCCTTGGCGTTGGATACAGGAGCTGTAGTGCCAGAGAGGTCAGGCGTAGGTCCTCGGCGAGCTGTCATGAGAGGTGCCAGAGGCGCCACCTGGGGCGAGCTTCTTCCTGTTGCTTGATTCCACGCGGCACGAGGCGCCATGTTTTGCCTAAGGTTCGTTAGTGAATCCCTTGTAACGTCAAGAGCATCAAGAGATGGTGCATACTCGTCTTGAGAATATCTGCTTCCGTCGCTGGCAAACGTCTCTCTCCGTGGGGATGAAGGTTTCTTGCCCTGCTGGAGATTCACCATCCCAGCGACGTCTGTATCGCTATCTCTGAGATTACCATACTGATCACCGCTGTTGCTTGATGCAGCGGCTGGTGTTGCGTCCATTTCAACGGCCTGTCCCGATGATGAAACAGCAGAGTCAGTCGGTTCAGGGAGCGGTGGAGGAGATTCTGCCCTAGGCAATTCGAGATCCGGACGATACGGCATGAATTTGTTACTACTGCTGTTGTCGCTGGCACTGGCGCTGCGAGTGGGTGCTGAATAGTTTACCGAAGGGTCAGACTGTGCCGGTTGAGCCCCAGCATAAGGGCCTCGTTCGTCTACGTAGCCCAGCTGCTGTTGTGGCAGCCTGTTATATTGGCTAACGTTGTCGTTTGAGTAATTCATGGGCGGGGGGCTGCGCGTGCCTCCGCCTCTGGGCATGTTATAGTATGGAGCATAGCCTCCGCGAGATTGCGGCCCATATCCTCCTCCTCCTCCTCCGCGACCACCACGAGGGCCGTATCCACCCCGGCCGGGAGGGCCATAAGCACCGCCGCGTCCTCTCATGGGGGCCGTGTAGCCGCCACGGCCACCACGATATCCATTAGAGGGGTCGGTTGCCTGTCTGGTGGGGCCGCGATTCATACGGTCATAAGGCTGTCCAGCCGCGGCTCCGTAGGCATTATTAGGATAGTTGCCGTATGGGTCCGTCGATTGAGACCTCTGTGGCCCGTTATACGGGCCACCAATGTCACTGCCTGTATCAACGGCTGTGGGCTGCATCCCATTGTTCGATCTCTCAGACGTAGTTCGCTGCGTCAGAGGAATGTGCTCGTCGCTGACCTGGTCATCTCGCGGGGCCTCGTACGTGGCGAATGCAGGTAGAGTGTCTTGCGTGCCACTTCCGCCACTAATAATGGTCGGCACGGTGGGCTGGGTTGTCATGACAAAGGTAGATTTGGGCTCCTGCTCTTCTCGGTTGTAGTAAGTCTGAGCATTCATCTCTGCATTCTCTGCAATCCTCCTCCTTTGATCTTTTCGGCTGATCAGAGTGCGCCGCATAGCGCAGGAGACGAGGAGGCTGAAGGCAACCAAGGCCGTGGCAGCGATGGTAATGTAGGTGCCCCATGCCAAGTGAGGAATGAAGAGCAAGACATCAATGACAAAAGCGGCAATGCAGACGAGTAAGGTGATGAAGTTGAAGATGAGAAAAGCGAGCAGATACTTTGACGAGTGAGAAGCAGCGCGGAAGTGAGCAGCAACGGCCATGAAAAACATGACCAGAGTGAGGAATGCGGCCACGGGGTGAAGAACCAGGATCATAGAGAGCGTATGGCGAACACCGCTGGGCAGGTCGAAGTTTTGAGACTTGCGATTAGGGATGACACTATCTATAATGCCGGATGACATTGTTAGCTATTATATCCAGTAGAGCATGCTAATATTGGAACAGGCAAAGAGAAGAATAGGCAAGAGGAGGGACAAAGGGTTGGTTCTCACCAATATCGTAGCCGATGCCAGCGCTGCTACAGCCCGAGGGCCTGCAAAAGCCGAAGACGCCAAACTGGACATTGTCGAAGCTGCCGAGGGGAATGGCCGAGATGATGGGCGCCGATATCACGGAAAGGAGCAGCAGGGCAAAGGCAATCCCAAGCAGCACTGACAAGGGCGTCGCCGGCCGCAGCATGCTGACGGTGGACAGAAAGTGCCCAGCAGCAGCAGACGTCGACTAGGCGACGCGGAACAAGGGCGAATCTAGCTTGGAGAGCCAGCGAGAAGAAAGAAGGCGGCGAATCGAATTGAGCGATGGAGAGTTTGTTGTTAAGTCAAGCTGAGGTAGGAGATCCAAAAGAGCGTGTAGCGTGGAATATTAGAATAGGTGCAGTCGTAGTCGTAGTCGTTGTCGTCGTCGTTTAGAAATCCCCTGTTGATCCTTGGTAGTTACCAGGTACGGACGGAGAATTGTCGCATATGGGGACTCGTATTGTGCGCGAACTGGTCGAACGAATGAATGGCGCCCAAATGCGTTACCGAGATGTTATTGTCGCTATCCTCCACATGATCCAAAGCAAATTCGGGCGATATCGAAGGGCGGCGAAGTCGATTTCGACGGATAGTAAACAGAGAAGCAAAGAAAGCCGCCCTACGTGAAGGAGTGAAACAGGGCCGGCGGCAGTCGCAGCAACCAAACGAGCTGGGGAGAGCAAAGAAAAAAACGAGTGCCCAGATAATGTTGTTTGCTCCAGGTGGGCCCGCCGTCTGGGTGAAATTTGAAGGTCTGCGGCAAACAACAGCCCAAAAGAAACACAATAGAGTAGAACAGAGCAGAGCTTGGAAGGGGGGAAAGATGGAAATTTGGTGATGATCCCGGAGGCGGGTGGAGAGAACCGCTGCACTGTTTCGCTCTCTCACAGGCGCGTTGGAGGCTAAACGTTGTCGATGGATGCAGCGCTAAGGTGCCTGTCTCATAGTGCAGTCTAGCGCATCTCAGCCAACCAGAGACCCCCCACACGAAGCCCCCGAACTGGGACTGAGGAGCGAATCCACAGTGACCGTTCGCGGGCTGCTAGGCCTTGGACGAGCATAGCGCTGACCCTCCAGGGCGCAGGGCGGGAGAATGAGATGTAGCGAAGCACGCAATTTAGCAGACGCGGTACACTCGTAATACACGTAAATGTCACAGGCACGGAAACAGGCACAGGTACCGACTCGCCACGGGCCAGAATCGATCAACCCAAGCGGCATGCATCGTCGGAAATGAGATTTGAGTTTGGAAGGCTCAAATCTTGAATGCGCCCAGTTGTGATACGAGGCACATGATCCCGTATCACCAGAAGCTCCTCAATGATGAGATTTTTTTTTCTCTGACTTTTTTCTCTGTCAAATTGTGCTAATACAATTGCAATGCTGGGTACACGGAATCCCTTTGTCGCATGAACATTTGCTGTAGCAGTAATATTACGCGTTCCTGGTCCCCTGTAATTTACAGGCCTCTCCAGGCACATACTTGGATTCTTGTACGCTCCATATTAAACGTCGGGTAGCGCAACCCCGCTCAAGCTCGTTACTGTTACCTCAATGGACTCTAAAATGGCCTGTGCCTCATTCGTTGCCTCGTGCTGCGATCAACTGTTCTTATTGTCGTTGTATAGCATTTCTGACCCGCAATTGCGATACACAAAAGGCCCATCATCATCAGCGCCGCGCAGATTTTTCCCACGTTGGGAGACGTCGTCTGGGTGGCTTTCGTTGGGGCCGCACTATCGAAACGATGCGCTGCAAGTCATCGGCTAATGCCAGCACTTAGGTACGAGTACGGCCAAGAGCAGATTTGGGCATCCCGTCTACTGTAAGAGAAAGGGGAGAGGGGCTTTTGGAGAAAGACAGCCGCCTCTTCTGCAGCTTGCCCGTTTCGAGCAGGTCGGTTGGCTGTGGAAATGAGCAGCGCTGGCCCTTTGGCGTGCTATGAGAAGCATTTGCTCCGGCATGCGCTCCGAGCTTGGCCTATTCTGCTCTGGACACCGTCCTTTCTACACAAGGGCGCATTTGCCACGATAGACGAGTGTTATTGGACCGTTATCACCACAATTGACGTACCAGACGCCATCGCTGGCAATGCCTCTCTTTCTCTCACGGCGTCTGTAGCAGCTTTCAAGCGTCAGCCACCATACAGAGCAGTAGAGTAAGACTCTTCCCCAGCGATCACGCATACGAGGTTTCGCCACTGCTCCAATGATGCAGCGGTTACGAAACAATGCCCCGTCTCCAAGCTTCCTTGGGCTTTGTGCGGGTTCACTTGTTCGGATGGATCAGCTCCGTGTCGTGCTCTGGCGCTAAGGTGAGAAAAGCGAAGCTAAGCGGGCCCGCAAATGGCTAGAATCGATGGAAAAGCTATCAGCTTTCGCTGTCGGCAATGTCAACCGCTTAGTGTGTCGTAGATACAGGTACAAGTGTGCAGTATTTCATCCCATTATCAACAGATCACAGATACCATATCTCGGTAGTTGAACTTACAGCTACTATTAATAGCTCGAGAGGTGCTGTCTAAGAGCCTGCATAATGATTGTGGCCAAGGAGACGCAGCTTGCTGTTTCAGCTACTCTCCTACCCGCTTCTCTGTATCATCGCCAGCTTCATCCTACGACTCACCGTCATAGACTCCCGGCGTAAGTCCGCATAGCAAGTCGTCCGATCACATGTGCATCCTTAGGCTGAAGTTGTGTTCATGGCCAGAAAAGTGCACCTGCAGCTGAATCAGTCGATCTGATGCAGTGTTTTCGATACTACTAGTGCTAGTATATTAGTAGCTTCCAGGAATAGCTGCAGTGAAGCGGGTCAGGCATCTTATCTTATCTCATTCCCGCATCAAAGTGAAATGTCGTCACTTGCTGGAGCCTACCCTGAATCACTAATCACTCTGTTGGAGACGCAGAAAATTAGGGCAGCTATCTTGGTATCAATTCGGCTCTTCCATGCATCAGTAGATTTTAATGGATTCTCATGGGCCGAGTTACAATTCTACACATCGTCGTATAAATATGCACCTCGAGTTCTAGTGTTGTCTAATTGACAGAACTCGCATGAACTACAAGTAGGCTCACTCGCTATAAAATTCAACTAGCAAGGATGCGACTCAGTCGACAGGTGATAATAAGTCCGTAGAAACTATGTTCCTCGTAAACTAAGCAGCATGTAAAAGAAGCCAACAACAATAAACCATCTCAGTCACATGGAGTATTGATAATCAGCCCACTCCCATGGTTCTCTGTAATACTTGTTATCAGGACAATCCTCGGACCTACCCCAATACCGGCCCCGATCCGATGGCGGATCCGAGGCGCCACAAAATGCCGCGGCGGGAAATCCTCCAAAACTACCGCCACCATCTCACTCAGCAGATCTTGACGACACTTTTCAAACTCCGCTTCTCTTTATGACCTCCTCCGCCTCCTCCACCTCCTCCCGAATGACGCCGCGGTAGAGCCAACTGAACGCTTGTAAAATGCCCGGCATGCTCTGTCGCAGCAGCGGCTTGGGTCTCTCGAGACAGGCTCTGCTGCGCAACCAAGTCTTCGTACGGCGTATCCAGAGCTCGGGGCCATTCCAACCACTACGGCCGCCATCACCCGCCGACCTGGGAGCACCGCAAGCTGCCAAGCAGTACAAACGCAGCCGGAAATGGGGGCGTCGATTGCTTATAACGGCAGCCGTGGGCGGCGCCATCTATACCGTCGATTCACAGGTTTACGCCTCGAGCCTGGGTCGGTCGCTTCGCACATTTGCCACGGCAATGCTTGCTGCACTGGACTACAAGATCAACTTTCGACCGGAGCCGTGGACAGGAGGCTCCGTGGCTGACCTCCATCTGCGTAATGCCGAAAGGCTTTGCGATCTGCTGCGGGCAAACGGTGGATTGTACCTAAAGATCGGCCAAGCAATTGCTATGCAGAGCGCGGTTCTACCGCCTGAATTCCAGAGAATGTTTGCCAGGATGTTTGACGATGCGCCGCAGGACGATTGGAAAGCTGTCGAGGCCGTCATTCGCAAGGATTTTGGGAAGAGCGTAGAGGAAGTATTTGGAGTCAGCTTCACTGGCAAAGAGGGCTATGGCGTCATGGAGAGAACGGCTCGCGCGAGTGCAAGTGTGGCACAAGTTCACTGGGCCAGGCTCCCGGATGGCAGAGAAGTGGCTGTCAAGATTCAGAAACCAGAGATTGCAAAGCAAATTGCCTCAGATCTCTGGACTTTCAAGTATGTTGCTGTGCTACCTCCATCGACTATAGGATGACATACTAATGCTGTCTGTGATTTCAAAAGGACTGTGACATGGATACTTTCGAAACAATTCGATCTTCCCCTCTATACTCTTGTACCTTTCATCTCCGAGCGTATAGAGCTAGAAACAGATTTTTTGAGCGAGGCTAAGAATTCGCAAACGATGCGCCAGCTGGTCAACTCCGAGAGCCGTCTAAAGGGACGAGTCTATATCCCCACTGTATATTCCGATCTTACCACAAAGCGAGTCTTGACAACTGAGTGGATAGAGGGTATCAGGCTGTGGGATAAGAAGGCCATGACGTCGAGATGGCTAGGTGGACGTGGAAAAGGCAGCCCAGGGGCAGGCACCTCTCTGCCTCCCATCGATATGGACCTTGCCCGTCGCCAACTGCGTACAGAAGCCCACCGAGAGAAGATCAAACCGGAGCGCCAGGAGTGGAAGGGCCTGCATGGAAGAGGAGGCCTTGGCCTGAGCACCAAAGAGGTCATGACCACCATGGTCGATCTCTTTTCTGCTCAAATCTTCAAATGGGGCGTTGTCCACTGCGATCCTCACCCGGGAAACATCTTCATTCGGCGACTTCCCAATGGCCGTGCTGAATTGGTTTTAATCGACCATGGCCTCTATGTGTACATGACGCCGACGTTCCGCCATCAATATGCTAGATTCTGGAAGGCTCTCATGACATTCGACAACAAAGCTATAGCTGACGTCACTGGGCAATGGGGCATCAAGGCAGCAGATTTGTTTGCCAGCGCTACGCTGATGAAGCCGTACGAAGGCGGCGAAAATGTCATGCAGAAAGACCTGAAGGAGTTAAAGGGTCTGACCAGGGCGGAAAAACACTATGTCATGCAGCGAAAGATGAAGCAGGGGATCCGAGACATTCTTGCGGACGAAGACAAGTGGCCCAAGGAGCTCATCTTCATTGGCCGCAACATGCGCATCGTCCAGGGCAACAATCAGTTCCTGGGCTCGCCCGTCAACCGCATCAAGATGATGGGCGAGTGGGCAAGTCGCAGTCTTTACGAGGACCCTAATCTTCCCTGGATACAGCGGATGAACAACGTATGGCGACACATTATATTCAAGTCGGTCATGACTGTGACAGACATTGCATTCTATTTCTTCAAGCTGCGGCAGCTACTCGGCCTGGGTGGCGGCATGGAAGACGAGATGGAGCAACGCGTGAAGAAGATGACGCAGTACGGCTTGGAGGAGACGCCTGATATATTCGAAGGGTGAGAGAAAGTGGCTCTTGTAACAAAAAATTATCGATCTGCGGCTGCTATTGCTATTGCTTTTGCTTTTTTTCATTCTCCATTCATCCTCTTTTCATCCTTCATGCTCTCAACTATTTTGGTAGAGAGTGGCGCTGGATCGCATTGCTTTCTTTATAGACGGAAAAAGCGGAGGGAAACAAGAGCGTTCGGCAGGCATTCGAATTATAGGTACTGGTCAGGTTTGACGACGATAAAATGTACTGTATGTATATGTATGTACGAGTATAGACGGAACGATATACCACTCATGTTTGCGACAACGGTCGGCTTCTCTGCGTTATTCTTGACATGCTTGCTGGCGATATGGTCAGTAGTGAAGCTGTTTAGCAGTTGCAAATTCTCCAACAGAGGCTTGTCGAGTACGAGTAATTCAAGACATTCTTGTACTCTTCAGGACGTTACTTTCTCGTGCTATTGGAAGCTAGCGTCAGCCTCGTGCATGTAGCCAAAGGGTTTTGGCGGCGGGTTTTTGTGGCCCTTGTCGAAAACCTTTGAGTGGGCAGTTTCACGTTTCCACGCGAAGAAGGGAGGAGGACCCCCTCCATTGGCTGATTGGCGGCGTTCTAGATAGTAGTGTGACGAAGTCGCATGGCGAACTGGAAGCGGAACCTGCAATTTTAAACACTTGCAGGGATTTGGCATGGGAAGGGGAGCGAGTTTTGGAGTCGGCGCCAAGATTTGGGCAAAGCTCCGCGATGGACCCTGAGATGGGATATTTGGAGATTTTCTTGTTTGTTTAGCTCGGCCTTGTTTTCTGTTTTGGAGGCTGCGCGGCTCTAGCTGCTGTGATTCGCAGGTCCGATCTGAAACGAACTGGTACAAATTCTGCCGTCTCTGTGTTTCTGTCTTGATTGGCGCTTCTCTCTCAATCTCTTTTCCTTCTTTTTTTTTTATTCTTTTCTTTGTGTTCTTGTTGGGGGGGCAAATCATCATTTGCCTGTTCCTTGTTGGCCTGGTTTTGTTTCATCAGCAACAGAGATAAATCTCAATAGACGGGGGGTCAAGTGAGGTGCGGAGGATGCAAGTGCTGCCCCCCTGCTTTGCGTACGAAATACCTGCAAGTGCCATTATGCGAGCAAGCACTGACTGCAATGCATGCAATAATTTGCTGTCAATCTGGGGCCTGCAAAGAAGATTAATGTCCATCTTTAAGCGTTCACGTCCCGATCTGAAAGTACCTATAGTAGTGACAACAGCAGTAGCAGTACCTAGAGCTCAGAAGCCTCAGGCAATGGTAGCAATTTCCTCGCTGGATGTATTCGTATTGGCGCCGCCCGTATGCTTCATGCCTCAGGACCCAACCCATGTTTCTCCAAGTGCCGGCTGGTAAATACTAGTAGTACAGCGGAGCTTTTTTCCTGCAATCACTGATGGATCAAGATCAAGGCGGACCAGCAGCCGCAGGTGCCGCAGAGTTTCAACCCTATCATGTATGTTCCGTCGTCTGCCGCCAAGATCTCGAGGAGACATCGTGTTGACTGAGACAGCTTGCACAGCTGCTAACGTATCCCGACTCGTGCTACTGCCTCAGCGCTAGGACCACTGCCAACCGGAGGCTGCGTCGTGTTTCAAGCTCGCCAGGGGAGCATTATAGCAGCGGAAGACCTCCAAACGCCATGACATGATTGCTGGCCAGGGCTGGTTAGATGGGATGCGCCTGTGGAGAGGCGAAACGGGGCCGGGGGGTCGCCTAGCATCACGAACCTGGCCCTCGATTGGCGCCAGCTGCGAAGCTACTGAGTGGCTCCCCTGAAGCCCAGAAGCTGGAGCAGTGCCGGGAGACAATCTCGAGGCCAAGAACGCGCTCATCTCTCCTCGCTTCCGCAAGCTCTTTTCTCTCTCTCTTCCTCGTGGGAGTTTTGAAACTTCACTCGCTCGCTTCAATCAGTTTCCCTTGCTGTCATCGCCAACGGCTTCTTCTCCGCCATCACCATTTCAATTCGCCGGACTCTTCGGCGCTTGACGCTGCCGACAGTCCTTGTTCTTTTGCCTCCTCGCTCGTTACCGCTGTGACATCCGTGCGAAAGCTGTAAGCCGCGACCCTGGCCCTGGTGATACCACGAGCTTTGGGCAACTTCACGAGGAGCTGATCAAAGCGGTGTCGAGCTCCAGCGAAAACCCCGGCTTCTGACGCCTCTCTTTTTTCCATTTTCTTTTCTCAATCTGTCAAAAACGAACAAGACCCAAAAACTTGCGATCTCCTACGATTCCTCCCCACGTTTTGGCTGGACCAGAAACAGAGACAAAACCACAAAATTTACAACTTCCACCTCATAAAAACCACGAATCTTCAGGAGCAGTATTGTAAGTAAATCAATTGCCGTTTCTCTTCTATCGTCTCTCTTTATTCTCGTTATATCTCTTTCAATTCCCTTCCCTCGGCTTGCCATCGCCAAGCTCTTCATAGCTACTGTCAACGCCAATCGCCACAAACTCTCTCGCTACATGATCGAAATGAGCTTCAACGATCGGGGGCTTTTACTCTTGCTTCATGCGCAACATTCTCAGCGCGACTCTAGCATTGCGCCGCAGGTAGTATTGTTTGCGCATCACAAGAAGCGTTGTCGGCGCCAATACTCCTGATTCTTAAACCTCTGTGCTACAAACAAACGTGACGGAATCAGAGTGGGAATCCATGGGCAAGCTTCCCAAGCAGAATCGTGGAGATAGAGACGCTCGAGCTGGAGCTTGGCGACAATCGCAAGAAAGTTGTTTATGGGGCTGCTCCAAATACCCGCACATTCCCGGTCGCAGGCGCTTGACACCACCAACGCGCGTCGCCTGGGGACCAAAAAGAACCCTGACATTGTGCTTCTGAATGCGATGCTAATCACCTCCTTTTTCTACACTTTAGTGACGTCCGGCTATCGAATTGGAGTCGTCTCCGCTGCACAAGCCCCGCCTCCCCGCCTCTTTGTCTACGTCGCTGGTGCATTAGACCTGCATCGGCAGCTTCTCCAACTGGTATCTTTGGTATGCGAATTTCTCATTTGAAACAGCAACGGAATAGCGGCTCGTATTTGTTCGGATGCGCGCACCTCTGTGATTTCTGCTTGGCGCATATTTATAGTGTGGCAGAATCCAAGGCGCCAAATCCAGCGGCAAACCAAGCCACTCCGTTTGCCTTATTGTATCTGTGTTGCTGACCTTTAGAGTGAGCAGGCCATCGTTTGCGAATCTTACCTGATCCAGCCTGGTTGTTTCAGGAACAAAACGCCACCCGACCAAGACAAATCCCTTTTCATCATAATTGAAAAGCCAAACAAATTGATTCGCATTATTTTGGCTTTGCGCTCATCAGATAATCCGCCTCTGGCCAAATTATGAGTTCTCCGCCTCGTCGCTCAACAAGTTTCGGAATGTTGCTCAAACGCACAAAGAGTGGCGATCTGGGCAAGGGCAATAGAAAGACCCAAGCCGAATTAGATCGCCAGTCTCAGCCCACTCCACGGGCCGCTCCCAAGCTCCCCGAATTCTTCAACAACTCTGAGCAGCTGTCCAAGTCTTTTGCGCCTGAGCTGCAAGCCAATTCCACCACCTCTGGAGTCAGCTCCATCATTCCAGGCGGCTATACTCGCGAATCGTCTAGCCGCTCCTCAGCAGAGGCTACGCGTGCCGCGGCCAACAAAGTCCCGATCCCTCCCATTCCCAGTAACGGCTTTGATCCCTATGCCAGGTCGGAAAGCATGACAAATCGCGGCCGCTACAGCTATGCCAGCAGCAGTGCTATGAGCACGATCAATAACCCCAGGAGAATCCGCCGAAGAAAGGACCCTACGCCATTCAAGTAAGCCGCGACTGAATTCTAACCTCTTGCGTATCTAAACCGCACGCCAAAGGATGCAAACTGACCATTTCGCCAGCATTCTTATCCTAGGTAGCCAAAATGCCGGCAAAACCTCTTTTCTCGAGTTCCTCAAGACAGCTCTGGCTCTTCCACCAAAGAAACAATCCAAGAAGCATGAAGAAGACTCTTTCCAAATGCCAATCGCTCCCGTTGGTAACTTTATTCCGCACTACCTCGAAACCGAAATTGATGGCGAGCGAATTGGCCTGACCCTGTGGGACTCGGAGGGTCTCGAGAAGAATGTTGTCGATCTGCAATTGAGAGAAATGGCTGGCTTCTTGGAGAGCAAGTTTGAGGAGACTTTTACGGAGGAAATGAAAGTCGTGCGTTCCCCAGGCGTCAAAGACACTCATATTCATGCAGCCTTCTATGTCATGGACCCTTCCCGCCTTGATCGTAACATCACGACGGCGAAGAAGAACGCTTTGCGGAATGTCTATGGCAATGGCCAGGCTCAAACTTCTGGTGCCCTCGACGAGGAAATCGATCTCCAAGTCCTTCGGACCCTCCAGCACAAGACGACAGTCATTCCTGTTATTTCCAAAGCGGATACCATCACCACCAAGCACATGGGTATCCTCCGCAAGGCCGTCTGGGAAAGCATCAAGTCGGCTAATCTGGATCCCCTGGAAGCCCTGGGACTGGATGAAGATAGCAGCAGCATCATCGAAGAGGAAGAAGATGATGATGAAGCGGGAGAAGACGAGTCAGCGGAGCAAGCCGAAAAGACGCCTGCGTCACCTGGCCACGCAAAGAGACTCTCTACCAACTCTATCCGTAGACACAAGTCTCAAGAGGATGCTAAAGCAGAAGAACCGCCATTCCTTCCCCTCTCTATTATCAGCCCTGATCTTTATGAGCCCGAGGTCATTGGCCGACAGTTTCCCTGGGGATTTGCCGATCCATACAATGAGGAGCACTGTGACTTTGTCAGGTTGAAGGAGGCCGTCTTCACCGAGTGGCGCGCTGAGCTGCGTGAGGCAAGCAGGGAGCAGTGGTATGAAGGCTGGCGAACAAACAGACTTAAACGCCGTGAGCTCCCCCATGCGCGATAGAGCCAACGTGGTGTCGAATGGCAGCGCTGGGTCGGAACACAACAATTTTTGTCATGATCTTGTCAAGCGAATCCAGCACCGACTGTGCAGACTTCTCTCTTTGTTGCGATTTCTCTCATTTACAAGCATTACTATGCTTCCATTTGCCTTAATTTCCGCTTTCAGTTAGATCGCGAGCATCAGCATCCCTTCCCATGTCTCGGTTCTGCTGGCGAGACAGCTTTTAGCTTCCGAGATTGTGCAAGGGGCGTTGTCGATATCAAACTCTTTTCTTTGCATTGCCGACCGAAAATGAAAAGCGACAACAACAACATCAACAACTGAGAAGCCCTTTAATCCGGAGATGTCGTGTTGCCAGAGCCTGCATTGGATGATATACGAGGCCAAACTGCCGCCTTCCCATATGCTACTGAGCTATCTCTCGCTGTTGAACTGTTTCCAAAGCGTGATTCCTTCTCGCCTCTGGCTGAAAAAAAGCATTGCTGTCCCCGGTTGAGGAAAATTGGGTTAGCTGGCGCGATGGATTTTTTTCCTTTGTTTCTTCAGTCTTCTTTTATTTATTCGCAAATGACTTTTGATTCCCCCCAATCCTTTTTCTGATGTCTATTTTATTTTATCTCCTGTACGAGGTCTCCTAAGATTGGACTCTCGAGACCAGTTCTATTTGGGAACCGCGGAAATGGCGACTACGATTCTGTTGTTTTTTTTCTTCTCTCTTCATTCCGCAGCCTGGTGCAGAAGCAGTATGAACGATACCCGATGATGGGGATCCTGTTTTGTTGTGCATTTGTTCTTCTTTGTCCATATACCATTATCTTGTTGAACAAAGAACAAAGGCACAATGCCCTGGATAGGTAATCTATGAGTATGCGCGGAAAGTTTTTGGCTTGGACAGACGTAGCAATAGTAGGGATGAAAAGAGAGAAAGTTTATTTTTTCCTTTTTGCAGAAATCCCGTTTTCCATAGTGAATTTGAACTTGACCATTTTTCTCTCTCAATATTTTTTCTTTTCATATGAACTGGTATCTTGGCATTTTCTACTTTTCTTTTTATTAATAAGATGCGAAGACGACGTCTGACTGTTAATAAAGTCGTGGCTTATTGACAGTAATTGGAGACATGAACCAACATCAATATATACTTAAGAGACGTAAACTAGATTGGCGTAGTCATCGAAATCGTATCGAGCACACGAGATCAAAACAAGTAAAACAATTAAATCATGGTAGGTAAGCAAGCAAACTAGGCCAGCCGGCCAAACAAACCCATGGTATCCAGGCCCAGAATCGACCAAAATCCCTCGCCGTAAACTTGAAACCCCGAGTGAAATCTCGGTCCATAACGCAGAGCTGATGCCTTTCCTTTTCCTAAAACATGCGTGTCCCTTTTCCTAATCTCGCATTCAGTTCCCGATAGCCTTTTACTCAAGTAAAGTAATCAATCCCTTTGCAAAATCCTGATATAAAGTTCAAATCAAAGTTAGCTATCCTTGTTGCATGCATAACAAAAACACAAATCGTGGCCTATTCTTCTCGCAGCGATGGCTTTTTCAACTATCCTCTTCCTACTCTGCCTCTGGAGGCACATATTCCGTATTTATAGGCCTGCCGTTCCTATCGATATCGGCTTCCATTCTGGCAGGATTTTTGCCTAGCTTCTGCACGCGGTCGATTTCCTTCTTACTAAAAGTGACTAAGTCGAATCCGCGTGGCAGCACCGCATCCGAGATAAGAAAGTCAACCTTCATATTGCGAGCCCTGTCGCGGTAGGCCTGGGCGTTGCGCGGCAACTCGAAGCGGTGGCTCTCCTCCTTTTCCATGTCGGCCCAGCCGGCAGCACGGCTCGCAACGAGTCCAATCAACGTGTTGGAATCACGCTCGCTCCAGGTTTGGCGCCGTTTGAGGAGACGTGGGTTGTTTAGTTTTGCGTTGACGCGAGCCTGGACCTTGAGCCGCTCAATCTCGGCAAAGTCTAGCACGGGTGGTGAAGGTGCGGCAGCTCCAAGAGCGACGGCAGTAGCGACAGCTTCTTTGAACTCCCTTCGTCGCTGGAGAGGTCCAGACTTTAGAGAAGATTGGGTATTGGATGTCTTGCTTCTTTTGGGCGGCCGCCGGTCCGTTTCAAATTCATCATCATCGTCGCTGTCGTCTCTCCTTTGATCGTCTTCCCTTTCTCCTCCGTAGTCGCCATTGGTGTTCTGACGGCGGCTGCCTTGAAGAAGCCCCGTGCGTGACGGCTTTGAAGCAGGCAGCTTTCGCCGTGCAGTGTCTGAGAATGATCCCGCAAGAGATACATTACGAAGTAGGCCGGTCACCTCACCACGTTGAAATAGAGAGTCCCTGTGACATTATATTAACATGAAATTAGCACAACTTACGAGCAGCAGCCTTGAAGGATGTTCAAGGATGTTCAAGGAGAAATGTTAGAATTGAGGGGAAAGGGTAGATTGGGCGAGGTTAGTCTTACTCTTTGGACAAGTCATCTTCACCTCGTTGAATCTGCGGCCGCTGTGACTCCCCTTGGGAACTAGCCAGGCTCTTAGGAGAAGCACTAGAAGAGTCAGACAAGAACAGACTGTCTTCATCGGGCGGCGGCGACTGTCTATCTCCACCTCTTCTTTCTCGAGGCCTTCTCTCGTCAGACTGCCGTGCCCTAAGTCGTTTCTCCCTCTCCCAGGCCTGCCGCTCCTTTTCCAAGGCTTCTTGTCTAGCCCGAAGGTTCTCCTCCTCTCTAGCTCTCCGTTCCTCTTCTCTGAGACGTCTTTCTTCCTCTCGAGCTTGATGTTCCTCGCGGAATCGAAGCTCCTCCTCAGAACGCCACTGTTCCAAAAGCATCTGCTTCTCCTTTGCAAGATGATCCTGCTCTGCCTTTTCCAACAACTGTGAGACTGATGAATACCTATTCAAAAGCCATTTCTTGAGAAGCTCGAGTGTATGGCGAAGAGGATACTTGGCCCGGACGCTAGGCAGGTCAACGGGAGTTCTAATCCCTCTCTTGCCGCCTTCGGACATGATTTGCCATATATCCTTAACCCTTTCTGAGCACACGTCCAGCAGCTGCTCCTCAGCAAGGCCAGCCATAGGTTTATATGGGCCGTAAGCAAAGAGAGCATTGTAATTACTCGGAGCATTTGGGGCATTCATTGCGCAAAAGGCATAGCCCAGCATCCCGCGAAGGTCTGTAGCCTGGGGCGATATGGCAATGCTTTCAATCGCTCGCTGAGTACGAATCTCCAAGGACAGAGTAAGAAAGTGCTTGCTCTCGTCAGCAGCAAAAGATTGCGGAAAGCGGTTGTCTGTGGCCTCGAGAAAAGGAACAGGGTCGTTTGCTTCTTTTTCAATGGCTCTGATTTGGAGAAGAGCAGTGGCGATGTTTGCCATCTTGATGGCGAGTGGCACCGCTTCCTTGGCAACGTCTAATATTTCTTCGTCTTCTATCTTGTTCACCCAGTCCCAGTTGAGAAAAGGGATTCGGTTTTCCGGAGGAGAGCTAGCACGGAAGGAAGGGGGCTGAGGGCCCGTGAACATGCTGCGAGACATCTCGAACGCTTTGATTTTCATTTTGAGTACTGGCTTATATGCAAGTCGCGTGCTTGTCTCCTGGAGCAGGCTGATGACATTTTTGGCGTCCCTGGCCAAGGTAGTTGTGGCCTCTAGCCACATCTCGACCTCTGTCTGCTCAATCTCGCGCTGTGCCATCTTCTCTGCCTGCAGCTCAGCTGCTGATTTGGGCGGTGAGCTAGGGGTTTGCTCGTGGTCCTCTTCGTCAGTCAGATCCCTCTTAGGGGTAGAAAACAGACTACTAAGACTAATATTTCGAGGAGCCCCTCGCCGTGGTTTTGGATCCCAGATGATGGAGCCTTTGCGTGGCACAGATGTCAGGCCTTTTGGAACCTGTGGACCTGGTGGTGCAGGAGAAGGGTTAGTCCTTGGCAGCGAAGGCGTAAGCTGAGGAGGAGCAACGGCCGGTGTGGTTGCTGAACCCGGAGTAGGTGAAGGAACAGTATACGGATCAGGGGATGGTGATGATGATGATGAAGAAGAAGAAGAAGAAGCGGATAGAAGAATGCGTGAAGGAGAGTTTATGGGAGAGCTCAGAAGAGAGCTCGGCCCCAGGCTGGATTCAGGGTCAGAGTCAGAATCAGCATCAGCATCAGAATCAGAGCCAGAATCAGCGCCAACGTCAGAGTTTCGGGCTCTAGTCACGGCCTCTTTAGTTTGCCGCGCAGTTCTTCTGGGTGGGTTTCTTCTGACTGTGGGTTGTGGAGGTGAAGTTGGCAGCGGCAGAGCGGCTTTGGCCGCTCGCTTGGACCTGGTCTGCATATCTGAGCTAGCTCTGCACGAAGGAAGAGAGCGGATACGGTGTTGTTGAAGTGGGACAAAAGAAGGCAGCAGAGCGGCACATTCAGAGGGCAATAATCGAATTGAAAGAGGCGGAAGAAGAGCGCTAGTGATGATATTAGGAAGTGTTCCTCGGATTCTTTGCGGTATCAACGGTCGATGTGGGCGAAGGTGGTCTGTTTTTGTTTTGTTTTTGCTGCAAATAGTCGGGAATCGATTTCAATACAGGCGGTTGTAGGTGCGCAGTAGCGAGCGACCTGAAGCGCAGCTGCCGGACCCCAAGCCTAACCCTGCTCGCAGCCGCTCGAGTTTAAAGGGAGAAATTGGGTTTGGCTGAGAGGAAAAGTGGCTGAGACGGGGATATTTTGGCCTGATTTGCGCTAAGACAACGCTAAGCTGGTGATTTTGCCTGGGGCGGGCCTTGGGGTTTATTTGTATGTAAGAAAGAAACTATGATTCTGATAAACAGCTTCCATTGTGAGTAATAAATGGCGGAGCTGCCATCAAAAAGGCGCGCAGCGTGGAGCGTGCTCTTTGCAGCACAGGTGAGTGAATCAGCCTATTAGAAACTCGCAAAAACGCGGCCTTTGTTGGCTTTTGTGTTACAAAGTGCGTTGTTGATTTTTCCTACTAAGGGCACGGGTCTCCAAGCGGCGTTTTGATTCTGAGCTTGAGGTCCTGGACCAACTCCCACTTACTGTGGCAATACACTTTGACAATGGATATTTATTTGACCCTGTAGCCCTGATGCATGCGTAAAAGGTAGGCTATCCTGGCTACGCACTTATCAAGTCGATCCACAGCGAAAACAAAGAAACGCAACAATGGCCCAGACTCTAGGCAGAGACGTGTAGGTACTCTCTAACCCTACCCTATTTATTCAAGCAAGAGAAGAGTTCGCTGTCAAGTCCAGCAAATATAAAACTAGGCATCCACAGAAACGTTCATAGTATACATACATTTCATCACGACGTAGTCGAGTCGGGTAAAAGAATTGGCGCCGGTCGATTCTCCCTCTCTCTCTGTGGGAAGCTATTTTTGGTGTTAGCATCCTGTCGGCGTAACGATATAAGCTGCGATTGTCTCTGGTTAGCATCGCCGTAAACCCGCCTCGCAGCGTACTAAACAATAATGTATTCAAGAATCTAGCACTTTGGGGTCCTTGAAGTGCTTTCATTTGCGCTTGAAGAAGAGCGACAGTCTTATTAGAGTTTACTGTTTGATGTAGAATGAAATACGCTGTAGGGCTCGCAATTGTAGTATTGGTGACGAGCATTTGACGTAAAGCCGCTGGGAATACTACCAGATCTTATAGTAGAAGGCCAACGAAGTTTCTGCCCTTGACACTGTTTAGTGCGCTCAAGTATGCCAATTTTCTAGGTTTGGTACCTATTTAGTAGTAGAAAGTCTGCCGACTGAAAGCATACCTACGTAGCTGGATGAGGACTTAATTTGGGCCAAACCAGAGGTTTGCTGCTATTTACCCCCTAGTTGCAGTTCGGCATTAATTAGCCAGGATTTAGAGAAGTGAACGTGGAGATGCTAAACATCTTTCGAAACATCTGGAGCTTACTTCTGCATCTCCATCTTCAAAGATATGCTTACTGATTGCGATCTTGTGGAAAACCAACAACTTCCTGTCGTTGGTTGGCTGGGGTTTGCAAGAGGATGGACTGGCTTCATGTTCCTCTTACCCGCCCAGAGTTTTAAAATCGAAAGTTCAGCGCAGCTGGCCACCGCAACGACATCATTAGAGGCAAAATTGCATAAGCAACGGTGCACATATACAATGAAATACGGGCAAAAGAAGGAACTGCATTTTCTTGTTTTCCTTCCATTTCAGATTCTATACTACTGTATATCCAACCTATTGTTGTGCTTTGGCAATCAATGCGCGGTGAACTTTTAAGGCAGTCGCCGAGATCGATCTGACAGGTACATGTAGATGGAGATGATCTGTGCGATTTCCGGCGGTCGGGCCAAATCTTGATGGCATTAGCTGATTTCTACCCCTGTTAGCATCTAATCACTCGATATCAACAAGAAAGTTTATCTTGTCTGGCGCATACATACTTATATACCTGTTAATCAACTTGTGAGAAATATTTGTCGATTACTGGAAATGTTCAAAAAAAGGTACCATATCGAACTAACCGAGGTTTATCCTGATTATTTTTCCTCACAGAGGAGAGCAGAAGCCAATTTTCTATGGAATTAAATATTAAATAATTACAAATTACTTACACGAATGAATACTGCAGCAGCTCAGCTGACCTACTCTCCATCTGCAGGAAATCCCCAGCCAATTGGGAGATGCATGTAGTATTTTGCATGAATCTGGTCAACTCTACGCCCGGTCCGAATGGCCTATTTCACATGGAAGGGTGTGAGAAAGAGCAGGGGGCAAACGGGTCGGATAAGAGGCTACATGTCGGGGCTACGTAGCAATTTGGACCACAACAGGACTGCCAGGCGCAAATCCTAAGCCTACAAAGGGAGAAGCAGACCGGGCATCCCGTCCATTTCCTTCAAGTCCAGGACCAACTGCATATCAGAATCAATAATATCACCGCTTTGAGGCCCAACAACGGACAACGCGCGCATTATGGGTGTGACGATTTCCGTTTTGATAGGCGCATTTGAGTCTCGTATGATGCTTCATGCATCGGGCTTGCAGCACCTCGACTCCAGGTAGTATGGGCCTCATACGGCGAGATGGTCATCTGCTCAAGCCGCAGCTACATGTTTATAATCCGGCCTATTCCACACAGTGGCATTCCCCTATCAGGATTGCCGTTCATGGCTCAGACGTTGAAAGGAAAGCGGCGGCGAGTAGGTGAATCCCTGCCAGACGATATCTCCAGTAGGTCAAAGTCGAGCGGCTCGGCTCGCAGGCCATCTAACTTTCCTCCCGAATTCTATGACAACTTATCAAAGATTTGGCTCACGCCTCGTGCCCTGCGAGAGCTTGACCGGCGGAACGAGAACCTCCCTCTGCTAGAACATAAGCCTGCAGCAGAGGTTGTAAAACCTCGCGGCGCAAAGCTTGCTGCGCTTGCGAAACTTGGTGTCTCTAAGCTTGCCCGGTTTGCGTCAACCGGAGGTCCAGATCTTAGCGATTTGAAAGGGGTATGCTCGCGCATTTGCTTCATCGCCAGAGCTATAGACTAATCAATTTTCCTCAGTATCCAGAGCCACCTAACATTATTCACTCGATGGCGACGCCACGGTTTTCCTTGAACCGTGGTACAGCATCTCTCGTGTCCTCAAGCACCCGGCCAACACGGCGGACAGGAAAAAAGTCTGCAACGTCTAACAAAAGCAAATGTTTATCGGCATACGATGACAATTTTAAGCAGCATTTGAGACAATACTGTATCTACTCCCCCGGTCAAAAACTTTCTAACGGCAGGCGCCCACCTCAACCAAAAAACTTGAATGAGATTCACGGAGCTCTCGAACAGCAAAGGCGTTCTCTTTCCCCTTCCACTGTCCTCGAAACAGCCCACGAAGAATTCCTGGACAAACTTCCGGATGCAACCGAGTCTGATGTGGCGCGCAAATTAATTCCGCTCATTGCTGGAGACGCGGACATTCCTAATAGTGGCAACCGCAAGTTCAGCAATCTAAACTCAATAACTAAGTATACTACAGTTACGCCAAAGCCCGATTACTTCGAAGGGGCGCATCCTGAAGACGTGGATATGAATATAAGAGCTGATCTGAACAAGACAATAATACCAACAAAAAAAGCAGCGGCTCCTATCGCGCCTAATTTCTTTCTGGAAGTCAAAAGCGATGAAGGGACTATGAAAGTAGCGGAGGCTCAGACTATTATGAATGGCGCGTATGGAGCTTATATAATGCATGCCCTGCAAAACTACCTCTCGGACGAGGACCCTGTATATGATGGCAAGGCCTATGCATTCACGGCGACTTTGGTTTATACACACCTTAAACTATACGCACACCATTTGTCTGCCCCTACCCAATCCGGAGATCCACCTGGTTGCTATACTACGTCTCTTAGAGCTTTTGCATTAGACGATAAGAGAACTTATTCGACGGGCAGAGGAGCATTCCGAAATCTAAGGACGAGAGCAAAAGAGGATCGCGACCGCTTCATTGCAATTGCCAATGCGAGGGCGCGGCGCCTAAACGTAGTAGACGAAGGCACGGACGATGGAAGCACGGAAAGGGGTGACAATTTCAGCAAGGTTGGAGAAGAGGATCAACACGCAGGCTCAAGTCCTCTCGACTTTTACGGCGCCCATACGTTTATCGAGTCAGTCGAGGACACCCAGGATGCTGCCCAAGACGCAACCCAGGAAACCCAGAACACCACTCACGACAGCCAATTGACAAATGCTGGGTTGGCCTTGGCTATGATACGGACGATACCGAAGTCGGCGTTGAGGGGACGTCTAGTTTCACATCGATTGGTTACAGAGATTACCGGCGACCTCGGCGTCAGATTCGAAGAGCACGCAGTTCCATAGCATCTTCTTCTACACGGCAAACACCACGCAATGCCCCGCCTGTTTCTTCTACTCGGAAAAGATCACGCAGTCCTCCGTCGCCTCCTCTCACTCGGCAACGTAGGAGACGACTTGAGTCAGCAGGATGAGATAGATTCATAGAATTTACTAAATTATATTCTTGATCGTGCGAATTTGCCAAAATTGACTTTGTATTGCCTAAAATCTCCCCTGATTACTACTATATCTAGCATTAATTCTGAGCCGTAGGAAGCAAAGGCTTGACATCAATTCATGAAAAGCTTTCACGAAGGTATGTAGTTTGTAGCTTTTACCGCGTGTGAGCTCATTGAACTTTTCAGCACAATTTACTTCGTTGAATGGCCCACGCGAAGGCTAATATAATGATTGACGTATACATGTAGTTGAAGCTCTGAACGCTCAAGGTGTGGATGCTTTTACCTCTATCTTGTGAGGAAGCTGTTGTGAACTGAGTAACAACCTATTTTGACATCGAATGAGAGCGGGTTCAGCTCTCCTCCCAGCTGAGCCGGCACTTTGAACATTTGGAGTCTTCCGGTCGAAAGTCTCTCCGAACCAATGTCAAGCTGGTACTCGCCCTTACATGTGCTAAACCATATTAGGTTATATCTGCAGAGTGACTACATACAAGTAGAGCTTCCATTCTGTTAGTGAAACTTTTAGAAGAACAAGGTGTATCGTTGCTTAGATATAGGGTCGAGGGCAATTTGAGTATACGCATTGGAAGTATACAGCGGTAAACACCAGGTTTCAATTAGTTTTACAACAATAGCTTTATGCGATATGCGGTATGCCACAAGGCTACACGGCTCTAATAGGACACACGCAATATGATTTCCAACTTGCAATAGACGCTCCAGTATTGTACAGAGCCAAGAGGGATACAATCAAAACAATCAGGCGGCAAGACACCTAACCCTGTCAATACTGTTGGAAATGATGAACTCCATACCGAGCTGAATCGCTCGAACAGGCGAGCTTCTTCTCCTATAGTGAAGCTGGGGCTGATAATTTTCCGCTTTCCAGCTCGGAGAAGCGGTGAGTCCTGGTAAGATTGCGGCAGTTGGCGACTGATACTGGAGCCACAAGCTTGGGATCGACTGGCAGTATCGGATTGCAGCTTTGCAGCCTATCAATTGGCTTTATTCTTCTTTTTGCTGGGTGAGATGGAGGCTGGGCTGGCAGTATCCGGGCCAAATATGCCTGCGAGATACGCAATGCGTGTAAAGGCAAGAAACAGCTATTTGATGGTGATTCGACACGTGGTTAGCGGCAGTGCCAACAAATACAGCACTAATACAACTCTAGCGGTCTCTCTGCTCGGCTCTTCTCGGATCGAGGAGTTGCTGATAGAAAGAGAGAAGAAGAGGAAATGGAAAGATGAAGGTACACTTACGGTGGCTCCCAGATTCCCCCAGGCCATGGCATTCCACCCGGACACGTCAAAGAACCTCTCAGAACCCATGCCGTACCATGTGAAGCCAACGTGGCCAGCATCAGCAATCAGGAGAGCGATGAGATAGCTGCGGATGACTTTGATCTCGGAAGTGGACCAGAACAGAGACAAGCCCACGAGACACATTCCCAGGTACATGTTGCCTAGTTGGTGGGCCAGCACGATGCTATTCTCCGAGGCCACGAGAGACTTTTCCTGGGGGATCTGCTGCGCAACGAACCATGCCGGGTCGTATACGGCACCAAGAAAGCCTGCCACGCTGTTGTCGTTTTGCACTCAGACGAGAGGTTAGCTGTGTATACAGGTAGATAGTTGTCTTTGACGATTACGATACGAAGTACTACTGATTAAGGGGATCACTAGGGATAATGAAAATTGAGCCCCCCAATCCTCCAACTGTCAATAGATGATGCAAGCAAGCAAGCATCCAAGAGCTACAAGAACAGTGGCTTGAATGGACAAGTCAAGGATGCGAGATGGATGGATAGAGAGAAAATTTCTGTATCTGGAATGGCTGGTTGCCTTGATTGCCAATTGGGCTGGATTGGGATTGAGAAAGCAGTGAACAAGGGTTGTGGGCTTACAGCGACATGGGTTCAAGGATCGTGAAGACGACGCGGGGGAACTGCGGCAGCGCAGCAGCCATAGTGATGGATGTGCGTTGGATGGAGTACTTGTAGTGAGGGGTTGGTTTAGGCACTTTATTGGAAGCGCTGAATGGCTGGGAGGCTGGTGGGATGTTGGTGGGATTGATGGCGAAGATGAAAATGGGATGAAGATGGAGATGGAGATGGAGATGGAGATGGACACGCGTTGTCAACAAGGCGTCTCGGAAGTTGAAGGGCTGTGGAGACGGAGCAATAGCTCTCCGTGTAGTCGTAGTCGTAGTCGCAGTCGGCAAAGCTGATTGTTGGTGACGATGCCCAAGCTTAGGCGCCGCTGGAGGGTTGGTGATGGAGGGAATAAAACACGAATTGAAATGCTGGACTTTTCAAGACAATATCGATTGGCGATTGGACGCCTTCCGCGGCGTTGGTTGGTCCGGCTCGACGATGAACTCGACAATGGTCGAAGCAACGCAGCGCAACCAACATCGTCTCATTCGTGTTTGGGAAATTCCCCTTTCCGGCTCGAGGGGCAGCGGGGATGGCAGAAAGCTTCTAATGGCTGATGGGCGCTGATGAGAGCCAGCAATAGGCGGGGCAACAGCAGCAGCGGCAGCAGCGGCGTGTTGGTGCTGAAGCGATACGTGATAGATTCTATTTTTTTCTCGCACGGCGCTTACATGCAGTCGCTTTGCCGCCGTCACTGTCTATTTTCTCTATCTTTATTTGATTTACTTCTGCTTCTTCTCTTTTGCGCTCAGCTGTTTTACACGTCTGCGTGCCTCTATTAGACGCGATGCGACTGCGCGTTGGTGCTGCTGCTGCTGCTACTGCTACTGAGACTTTTTGTAAGCTCTTTCGGTTCCCGACGGAACCCGCCGGTGGTGCATGTTCCAAGCAAGGCCCAGCTCAATGTATCCATCCCCAATGAACGGATGAACTGATGACGAGATGGCGATATGGAAGATGGATATAAAGTCTGGATGGGACGACGTCTCAAATGAGGGATTGACTGATTGACTCGGAATCACTACATATAGGCAACAGCCGGATTCATCCGTGATTTGTAACCAGAGTCCCTGTGCTCTTCTTCTCAATTCTTTGCTTTTGTGCTGTCTCAGGCGTCGTCCGGCCACTAAACCTCATTCTGGTCCTTCTCCATTCCTCCTTGAGTTGCTTCACGTGCTGCTACACGTCCGGCTTCTTCTCCCTTTTGCCTTTTCCTTTTTCCTTGCCAGGCCCCATCCCGAACTCGACTCAGGATCTTGCTCGCCCTTCCCAAAGCAGTTTCAGCCGCAGCAGTAGTGGGCATCGCGCCACCGGGAAGAGAAAGAGAAAGAGTCATTTTGCAGTTGTTGCGGCAGCTGCTTATTGCAGTTGCAGGTGCAGTCGCTAATTCATTGCACTGCATCATCAGCCTTTAGCCATTGCTAGCGGGTGTCTGTAAGCCAAAAAAGAGCCTCAGCCAGTGAGATTCGCGGCTCCCAGGCACATCCGAGCGTCCGTCACTTCAGCTCCCTCAGCTCAGCTCCAGCTTCTCCCTCTCGATCCGTCCATCCCTCTCGCTCGCTTCTCATTCTCTCCCGCGCCACTTCGCGCGGTCTTGTCCAATCTTTTTCTACCTTTTTTTTACTTTTTACTTTTTCTTTCTTCTTCTCCCACACACACTCACTTTCCTCCTCCTTCTTTACCATCTTCGCACTCCTCATTCATTTATTCATTCGCTCTCCCTCCCTCTCTCTCTCTCTCTCCACCCGTCTTTCGTCACTCTTTGTGCTTCCGTCAAGTCAAACCACGCCACTTCAGCCGCTTTACTCACGTGCGGCCGTTTCATCATCCAACGCCTCGACTGACATCGAATCCGGCCTGGCACCAACCAATCATTTTGTATTCAATGCTGCGGCCAGCGACTAAGTTCGCACAGGAACGAACATGGCCACCATCGAGCCGCGTCTCATCCATCTGTTGAATGATGAGCCAGCGAGGCCGGAGCCTTCTACTGCCGACTTACACCAACTGCCGTCGTTGCCGTCGCTGCAATTGCCCACCCATGCCAGCACTCGTGATGGGCCTCTGCCGCCACTGCAGCTCGACGGGCTTCGCTCAGACAGTTTCCTTGGCAGCTCTGGACGACATGCCGCGCTGCCGAGCATCAATGGAGGAGGCCATGCCGTGACATCTTCTCCTGCTAGAGACCAGGCCACGACGGCCTCGCCAGACCACAAGAAAGACTCAGACTATTGCAAGGAAGGCAAATATGCCGGGAGCTCGGGCGTGTTTCCTCTACGGCTGCTATTGAGCGACGTGCCGCCCATGTCTGTGTCTGCGCCGCCAGCGCTCTATCTTTCCTTCTCCAGCATCCTCAACGACGACGGCCCAAACTTTCATGATGATGCTCATCTGCCTTCGTCGTCCTCTCTGTACGCTTCTGGAGCTGGCGCTGCCTCTGCCTCTACCTCTGCGGCTGCACCCACTTCCACCTCTGCCACCTCTACATCTACCTCTGCCATTTCTACCTCTACCTCTACCTCTGCTACTACTCCAGCCTTTGCCACTACTTCTACACCTTTAACGCCTCCTCCTGCTTCTGTCTCAAACTCCACAGCTTCTCCCTCCACCACCTCCAACTCCAAGAAACGACCGGCGATCCACATCAAAGATGATTTCTTACAGCTTCCGCAGCCTGCAAAGAAGCCCAAGGCACACCAGGCGCCTTTTATGCCGCCCATCATCAATGGACTCTTCGAGCCGCCACCCAACGTCGCCCTCTTTCCGCCCATATCGTCCAGTGCTTTTGATGACACCGACGCTGGCCAGTCCAAGCTCCTCCACGAGCTTAGCTACAGCCCCCCGGGACCTCGCATGTCGCCGGAGCCAGACCAGCCTGTGCCCAAGCCAAGAGCCTCGAGAAAGCGTTCAAGCAAGCCCAGACGGAAATGGTCCGAGGAAGAGACAAACCACTTGCTCATGGGTGTTGATCGACATGGTGTAGGCAGATGGACCAACATTTTGGATGACCCGGATTTTTTATTTAATTCCCGGTCAGCGGGTGATCTCAAGGATCGCTTTCGCACCTGCTGCCCGGAGGAAATGAGGGTAATCGATGTTGACAGAACCAAGGCTCGCGCCAAAGGGCCACTGGTAAATAAGATGTCGTCACCCACCAAGCCGGAAAAGCCGAATGATGAGTCCCCCGATACTGTCATGGCCGACGCAGGCGATGTACTGCCGAGCAAGGACCAGCCAGCCAGCTCTAGTCCAGCCGGATTTTCTGATGACCGTCCCGCTAAGAAGAGTCGTGCTCATCGCATGAGGGTGTCGGATCTCGTGGGGCTCGGCATTACAGGGCCTTTTAAAAAGGCCCGTCGGCGAGAGAGGACCACGTTTACCACCCGTGATGACCAAGAGATCTTGCAGGGCCTCGAGACATATGGGCCGACGTGGACCAAGATTCAGCGTGACAAGCGCTTTCACCTTGGCAACCGGAAGCCTACGGATCTTCGGGATCGCGTACGGAACAAGTATCCCTACATCTATCAACGCATCGAAAAAGGCATCTTCCAGCCCAAGGATGTCAGCACCAACAATATACTCGAGCCAATGGTCAACATGACCATTAGCCATTCCTTCCAGGCTGCTCCCACCAAGCGCGGGGAGACTCCAAAGGAGCCGCAAAAGTGGTCATTCCTGGTGACCAATTCCTCAGAGCAGTTTCAGTCTCGGTCTCAGTAATCGGCTTTCAACTCTGAGAATTCCGGGAGCCGCCAGCGACGGGTATGATGAAAATCCATCGACCACAGCAACCAAAATTTAAGCATCAGCACAGCAACCATCGCAGCTCTTGTTCTACTACATCTAGCTTGCATCTTTCTTTTTCTTTTTCTTTCCTTTGACTGGGGCATTTGTTTAGGCACAGATGAGGCCTTTTTTTTTTTTTTTTATCTTTAAGAGCTTTAATAATTCCAGGCTTCACTTGGAGAGTGTTGCCATCTTGAGCTCGCATATGGAAAGGCGATAGGCAAGGATTATAATACCCGTATTTACGTTACACATGATGGGATGGGATGGAATAGGAGGAGTTATAGCAATACACATAGGCCAATCAATTGATCTCTTGAGTTACCAATTTATTCATCTAGCAGTCTAGGTATTGACCTGCCGATCTGATTCCCTTGTTACGCTCGCCTTAGTCATGATCTCTGGTGATTTGGACTTTTATGGAGCCTTTCTCCATTCCATTCCTTTGGAGTAAGGTGGAGCCTCATTGAGGAGACTGTCGGAAAAATATCGGCATTGGATGCAAGGCTATCTCACGTGATTTTCGACTTCACTCTCTACCTTCCAGCCTTAGGGCAAGGAAGCCCCCACATTTTGGCGCTCACGAAGCGAGAAGAGAAAAAAAAAGACGAGCCGCCAATTTCAATTTAGATCTTGATCCACGCTCAACCTTTTCGTCGTTCTCATCATCCGACAAAACAGCCAGTCGTCACCATGGCCCGAGGAATGTGAGTACCAGCAATGAGAAACAATGTCGAGAAGACTCTATTTATCATCGTCATCTTCCTTTTCTTCTTCTATTTCGTGTAGAGGAAGATTGAGAAGAACCGGAAATATTGCGTTGGCGCAAATTGACTTTTGCTGAGCAACACTATATTTTTTTTTTTTTTTTGATGATG
Organism: Trichoderma erinaceum; assembly: GCA_026401215.1. Classification (NCBI taxonomy): domain Eukaryota; kingdom Fungi; phylum Ascomycota; class Sordariomycetes; order Hypocreales; family Hypocreaceae; genus Trichoderma; species Trichoderma erinaceum. Next base: position 523,423 of record JALIRY010000011.1, on the reverse strand, counting down.
GAGCTTCAAGCCATTGGAAGAGAATGAAATCAACAACACCATCATGGAATCAATCCAGCTGACCATTCTCCTCTCACAGCAAGAAGCACCAGAAGCGCCTTAGCGCCCCCTCCCACTGGCTCTTGGACAAGCTGTCCGGCCTGTACGCCCCCAAGCCCTCTGCTGGTCCTCACAAGCTCCGCGACTGCATGCCCCTGATCGTCTTCATCCGAAACCGCCTCAAGTATGCTCTCAACTACCGCGAGACCAAGGCCATCATGATGCAGCGCCTCGTCAAGGTTGACGGCAAGGTCCGCACCGACATCACCTACCCCGCCGGCTACATGGACGTCATCACCATTGAGAAGACTGGCGAGAACTTCCGTCTCATCTACGACACCAAGGGCCGCTTCACCGTCCACCGCATCCAGGCCGAGGAGGCCGAGTACAAGCTGGGCAAGGTCAAGCGCGTTCAGCTGGGCCGTGGTGGAATCCCATTCTTGGTCACGCACGATGCGAGAACGTGAGTTGTTCTGTCAGACATCATTCAGCCGTTGGATCAAGCTTTGGTCGATTCTTGGGGGGAATAAAAGAGAAGGAGAAGGATACAGAAGAAGATAACATCAGAAACTTCATCTCTTCCCTTCCACCCACCTTTCTTTTCTTGCTTCTTTTTGCATGCTTTCCTTTTCCCTTCCCATTTTCTCCCCCATTTCTCTTCTCTCAAATTTCGAGAGATTAGAAGGAGAAAAAAATTTGAGAAAAGCACAGAAAAAGCTGCAGAAGAAGGAAAAAAAGAGGAACGATGGAAGCTTTATTCTACGGCTGTATGTTCCCCAATTTCCCTCTGCGAGTGCTAATTGTTCTTCAAAACAGCATCCGTTACCCTGACCCCCTGATCAAGGTCAACGACACCGTCAAGATCGACCTTGCCACCGGCAAGATCACCGACTTCATCAAGTTCGACACTGGCGCCGTCGCCATGGTCACTGGTGGTCGTAACATGGGCCGTGTTGGTGTCATCACCCACCGTGAGCGCCACGACGGAGGCTTCAACATTGTCCACATCAAGGACGCCATTGACAACACTTTCGCTACCCGTGAGAGCAACGTCTTCGTCATTGGCCAGGAGAAGCCCTGGATCTCCCTGCCCAAGGGCAAGGGTGTCAAGCTCACCATTGCTGAGGAGCGTGACCGCCGCCGCGCTTTTGCTAACTAAGGAAAGAAAAAAGATGTATAGTAATCTTTTCTTTTTTTTTCCTTTCTTTTAGTGGATAAAATGATATCCAAAAAAGATGAATGGTTTAAAAAAATAACAATGGCATATATGTGGACTGGAGTCTCGGATTTGATGTTTGCTTTTTAGTAAAAAAAAGGGAAAGGAATTTTTTTTCCTCAAGTGATTCCCCCCTTTTCATATTTCTTTCCTGCCCCTCCTCTGGAGATAGCCAGCCTGCGAGGTTTAACGAACGGAAGAGAAGACATTAAAAAGATTTTGAGCCCAAGCTGCTCTGTTCACGTGTGCAAGATTCTTGTTCTTTTTTCTGGTGACAACTTGTGTGATTGGGCTTTGTGCTTTGTGTGAGGTTGATACTGTGTTGCTAATGGACAGACATGCTGTTCTTGTCTCGTCTAATCTCTAGCTTTCTTTCTCTGTCTTTCTTGAAGACAAGATGAAAAAGTAACGAGTCGAGAACTTCTCACGGTAAAATATAGTAAGAAAATAAAACAGTTGTTTTCCTGCTATCTATTACCGTTCCAACCTCCCAGCTCAATACTTCCCCTAATGTCTTTACGAATATTGCTCTCTCCTCACAGATCTTCGGGTTATCTTGATAGATGCTCATATTAGAGTAGTTTATCACGATTAACCACCAAACACTATAGATCTCTGTATGCATCGATACGCCGAAGAAGTTTCATTCTATCCAAGCACGCGTCTTGCGACTCAACCAAGATATCTATCCAGCACTTCCCACTCGGCTACTCAATAAACAACTCAATCCTCGCCCTGTGCCTCGTCATCTACCTCATCCTCCCACTCAAAGAAATGCACCACCTCTGGAGCATGCGTAGCATTGCCATTCACGCTCCCTTCATACTCCAGATACCCCGACACGTCCGGATACCTGGCCTTCTTGATATCTTCTGCATCGCCGAAAACCCAGACCGTCTGCATTCCCATGACCATGTGCTGCAGCGTATGGCAATGGATCATCCACACGCCGGCGTCCTCCACTCTTACTCTCCAGGCACGCCAGCCCCATGGTTGATCCTCTTGCACTCTCTTGGTGTATCGAAACAGCATAGATGTGTCTCTCCGTATAGGATGCGTGCCTTTGAGCTGCCGTTCGGCAATGTCAGGATGGAAAACTCCTGGTCCTCCTCCAATGTCGTATATATGGCTGCCGTGGGCGTGCCAGGGATGGGTATCGAGGCCTCCAGCCCAGAATTTGTTGCGATTGCGCGAGCCAACTTGCTGGAAGACAATCTCAATGACTTCTCCCAGCTTGGCAGGGTACGTCTTGGTCCTCGGATCGATGCCGTGGTTGGCGATGGACGCCGCATAGTTGGGTAGGTGCTGGCTCGCATTCTTGTACAGCGCCACGAGGTAAGGCTCATTTGGGCTGGTCTGCATAGGCAACGGATGCGCGTCTACCCAGGAGACATCATTGTCCGTCCAGAGGACGTAACTGTCCACCTGTTGCTGGGCGTATATCATCACTCGGCGGGTGACCTCATCGGCGGTAGGGAAATTATTGGGGAAGAGGGGCTCCAGCTTGTAATCCAGAAAGCCTTCAATCGTGGGAGGGAGATTGATGGGTCTCTTTGAGGGAACGGTAGTTGTCGAGACATATGGATTGCCGCCAATGCCACATGTATTGCGATAGCGCAAGATGGCATAGCTAACCACGTTACTGGGCCGATCGCGAGGCTCTACCTGTATGTAAAAGTCCAGCATGCCAATGCGTCGAAGCTCTTCGCACGTTTTTGCCTTGAACAGCGCGCTGAACCGCTGGCCGGAGCCAATCTGCAGCAGAGGTGTGGAATAGGGCTTGGTGTAGTCGCCATCCACCTCAATCACTTCAAGATTGTGATGGTCTTCAAAGGCGATGGCAACATACGACAGTGCCATGGCGCCAATGAATCTGAACCTATACCACTTGCCAGGATCGATCTCAATGACAGTCAGCTTGGAGGACCCCGGATCAACAACGTGGTAAACGGATATGGTATCCCCGTTGATGAGGAAGCCGCCCGCCTCTCCGGACCATCTGAACGGTGCCGCTCTGAGGCCTGCAGAGATCTCATTGTCCGTTTCATAGAAGAGTTCCGATATGTGGAAGACGCGGTCGCCGTCGACGGGATACGGCAGGCGGCGATCGGGCGGATCGTCGACAATCAGCGGCCCGTTTGCGGTACTAGTCTGGAAATCGACGTGCGAGTGGTAAAAGTAGGTGCCGGCGGTGCCTTCGGGCGTCCTCAGCTCGTAGTCGAAGTAGTATTGCGGCGGGATGGGCCACTGGCTGGCCATGGGCGTGCCGTCCGAGAAGGGCGCGGCAGCTTGAGCGAGGCCATGCCAGTGCTACGTTGTTTGTTAGTTCACACTCAGTTTAACTATCACGATGATCGATTGTTGGCTCACTATGGTGAGGTTGGCATCGTGCATGTCATTGTACACTCTGATCCAGACAACTTTCCCCTCGGGGATGTGTAGCTCGGGGCCGGGAAGAGAGTCGTTGACTAGCGTTGTGTATCTGATGATGCCACCGACGCAGAATTCCTTTCGCGAGATCCGGAGCACATGGGTGGGAGTGAAGGTGTCATCGTGTACTCGTGGCGCACCGGGTGTCCATGCTGTCTTCGCAGAGGCGACGGTAGAGATGAAAGATAAGAGGCCATATGTTATCAATGTTAGCCAGTGCATTTTCGGCGAGGTGAGAAAACAATCTCATTCACACCGCGGAAATGCGTCTTTCCCTTTCCCCCTCTTCTGATTCGATCGATCTCCTGCTGAAAGGATTTGGAAGGAGCGATACGATAAGAGTTGTTGGGAGCCCATAATGTTCATCGGAAGAGATGTTACATGTTTTATGTTTGTTGAGGTACTGTCCATGTATCTCCCTTGATGGATCGTTCTTGGTATTGCAATTCATTCCATTTCGTTTGGGACCTGGATGATGGTGCGGATGGGGTTTGATTTGAATATTTCCCAAAGGAATGGCTTGGCTTCTACGGCATATACAATTTACTGGGAAAAGAGCTGACTCGATTGCTATGGACCCCATATACGTAGTCTCACATTGATCTGTAGAAGCGTAGACTTTGCAAGTACGTCGCGATACATGAAGATCAAAAGATGGAAGCGAGGTCTTCCACATTAATTAGGGCACGCTACTAAACTCAATTGACCTTCTTTGCTAAAAAAAAAAAAAAAAGATATTTCGGTGGATGCAATAGGCGCCATGATACGATGTGGACGATACGCATGGCTATCGATAAACTGGCGATGTTTTTTTTTTCTTTTGCCCTGGTATGGGGGTTGGAATGGTAGATGGTTTTTTTTATAAAACCTGCTACGCGCAGTCACGTTTTTGCGTTTTCGTTAGCCATTTAATTTTGAGACATGGAAGACGGTTTGACGGTTCACTATTTACATTCCTTATATCTAGCTATTATTCCATGAGCTTGCCTGCGAATCTTCTGAGAAATATACCGACTAAAGACTGTGTACACATTGAGCAGGCGAGAAGAGGCTCACTTGGTGATACTTTCATCAAAGAGTATTAGTCAGAGATTTGCGAACCGGACCAAACAATCTGGAGTCACTGACACTGAATAGAGAAGAAGAGCGAGCAGAGGGGAACTGAAAAACCGGCAGAAAGCCTGGGGCGTCGCTGGTAGACACATAGAATTCATCTCAAGCAACTTCATACTCTATCCAATGACGCGGGTCCGATCTCTCAGACAGTAGTTTCCACTTCTTTGCTTGTTTGCTTTCTCCGCATGATACATTCGCCTCTTCATTACGGACAGGTCCTCGAGGCTGTCCACTAGGATGTCTCCCATCCCATACGCCCCCCGCCCCCTTAGCAGACTGTTCCATGGGAGTCTGGTATCACCTGTCACTCGGACTGAAAATAGATATACATATGCAATTATTGATGCTCAAATTGGTGGCGTCTCAGCTTGAGTGATTCTGGACCCTGCGAGATGCACGTCGGACTTTGATGCCGTAGGGGGATGGGGCCAGAGCCTGGGTTATCACATAATCGAGAGAAATTGCAACTGACGGCTTGCATATGCCCCTTAATGCAGGTATACAAGCCACAACTGGACCGGTGTGCAAGGTTTATGAGAGAACCGGCAGGATTTTGAGACGATCATACTTGTGGTAGGACAAGACATTAGGGCTGTAAGTATGAGACTGACGTGTTGCACGAGCGGGGAAATGAACTTACGAGTAAGGCAATTCTCTTGAACTAGTATGGTGGATGATCTCATGGATAGCATAGTATGAGTGGCAGAGATACGTTGTAGTCTTTGAGACACAAACTGAGTGTCCGTTGGTAGGAAGCATTACGTATTTGTGGTAGAAAGTTGATGTCGACGACCGTATTTTGGTAAATTCTATTTGGCATGATATATATTCCTACAGTAACTATAGTATGCATACAATCATTGAAGAGCAGTACATAAGAGTATACATTGTTGGATAGCAGTGGATTGACAGTCTTGGCCGTAGCAAAAGACGACACGGCGGACGAGTTACAATACCACAACATTTACTGTACCTACAGATTGCTGTACTGTACTCTACCTGGGTGTCTAGCACAGTGACTAGCGTCATATTTCATTAGGATGTTCCTAATTGCCTGTAAAATGGCATGGACAAGGCTTTCGGCATCATGAGGGCCGGTCATAGAGCCTTTGTTTCAATCAGTACACTCTTGTCAACCCACTATTGCCAGAATTGCCGCAATTGCCTCAATTGTCTCGTTCAAAGTACGAACAAACGAATAGGAACACGCATGAACTCCTAGTCAGCATTTGATATCTACCCCTTTTCAGACTTGATGGCTTAGCCGCATTGGATAGGCGCCTCTGATGTGCTTGTTTGCTTGCGGCTGAATCCAGCCTATTTGTCTAGCCAGGGGGAGGAATATGGATTAGTGAATACACAGCCTGATGATGACTTCAAGCATATAGGACTATTGCAACGCACGGACAGACCAAATCAAGGCTGATTCCAGCGCTAGACTCTATATCCCAACTACGTGGAGCAGCTGAGCGAGATGTCTGGCTAGGACTTGGTGGCTACACATTTGAGACAGTCTAATGAAAAGAGGCTACATTTGGGCATTCACGCGTCAGGCTCGCATCTGATGGATGGCTTAGCGCGAGAAGCATATGCAAGGCGAGTTGTAACTGGTTTGGCCTGATTCGCATTGCATCACACAATGCAACTTTGCAATTTCGGCCGAAGAAGATACCGAGCTAAGACATGGAGAGAGCAGTTTTTTGAAAGAAAAAAAAAGGAAAGAAAGAGCCAAAATCAAAATAGAAGGGAGTACAAGCGCCGTGTTACAAGCCCATCATTGGATGGCATCCGTATTGGCACATTGCATTATGCGAGGGACGTGTCTGGGCCGTGGGTGCCTCACCGAACCTCTGGATTCGACCAATGAAACCAAATGCCGTGATTTTTCGGACACCCATGTCCTGGAAGTATCCATCCAGCGCTATCCCGTGAGCAGCGCAGTTTCTGGTCTCGGCAAAGCGCGGTTCTGACGTGAACGTCATGGTGTTTTATGGATTGGGCGAGGTTGGCGAGAAGCTGGCGTGTACTTTGTGCTCTGTCAGTGAACCTGTTAGTGATCCTTGGCTATTAGCCTGATCTATTTGATACACTATTACCTATTGAGGAGATTCTGAGACGAACGGGGAGAGCTCGGTTGGATCCACGCGCCGTGTCTCCGCAGTGGCAGAGCGAAATGAAGTGGGCAGCGACAAAGGATCGAGACGATGATCGAGATGACATGCGACGTGTTGCCGTGCGCCCATACCGCTTCTAGCACTTTGACTACTGCTGCTGCTGCTACGGCTGCAGCACAAGTTCAGTGGTTGCATTGACAGTCATGAGGTTTGGACCGAAATATTGATTAGACCTAGGCCTTGTGATATATCACACTCGAGGTGTTGATTAATACCCTATTAGAGTTGTGCTAAATATGGACCGAGCCGTCGTTCCCGTTGGCCGGCGATGCTTGCGTCCCAGGTACTCGGTACAGACGAGCCGAAAGAACTCCAGGCGATCATCCAGTATCAAGACTCTTCCATATTCCATATTCCAAAAAAACAGAGCCACGGAGGGGGGAGAGGGGATGCAGTGAGCTATCTGTCTATCTGCCCCTATTCCTCTCTTTTCTTTCTTTCCTTTTTCTTTTTCAGCTCGCTTAACCGTCTATTCCTTCTGCTTGTTTGCCATTGCTCGAATTGGAGGATTTGGGGGGTGCGCGTTTAGGGGCGTGTCCATGTTACGCGCCTTGTAAAGCGTGTGAGTCTGGCTTGTGTGGGGGGATTCGATCCATCAGGTACAGGTACACGGCAGGGGAAAGACTGAGAACGAAAGGCGGTGGTGTCGGAGTGAAGGTACTGGTACTTGTGCGTGGTATACGCGACCATGTACCTAGCTGCTTCATAACGGCCGTGATTGGTGCAGACGCTGTAGCCATTGAGCTATGAGGCAACAAGGCCATCTGAAAAGAGCAATCCAGGAACACCCCAAGTATCGGTACTTACTCGGCGCACTAGAGCAGAGCGAGCAGAAGGAGCCGGCGATAGCGCAAGTGGCAGAGCTAGAAGCCCACTAAAGCTCACTAAAGCTCACTAATGCAGGCAATTCTATCCGTAGGCCAGGGCCTAATTGAAGCCCACCGCCAAAGCTGCTGCCACTGTAAGGCTGTTGCTCACTCTACTCCCCTCCATCCTCATCGCCCATAATGTCCATCTTTTCTCCTTCATCGGATGCCTCGCCGGCTTCCGATGATGCAATGCGATGCCATCCGCCGCCTTTCAGCGCGTAGCCAATCGGATCATAGGCGCCGACTCCTTCTAATGGAGCCTATTTGGCGTCACAAGGCCAGGCGGCAGAAGATCACAAGAGAAGAAGAGAAAATAGCATTGAAAGGAAGTTGGAAGAAAGAAAGGAGATTAAGTTGGATCCAGAGCTGAAAACATGGGTCTCGTCTCCGCTGCCAAGGATGCTGCTACTAAGGTATCTCTGCCTGCAATCATTCATTCAGCGTATTGTTACTGACCAGATATCTCTTCTCAGAGTCTCTGAAGATTGACAACCCAGAGTCAATTCCAAGGCGTCGTTTCCTCTCGGCTCCCAAGACAATTCAAAGCAATATGGAAGCATTCACTTCATGGTAAGCCCCAAATCAGTTCTGTCATGTCTCAGGGTAGCAGCAAGAAAATCGAAGAGATCGTCTGGGATGCAAGGGGAGCCATGCTAGCCGCCAGTGTGGCTGGCTGGGCTGCCAGTTCACAGAAGCATGGCTGTATCTATCAGACTAGCTCTTTGAATGGAAGCCATTTAGCGGTATTCCATCATTGAACCGTTCGGTGAATGGCTTCAGTCAACTAGGCTTGGACGCTTGGACAAACAAAACCTTTCCCTTGCAGCAGCCTCAAGCGCGGCCAGGTTTCAGATGACTTTCAGCTACATCAAGTGATGGTATAGAGCACAATACTCTTTTTCCATGCATAGCTACTAGCAGGTAATCGCACACCTAAATCTATATTTAAAGGGAAACACAACCGCCGCGATTTTGCCTCCAGCTGTCAATACACCATCACTGCGTCCACATCAGGGCTACCTTATTCCCTCATCTTTTTCCAGAGAATCTGAAGTTGATCTACATTGCATTCATCATTTCACTTTCGTCTTCGTAACCAGATCTTTGAAAGTATTAAATCCACGTTCTCAGTCCTTGTCTCTACTAACTGCTAACAACCACCACTTGCAGCCACCACAATGGCAACCATTCAACGCAAGTACGGACCTGAGAGGCTCAACGTCCTATACGAACTTGCCTTGCCCCGAAAGGTACGTCTGATAGCTATCAGTTTCTCCTCTCAGGACTCATTATTAACAATATTTTTTTTCCGCCAGATACGCGGCCTCGCGGTGCCCCGCATCGTCAGGACCCCTGACGCTTGCCTCACCTGCCGCCGTCATGGCTACAAATGCAACTGGGGACTACCCACTTGCGTCACATGTGATAACAACGGATACGAATGCATCCAGCCCGTCAGCACCGCTGGCTATGAGGAGTACGTCCGTGATGGAGGTGTCCAGCAACCCGCAGCCAAACCCAATACAACGAAAAGACGCAGAAAGGTGAATAAGAACAGAAAAAAGCGCAAGCATAAGAACAAGAATAAGGAGAACAAGGTCGAGATCAAAATCGAGCACAAGGCAGAAGAAATCAAGACCCAGACCAAGCCCAAGTCCTGTTATGATGATGGCGTCATTAGCTGGAATATGGACCTTTCCCCAGTATTCCAGAAAAGGGACCCGTCGATTCCCATCCCGGAGAAAATTGCCACCCACCAATGCACCCGTCAGCCCGCACCTTTGTATGCTTCTGTGCCGGTATCAGGGGCCGTTACTGGATCTGCATCCGCATCTCCTCCCGTGGCTGACCCCGTGGCTGGTCCCGTGGCTGGTCCCCAGTCTGCATCCAAGTCTATATCCGACTCTACGCCTTGTTCCGAGTCCGAGTCATCTTCTGCATCGACATTGGCGTCGGCATCCACAACTGCATCTGGGTCTGCTTCTTCCGGATCTGCATTTGAATCTGAGTTTGTGGCACGCATAAAGAGGCACTTGTACGAGTCTCAGCAGCGTAAACTGGAGCACATCTACCGCTATGTCAAGAGATCCGACTCCACTTCCTCTGATGATGTCGATAAAGATCATGACTATGCGGTTTATTACGACTACGAACACGAGTTTGATCCCGAAGTTCTTCAAGAAGGAGATCCCGAGCTGTCTCAATTAAGATCGTTTCCTTACGTGTCTAACCTCTGCGTGGTCAAGAATAGCTGGCAGGGTCCCGGAGAACCTCCTCTGAATACCCGCATCGATGACTACATCTCCTACATGAAGAAAAATCACTTGGAGCCAGGGCATGAAGTGACTCCTCTACCATTGACCTTGCTGGCATCATGCGACTACACCGCAAGTGATACACTCTTTTACTACGAGAAGCGCCCGGCCAACTGTTGCGTCGCCGACCTCCCCGATATCAACCCGGTCAACCCCAAGCTGGTTCGACTGGGCTATGCCAACCCTTTGGCCCTGCAGCTCATCATTGCCCAGCGATCTAATCACCGTGAGGTATCTTCCGCCATCTTACCCACGGGGGAGAGCTCGGAGCGCTTTTTGAGGGATGCTATTGCCCAATTTGGTCCCAAGATTGATCGCTATCTGGCTGGTGGCGAATATGAAATGCCCTTCCTGTTTGTTGCAAGCATCGTTGTAGCTCTTGTTGAGGTTGGTCTCCCTTTCCACTTCTCTATTCTTCCCTACATGTCAGTCGTGCTAACTTATTCACATAGAGGGCCCGGCTCGACTCGCTCTCCCAGGCATACGACCATCCAACAGCGGCCAAGGCCATCTTGAACAATCTCCATAGGGTCAATTCAGAAGAAATGTTCATCAACATGCCTGAGTATCTGATAGAGTACTACATGCACACCGTCTCCTTTGCTTGCGTTGCTGCGAATCCCGTCACGGCTACTGGGGTGCCATTCATCAGTGCGCCGCAATTATCCTTTGTCGACAGCTTGGCGGCCGAAGGTTATGTCGGCATACTTTGCGGGACCTGGCTCGACATATTGGCCACCATTCCTCACATTTTTAGGTTAGGAGCCATCATGTACCGTCGAAAACTTGGCACATCTACATTTGAAGATGCATCCGGCGAGTTTCTCGATTTTGCCGATATAGAAGACAGGCTCCAGGCCTCTGCTCTTTGCGGAGACGGAAAAAAGCGTGTCTACCTCTGGGAAAGAGTTGCTCTTCTATTCAAGATTGCCGCCACATTATACCTGTGGTCTCTCTTGGATGAGCCTCTCCTCCATAACCCAGACGTTGTTACTATGGATGAAGACGCCGAGCTCCAAGATGATGAGGACTATGAGTACGATGACCCGGACGAGCGGAGACAAAAGTGGCACAAGGTGTTCATGAAACAGATAATTGGGCAAGCAGAACGCTTGCTGCCCACTATTAAGTTGGAGAGTAACCTCAATCTCGCCCTCTGCTGGCCTATGCTTATCCTGGGATGCTTTACCAAAGATAAAGGTACGAAGGAATTCATTGAGCAGCGCCTGATTGCTACCGCTAACCAATCTGGCGTTGGCAATTCACTTGAGACTTTGTTCGTTTTAAGACACGTCTGGGGTCTGCCTATGAGCGAGCGTTCCCCATGGAAAATTTGGCAGTATGTCCAGGACTCTAGGTGCCGAGAATGTACCTGTCCGAAATGCACACCCTTTCTCTTTTGAACGAGGCGGTGGACCATTTACCTTGTGGGGGTTCATTCTTTTCTTGTTGGTAGCATTGTTCGGGTATTTCTGGCGATATACATGGCGCTATCATTATGAAGATGCATTTATTAACGAAGCCGTCTGAATGTCTCTCTTCATTTCAGTTGGCAATTGCATTTTTTTTATTGCTGATTTTCCTTTTATTACGTGGACCTTTCCCCTTTTTTTTTTCTTTTTCACCTGGGCTCTCTATTTGGCCCTTTGGATTACCCTTTGATAGAAAGGTGTAATCGCTTTGTTGGATGGCTCTTTTTTGTTGGTGGATTTAGTTGGACGGAGGATACTCTTTATGAAGAACCGATCTTATTGGAGGGCTTGACTCATTAAAGGATTTGGCGATTGGAGGAATTTCGTTTAATGGAGGGCTTAGCTTGGTAGAGGGACTATTGTAGGGTTGGACTTGATGTGAATTTGGGCGATTGGAGGATTTGTTTCTTATGTATCTAGAGTGGCTCGCTTGTCTCCTATCCCTAGATTGGATTGCTTGGATAGAGTACAATGTGTTACGCATTTACTTCTAAACTTTTGAATCGTAGCCACACATGGTGCTAATTTAATAGTAAGACTCAAGAACATCATGTCATTTCTCGTTATTCAATTTATATACAGAGATGAGGGCGCTCTTATCCTCTGGATTCTTCCATCTCTTTTATGTACACAAGAAAAGAAAACGGCATCTCCTTAATTGCCGCCGAAAGGGCCACCGGGGATGGCGACAGCGCACGCGAAGCCGGAGAAGGCACCGAAGACTCTAGTCTCGGCGACGTCCCCACTGTAAGCGGCGTAGGGGATGTCGCAGGCGGCGGTGCTGATGGGAGACAGGATTAGCATTTTAGAATGCCAACAAAGCATAGTAGCAGGAATGATGTTGTTAGAACTTACTTGAAGAGATCACAGGCGTGGCCGGCCTCGACCTTGATGGATTGGACGATGGGGCTGAAAAGTTTGAACAGTGTTAGTCTTCAAGCTGAATCCTAAGGAGAAGAAAACAAGAAGAAAAGAAAAGAAAAGAAAGAAAAAAGATTGGGGAGAAATGAGGAGCTTACAATCCGGTGACGGGGTTGCAGACGCCAAGCGCATCATCAGTGCCGTTGATCTCGTAGGTGGAGCCCTGGAAGTTGGGTTCAGAGTAGAGAGTGGCCTGGTTCATTGTTGATTGTCATTGTTAGTTGACTTTTATTTTATGAACCATTTTCTCGACTGTCTTCTCAATTGAAGAGAGCTTAGAACAGGGAGAAAGCAAGCACTTACCACATGCTGAGCGGCGGCGACGCTGGCGAAGATGAGAGAGAGGACGGAGAACTGCATATTTGCGGTTGATTGGAGGCGAAGAATTGGACTGTTCCTTTGGATGTTTGGATGAAGAGCTAGTGGTTGATACACAGGAGATCTTCACGATCTGAGGCCGGGTGTTTATCAGTCTTTATATATTCATCTCTCATGGGTTTGCCCTCCCGACTTCCGAACCGTTTCTCCGCCTCTCCACAGCATAAAGGGAGATCCTTGTATAGCGTTTCGCTCATTCACATACTATAGGCGTCTAGTCATGGGTACAGATATGCTTACGTTTTGGCAATCCAGGTAAAATTCCGATTCCCGGCCCCGAAAGAAATAGGCACAAAGAAGGCAAACGTGCCGACTTGCTCTTACTGAATCGGGAATTCTAGGATAGTAATCTGAGGTGCGGAATGGCATAGTTCATCTTACGCCCTGGTTGCTGTACTAGCATTCAAAATAGGAAGGATGAAATAGAATACGATGTGTGCGCTCCTTTTGTCATGATTACGTGTAAGTGGCTGGGCAGATTATCTGGTGTCAGAGTTATGAGGTACTTTTCCCTTTATGCAAAAGAAAAATAGAGGACGTTGAGCTGCCGGCAAATCACACTGCTCTACACAAGAAGGATAAACCTTCTGTGTGCTGATGATCATACTATCGTCTCAAGCTAATAGCCAACTGCCGAATTGAATCGCTGCAGGGATGCGGGCTGATGATTGGCACCTACCGGAATAAGCTTGATTTGCTGTCCTGGGGTGGTTTTTAGTACAAATCTTATGTACTATACTCTGACCTCTTTACTATAGTTTATTAATATACATAGACGGGTATTACACCGTGGACTCCGGCAACTCGATGATTAGTAGCTTAGAACCGTATGACACTGCATTTACTATAGGCTGTGATTCGTTGAGGCAGCCGGGCCGATTGGGCTGAAGTAGAAACTGTAAGTCAACCGAATGGTTGAAAGAATTAGCTGCAGGAGAAGTGTGGAATCTTACACGGCGGGATGCGAGACAGCATATACAACCAGGTTCGGGAGAATATAGACCGAAATAGAAAGATGGGGAGATATTTGGCGTCGCACTCGCTACGTTTAGCATAATGGATGTCTTGGTATCTCAGAGAGCACATTACCGCGCCATTTGTTGAGCAAGGTCCTGCACTTACTGAGAATCTACTGTCAATTAGCAATACAGGTAAGGGCATAAGCTGTAGCATGATGTTTTTTCTGAGTGTCTTACCAATTTCCTAACTAAACGGAAAATTAGCCGACGGCATCTTAGCCTTCTAAACGACTATTGCAAAGAAATCCTGTATCTGTACCTCTCAATGATGGAACTATCTTCGATCTCTGTTCGATTAGACTCCCGAGGGATGTGGAGATATTGGGTTGGGCCGTACGATGATGAAGTTACATAACCCAAGTCGCATTTAGCAATAGATGGAAAAATATAGAGCGGGCTTGAACAGGCAATGACGATTATGTGGTCGCCTGCATGCATTCCTAGCAACTTGTTCCTGGTTTATACATGGGGTAAGGTATAAGAAATAGTACTTGGCGAATGACAAGCTTTGCAGATCACACCGACAATTCAGGGCCTTTAAGGTTGCTTTTCTAGATATGAATAGAACATGATAGGGTTTGGCACCAAAAAGAAGACGAGTCACATATAATACGGATTCGACGTAGTATTCCGCGAAAAAGCGCTCGATAAGTTTTTCCACCTGTCTTTTGCGAATGAATTCTTCAGGCCCCTTCCGATTCTACTTGGCAGAAATTTTCTGTATACAACAATGCCAAAACTTAGCAAACACTTGCCCTTTTCGGTGAAACATGGGAAACTTGATCAGGGAATGAGAGATGTGGAAGGGAATCGAGTTCCCCAATGAGTCTCATCAGTTGGAAATACTTGTATGCATGCTGTAAGATGCCAACGTTGACAGGGTCTACCGCCTTTTCGCACGTTTACAAAAGAAGCAATACATGCGGAACAGCCAATACGAATTAACTCAAACTGTATCTCAACGCAGCTACAGACGCTGTAACAGCTCTCGGCGGGTTTTTTTTCTCTCTCTCTCTCTCTCTCTCTCTCTTTTTTTTTCTTTCCCCCTTCGCGTCTGTTATTGCTTGACGTGGGTCCGCTATAACATCGCGTTCGCGTTCTGCCGTCCAAATTATAGGGCGGTAAAGCAACTTTTTCTTCTTTCTTGGAGGGGCACTCGCTCACCGCCCGCCAAAATTTCTGCTCGCCCACCCTCTATAAAGCCTCGCCCGCCGCTCGTTCGTTTCGATTTTCTTTTTTCTTTTCTTCTTTACGTCGACAATACTTCAGTATGTGCCACCCCTACCTGGAGCAGTATCCTTCCAGAGCCTTTGTCTAACCTTGTTTTCTTTTACAGGAGAATCATTTCTATAGTATTTGTCTCTTGCTTTGGTTCCCAAAAGAGCCATCGAATCCACCCTGGTTGATGATTGTATATCCTCGACACCCAAGAGTGAATTTTTCTGGTCCTCTCGCCCTGTCCGCAAGGATGGCGGTGGTCGCCTTGTGCTTCTACTGTATAGAGAGCTGTTCTCTTCTTGATGATCTCGACCCTGTTCGTGGTCTTGCCTTCGGGCGCATGGGCAGGGTGGGTGTTGATGGACGTCTGACAGGCTTCTTTTCCCTTTTCATTGCACATTGGGGCTTGCCCTGGATGCGAAGAAGATGAAGGTGCGACTGCTCTAGCGGAATTGGTACCGCTGCCACCGCAGATTGGGTGGCATGCACAGTTTTCCTCTGAAGAAGAGTACTGTTTGATCACTGGATCAAGGCTGATATTGCACCGCAAAAGTTTCATCACAGCACAACCAGAGACAAGTATCACGAAGAAGATGTTTACCAATACTCCCAAATTTGAAACACAAGAGTTCGTTGCTAATCTATTACATTACATTAAAATCGTAAAAAATTGTCCACATGTTCGACGCGTCCGAGGCTCTTGAGCTTTACAGCATGGCAATTGCACCAATTGCAATCCCCGCGGCAGCCACCACTGATCCCCCTATGGCATGACTAGCCAGCGTTGCAGTTGGAGTCGACGTCGACGTCGACGTCACCGTCGCTGTTTTGGAAGTAGAGGCGTTTGTGCCATTTGAAGAAGCAGCGTAGGTGGCCTGAGTCTTGATCGAGCTGGGCTTGTAATGGAATCTTGGCTGAAGACTGCGAAGAAGCTGAGGCAGCACCGGTCAAAGTCGATGAAGTACTCGGTTCGACAGTTGACTCGGCGGTGCTTGTTTCACTTGCTGGCATAGTCGTCGTCCCGCCAGCGTCGGAAGCCTTGGTAGCGCTCGTCACAATAACCTCGCTGGTGATTGCAGCATCGCTGGTTGTTGACGAAGCCGCGCTCGAAGGGGTCCAACACGAGAAATATGAGACCGGGAGCTCAGAATCGTGCCCGAATAAAGAGGGCAGCCTGGGACATCAGTTTTAGGCGAAGCACCACAACCGCTGCAGTCCTGCGGATCACAGACCTACCCGTTGTTTGGGCCAAACCATGGACGATCCCATTGTCGCAAGTTGTGAAGCTGTGGGTTTCGCAGGCAGCAAAGGCAATGCTTGCTCCAGCAACGATGGAGAAGGCTGATACCGACTGACTGGCGCATTTTGATGCTAAGAATTCAATACTACAGTGTTTGTCTGTTAACGAACGAATGACTTGCTTTATATGGAAAACTATCCCTGGGAATGGACCTCCATATGAACTACTACTACACCTATTTTCTGCCTGACCACATAGCAACTGGCAAAAACCTGAGTCGCGTCAAGTCCTCGTGTCAATTTCCCAGTCCTGACTTTTTATTCTGCCTCGAGTCTACACATTGGATGATCAAGCTGCTAACTATTCAGAAGGATCTTGAACCCAGCCATTTACACCCAACGCCGATAACACTTTGCTCGTAGTCGTCGCTACGTGACCACGAAAGTGCAGCGGGTGACTCATCCATAGACAAAATGGCTACCTACTAGGTCTGACCTACCTGTTGGCCACAGCAATGAACTGATGCTGATACTCCACAACAAAAGTCCTATTCTGAATGTACATAAGAGCAAGCGCGAAGTAGAAAAGAAAGAGACCGAAAAAAAAGAGACATACGCAAAGAGAACAAAGGCGCTAAATCATGCAAGAACAAAACTGATATGCAGCGGTAGGATTTTTAACCGCGCGCGTAATGATAGGGCTGTGTGCTTACCTCCCTCCCTAGGTAGTACCTACATATAGGTACCTAGGTACCGAGGTATGGGCAGACACTCCTCTGCGCTTGTCTGAATGGTACAGTAGGCATGCACGCGCAATGATGTTGCCTTAGTAGGAAATGAAAAGTTGTTCAGCATCCCATTCCTCTTATTCAACACTCCAGCGGTAGCAGCGGTAGCAGCGGTAGTAGCCCATGCTATAGCTGGAGTGTTAGGTAACAGAACTGGGATGCTGGGAGCTTTTCCCTAACATTACCGCGAATGCGACTTTGCACCCCAACGCTGCCCAAACCACCCCCGCAGAGTCATGATCTGCATGCACATTGTCAATTGTCTCTCTCTGCCCTCTCTGCCTTGATTTCAATTAAAAAGGTGCTCTTCTATATTGCCATGCATCGCTTCAAGGAACGATTCCGCCGCTGGAGGAGAAAGCCTCATCATACAGATAGCGATGTATCGACAGCGCAGGACGGCAGCAATATGTCAGACGCAGCGACTCCATCCAACGTCACGCCGGCCCCAAGCATTACGGACAAATCTGCTGCAAGTTTGCCCGAACACCTCTGGGATCAATCATATGATAAATTGAAAGCAAATGAGGCCGAGGGTGCGCTGGTAGAAGCATACGAAAAGATCTTGTCTCGCCATCTGGAGTCTGATCATAGCATAGAGGCAAATATAATTGCCCAAGGCAATCCAAGCGCTAGAAGGGCCCAAATGGAACAACTTGTTTTGTCCGGATTGGCCAAGATAAACCGAGAAACGAAGATAAAGGAAAGACTTGACACAGGTGTGCAAATCATCCTGTCTGCCAAGGACATCATCAGTTCCGCGATCCAGACTGTCCCACAAGCTGCTCTTGCTTGGACTGGTGTATGCGTGGCCCTAGAGGTAAAGTATAAGTACATAATCAGGTAATGAGAGGGTCTGCATCGGCTAACCTGCTGGATATTTCCTAGCTTTTTGGTAACTCGACGAGTGTAGCCAAAGCCAATCGTGAGGGTATCGAATACGTTATTCAGAGAATGAAATGGTATTGGGAGCTACCTGACACCATCCTAAGAAATAACGCCGATACCTACAACCATCTCTCCAAAATGAAAGGAGGACTTGAGGCTCAGCTCATCGGCCTCTACAAACTGTTACTGTTGTACCAGATGAAGAGCGTTTGTTCTTACTACAAGAATCGCGGACTGGTTTTTTTGCGTGATATCGCTAAACTGGACGATTGGGATGGCAATATCAAAGCAATCGAGAAAGCCGAAATGCTCTTTTACAAAGACTCCGATGTGCATCAGAAAGAGAAGATGAATACCAATCTTGAGCAGATTGTTACGTATGTGAAAAAGAGAATGACAAAAGAAGATTTACAGTGTTTCAAAGAATTGGGCATCACCGACCCGAAGTACGACAAGAAACGCATTGAGAGCACAAAGGGCGGTCTGCTGGAGCAATCTTACGGCTGGATATTGGACAATCCGGATTTCCAACAGTGGCGTGACAATGAAGAGAGACGGCTGCTTTGGATTAGAGGAGATCCGGGCAAGGGCAAAACCATGCTTCTCTGTGGGATTGCCAATGAGTTGCGCAGGATATCAGCCTCTTCTGGTTTATTATCATATTTTTTCTGTCAAGCTACTGATCAACGCATTAACAATGCCAATGCCGTCCTGTGGGGTCTGATGTTTATGCTTGTCGACCAGCAGCCGGTGCTCATGCGCCATATACGCGACAAATACGATGCATCTGGTAAAGATCTTTTTTTAGGAGGAAATTCGTGGTTTGCACTTTCGGAAATATTTTCAGATATGGTCAAGGATCCGGCTCTGACACATGCTTATCTACTCATTGACGCTCTCGACGAGTGTGTTTCAGATCGGGAACAGCTGTTAGACCTTGTTGTCCAGAATCTATCGACTTCATCGCATGTTAAGTGGATTCTTTCAAGCCGTAACTGGCCAGAAATTGAGCGCCAGTTAGCTGAATCTGAAGGCCTTGAGAGACTCAGCCTTAGCCTTGAAGTAAACGCCGATCTGGTATCACGAGCTGTTGATGCTTATATCGAGCATGAGATATCACAACTTCAACTTATAAAATACCATCCAACGCTTAAAGAACAGATGCAGCAGCAAATGCAGCAAAAAGCCAACGGAACCTTTCTTTGGGTCGCCCTCGTTGTCAAAGTTCTCCGAGATATACAAGATGCAGAGTACGAGAATCCTTTGAACATTCTACGCATTCTTATGGAAATGCCTGGCGACCTTACGAGTCTTTACTCCCTCATGGTGGATCGGATGAAGAATCTCAAGGGAGATGCTTCTACCCTCTGTAAAAGGCTTCTTTCAATTGCGGCGCTGGCATCTAGGCCACTGAGCTTGGCAGAGTTGAGGATTTTAGGTGGCTTTGATAATAATTGTATCAACGATCAAGCGATGGAAAGATTAGTCAATAAATGCGGCTCATTTCTGACGATTCGCGATTACATGGTCTATTTTGTCCATCAGTCAGCAAAGGATCATTTAATCCTGGACAAACCAACTCAGCCCATCATATTCTCGTCTGGCCATGGCGAAGTTCATTACACGATCCTCTCTCACTCGCTACGGGCTATGGCTTTGATTTTGAAAAAGAACATTTATACCCTTCCACATCCAGGTTCGCACATTGATGAGGTTGAAACTCCGGATCCGGATCCTCTGGCTGCTATTCGATACTCTTGTGCCCATTGGATTGATCATCTCTGCAACGGAATATCCGATAATAGAACTTCTGCATACCAGAACTGCCTTGATGACACTGGACCGGTCTCTGCCTTTCTTCGTAAGCATTTCCTCCATTGGCTCGAGGCTTTGAGCCTTCTGCAAAAGATACCCGACAATGTTAATTCATTGAAAA
This sequence comes from Trichoderma erinaceum, assembly GCA_026401215.1. Lineage (NCBI taxonomy): Eukaryota > Fungi > Ascomycota > Sordariomycetes > Hypocreales > Hypocreaceae > Trichoderma > Trichoderma erinaceum. Next base: position 503,405 of record JALIRY010000011.1, on the reverse strand, counting down.
AATTGGATATCTTATTAAAGGTTAGTCTTTCACTATCAGCATTGTTCCATGAGCTTACCATTTTAGACGCAATTTCCTCAAACGAAGTTGGTTCCTTTTCTACACGACGGGTACCGATTTATACTCTATTTCATCAGAGCAATCGAGATTGCTCCCCTTCAAGTATATTCTGCCCTTATATTTAGCCCGATGCAAAGCACTGTTCGGCAGACGTTCGAAGAATCTTTCCCATCTTGGATACATAATAAGCCTATTATGAACGAAATGTGGAGTCCTTGTTTACAGATCCTTGAAGGTCACAGCTCTGCTGTCGATATTATTGCCTTTTCAGGGGACAGCAAGCTAGCCACAGGTGCATCTGGCGAGGAAATCAAGATCTGGGATATAGCCACAGGCGCGTGTCTCCGTTCACTGTCTGCGCCAGTACGATCAGTATGTTTTTTGAAGAATGATAGGCTGGCCTCAGGGTCGCATGATGGCGCAATTGAAATCTGGGATTTAGCTGCTGGCACATGCATTCAGGCGCTTGAAGGCCATGAAAGTACAGTGACGTCTATATTCCCCTTGCCAGATAACAAACTGGCCTCGGCATCATTCGACAAGACAATCAAAATCTGGGATATAGCCAAAGGCGTATGTGTTCAAATATTCAGGGGCCACTCTGACCAAGTGTGGTCTATAATCAACGTGGGAAATAATAAGATTGCCTCGATATCAAACGACTTGACAGTTAAGATCTGGGATATGAGCACAGGTAATTGTGTTCTAACACTCGAGGGATTTGATGATGCAGTGCCATCTATGGTCGCCTTGCCAGATTACAAGTTAGCCTTGGGGTTCATTGATGGGATGATCCAAATCTGGGATATAACGACAGGTGTATGTGTCCATCCATTTAAGGGCCATAATGACCCTGTGACATCTTTAGCTGCTCTTACAGATAACAGACTGGCGACCTCTGGATTTTTCGATCGGATGATTAAAATCTGGGATCTAGCCACAGGCGTATGTGTTCAAACCCTTGAAGGCCATAGTGGTGGGATAAGATCGATGAGCGCTTTAACAAATAACAAATTAGCCTCAGGATCAAGTGACTCTACAGTCAGAATCTGGGATACAACTGCAGGTATGAACATCCAGACGCTTAAGGGCCATAGCACACTTGTAACGTCAGTGGCTCTCTCAAGAGACGGGAGGCAGATGGCTTCAGGATCATATGACAAAACAGTCAAAATCTGGGATATAGCTACTGGGGTGTGCGTTCAGACACTTGCGGGTCACGAAGACAGCGTGAAGTCAATTGCTTTCTCTGGAGATGGCAAGCTGCTCGCTTCGGGATCAGACGATGAGTCGGTCAAGGTCTGGGATACAGCTACTGGGGTGTGCGTTCAAACGTTTAAAGGCCATAGTAATTGGGTGAGATCAGTGGCTTTCTCTGGAGATGGTAAGCTGCTCGCTTCGGGATCAGATGATAAATCGGTCAAGGTCTGGGATACAGCTACTGGGGTGTGCGTTCAAACGTTTAAAGGCCATAGTAATTGGGTGAGATCAGTGGCTTTCTCTGGAGATGGCAAGCTGCTCGTTTCAGGAGCAGATGATAAATCGGTCAAGGTCTGGGATACAGTCACAGGTGTATGCGTACAGACGTTGCCTGCTAGTGGAATTCGTCAACTTTCTTTTGAGGAGGAAAAGGCGACCCACCTCCAAACTGACTTTGGGATTTTAGATTTGGATGCAGGGCCAGTCGCCAATAAGTCAGAATCCGAAGGTACTGTAACATACACAGGTTATGGCATAAATGAAGCCGGTTCGTGGATTACAAGAGATGGGAAGCCGTTACTTTGGCTCCCCCGTGGACTATCGACCGACAGATTCAGTTATAGCAGGATCGACGGTGGCTATAGCAGGATCGACGGTAGCTATAGGAAGCTCTTCTGGCCGTGTCTTGATGCTGCAATTTTCAGAACAAGATAGATTCTCGGTATAGACATTTGAAATTATCAAGGCCCACAAAGGAAAAGAGAAAGCCCTCTAACAATCAGCACACGTTTCTCAACTTTTCACATCACCCACAATAACGCTAGTATCCTATGCAGCACTCCAGCTATGGCTTAGGCTGCTGCTGCTGCTGCTATTACTACCTTGAAAACTATCTGTAGCCATATCAAGAGGGTAAACGATATGCATTTTCGCTTGGATGTCCCCGAATATGTCACATGGAAAACCGAATTCAGCACCAAGCACCTGGAATACTGCGCGCAGACGAACCGAGAAACCGAGCCACTGGGTCCTTTGAGAACATCATAGATGGACAATTTTACTATAGAGGACACAAGAGATGGAGGACGAATGTGCACAGGCGAGAGTATCAAGTTAGGTGGCTCGGATATCCCAAACCATATGGGAAGCGGAAGCCGCGCTATAGCTAGACGTCCTTGCTGTGCAGAAGCCAGCGATTTTCCCTACAACAACGCATCCTTTATGGCTCACAATCCCGTTCAAACTTGGGCAAGACCTTCATTGCCCCTCTTCAGACCACAATGCTGTGAATAGGCCATGAGCCAGGTACCGCATGCTACTCTGGGGTGTTCGGTTGCTTGAGGTTCGATCTTGTAGGAACCGAGGTTCATACGCCTATCCATTTATATATATACATTCTGCAGAAATCAAACATCAGAATCGGGCATTCGCCAATGGCCCGGTTAGCTCAATCGGTAGAGCGTGAGACTCTTACGAGGGACACACGTTCTGAATGTTATCTCAAGGTTGCGGGTTCGACCCCCGCATTGGGCTTTTCCTATACAAAAAGATTGAAGCGGCGAATGCCATACTTTTTGATTCATTTTTTTTTTTTGGCTTTTGTTTTTCTCTCTTAGTGTGTTTGCGTAGTTTTTTTTTCATGGCGTCCTGCCGAGGCGTTGCGCTAGCCAAAGGGTGCGGCCAATCAGATTGGCTGCTAAAAACCAAAGCGGCCGTAGCGCCGATCAGAGACCCAGAGACGAAATCCACACACTGGAAAAAAAAAAAAAAGGCATGACTCAAAACACAGAAAAGAGCAAAAAAACTGGCGTTCGCCGTCTCAATCTTTTGAATTTGGATAGGAAAAGCCCAATGCGGGGGTCGAACCCGCAACCTTGAGATATCAGAACGTGTGTCCAACTAAGAGTCTCACGCTCTACCGATTGAGCTAACCGGGCGTAGACGAACGCCTGGTTCTTGTTGTATGTCTGTGAGCCAAATGTTTCCTATACACTATGCCATGGACGATTGTGACAAATTTTGTCAGCTGGGATTAAGCCCTCAATTGCGTTGACTGTGTCAAGTATTTATTTCAATTCTAATACATACTAAGAATATATATCTTTTCTATCCTTTGCCCAAGTTACAACATTGTATTGTAACATAGTACCCAGAGACATACTAGTTAACACTTGTATAGATTGAAGCTGTTGTTTACCTCTAGTCGATACGATTTATAGCAGTATTGTTGGAATATAAGGCATATACAAACTGGATAAAGTCGTAGAAAACAAAAAGCCCTGTCATTTCCTAATGACACTAATTGTATTGTCTGGCTATTTTTTTTCTCTTCCTTTTTTAGATGAGTCGCAGACTCTAAAGCACTCATCCCTTCCCCAGCTGACCTTCTCCCTCGCTGGTCTCAGTTCCAGACGTTAGTTACACTACCACAAAAATTCCCTAGTTATGAGTACCAAATCCAGGAAGGTCATTTCCGTCAGGGTATTTACAGCAGTAAGGCGAATCATCGCTCACAGAGTAGATGCAGACCTCCCACTTTTCAATACATGTGTCGAACTCCTCGTTCTTGTAGCTATGCATATAACATTTTGCCCTGGCGGCGTTGCACTCATTGATAGCCTCTTGCGCCTGTCCTTCGGTTCCGCGAGCTTCCAGGTCTTGGTCGTTGCTCTCGTAGCGGGTTTCTATGGCGGCCTGGAGAAAATGTGTGAGTGGGTAAAAAGGCATACATATAGATATGAAAGTGATGACAAGACAAGATTTGAACTTTGGGGCGGTTTTTGTGACTTACGGCGGCAGCCAGGGGAATGATGGCCAGGAGAATTGAGAAACGCATCTTGGAGGATTGTTTTTGTTTTCTGTTTGGTTGTTGTGGAGGGTTGCTGTTGTGGTTGTGAAGGACAAGATAGAGAGGAAGAGAGGCGCATTTATAAGGAAGATGCCAATGAGGTTTGTGAGAATCAGCAATACAATATTGCCTTTGGTCGCATTTGTTGAGAGGATAAGTGAGAGTGTCTGCGGGATAAGTTCATGTAAATAAGGGTCTGTGTGTATTGTATAGGAAGGAGTGCTTATTGAGATGACTGCATGGTGGTTCAAGCGTGAAGCGGCCAAGCGTCTTGGTCAGAGGCATTGCTATTGCTGACCAGTTTTATCATTAAGTAAGTATAGTAGTGCCCGAAACGAGTGTCTATTTCATTAATATGAAAATATTCGCAGCTTAGCTTGGTACATATAAGATACCGTTTTGTTTTCAGTGCATGTGACTTATTATTGTTAAATATCTACCCTATGTTGTTATGTACTATATAGCGTGCTTTAATATGGTATTGCTCTAGTGTATCTACACTAAGTCTGTTATATAAGTACTCTGGGAAGCCCTCGTTCAAGATTGCCTTATTCTAACCACAATACCTAGGTTCTCTTCTTTAAAACAGCAATCAAATGATCCGCACAGCCCAGATGTTCCTCTCCAGTGGAATACTTCTCGTACATCAAGTCCGCCCACGCTTGAAGAACCTGCGGCTGAGACTTGGATAATGCAGCATCAAGATTACCTCCCAGGATACCTTCCTGCGATCGCAATTCCACGAGCTCCAGAGTGTCAGCAAAGTTGTCGACAAAAAAAGATCTGACATCGTCCACTTGCGTGTGAAAGCCGTGGACGTTCCCGATTCCAGGCTTGAATTTCTCATATCGACCATCTTGAAGCTACGACAGGTTAGTAGGGGTCAGTAAGGCGAACTCAGTAATGATGATGAAAATGGACATACATATTTGGCATAGAATTCCTTGTCTGTAATAAGTCTCTCTGGCTCTCTTATCGCAATATCTCTCAGATGCGCCGCAATACTTATGAAAGCTACAAAAAGTACGCCATTGGGCGTTGCCAACCGTGCAGCATTAGCGACAGCTTTTACTCGTTCCGACTCCTCTACTAAGTGATACAAGGGTCCCAAGAGCAGTACAGCATCGTAGATTCCAGGCTGTAGAATAGTCGGGTCTAGCACGTTTCCAACTGAAAGACTTTGAAGAAGATTTTCCTTGCCAGTAGCCTTACGCTTGTCCTGTTCGGTTTGAGCAAGTTGGATTAGCCCAGGACTTAGATCGACAAGATCGACTAAATGTCCTTGATCCGCGAGGGCAAATGCATATTTTCCCGGACCACCTCCAACGTCGGCAATCCGCTGGGGTGCAAGGGGAAGGGCTTCGCTGATTGTGCGGAGAGTCACGAGAAGCTCAATAGGGTGGGTATCGAGGCGTGAGAGCTCACCAGCGCCAAGAATGTTGTAGAAGTTGGCTATGTCTGTGGGTGAAGTTGGCATTATGAGAGCTGTTGTGGGCGGAAGGAATAACAGCTAAAAGAAGTATCTTGGAATATTAAGAATAGGAAGAGACAATTGAGATTAAAAAGCTCATTTATTGTTTGCCAGGACTGTTCTTATATAGTGTCTGCAGGAATGAACATGAGGCATATTCTAAACCGCTAGCCGACGTGCGATACCCTTTCAGCTTTCCAGAAGGGTAACATTGAATGTACTAAATATCCTCTAACCCCTGTTAAGCCCTGTGACGCTAGTATCTGGCTGTATAGTAATGGATAGCACGCCCATTTTCCAAGTAATTACATAGCTATAGTATCTTCAAAGGGCTACAAGGCAGTGTGCATAGCTCGGAGGAGGCTCCTCTGTATAAAGGCTCCAATTGCAGCCTCTTCAAATAAACAGATCCATAATAGTCTAAATCATTAAATGGTACCTTTTCAGGTTAACTAATATACATCTATGGTCCTGTTACAGGCTTTGCGGCTTACTGAGTACATGAAGTTCAGATTGTGTCGCGAATTCTGTCCCGTCGATTGCCCCAATTGGCTGAGTTAATAGTTGTGCCCTTTGCCCCGTGGCACTTGTACCTCTCTTACCACAACTTGAAGCCACCAGGCACCTTGCTCTGGAACACTCCAGTCGGGTCATACTTTTTGCTGACCTGGCGGAGGAAGTTCAAACTGTCCGCCCCGTAAGAAGCCAGCGGTGACTGATGCGGACCTGCATAGTTTAGATACTCAAACTTCCGCAACACTCCTTTCTGCTCAGCGACCATCTTTACAGCCGTAAAGGCGTCTCGGCCTTTCCGGTAGATGGAGTCGCTGGAGCTCGAGTTTGGCCAGAGGGCAGAGATGAGAAGGACTGTTGATGTCAGATTCAGACCTAGGGGCAAGTATAGTAGTGCAAGTGCAAGTGCAAGTAAATGTACATTACACGAGAAGGGTCCGGAACGAAGTAACTTACTAACGCCATTGCCATCCTTGGGTTCCAACCCGAGAACATTTCCCCCTGTGGCGGCGGAATGTGAAAGCATCACAGATGGAAGAGGCTCAAAGGCAAAGCTCCACGTGACACCGCCGGCGGGATTGAAGTCATAAATTGACTCATTGAGAGCATTGAAAATGCCCAGCATGGCCTCGCTCGATGTGCCAAAGGTTAGCGTGGCGAAGAGCCAGTTCCTATCCACCAAAGTCTGTATTAGGTACTTTTCGTTCTCTTCATTATAGCAATTGCGGCAGTCAACTTACAGCGGCGGAGTGGGAGTCTCCGCAGCCAGCGCAGCCACAGCCGTGATCTCAGAGGTGTTGGAGATGCTTGGCACGGCCTCAAGCCCGCTAAACACCTCGGGGTGAAGCACGGGCTTGGTGTAGCTGGCCGAGCCCGTCACCGACCACGCCTTGGCCGCCGAGGCGAACAGCAGATCCGCCTGAAGGGACACGTAGGGGTCGAAGTTTGGAGAGGCGGCGATGTCGGTGAAGGCGTCGAATACGGCGCCGACCTGGGATACGTCGTACGAGATGGTGTTGACCGACATGTTGCCCTGCGGAAACGTCGCCAGCTCATAGCGCGTTACGACGCCAAAGTTGTTGCCGCCGCCCTTGAGCGCGCGATACAGGTCGGGGTGGCTGGTCGCGGAGACTGTCGCGAGGGTGCCGTTTGCGAGGACGACCTGGTTGGCAGGTTAGAATGTGGGAGACAAGCGATGAACCAAACAAGACTGTAGATACCTCAAACTCAACAACACCATCGCAAGCCCATCCAACACGCGGCGAAAAGTGCGAGATGCCACCGCCCAGGAGCAGCCCACCGACACCTACACCACCGTTCCGTCCGCCAGCCGCAGCCAGATTGAAATTCCCTAGGTAGCCGTACACATCATTCCAGACAGCGCCAGCCCCGACGGCCACCGAGGTCTTGTCCTTGCTCAGCACCGTCGTGTTCAAAAACTTCAGGTCAATGGTGACGCCGCCCTGGATGTTAGCGGCGCCTCCAGCCGGTGTGTGACCGCCGCCCTTGACGGCGAACTGGCATCCGGGCACCCGTGATTGTGACGAGGTGAGAATTGTCACGGCCTTGCTAACATCCTGTGCGGAACGGGGCCGGACGATGCAGGCTGGCGCGAGAGATGACTCCTGTATCGAGAAGTAGTCAGTCGCGGCAAAGGGCGTGGTGGTGACGATGTCGCCGAGCGCGGAGGCGAGACGAGTGCACTGCAACCAGTCAGTATTGTGTTGTTAGGATGTTTTTTGAGAGCCACTTACGCATGTTTCGTATGAAGCTGCGGATACAGCAGCTGCTGCAGCCAGCGCGGTGGCCGTGGATGATTCTGCGAGTCTCATGATGTTGGCGCCCTATGTTGAACTGAACTGGACTCGGACAAGACCTTCAGAAAGGAAACAAATCACGATCCAGCTGCTCTCTCACGTAGACACCACATTGTATATAAATGCCGAACCATTCTCGCGAATCCGTCACCGCCCTCAAATTTGCGGCAATGACATGATTGTAGACCAGGGATATTCGGCCCGTGAAGTGTGTTTAGCCCCAAATCCATTCGGCCTCTCTCCTTAGTTTCGGTGGTTCGCGTGGAGTTGACGTTTAATCAGCTCCGGGGAACTGCCATGCGGTCGATGGTAATCAATCGAGGCCCCGCTTCGGTCAGACTTTGTGCCTGGGGAGATGCTGTGGATGGTTACCTATGAACACAATGCATGTAAGTGTAGGTATACTCGAGACTTTTGAATTGGCTGTTGGCTTCAGCTGGTAGGTTTTTTATTCTTTTTTTTTTTCTTCGATTCTCCAGCTACAATTGATCTTAGTTCCACGCCCACGATACAAACAGGTGCTGTACGAGGGCCATCATAGCATCTAAGGCCTGGCTTTTACTGGCTAGGTGCTGAAGTACGGCTGTACGGCTCAACTATCTTGGGGCTCCAGTTCCTCTCCACTTCCCCCGCGGGGCGAGCTGCAGGGCCGACCACAGGGCCGGATATAGGGCGGGTGGATGCTGCGAACAGGGGCAAGAACATCAATTCAAATTCTAGTCCGACTATCGTGGCTATTGATGGCCATTGATGCGTCCATGGTGTCACAAGCGCTTTGAAAGGATTATTGAGCAAGTGCTGTGAGAATAACTGAAATTCCCAAGAAGAGTTGCATCTGATTAATGTTGGACTCGTCGCGCTATTGCTAAACGCGAGATTCTTAAGCTCGAGCATTGTGAGAAATTAGTTCAACGCGTGTATAACCTCCAAATTGTATGAGGAATATTCTCGGAGCATTTACGGGTCTTATTACTTACGTATTGTAAACGGAATAACAGTCACAAGCCCCGCTTTCGTATATGTGCCACTCGAATCTCCAATACTATTCAAGTTTATATACTTAGCAGATAACTATTCCAAGCAAGAAAATCATAATCAGCAAACTTTGCAGAATTACATTCATTTATTCAATATTACCATGCCTTCAATAAAGATTGGTGACTAATCTAGTCGACAGGAGCTCTATGTCCAAAACCAACTATAAGGGTCTTGCCATGAGAGTTTAGATCGATGGGACTCATGTAAAGTGATTAGGCCCATGATGAAAGCGGCCTATATATCTACTAGCAACTCGCCGCCTGCATTGGATTTATCACCAAGCGACTGGCATAGTATCAGTGACTCGGTTACTCATCGAACTCACAGCCGTTGGTTCAAGTTCACAGCTTCACATGTTTTGAAACCCATCGCGGAGCCCAGTGTAGGTCAATGCATCGCCTATAGGTTTCTTGGCGCAGTCAAAGAGGCCAATTCAACCAGTTTTAGAATAAATGAAGAGTAAATTATGCAATCTATTAATCCTAATACAACCAACTACCAACTTGCTTTTGATCCTAATATAACCAACTACCAACTTGCTTTTGAGACTGACGCACGGTATCTGTCATATGTGTGGCACACCATGGAGGTGGACAGAGATCCCCTCCATTTCCATCACGAAGATATGCCAAGTCCGAAATAGGAAGCTAAAGAATGAGTGAATGCCCAAGAGAAATGAATGAATGCCAACTCCCGTATTGACCATCTATGTTTATCCACCACGTGCTTTTCTGCTTTTCATCTGCAAAACCCTACAGCGCTTTGGTGATAATTTTTTCTCATGCTAAATGTTATCAAAAATCCAGTCGAAACGAGCGAGATTGCTCAATTGCGCCGCACTTCAAGAGCGTTAAAGCGAGCCAGAACACAGTAAAATCTCCGCTTCAATTTCCAACCACCTGGGCTACAGAGCTCCCTGCTCGCATCCCGCATGATGAGCTCCGTCGAGCACCCGGGGTAAAAGACGCCACAGTCGCTGACCGTGGCCGGACCACCATACTCGAGCCATCTGTTGCTGCTAGTAGGGAAGAATGGAAACACATCTGCATGGAATGGGTCGTTGCCGGGGACGTCATATCTCGAAGAGGGCCCATACTTGACGAATGCAAGAATGGCGAGATAGGCCGTAAAGATGCGCAGGTAGTCGACCGGCGTAATGAGTGGACTCTCCCTAGCAGTTCTGAACATCTGCCCCGCGTTATAGACATACAGCCGAGCGTGATACGGTACGCTGGCCAATTCTAGGATAAGCCTTTGTTGAATTGCAGGTAACTCTGTATGGCGGCTATCCGACGGAGGTGAAATGGCTGCGAGAGTGATGAATCTTATCGCATACATGATGCGAGTGCATAGACTAAAGTGATTAGATTGCTGAGTCCATTTGAACGTGGATAGCATGCTATTAATTGTGCGGTTAGCGAGGACCTGGACGAGACAGAAGATTTAGTTGATGAACGCCAAAGAGAGAGACTTACTCATAATCATCAACGTCCTTTGCGATATGAAGAGTGGCGGGCGACTGGTTATATATCGAGGCCGACTTGCCCAAATAGCTGATACTCCAAAGTAGCTTCATTTGGATACTTGAGAGAGAGGACGTCAAGTGTAGATTGATTTCTCTGGCACTGGTGATTGTGTTATTCTGTTGATCAGGATCCAAGAGGCCTCTCAGGATCCTTTCGAAAATATGCGCGCAAAGGCGTTTGGTCCACGAAGATGCAGTATGGGGGAGATTGAGTCTGTTCAATGTCAGGTTTATGATATTGGAAACTTCTGGTCCTTGTAGACTCGAATTTTTCGAAACAAGTTCAGCCCAAGTACACGCGTCTGGAGCATTATAAAGTGCATCCTCGCAGGGGAATACTTTGGGTAGATGTCCCAGCGCTATGGCACAAGGGCGGCCGGTGAGGAGCGAAAGACTGCAGTCGTACTCAAACACCATCCAGGCCACTCTGAGCTTTTGCTCGTAATTTACCCATGCACACCATTCCATGTACATTGTATCAGGAGTCAAGCAAGGCGGAGGCAATATGTCGCTGGGGTCGAGAAGATTGGGCCCCAGCAGACCCTGTGCTTGCAGACCTTGAATCATGTAACTGCGAACTCTGTCCACATGCTTATGGATTTCATCGTGGCCGGATCCAATCAAATATGTTTGGTGAATGCATAGCGCAGCTATATATTCAATATATTGGTGTTGCGGAGAGCCTTGAGTCTGCTAAGCGTTAGCGTGTCGTACGTCCAAGTGAAATTATGCTATACGATGAAGGTTCAGACTCACCAGACGGTTTATTTCCGATATACATCGTTCATTGATGTAACTCGCTTGTTGTAAGAATTCACTGTCTTGAGTGAAAGTCGAGCCGACACAAGCCATTGCGCTGATCAATTCCATAGGATACTCAATGAAATTCCAGGTAGGAAAATGGAAGACTGGTTGATTTGGTTGCCAGCACGTAAAGTAATTGGCACAAAGCTGATTGAGGAGATTCATTGCAGGGAGAAATGGCGCTTGTGCTTCAACCGCCTCATATCTACGCGGAAGGCCATCTGCATCGAAAAAGAGCCTTAGACTTTCTAGGGATACTGCTAGCACTTCGCCTGGAGAATGGTACCCACTGAGATGCATATCATCAAGTCTCGGCCAGAATTGGTCACTTGATGGGAGATAGTTGGGATCCTCAAACTCAACAATTTGATTGTAAGGCTCACGTCCCTCGATGGGAGCCAGAAAGTCAATCCAGCTGACATCACCTGTCTGGACTGTATTTGATGCTGGAATGGGCGGCATCTGAGCCACATATTGCGGACTGAATATAGGAATTACCGAATTGGGAGGAGAGTTGGGAGGGTGGACGGGACCGGTAGGGGAAGTATCGACTGGTGGTGCGCTCTGCGTCTGCATTCCCTGTTCCCAAGACGTAGACGGTCCGAAAGCCGAGCTAGGGTTCCAAGGTAACTCTGGGCTTGGTATCTCACGGAGAGGCTGATGCGTATAGCCTTCAGGCATCCCATCTTCATTCCTAATGCTTGTTGACTGATGATATTGTTCGTTGTGCCTTTTCAGACAAGAAGGAGATCCAACTCGAGTATTACATGTGGAGCAAAAGAAGAAACAGCGCGTGGTAACGACCGGAGTAGCGACAACTTGCTCAACGCGGGCTGGGCCAACAGTCATCGACCTAGATCGGGATCCGTTGACTGGGCTAGCAAATCGACTGAGATCCTGGTTTAAACCGTGAATCTGGCGGTGGTGATCTAAGTCTGCTGGACAGGCATACGCCTCAGAACACTTGTCACAGCTGAAGATGGCAGCCATCTGAGAAGAGGGCCGAGAAATATAGGCCGTCATATTTGCTATTCGTACCATATTAGTAGAATTCATGAAAGCGGGAAAGCAAGCAAAAGTATCATACTTTGATACCCTGAGAAGTAAACCAGAAAATATCTTCGATTGTTTGCTCTTATCTCGTCAAATCAAGGCAGAAGAGGATCAGAGTAGTTCTAGAGATTGCTGCAAATATGTCTAGATACTTTGGTGAGAACAGAGCTGGCGGACGGAGGGTATTCAGGTAATAGTACCCAACCTAGATTACCATACCAAGTATTGACTCATCGGTACAGGTAGTACAGATAATCGACCCAAGTCTGAGAATAGAGGCAGATCGAAGTTAATAAAGCAATAGAGATGCCACTATACCCTCACGTAATACTTGGAGAATTAACAGAAGGCCAGGTATCAAGCGGCCTTCATACTGGCCCACAACGTCTTTTATAGTCATACATCTGCCTAGTAGTCAGAGAGCACCCGATCAATAAGAAGACGCTTTATACCGGGACATCAGGTAGTACCTAGCGGCATCATGATAGGAGGTAGTAGTACCAACTCTATGTAAGTAGCACCAGGGTCAACATGGGATTACCAGGTAGAGAGCGTCAGTGCTATCTAGCGGTGCACTACTTTCCTTTCAGCTGCTCGCTTCGTATCTGCCATGGCTCTCAATCTATTCTTGCATTGCTGGCACGCTATACCACGGGTTGTCTTATCTTCCCAATTGGGCGAGAAAGGCCCCGACTCATTAACTGTACAGTAGCATACATGCTGCAAGAGTGCCCTATGCCAGGCAGGTGAGCGAAATTGGGTGCCCCCATGCACGTGGGCCACTAGAGAGAGGCCTGAAAAAAAAAGCAACACCACAACGCTCCCCCTCTTCCTCATTCCCTTGCATCAAGTACCTACATGGTCAGGGCCTGATGCACCTCGACAGTTCTTATTAGGCCTCCAACCTCTTGCAGCAGCATTAGCTTGGCTGCCGGCAACTTTGCTTTGCAAGCCACATGGTTACACGGGCTCCACTAGCGTGCTGACCGGTCGACGTGGTGGAGGGGGAGCAGCAGCAGCAGCAGCAGCAGTCGATACAACAAGAAAAAAAAGAAAAGAAAAGGCTCCATCTACAGAGTACGTGCCCTGGACGGCCAGCGGGTTCCTCTTGTCTCAGTGAGTGAATAATACCTGGAACTGTGGCTATGGCGCCTTATTATTCTGGTCCCTCAAACTGACTTGTGTACGCGGTATGGCTGGCGAAAGATCCCTGGAACTCTGCCCTGTTAACCTGCCAAGCTGAAATTCGGAAGCTGAGCATCAGAGCAAGGAAATGAATCAAACTCCTCGCTCGCTGGATCCCGCACAACTGTCTCCGTAGCGATGCTGTACCAGTACTAAATGTCCATGGTACTGTACGGACTCTATGTACAGCGAATCATCATGGCACCATCGGCTGCATGTAAGTATGTACAGCAATAGACACGGCAGCCTCCATCTCATGTTGCTGTACTTGCGGCCATAGTCGCTAACCGCATGGGAAAAAACTTAGGATTCCCCGTGTGAGTGCTGCTACCCCCACGCGAGTTCAAGAAAACTAGGGAATAAGCCAAAGTCTGCCTTCAATCCGAGCCAGTCGCTTTATCTACGGTATCTTGGCTATCCACAAACGTCCTATCACCGTTTGAGAGGCGCTGACTCCTATGGCTACTCGCCTCTCGCTACTCTCATCACGCCAGAGACAAATGGCCAGCCCACTGCCCACCTTCCGAAGAACATCTCTCAAGGTTTGCCTACAAAGGACTTCTTGCAGGCTACCGATTGTCTCTTCGGCACCAAAGCCACTTGCCTGCGGCTCTTTTCCTAAAACGACATTTAGACCTGATCGCTCCATCTCATGTCCACGGCTGAAAGCGAGTAAATGAGGACCGCGAACCACAGTGACCACGGCAGTGGGTCAGCTTGGATGCTTCGGATACGAAGTGGCCTGCCCTTCTTCGGTGAGAAGGAGATGCTTGTACAAGATAGATACATCCTGACATGATTATACATCGTGAAAGGATGTTGGCCGATGTAATGATACATCTAAGATTGTGTCCCGGTTTGGGCTGATCACTGCTTCTTTTGAACAGACTCCTACTATGTGATAGTGAACAACACTAAGACCTAGCAAGCGACAACTCATGGCCAACTCAACATGCCTGATGCTGGCCGAAATACTGCATATTTCTGTTCCACAGACAATGGACGCACATACACCTTTTCAATCACGAAACATTGGATAATAGATTGGCACTAGTCAATTTCATGTTTGCGACGGCCGCAGCTCTATGCCCGGATAACATTGCAGAGAAGCGCCTCGTGGGTTGGTTCGATCCAAGCAATGGCCGGATAAGTGATCCGGCTCAATCATTTCTCTGGCGATGCTTATCCGTCTATCCTTGGAGCAAAGCAATCTAGCTCTTCATCTAGCTTTCTGAAACCTATACTGGAGCATAAATCTTGCAGTGGTATGTATACGTTCAGCTGCTCTCGACACCACAGTCCAGCTGTCATCTGCTCAATCAATTCGGCAAAACATGCCTTTTGAGCACAATTGGTTTTCAAGCACGTTGGGCTCAGATAAAGATTCAAGGACTTTTGTTGAGAGACTGCCTGACAGGTGTGCCTCTCTACCCTCTACCAGGCAACTTTAGACGCAGCATCATGGCATTCTGCTTGAACCATCTCCCATCATTTCTCAACTTACCATTTCTCATGTTTTTTACGAAATTTCATGCAGAGGTAGTGGCCATGAGAAGCTGGCTCGGCTCGTAAGCTTCCTTTCTGACATTACACGCCCCCTACCCATGGGATTATCAGTCTCAGTTCAGACAGCAGTGCTTGGGAGCGAATCAGTCCTTGTCGCCGTTCAAGTGGCGGGGCATCAATAGCTTATCCCTCTGCGAGGTCGTTCAGCCCCCTACACTAACTTTTATTGCTTTTGCCGAAAGTCATGGGACATTGAGTCGGCAATTTTATACAGCAGGTGTCTCCCTATGACCATCTCACCCCATCCTTGATATATAATCCGAAATTGCGGGCGACTGAGAAGTCTGCCAATTGGTTTCATTTGTGGTTGATCATGGGGCAGCAAAACTGTGTTCAGACGTCGTTTGATTCGCGCCGAATGTGCCCAAGACGGGAATTTGATCGAGATTAACAACGGTTCGATAGAGAACAGCATTGGTATAGGGTGCAACTTTCTACACTTTCGCAAGGATGCCTGGCTCTATGCCGGTAAATTGATTGGAAGTGGAACAATATTCTACTGCTACTATTAGCTCTACGTCCACGCCTCATGTTGCCACCGGAGGACATTCAACCACTGCGAATAAGCCGTTTGTAACACGCTGTCTGTTCTAATTTATTTGAAGAATAGTGAGATACCATTCCTCGAGTGCCAGCCTACCTCCTATCAAGCTGTCGCCATCCCCATTCTTCAACTAGTCGAGAAGCTATGAGAGTGTCCTTTAGGCTACTTGCAACGGCTTTCTGATGCTATTCATGAGACTGACGATTGCTACTACTTGAGAGGGAAATTTTGATGCTGTTAGATTGACTATGGCTTTTCTCTGCTGGTATCACCAAATATACTTTCTATCATGTCGAATTCCTTGGTCACTCGGCCAGGAACGGTCAAGGCAGAACAACAAAGTGCCAGGTCTGCGGTATTTACATTACCAAAATATCATTTGTCTCAATATGAGATACATTGTGGGTATTATGCAACGGCCACTAGCTCATGAGCTCTTTGTGGGAGATGCTTTTTACGTTCACCAGAGGCAGCCAGCAAAGATCCGAACCTCTCAGGCCAAGAACAGCTCTCAAATGCCAGAGTAGACGGGTTCGGAAGCCACACCAAGATTTGTGCAACTTAATTATACTGCTGCTCTTTTAGCTTTAAAGCGGTCAACGGGCACATCAGAAGATCAGGCGGTACATAAGAGGGGACAATTAGAGAGGAGATTAATAAACGTGCGATGCACCGCTTGCATCACAGCCTGAATCACACTTGATGCCCCCTACAGCTCTTCCGAATCTCCCGACCCGTCATTTTCAAAGTAGTAAGAGTATTCGCGATGTCTCAGACACTGCTAGTGGGCAGCTGGTCTGACTACAGATGATTGGGCATGGGCATCGGAGCTGGGCACTGGGACGTATTCAGCCAGAGCCTTGCGCTTCTCTATCTCCTTTTTTTTTTTTGCTTTTTGTTAAGCAAGGGTGTACGCCACAGCTGAAACTCATCACCCTCAACTCTAAAAGTCATACAGTCGTCGAACTGTAAGAGCAATGCCACTTGATCTCATTACAAGATGTTGTTGACAGTATAAACAAGTGAGGCTCTAACAGAGATGATATGACGACACAAGGAGCGCTTTCTAACGGCTGGCACGAGTACGAGTACCCAGTCTTACAACTAGGTACTGATTACTACCGGTACTTCATGGATCAGCAAAGAAGCCTAGTTAGCGTTGGATAAGAATAGAAATGCTCCGTACGTAAGATAGCTTTTTGCCTTGGGCTCAGGAACGTGGCGCTCCGAAGCGGCCTCTGTGGAACCATGCGGGATGTGGTCTAATACGAAATCCTCCATGCAGAGCCGCTCTATGTGGCCGTTTGGCAAGCAAAAGTTTTACATGAGACAGACTAATTACAACAAAAAGGGGGAGCAAAACCTAAGATTTCGAATGACACTGCAAAGCACAATGTCCGCTGTGCTATTCAGCGGCATGCCACCATGTCACCATAGCTATGCCTACTACGATGATTCCTTTAGATGATTCCTCTTGAGTTCAGCAATGTATCCTAGATGCCATGTTCCTACTGTCATCTCTATGCAGACCTCTAGCATGATGGCTAAATGGGCAAATACACTCCAGCAATGCAGCTGCCCCTTACTATAAGTCCTGCTGAGGTAGGCTAAGCTTCCCTATCAGGTGCTGTAGCCGGTATGCGAATTAATATTTTGTCTTATACCACCGAATGAATAATACACATTGCCAAACGATGGAGAAGAATAGAGATGAAAGGAAAGCCCACAGCGAGAGGTACTGGGTTCCTGGCCTACTCCACTTCCGTTGAGGGATTGAGGGAACCATCAGCATCCATATTCCAAGCATATGACGAACCACGGACGGATAACTACAGCAGAAAAGCGGATCTCCTGCCATACACGAACCAGGTCTCGGGAAGAACGTTCGAACAGCGGCTGTTTACAGCGCTTCTCCCTCAGACAGCTATTACAGGGGCTACGACCGAATTATCAGCCCTAGACACGCTGCCAGGCGTAGTGTTACGAAGTAGCGAGATACCAATAGTACTACTAGACCTCATGAGATGTCCTTAATGTGAATCGATCTCTACATCCTTGTTCGTTCCCGACCATCGGCATGGGGGTTTACGGAGTGCTGGAAAGGTAGACACGGATTGCTAGAGACACGCCACGGCACCAGCAAAGCAGTCGGCACAAGACAGAGAAGGCAGAGTCTAGATTGATACCCACGGTTCAGAGCAATAATGATGTGTGAGGTACAAATGAAGTACTATAGATTAGAAGAGGCGAATGCAGTGCACGAATAAATGCTGCAGCTACTACCACCTGAAGGTGACCTGTCAGACGGTCTGCCTTCCCAGCCGGACTCTGGGTTATCAAGAAGACACTTGAGACTCTGTACATGCAGCAGCATGATGGCTGGAAAAGCAGGCTGGCGCTCATCGGATGTCACGTCACGTCACGTCAAAGGAGCTCGGGGATGGCCGCCTAGGGTCCCCGGCAGCAATGCAAATTGAGTGCAGGCTGGGGGGGCGAATCATCCAGACAACCAAGGCAGCCTGACTACTGGCTAGCCGCAGTCTGCGATACATGGTGCTGTAGCTCGAAGCCTGGTGGCTGGATGATATGAAACGAGTACTTTTTACGAGCACGGAGAAGTAGGTACTACTGCAAAGGCGTTAGTATTGGTGCCTCATTTGGCGTAGCAGCCGAATCACAATTCACCAATGCTTGGACCATGCTATGCTCTTCGATATTGGACAAGAGAGGCGAGCTACGCGGCAACGGAGCCGGACTTTGGCCAAAAGTTCCTTGCGAACGGAGGTACTTATTCAGGCACCACATGTAAGGAGGTATGTCGACCAATGCTTTTCTGTTTCTTCTGTCCTTCTTTTTCGTTGCACACCGCCATCGTAGGGCAGCAGTTACCTAGTACAAAGTATGTACACAGCGGCATGGCGTGCCAGCACATCGGCGCATGCAGCTTCATTTAATGGTGACACTAGCGCGGAGAACTGACCGGTTTCTATGGGGTGGGTGTTGTACGAATCAAAAGGAAAGGAAAGGAGAAGAAGAAGAAGGAAAAAGCAAGGGAAAGAGAAAAAGAAAAGAAAGAAACGGCTCAAGACGGCCTGATGAAAGAACGGTGAAGAGTGGTGGTGTGGTGGTGTGATGGTGTCTGTGACGGTGATGGGCAAAAATCTGGGCCGGGAAGAAACGACCAAGTGCCAAGCGAAGGCTTCAAGGTCTCTCTCCTCTGGCGTCGTCCACCGGGGAGATGGTCCCCAAACTGGCGAAATTGAATACTATCATGTACCCAGTCCACTGAGCTCTAGTAGTAGTATTGCTCTGCTCGGTACCTGAATCTGAGTTGCGCGGCGGGCCGAAAAGGCACCTACCTAGTTCTGCTCGAGCTTACCCGTTACTGCGGTGCCTATAAACATACGGTTAGCGGTGGTGGGGGAAATATCTAGGTAGTTCTAAAACGAGGCTGAATCTTGATCACTGCTGGGTTAGCGAGAGGGGCTTAGGAAAAAAGAGAAACATGGGAAGAAGCGTGAGGGGCCAGCAGCGTCATACCGGCTATCAGTTACTGGATACAGTACGTCAGTAGCGCGCTAAATTCGACTCGAGAAGGGCGAGGAAAGAATCAGAACAGGTAAAGGGAGAACGAAGCATGGCAAAGACTGAGAGTCGCCGACGCATCAGGAGATGCACCGGGAGAATTGGAAGCAAGAAGCTGATGCCGTGTGAGGTGCTGCATCCCACCAGCTTTTGGTGCATCCGAGCGGCACCGAATGAACAGCAGCATATCAAAAAGCCTCGAATCTTGAGCTGGTCTGAGCGGCTCAATATTTCTTCGAACAGTACAAACTATCGCCCACTATTTGGTCGTTACTAATAATACCAGCTCCAGCCGCTCTTGGTAGGAATTTGCGCCCATTTACATATTAGAGCTCAAAAGTCGATGGCTGCACTAAGCGAAGCGGGAGCTTGGTATTAGCTTCCTCCTGTGGCTCGCTGTCAACTTTCATTTTCGACTTTTCAACCCTCGCCTCTTGTTTCTTTTTCCCATCCTGCCCTCGACTTACTAGCCGCACTCCTCTACGCTACAACTTTCGGCTAAACCAGCGTTTTGCTCTCTCCTCTCTTGTACAGCTATTCTCCTTTAAAATTGCATAGCGTCCTGAACCGCCGGCCGCACCCCATACCGCGGCGTCTCTCCCACGTCGAAACTGGGGAGTCTTTAGACCGTCTGTCGCGGAATCCGACCCGGCATCGAGACCAGCGAGCTCCTTGCATTGGTAATCCTGGCTGCGCCGCCCCATGGGGCTGCTTTATGTTTCTTGATACCGCTCCCGGCGATATTAGGCACTGGGCATCTGAAGCTCAAACGAGCACTCCAAGCCGCCATTGGTGTCTCAGAACCCAGCCAGCCACCGGCCGCTTAGAACTTTTTTTTTCCAGATCGAAACCACTGGCACTTCGTCACAGTCTCTCGCACGGCGCATGATATAAGAGTGCCTGGCCCGCCGCCACTGATTAGTTAAGAAGCCTAATTTGCTAGGATATACCAATCTACGCTTTCTGTACTTTCTGTGCAACGCTCATCCACCAACATCTCGATACATCCAGCTCTTTATCCAGCTCTTTATCCATCTGCTACTACAGCCTACCCATCTGCTTTGGCCCTCTTCACCGGCAAGCGGCTGACTAAGGCCCAATCCACATCTTCTGTGCGCCGATCCGCGCAACGGGAATCCGGGGTTTGCAGCCTCGACTAGCCACCGATTGCGCTCGCAAGGCTGCATTTGGCCTTTGCTTCTGCTCTGTCTCAGCCTCTGCCCGCGGGATTTGCCTGGCTATCGGCTTGTCTGCTCGTTTGCCCTTTGGCTGCATCTTTGGGCCCTCTTGCTTCTTTCTCAATCTGCGCCTCTTTACTCTCCGCCGCATACATCATCTGCGTCATCACCTATCCGCTGTCCTCATCAGACTATCGCCACGTCTCTCTCTACCATCTCGCCCACTCAAATATCCCGCAAAAAGGTGCTTGATATACTTGAGCACCTTGCACGCCTAGACCTACCTAACCTTAGGTAGTCTCGATCATCTTCTACGATAGGTACGTGTCACACTCACTCGCACTCGCAAGTGCGCAGAGGAAAATGACAAATGTCTGATCACTGACTTACTATGCCCAGATCTTGATTTTTGGGAGCACTTGGAATCGCTTCCCTGGTGTCAGTTGATATTAGCATGAGTGGTGACGAGAATCGTGACCGATTCGACTGCTGGGGTGGACTCTGGCCTGGTATGGGCGCCGAAATGAGCACTCATGCGGGCACCGGTACTTCAGCCTCTGCTGGGTACACGTATGGACTTCCGCCAATTTTGATGCCGGGTGAATCAAGGTCTAGTGCTACTTCTAGAGGAACAAGACCATCTGCTGCGTCTGCTGATCCTGACCGCCCAATCAAGCGAGAACCTGGGCTACCCCCTTCTCCTTTCCCTGATTCTAACCGCACGACTTGTGGCATTTGCCGCGATAGGACAGACCGTCAATGCCCTCTGTCAAATTGTCGCTGCCCTCATTTCGTTCAAGGAGAATCAGACAAATGTATCGAGGCAGCCATGGCATCCCATCAAGCTGAAACCAGGGAAGCTTTACACAGGGAGCACGCTTATATTCGGCAAAGCCTGCATAGAATAGAAATGCTTGTTACCGAGAATCGCCAGTTCTTACATCACCATGAACTTCACTTGTGGAAGCTTGAAAGAGATCGCAAAAACTCTGAAATCAGGAGTCTGAACGCTCGTGTCGAAGAACTGAGTAATGAACTTCAACAACTCACCAGGTTTGGCTCTTTGCAAGGTCAACACAATCAGCCACGACCAGCCGTTCACCACCCCAACCTACCAGTCTATGAGCCGCCAACAGTCGTTCCATCAGTCGTTCCGCCAGCTGTTCATCATACCAGTTTTTCTGACACTTTACCCATGCTCAATAGCGGGGTTCCTCGATTCCTTGCCCGGCCTGCTGGCAGATCTTCTAGTGAGGACGGCATCTACAATCTAGCTCCTAGCGTGTTTGATGAAGATACATTACTGCCTTTTTCCATTAATTTCGCTCCTGAGATTGATCCGGACCTCTTTGGCGTGCCAGGATTGGCATCAAACACTGCCCGCGCAACCAGTCCAGAATATTCTCCTCCTTCCCCTTCTCTGATGATGAACAGCTCTTTATCAGATTCAAGGAGGAGCCCCAAGAGGCCAGCTTCTGCCGTCGATGATAGCGAAGCTCATTCGGGCATCGATAGAATGGCTCCCAGAACAAATGTCGCTCAAAGTTCCATTTCCGCACCAGCTCCTCCACAGGAAAGTTGGTCACCTCGTATCAAGAGGCAGCGTAGCATGTCCCACGACTATTTCCTCGTCACTGATGTCAAATCAGAACCAGAGGCAGACGAAGGAGAGTTGCAACGACTGACTATGCATGCTGGACATACCCCCAATCGTTCAAACTTTTCGTCCGCCACGGCCACTACTACTGCTACCGCAGGACCTAGTATAGGCGGTATAACCCCGACCGTTTCGACTTTGCTCAGAGCTGAGGGCAATACCAGCATGAGCGCCAATCCCAATGCCAACGAGCGCATGAAAACGAGCATTGAACCAGGAATTAAGGATAAATCCGAGCCAGAGATCAAGCTTGAGGTCAAGCCAGAAGTCAAGGGCGAAGTCAAGGCAGAAGTCAAGGCAGAAGTCAAGACAGAGGAGAGTGGCACAGCAGAGATCGATTCCTTCTATGAGAACGTCATGCGGAACTCGCCACCGCTGTCACAACGAAACAGGCGCATGACCATCCCAGAGGTTACAGAAGGGTTTCAATCACAGATCGATGAAGCAATAAGACGTCAAAGCCGACTCAATGTCGAGAGTTATTCCCCTCCCACAAATCCTGGCTCTTCTATCATCGGTTCTCCTGCCTCACAGCGAGCTCTCCTTGACGCCATGGATGATAATCCTCTCGCCGGCCCGTTGATGATTAGGAACATTCCCGCGCAAGATGAACTTTTTCTAGAAGTCTTGAATGGAAAGCTCGGGTCCATTAGCCAAGGCCAAGATGCCCTCCCCAAAGTTGTGCAGGATCTTGACATGAGTGCTTCTCCCGACGGAGCGGAGAGATCAGAGGTTCAATCAGACTCTGGCGAGGAGGCTGATGGCGTTCTGATCAATAGGGAGCCCACCAGGCAATCAAGAGTGGAGCATGTTGGCGAGGATGAGGATGCCCCCGTGAAAATCGAGCGGCCCATTCGAAGAGAAGATTCGGACTCGGACAGCGAATCGGGTCCTGAAATTACCCTCAAACTTAGGCATACCAGCAACTTCGGTGCACCCTTTGGTAGAATGTAAAGACACTCGCCCTCCAAGCGATGTCTCCTGATGACTCCTTCGTTTTCAACACGTTTTGGAATTTGGAGAGAATATATCGCAAGGGGACAGAAGTAAAACAACTAGAGTTGCGCGTTCACCTTCTTCAACTCAAATTACTGCCTTTATTATAGACGAGGATATAGCGTGAATTTTATGTACATTAGCTGTTCATTACTGGACGATGTTAGAATAGGGCTTGGATTAACTATAG
This sequence comes from Trichoderma erinaceum, assembly GCA_026401215.1. Lineage (NCBI taxonomy): Eukaryota > Fungi > Ascomycota > Sordariomycetes > Hypocreales > Hypocreaceae > Trichoderma > Trichoderma erinaceum. The sequence goes on along the minus strand of JALIRY010000011.1, from coordinate 480,175 downwards.
TGTAAAAGTATGTAGGCTTGGAATACTTTGGAAACTTGTGTATGAAAGGCATTGGATAGATAGGAAATCATGATTAACGTGGTTTTATTCTTGTGCTCTTTGCTTTGGTTTCCTCTCCTGATCATTCTTCAATTTAGCTAGTATTGCTTCCCCACGTCAAGGTCTTCTGATCTATACGCTCTCTATGTAGGAGCAGTCTGGCGGTGATATTTTATGCAGTCACAAGTATTTACTACTTACATGTATCTAGGTGGTAGGCATATTTTCTGTGTACATGCAATTACGTATGAAGTCTTAGAAGGTCTCAGTTGGTCTATGCAGGGAACTGATGGATACGACGTAGTGATAACCGTCAATGACGCATCTCTCCCAGCACTGGCAATCTACTTATTCACGCACTCTTACATACATACAAGTTTTGTTCTTATTAGAACGGAACTGTTCACTTCACGTAGCAGCTCCGTCTTTCTTGAGTTGGGGCCACATGATTCGAAAATGGCCTTCTGCAGGGATGGAGAAAATACGGGGCACTCATCACCGCTTGTCTTGACCTGAGAGTAGCCGAGCAGGATGGTGCGTTACGATGTAAAGGAGAAGAAGAAAAATAAAGGAAAATGAAGAGAAAAAGAAAAGAAGAGAAGAGAAGAGAAAAGCAACATTGCAATGCTTGCCGCGTATTCAGGTGAGTTGCAACGTGATCTCTTTTTTTTCTGTGCGAGCATTTTTCCCCCCAGTTTACTTCGTTGCTTTTTCTTCAGCCGCAGCAAACTAGACCACTTACACGTTAACGCACTTTTGGATTTTCCCCCTCACCTAGCAGAGAGACAGCGTCAGGTCGGTCCGCTTTGCGCCGCGGGAATTAAGCATCCTCTTTTTCTACAAGGTCGATCATATATATACTTGATCAGATCATCGTCTCACTGAAAAAGAGAGAACCGTTTGGGTTGCAGATGGCTGGTGCTGCTAATGCAGGTTTGAGGGAGCTGGGCCGGGAGAAGAAAAAGAAGCATATGAGCTACAGCACAAAACCCAAAAATGGTGAGCCTGTCAAATTGGCACGAGGACTTTCATAGCACTACGGGAAAATACCAACAGTAGTACTAGCAGCTGCAAGTCTTGGAGCAATATCCTACATGGCTTGTGATGTGTCTCTGACCGAACAGGATTTTGCAGTGTTTCTCTCTGCCAGCCAATCGACCTATGAGAGGTCCAAGAAATTCGCATTCAACTCCCGATCCGGACCATGGCCGAAAGAGACAACAGGAGAAAAAAAAAAAGCAAAAAGAGAGAACAAAACTAAGGGTAAATACTAATGCCATTTCGAGGCATCTTTGCGTAACTTACAAGGAGTATGATAGTAGAGTTAGTATATCCTGAGCGAATATCGGTGCCCAACGCCTGGCCCTTGCATTAACCCCCCCTAGTTTTCAGCTCGGCAGGGAATGGGTACCAACACATTGTCTTTGTGATTGGGCCGTTTAACAGGTTATTAGTACAAGTAGGGCCGGTAAAAAAAGGCTTCTTGGCCAAAGGGCGTGCCTCGACGTCCTGCGTACTCTGTATGTAAGGGAGAGATCATCTCTCTTGGTAGCAGGCTTGCGGGTGGGAGATAGCAGCTGGTTGGTACCTGGCATTATCCGATCCGCAAAGCTGGGCCTTGACGTCGGCATCGGCGGTTGGCAAGTCCGTGTTGATGGTGATGATGATGCCCAGGTTGGTGATGAAACAAGAAAAGAAATGAGGAAAAAAAAAAAGAAAAAGAAAAGAGAAAAAAGTCTCCGAGACTGATGATCTAACTGGCACCTGTTTGCTCATACACGCAGAGCGCATGTGTCGCAAACCCAACACTCTTTGAAAGAGTCTCAACCTCTTTCCATTGGGTGTATTAGACACAACCGTGGGTTTGTCTTTCATATTTTGATCTGCTTTTTCACTAAAGGATAGATCTTAACCCGGTGATTGGTTCGCACAGCTGAGGTCGAATGGAGCTTCCAAGACAAAAAGACGCTTGGACATCAGACGATGAGAGAGGTCATTCATCCATCATGAGGGCTAGATAGCAACTGAGACACCAATCAGCATAGTGGAGTTCGAATGAGTGTGGGCATTGAGGACTCAGACAACTTTGCTTTTTCTTTTCTTTTCTTTTTTTCGGACCCCCCTTGGATGCATCATGTCCAGCTGCTGATGGATGGCTTGGAAAAGTCGGGGTTGGGTTGCGTGCCGTGCATAGGACCCTGGTCTAGCTTCTCAGTAGGGAGAGTCCATTAGAGTGATGGCGTGGAATAATACCAAGAGAAACAGAGATGTCATTGTGATTAGTCAAAAGGTATACTCAGCTCACATACAAGCCAAGTCACCACTCGCCTGGTAGACAAGAAATGCAGAACAAGAAGAAGAAGAAGAAAGAAGAAAGAAAAAGAAAAAGAAAAAGAAAAAGAAAATAACAGACTCCTTTTGATCCTCCAAGTAATCCTTTATCCATATCATTATGCGCTATGCAATCTGCCATTCCCCAGTTTGTCCAATAAATGCCCAATAGATACCGACCTGAAGATATAGTATACAAGAGAGAAAAACTGTTGTGCTTATCAGGGGAAGAGGGGAAGCCACCCTTCATGATCCCGTGAACTTTTGATAAGTGCCCGTTGGAGAGAATCCAACGGCGTTGATGGTTGTTTCAAGCCGCTTCTCAGCCACTAGTATATCTGATCCACGGGGGTGGGTAATACTGATGGGGGCCATCGATGAGATGGTTGGTCGTCATGCTCATCTTCAAACTTGCGCTTCTGTCCGGTATTTTGATTGACGTATGCGGCTTCTATGGCTGCGTGATCCAATCTCGGTTGAGTCATGGCAGCTTGATCCATGGCCTGCTGAATTTGAACTTGAACCATAGCGGTAGGATCAATGGTTGGTTGAACCATGGCTGCCTGTGTGATGGGAGTTGGCGGTGCTGCTGATGTTGCCACCGTATTATCTTGCACCATATTTTGCACGGCGGTCTCTTTTGTCATCGTCTCATTCTCAAAAATCTCCCTGGCTTCTGTAGCGACCTTACGCGCCAGCGCTTGCCACACGGTTGTTTCTGATGCGGCTGCTTCTGCTGCCGCCGTTGCCGCTGCGTTTCCTGGCAGTAACAGCTCCAGTAGCCGGGCTCGGAGGGTAGCCAGCGGGTAGTAGGTGACTTTTGTGATGCGGATGTCGATATACGGGTCCTCTGGTGGTGCAACTTTGGGCTGTTCAAACATGTCAAGAAGCGTAGATGGTATATCGGCCTGGTATAGGTACAACCAGCCACAATATGCTTCCTCACGCTTCTCTTTGCATGGGCCCCTAGAATTATATGTATGAACAACTTGACACTAGAAGTTGACGAAGGAGAAAAATGGGTTAGCAAAAAATGACCCAAAGCGGTCTTGTAAGTCATAGACGGTAACATACATAGAGCTTCCCCGTTCTGGCTTCTTCGGGAGACCCAATCTCTTGCAAATATCTTCGCTTCTTCTGAGCTAGCCCAATGAGTAGTGCTGTAATGAATGGATCGTGTAACGGGTTAGGTGGCGTGATCTTCTTCCATTTCTTCTGATAGAGACAGCACATGGGGCGGTTCCAGTAGCTCCATTTCTTGCATCGAGATAAGCCCAGGTAGTCTTTTCGCAGCTCAGTAATGCGGCCTTGGTCAACAAGAGCTGCAACGGGAAGTTTGTGTACTTTGTGTCCAATGATTGACTCTTTGAGATAAAATGCCATGCAGTGAAGATTCTTGACAACGGATGTTCCCAGCGAGAGTGTGAGAGGCTGTTCACTATAAATACATAATTAACTTAGTTAGACGCAAAGATCATTCATATTTATAAAGCTTGTGATGAGGAAGTGAGTGACAAACTAGATGACTAGGGGGCACGCATCAGTCGTGATGAGCAGCCAAATGCCCTGCTCACGCATTACAGGCTTATAGTAATAGTCAAAAAAGTCTTTCAGGTGCCGAGTGCCAGAACGTTCTTCAGAGTATTCTGCTTCTGTGGTGTCTGCACAGGCGGGAGTCACTGGCTCGGGAAATGGCCCATGGAAGGAGAAATGCAGAAGCTCGGCATGGCGGCCGGTCCATCGAATTGGACTGACGTAGAGCTCTTCTCTGCAGTGGCGGCGTGTAATTCCGAAGATGGATAGAGGAGCCTCAGTATCAGATTTTGTGGTAGAAGAGGTTGAAGTAGAGGATGTCGAGTTGATGTTGGTGTTGGTCGTCGTAGGGGAAGAAGAGGTAGATGAGGAGAGATTGATGGGTGTCATGGCCGCGTATATTGCTGCCGTATTGCAGCGTAGTCATGTGAGACTGTATTGCACAAAAGAAACCATGGATTCTATCTCACTCCTTATTCTACGGATAGAGAAACAGATGAAGAAAGTCAAAAGGGAGATGATTAGAAGAGAAGACAACGAAAGGGAAGGAGAGGAGGAGGATGGAGTATAAGTTATAAGTGAAGGGGGAGCAGTAGCACCTGCGCACCTTGGTAGGTACCAGGACACCTGTAGATACTTGCGATTGTAGCACCAGATACCGCTACTCTAGCACCGGTTTGCAGCCTCTAAATAAGTACCTACATATCTTGACAGGTTCCACGAAATACTATAGGTAGTTTGTACATGGTAAAAATGGCATCAATGCCGTGCCATGCTGCATTAAAGCCTTGAGTGGTACTTGAGACATGCCACCAGAATCCTCTGCCTCCCCATACAACCATACCAACACAAAGGTACATGTTCCCTCCCACGCCATGCTGGAGCCATGCTGGAGCCAGTCCAGCCCGTCCCAGTGATACGGCTACCCGCTGCCAAATTCTGTCAACTGTCATCCGTCCGTCCGTCCAACCCCATGGAGTTCAAACCGGCCCATGCAACCGCACCGCACTAAACAAGGCCGCTATCCCGTCCCACTAAAGCTACTAAGATTGTTGGCGCTAAGATCCAAGTCCCAGCCGCAGCTGCTGCTGCTCCCCGCCCGCCAGATCGCCGTACCGCAGACCTGGAGCTAGCTGCTAGTGCCGTGCTTGGTGCCTGAGACCCTGTAATTGTAATTGCGGCGCTGAGCATGAGCGTGTGAGCGGGAGAGTGTGCCTGTCACTCGCCTCTTTTGTCTTGTCTTGTCTTGTCCTGTCTTCTCCTCTCCTCTCATCTGATCTTGTTTCTTGCCTCGTTTTCGCCTCCACTCGGAACTATTGCTTTCTTGCAGCTTGAAATGAAGAGTTTGCCAGCATCCGAGATTAATTAGACGGTTATAAATAGCACTGGACTATATTCCAGTAGTACTTACCTATATCACTGCCACTACTGTTGGACCACCCCAAGATGAAGACGGGACACCAAGATGCGGGTGGGAGCATCACCCGTCAACCCCAGGACCGATCTGGCCGGCCAGAGACATTAGCCTGCATCTGACGGCCGATGAGAGTCCACTGTCTGTGAAGCAGCTACTGCATGTGCTGCTGCTAGTGCCAGCATCAACTGATACACTGTATTACATCGGCACAAGGCAGTGGGCGATATCAGTCTGAGAGCACACTTGACTTATACGTGTCTCACATGACTGGCGCTGCATGTAGGTGGGCATTCATCTGAGCACGGGATACAGCATAGAGACTGCAAAAATCGATAGATACTCCCAGGTAGGTTCTTGTAGTAGAAACATAGTCCCAAATTCTCCAGCTATCCATGTGTCAAAAGTCTACTCAAACGTTGTAAAATAAGATGTTGTTCTATTATCTGCTTTGCTACCCTCATTAAATAAAACACCAGCATCAAAGGAAAAAAATAAGATGGAACTGATGATAATAAATGTACATGCCACCACTCATCCGGGTGGAGTATTGTTCCCCTCCCATAAACGCCTATCGCAAGACGCACACATAGAACATGAAGAAACGGCTTGAGCTTTAAATTATAAGAATGATGAGAAAGATGAGCGTGTAGAATACAATCTTGGGATAGAGCATGGATCGAAGTTGTTTGCTTATTTTTATGCAGTATCCCCCTTCCATGCTTAGACACCCATAGTGAAATCGTGCTCGATTCCAGGTGTAACGCTGGCCATGAACTGTTCCATTTCCACCAGTCAGTCATCAATCACTAAGAAAAAAAAAGAGGAAGGATGGTAAAAGAGAGAAATGCTGAAGCTCACCTTTAAGAATACGACCAGGTACTGGTCTACTCGGATAGCCACCTCTTGGTCGTCCACCTCATTCTCTTGCACCTCTTCCCATTCGTCCTTGTCAGCCGCATCTTGAGCACCCTTGACGTCCAGATTACCCAGCTCGCTCGTCAGGCCCTCCACGTCCTTACCGTCCACGGACTGCTTCTTGCTCGCACGCAGCTTCTCTCTACGGAGACGCAGCGCGGCGTCAGCACGGTCCAGCAGCGACTTCATCACGGGAGCATGCTTGCAAGGGTGCACGCTGGCCATCCTGACGTGGTTGGCAAAGAAGGGAAACTCCTCGAGCGTCACCGTCTTGTCCTTGTAGTCGCCGACAATATCCTCCATCATCTTCATGGGCGGCAGAGGGTGGCCGCTGCCCTGGTAGCCGGAGAGGTAGAGTCGTGGCGTTCGGTAGTAGGGCGTGTACATGATGTAGAGGTTGTAAGTGCGGCGAGCGCTGTTCCAACACAAACTTGTTAACAAAGACACAACTTCCTTGAAGCGTAGAAAGCGAAAAGACCAGAATGGTAATATAGGAGAGATTCATGGAACTTACGTGTTGCCAGGCTCGATACGAAGAACAGCATCGTCTTCTTCCTCGTCCTCCATATCCGGAATATCGTCGTCCAGCCCATACAGATCGTCATCGCCAACGTTGCCCGCATCATCTACCGTCTTAACCTCTCGGGCCTTGAGCGGCTGAGAGCTGGCCAGCCCTCCCGTCCGAAGCCAACCATCGTCGTCAACATCACCCTTGCTCTTGAAATCGTCGCCGTCATTCACGACGGACTCCTCGTGCCCAGCATCGCCGGCAAAATCGTCGTTCAGCCGGCGGTGGCACGGTACATTGCGGGTGACGAGGAACTGTTTCCCGGCAGGCAGATAGCTGACGCGCAGGGCCTCGGAGTCGGCATCGCTCCAGGACCAGGTCGGGAATCTGTAGACGAGGTAGTCGCCCGCTGCTACAAATTCTTCGGGGGTAATTTGGCCTGTGTTGCGAAAGGTCGATGTGTGCGTCACCGGCGTGTAGCGGTCACGCAGAGTGTTGACCGTGGAGTAGAGGTAATTCATGGTTGCGTGTAACCTATCTTTGGCGGCTTTCGAGCTTACTGCAGACTGATGTTTTGGAAGAATCGAATTTAAGATAGATGAAAGGCGTGTTTTCTGTGAAGCGATCGATCGATATCGGTGGTTACGAACGAGAAACAAAGTCTCTGAAGCTTTGACGTGAAGATGATGATGACGAAGGCAGAAGTGGAAGAGCGTAGACGAAAGAGGCGTTGAATCAGGTCGTCAGGCAGGCAGTCAGCAGCGGTGCATGTGACTCGGGCTAAATATCAGAGAAAAATGGTTAAGGAGGACAGCTGTATGTGCTTCTGGTCCGCTGGATCGTGTGAGGATGAGGATGAGTGACAGACAGGCGGAGGGGCGATGCGATCACATGGCGGGGCTGGAAGCTGGATCCGGCTTGGTTTGCCTCCCATGCGGCTTATCTTATCAGTGACAGCATCGGCCTGCATTATGCGGGCAGTGGCGTCGAAGGCGCCACTGCAGCCTAAAGCAAGGTGGTTTGGTATAAGGCTGAGCTTAAATCACCACCATGTGATGCTTTTTGATGATTCGTTGGAATTGGTAATTTACAAAAAAAAAAAAAAAAAAAAAAAAAAATCCTTGTTAGAAATAAATATTATTCAGTTATTATACAGCTGCGGCGTAGTCTCTGTTCGAGTAAACTATTGCCGGCCAGAGAGTATCATGAGTCTCCGTTCATCCCTTCATTAAATCCATTTCAAATGCTCATATATCAATCTTCCTCCTTTGCTTATTCTTCCCCTTCCTCGTCACTCACTTCTTCACCCCTCTCAATCGCTTCCTGTCTTTTCCTCGCCACTCTCTGACGCTTCTTTTCAAGCAGCTTCTTCAGCCTCGTTGCTGAATTGAACACGCCATTTGTTCCCGAGCCGCATGCCGCACAAGATGGATCTTTCTTGTATCTCTGAAGAGCACATTGCAAGCAGAAATAGTGTCCACAGCGCGTGACTATGGGCTCCTTGTAAGTTTCTTCGCATATGATGCAGGCCCACGGAATAGTCTCCAAAATGGCCAAATCTTCGTCGTCCTCGTCTTCTTCTTTTGCTTGGTCCCGGTTCGCGCTGGCCACAACTGTTCCTCCGAGATTCTTTTTGCCTTTAGTTACTTTTTCCCATTCTAAATCCAGCTGCCAGCCTTGTTTCATGTCGGATCTATCGTGAAGGTAAATGCACCCGTCCCCAAAGCCGCAAGAGCCAGTCTTTCGATAATCTTTGCAAATACCAAGATTATACTCTACTGCCGTAACTGTGCGGATGTTCGTGGGTGCTTTGATAGGGCCGACCGTCTTGCGGGGAGCGTCTGGGTTTTTCTGTATGAAAGTCGTCTGGTTCGCCAGTCCTTTGTACGTGCCGTCGGGCTGACCGTCTTTAGACACCTTGGCCGCCGATCCAAGGAGATTCTTGGTCGACAAGGCATCCTTTGCATTCTCGTCATACCAGTTGCTGTGTTTCGTCGCGTCATTGGAGTCGGCAATGGGCACGCTCCTGTCGGCCGTGTAGATGACGGCAGATGTGTCTCTGTTGGTAGACGCAGCACCCCTTGCTGTAGCAGTGACGATGGCTGTCTTCTTCCTTCTCTTTACCCGCTGTCCAGACTCGTCTTCTGAGGATGAATAGTCGCTGTCGCTATCGCTCGCGGCTGGGGGAGGTGTGGCTGGTCTCTTGCGAATGTTCGCTTTGCCCTTTGCGCCTCGTTTCTTGAAGATGGCGATGGGCGCGCTGTCGGCTTCGGTGTCTGCCATTGCTCTTGATCTTTGTGCAGTTGAATTGAATGAATCTTAGTTGGATAACTGCGAGTACATGTTTGATTGAAGTTAAGTCTACAGGAACCATGAAAAAATAACTGGGGCGATTTGTCACCCTATGGCGCTTACCAATTCGGCAGGCGCGTGTGGCAAAAACCTTATTCGTACAATGCAAATACAGGGTAGCGAACGATGATGCTTATTCATGAGATTATAGTAGTGATGAGATCAAGCTACTAACTTGGGCTCTAATTTGTTTCCGAGGGAAAAATGCATACCAGAGTCGTCTAGAAGCTGTAAGCGTATCTCATAGTAAGATACGCATTTGATAGAACACAGATACATTTATTTAGGTGTTCGGAATAAGAATAATTTTATGATAGGAATCAGGGCGCTGCACTGGAAGTTTTCTCTATACTCCTATATACAAACTACAACTTACAAACTACTAGTGATTCTCTGAGAGTACAATAGCTCTAGATTCCAAGAACACACACACACACACACACATACAGAGAGAGAGAGAGAGAGAGAGAGAGAGAGAGAGAGAGAGAGAGAGAGAGAAATAGCCAGCATGATTCATGTGCTTTGCTTCTCCAGGCCATGGCGTTTGTACATATACCATGAAGGACTTCACGAACCGAGAAACAGTTGCCGGTAAAATCCCGTTATATATTCTATCCTACGCTACATACATCTATATCCCGCTCGCAAACATCCATTATGTTAATCCTCCGGTATCCAAACTTGCCTATAGACCATTCATATTCCTCCAGTTTTGCGAGCAGCCGGTGCCAATAGTGGTAAATTACGCACTACACCCAAGAAAAGTTCACCCAATACCAACTTTTCTTAGATAGCTCCAACGGGCTTCTCGCAAAGAAGGTTTTGGCCGGCCTATATAGCACACACGAATCCTTTAGAACATGTACTCTCTCCATACGAAGATCAGAATCCACATTGGGGTACTTACAACGGGGACAGCGCAGCAAACGGCCTCCTTGCCGCCTTCGGCACTGCAGACGGCTTGGAAACCGGGACCAGTCAAAACAGGGGCCCTCGCTGTTTGAAGTTAGCATAATTATAAATACTCGTGGAATAGCTCGTATCTTACGAGTATGGCAATCGAGAGCGGCGACGCCAAGGATGTTGACACCACAGCACTGAGGGTTGGAGTAAACGCCGGTAGGGCAGACAGCGGCGAAAGCGCCGGTAGCGAAGAGGGCAATGATGGAGAACTGCATTTTGAAGGTATTTGGAGGTGATGGTATAGCAACAAGTTGTTGGTGAATGTAGAGGAGTGTGGTGATGGTTGCTGGAGAAGAAGCTGATGAGGATAAGAAGAGTTGAACTGTGGCCGGGAGAGATGGTCGACTTTATACTTTTTTTTTTACCATCATTGTATATGCTAAATGCCTCCTCCGTCTCGTTCATCTATTTCAATTTCCATCATTCTCTTGGCCGTGCTCGGCCGACTGTATGCAGGGCGAGAGAGGAAGAGCCCATCACAATCTCGCTCACGCTGCACAATGAAAGGGATAGGTAGGGAGTCTGAATCCAGTACTAAGGTGTCTTACATTTTAGTCAATGATACTGAGAACTTGGTGTGCCTACGGACAGTGTATGATCTGTTTTATAATGATAAAGACCAATTAGACAAAGAGCTCCGCGTCGTGTCCATGAGGGATAACAGCGAAACAAACGTGCTTCTCATCTTCATGGGCCACTGGCATAGAAGTAAAATGGTCATTTCATCGCTAATCAAGCTAGGATGTTCTTTATTCTTGTTACCGCTGATAGACAACAAGGAGAGGAAGTGTGTCTGATGCCCAGGATCTGGCTTGTCAAACTTTTAGCTATCGTGCCTAAGATACTTTTCCTGTCTCTAATTTCAGCCGCGTTCGCTCCTAAGCGCCCTCTTGATATGCGAGCTGATTTGGCAAAAGCCCAGGCTTGGTGGAGACTATGTAAACCGTCCATCTCCCTTGGGCTGAACTCGACGGTTCTCGCATCCACGGCGCAACAGCTAGCGGTAGGCTATCCAATAAGAACGACGATACTGAGTCGTGGTGGCTCTTTGTTTGAAGCAAGGCAAATACTCCTGAGACATGCATATAGATGGCTCAATTAGTTGGCAAGGAGATGAAGGCGGATAATACTACAACGCAGCTATTCATCGAGAGGTAGGCAAGCATGTAACTGGCTATAAGTGTAATTTTTTAGGAAAGGCCTGTCCGAATATCGGTTTATATAGCAGCAATTAGCCATTAGATATTCAAGTCCATGAGAATTACCTAGTGCAGAGATCTTTGAATCGATCAAAAGCCAAGTTCTCGTGTAGGGGCTGGCTATCCAGTATAAAGTAACCGACGAGCCGATCATGATCGGCCTAACGGGTTTCACGGCCACGTAGCACATCATACGGGCCTGCTAGTGATTGGAATAAGGGAGCTCCTGCATGCGTCTATGACCTATAGGGAATAAATGCATGCCAGGGAGCAGTAGTGGCAGGACTGGATTTGCATATTGACCGTGGCGATACTCTCTCTCTTCAAGTCTCCGAAGCGGCGAACCGTAGAGGCTAGACGAAAGTGGCATAGCGAAAGCCATGTCATATCGTGACCGACTTCCGGTGGCTGTCAAAAATGATACTCAGTTCTTAGAACCAATCTAAGATTAGATGCTCCGCTGTCAAAAGCTGCATATCACTACTGCAGTACCAACAAGTATTGCCACGTCTAATCGGTAAGCCTTGTTGGATGTGGTATAACTCCGTCTTGGCGTCATCAGATCACAGCTAGCAGATGTGTATAAATAGGCATCCCAATAATGTGCTATACATATCCCTTGTGTCAACCACAATGCAGCTGATGTATTGGAGCCAATGACACAAACCATCAGGAGCGGCACATCTCAGTTGGTGAAGCAAATGTCAGAAATATAGGATACTACTACGCGTACTCAGGATCACCAAGTCCTACTGTATTTAAGAACGTCCCATATATCCGTATACAGTTGGAAGCGTGTGAACAACATCCAGCCCAACACAGGGTGCTTTCTAAATGTGGCTGGCTGGCAGTGGTTCTGACAAGGATATGGGCTTGCTCTCGGGAAGCTGAGCTGTGTAGCTCAAGTAGCACTTCCACGGTTAGCAATTTGGCGGTGTATAGCAGTTTGCAGCACGGCATGTGATCCGTGAGTGGGCTAATGCAGGGGAAGCGGTCCATGGTCCGCGTTGCTAGGGGGCCGTTGTTGGTGGTCACTCAGGACTGGACTAGGTAGGTCAGCATCTACATAGTACCGCCTAAGGGATGGTGGTGATGGTGATAGCGACGGTATTGATGGTGTTGATGATTGATGGATTGATTATCAAGTTGATTGAATGCATCTCAAGACAAGCCCGAGTTTCTAGAAGCTCCAGGTAACACGGAACAGAGACACTAGTAGGGGATGCTCCGTTAATATGGATCTTGCGTCAATATGTATGTAACTTGGGAGCTCTATTCAGCGCCTGACAATCTGCCTGACACGCCGGGGTGCTTGCTAGGACACTACCTAGTGAGGACTAGCAGCGGCGAGTGAACAGACGATTCACCAGGAAAAATTGGCCCAGCGAAAGAGAAAGCAATGGTCAGGTACCGGCCCAATTTTGGCGGCGGGGAAGAGGCTTTTTGCTGCTGCTAAGATGAGGCGCTAGAGGCAGAACGATTGGCTGCCGGAAAGTGGGCGTTCATTTCTCTAGGCTTTGGTGCCTTGGTGGGCGGAATCAGCCGTGGGTAGCGGTTTGGTGGTTCCTCCAAAGAGAGAGATGGCATTCTGTATTGCATGCTGAGAGGAAATGCGAATCAATGATGATGATGACAATGATGAAATTGTTGAGTTTTTGTGATGTTAAGGAGAAACAAGCGAAAGCGAGGCCAGACTCGGAAGCAGACATATTCCGGGGTATGGAGAAGCCGCCTTTAATTGCTTGCATGCACATCAGAATTTCGCGCTTCTGAATGGCACCACTCGATGTATGTATGTACGTGCATGTCACTATTCCCTGCTATCGCATCGCATCGTATCTCATCTATGAATGAATACGGAATACGATAATGTGAGTGATGCAGGCTTTATTTGCGTTGGCCATGCAGGTAATCAACTCTGCTACTCCATACCCATACCCAAGTATGGACGGGCAAAACCTTGAATTGCTAACCTTGTGTTATTTGCAGTGCAGCATGATACGGCTACTACCTCTTCAGTTATTAGTATGAAAGTGTATTTCGCAATTCATCCTCCATCTGGAGAAGAGGGTGGTGATGGGGGCCAGAAATTGGAGGAGACGCAGACGCTGAAACACGCACTGGGCTCGTTTGGGGAGAGCCGTCCCGACCAAAGTGCTGCCTCCATGACACCAAAAATTGTTTCCCCGTGGGTTCAGCTCTGTGCGTATTGCAGGTACTGGCTACTCCCGTATCGCGACGGGGTACTCCGTACTCTCTGCCGCTGGTGGTTGTCGCATGAATTACTGATGCTATTTATTGCTCGGCGGCATGGCCTAGAGGAAATCGGCAAATCTCGCATCAGGTGGGATCTGGAAATGAAGCCAGATTATGGATCCATTGAGCATTGGCGACTTATGCAAGTCACGATCATGCATGTTATGCGCTACTGTCTAATGCTGGGCCAAAGAAGCAAACAAAGAATGAAACAAGGCATACAAATAATTCTTACCTGTGGAGTGGTTTTGACGGATGGGTGGATGGAGATGCCCATGTCAGCTGCGTGCTTGTGCCTCTTTGACTTCTGGTTGTAGCAGAGACATGCGGGGATCACATCACGGCACACATCCAGACAGGTACTACACCAAAGGCTGCTCATCGCCAATTGCACATGTTGCGCTGCCTCAGGTAACCAGCCAGAGATTACGGCAGCTCTACATACTTAACATGTGTCAATTGCCTCCAGATCCATACATCCAGCCACATCGCGGCTACTGTTATTGCTGCCAGCAGTAACTCTCGTCACTCAACACCAAGGCTCCAGCTTCCAATTATTATTCTCGGTCCCCTGGTCAGGTGCTCCACCAAAAAGGCGCAAGGCCCCCTATGCCTCTGCTTAGCCTGGTCCTAGCTGGACGGAGACGCAGCAGCGCAATATTCTTGTTTCTCGCTCCTCGGCTTGCTGCAGCATCTTTCTTCTCTTCTTCTTCCTTACACCTTTCTTCTTTTCTTCTTCTCACTAAGCTCATCACAAACTTCGGGTCCCGGCAAGTCTATGTGCTCCTCGCGGCTGGATCTCCGATTTGTTTTTTCATAATTGTGTTTTTTTCCTTTTGCCCATCCCCCTCCGACTCGATTCACTCGTTACACAAACAACCTACCGCTAGAATAATAATACAACGCCTCGTGTATTTTGGGCACCGGATTCGCAGCTCTACCTACGCGTCCGATCGACCCTATCCGCTCCTTTTTTGCAATCAACATTGGAAAAAATAAAACCTTCAAAAAAACCACCAAAAAAAAGACAAAGTTCCGTCGTTGACAGAGCCAATCTACCGCCGACCTGGATTGTATTGCGACTTGTTAAACTCTTGTTTTTTGTTTTCTCTCGACCTGCCATCGACGTCCAACAATTGCGACTTTTCGCGCACTGCCTGCAACACACCCGACTCTCGAGGAACACTCCCGAGTCGCCGTACAGTGCGCGCGCCGATCAGCAGCAAAAGAGAACTCGCGCGTCAGCTCCATTCCACTGCATTCCATCTGGAAGAGCCGTGCCTAGCGCTCGATTCGACTGGATCCGGCCCTGAAATCTGGCTTGCCCACACGGCTCAAGCCACGTCTGCCGTCCGCCGGCGCTGAAAGAACAACAAAACACCGCCTAAAAAAACAACAACAAATACTACGTCTTTGATTTGCAAGCCTATTTGCTGGTTTTCTTTTTGTCGCCTTGCTGGCTGCCTATCCTCGGCGCTGCTTACGTTTGCCTGTAACTGTTTGCTTGGCCTCCACCTCGCAACAACAAACAACAGCGGCCCGCAGCCTCAGTGCTTCTAATCTTATCTTGCCTTGTGCCTTTTCGCATTTCCATTGCCTGGATCCCAGTTTTCTTTTTTTCTTTCTCGACTTTTCTTCATTTTTCTGCACCGCTTGGCTTTCCAAATCTCTCGCCAATTTCGCCTACCTTTGCGCTTCCATTTTTTATCCGCCCCGTGCGCGCGCAATCCACAGCGTCATTTCGGAGAGCCAAACTCTCTTTTCTCTTCTCCAGTCACCCGCTCTTGTGCTTACCTCGAGCGACCCCCGGTTTTGTTGCAGCAGGGTCTGCGGCGACGTCTGTTTTTTTTTTTTCCCAGTATCCAATTTTCCCCGTCCAGGCTACTCACCAATCGCCTGTTCAGCACCCCCCTGCAGCTTCCTTTTGCCGCAGCCGATTCAGGGCAACGCCAGGGGCGCGCGCCGGCGACTTGCTTGCAGAGCGCCAGCTCACTCAGCCAAACGTCTTTGTTTCTTTCGTCACCACCACCAAGCAACAGACGCAAGCCACGCAGCCGCATCTCTCCCCTCAATCTCCGCATCGCCCATTGTTTCCGTCATCGCTTTGGTGCAGCTGCCGCCACAAAGCCGCCGCCGCAGCGCCTGCCCCAGCTGCCAACCTCCCCGGGACTTGGTAGCTGCGGATTCAATCCCATCTTGATGGTCGTCCGCCGCTGATTGACAGACGGACGGACGCAGCGCTTTCTGCCACCAGAATGGCGTCGTCGTCAGTCACTTCCGGCCGGCCTGATCTCTCTGCGCCCGCGGGAGACAGCACCAACGACCCCTTTGTCTCGGCCTCATCGACCACCCCGGCCCATTTTCGCTTCTCCGACTTCGAACAGGAACTCAGGGCCGCCAGCTCTGCGTCCGACCCCCGAACGGCGAAGCGCACACTCGAGGCTCGACTCGCAGAGACCGATCGTCGCCTAGATGAAGCCGCCAAGCTTGGAACCGCCCTGGTGTCGCAGCGAAAGACCCTAGCCGAGCAGCTGCAGGAAATCGACAGTCTCCAGACCGAAGAGGAGCTGGCGCCCGAGCTGCGCAAGAGGTTGGTCGACATCGAGAAGGACTACAATGACTTGGCGCGAGAGTCTGCGAGGGCCTTTTTGCCCAAGCAAAGAGTGACGAGTAGCGAGAACCCAGGCTCTCCTTTTATGCTGGACAGCCGATCAGGCAGGGTAAGAAGCAATCTCATTCCTATTCCCAGATTTAATCATATACCCTTTCCCTTTTACTTCTTTTTACTTGTTTAGGACGAAATCAACCACCTTTGCAGCCATAATCATGTACATAATGTCGCTTTACATGCATCTCACCCACCTAACCATGCACATGCACATGCACACTGAATCCACACGAATTCTATCTATCTCAGCGTATTACTCGTTCAACTGCTAATCAAGGGTCGATCGTTCGTGTTTTTACAGCGTTCTGCCAGTCCTTCCAAGCTTGAAAGCCAAGCTACAGGCTCGCCTGCCAAGGTCAACGTGCCGAACCGCAAATCGCGGAACCAGCCGACCAATCGAGTCCACGACATCGAATTCGCTGCCGAGATCAGCACCTCTCTGATTGCCCAGGTCCGCAGCCTGCAAGCTATTCTCGGCGAACGAGATGAACAAGTCAAAGATCTCCGCAACGACGTCTCTCGACTGGAAGGTGACTCGGAAGCTCTGCAGCAGCGTCTCAAGGTTCTTGACGAGAGTGAACATCGCTTCAAGGAAGAGAACTGGAACCTTCAGACACGCCTGCAAGAAATGAGTGGCCAGCAAAGAGAAGCTTCTGACCGTGAGAAGAAGCTTGACAATGCGCTCCACGCCGCCAATGCTGCCAAGTCTACCACTCAAAAGGAGCTAGACGAAGTGAAGCTCTCTCTGTCTAAGCTGACCGAGGAGCACGCTGCCGCCACAAAGCACCATGACATTGAGCTTGGCACCGCAAAGCGCGCCATTGTCATGGCCGAGAGTGAGCGCGCCGCCATGCAGCGCAAGATTGACGAACTGAGCAGCCAGAACCTGGAGCTCGCCAAGGCTATTGCTGGCCAGAGGGCCAAGGCCCAGGAGCGAGAGTCCTCTTCCGGTACTAGTGACGAGGATCTAGAAGTTTCTGCCATCGACATTACGCCCGAGCATTCGCCTCCACAGTCTCCCATGAAGGGTCTTACGCCAAGACACTCCATGCTCGAGACCGAGACCCTCAAGACCTCTTTACAGCACGCCCAGAGAACTATCCAGAGTCAGCGAAGCCAGCTTCACCGTGAAAAGACCGAGAAGCTGGAATTCCGACGCATCATTCAAGATCTTCGTGACGACTTGGAAAAGGCCAGAAACGAGCTTGACAAGGGCCCTTCTGTTCCCGCCCCCGCTCGCCGTGGTCGTCGAGTTGAGCCCAAAGAAGTCAAAGTCAGGCAGCCTCGGTTACTTGGTAGCTTCCGCTCCAGCCGTCAAGAAGTTGTCGTGGAAGAAGAGCCCATCGTCACAGAAGACCCAGAGTGGGAAGATGCACATGATATTTCGCCTCGTTCTTCTGGCATCCGTGTTGGTGCTGGCAGCCGATCTCCTCTGCGACATCTGCAGCGACTGCAGACACCTGGAGACGGAGGCGAGACTGTTCTCGAGTCCATCGAGACCAGTGACCAGTTTGAAACTGCTGCCGAAGAAGAGGGTGGCGATTCTGCCTTCGAGACGGCTGAGCCAGGAACCGAAACAGAAGACTTCCAAACTGGGCACGAGGACATGTCTGATGAGAGCGATGCTCACACCGAGGTTGGCGTTTCATCATCATCGCGAGGCTTTGGAAAGATGAGGCGACCTCCCAGCTTGCAGCCAACCATGTCAAGGCACGCCCAGCGAGATTCATTCGATAGCACTGCGTCCATGTCGACCGATGAAGACGAATTTGCAGACTATCCAGAGTACCGGTCTCCCACTGCTGCCGCCACCTTACGAAGAATGCGCATGAATAGGGGCACTCCGTCCCGAAGAAGCTCTCGACAAGAGAGCGAAGAGCCCCAGTTCCAGAGCCCCAGCGCGAGCTTCAGCAGCGGCGGCGGCGACCCTTCAACGCCCGGCCAGAGTCTCTTTGCTGAGCTGCAAGACTTTGGTAGTGACGATGAATCTATCGTCTATACTCCTGGCCGCAGAAGCCTTCGTTCTGTCACGCCAGCTTCTACTCGCCGTGCAGTCACACCACCTCCAGCCGTTCCCCCGCTGCCCCGTGTCATTATGGTGGACAGCGGTGTTATGACTGATCCCATCGAGTTTGGCCCGAGCGTTGGTCAGCTAGGCCACAAAGTCTCCCGCAGCTCGCTGCTATTAAGTGTCGGCGATGCCGCAAGGAGGCCGAAATCCATGGAATCTGTCCTTCCCAACACTGACTTCCGTGCTTCTGCCGCATCATGGCGAAGCATTGGAGAAGAAGGACAGGCGGGCTCTGCTACGTATTCCCGCCCGGCGTCTATGGTTGCCTACAGTGATGCTGGTGCGCAGTACGACGATATTAGTGAGAAGCTTGCGCAGTTTCCTCTGCCTCCTTCATCGCTATCTAGTGAGCCGGACCTTGCCTCTATTCCTGAGTCTGCTCCTGAACCAGCGCCTCCTGTTGTTCTCAATCTCTCCGCCATTCTTTCCGAGGATATCGCGCCTCGAGAGGAAGAGGAAGAAGAGCAACCAGAGCCAGCACCTATTCCTACTCTGAATATGACGCCAATTGCCATCTTGCAGAGTGTGGAGCCCGTGCCTGAGCCAGAGGTCCCCGCTCCTGACCTGACCTTATCCGTCATAGTGGCCGAACACCTGGAGCCTAAAGCCGAGCCTGAGGCTCCACCACCCGATCTCACCTTGTCTGCCATTTTCGCTGAAGGGTTAGAGCCAAGAGCGGAGCCTGAGGTGGTCGTACCGGTGGCTGAATTAAGCCTATCGGCAATCAAAGGTGAACATCTGGAGCCAATGGCCGAGCCTGAAATTCCTCCGCCAGCCCTCACCTTATCTGCCATAGCCGCCCAAGGCTCAGAGCCAATCGCAGAGCCCGAGGTTCCTGTACCCGTGCTGAGTCTGTCAGACATTGTTGCAGAGGGATTGGAGCCCAAGGCCGAGCCTGAAATTCCTCCACCGACGCTTACGATCGCCTCCATTTTATCAGAGGAGATCGAACCCGTCATCGAGGAGCCGGCAGAGTTGCCCGAATTGACTGCATCTGCAAAGGCCCCAGATACTCCAGCTTCTGCCGACCTGCGCGAGCTTAGCATCTCACCAATCGTGTCAGAACAAGTCGAGCCCGTCTCCGAGCCTATCCCAGAACCAGCAGCCATGGTGGTGCCTCTGTCACTTGCATCACTAACCTTCTCGTCGATCCAGGCTCAGCAGCTAGAGCCTAGAGAGGTGCCGCCTCTGCAGCCCGTGCAGCCGGCCCTGGCCTTTTCCACCATTGCCGTGGAAAATGTCCACCCGATCCCCGAACCTGTGCCCGTTCCTGCGGAACTGACGCTCTCTACCCTTTCCTTCCAGAACACAGTCCCCATTGAGGAATTGCCCATCGACGATGAAGAGCTGCTGCGATCAACTCAGCTCGCGCCTACAGAAGCCGCGCGCCCTGCGCTTGGCCTTTCTTCCATTGTAGCAGAGGGTATCAAACCTGAACCAGCCATCATTCCTCAGTTTGTCCTGTCTTCTATTTCGTCAGTCGACACTCGGCCAGTCAGCCCCACCAAGAGGGATGGCTTCATTCTGCCGGAAGGCATCATATCTCCCTTTGTCGATGATGGCGGTGATATATCAAACCAGAATCTCTTTGCGTCGTATGTTGTCAACAGAAACACTGACATTCTCGATGCCTCCACGCCATCACCACCCATCATTGCCCAAGACGAGACAAGCCAGTTACGCTCGGCATCCTCACAAGCCAACATTCCCGAATCCCAGCGACCGCTTGAAGAAATCTCTACCAGTGGAGTTTCTGCAAATGGAGTCTCTCACCAAACCAGCGACCAAGGCGCCCAGACGTCCTTGACATCGGGAACCATCGAGCAGCTGATGAAGACTGGAGCTCAAACCCCTCTTGGTGGAAGGAGAAGTCTTTCATTTGGCAGCTCTATTGGCGGCCCTGACACCGTGGGGACTGCCAAGATCAATTTGGACAGCCCCTTCTCTGTCAATTCCAACAAGAGCAGGAAGGCCGATACGATCGCAGCGGCTGTTTCAACCGACTCTACGCCTACACGCAGACCTGGCAGTGCTACCAGCGCCAAGTCTACTCTTGTAGATGCCCCTCCTCTGCCATCCAACCACCAGCAAATGATTCAAGCAGCCCGCACAGGCTCATCTGGTGAGACGAAGACGCAAACCCAGAGCCAAGGTAGTATGGGTCCTCCCTTGTGGCCTGCCTCTGCCACAAAGCCAACGCCGCGTACCCCTAGCCGGGAGAGTAGGCCACTATCTCCTGCCTCTGGCCATGGAGGTACCCCTACTCCTCGCGCTGTTGTCAACCGAACAGGCTCGTCGTCTTACTCTTACGGCACTGCAGAAATCCCACTGCCACCGCCCATCAGGTCTTCTACTGCCATGTCTTCCACCGGCATGTCTAGGCGGTCCTCGGTATCTTCGTTCGTATCGGAACTGGACAACAGATTCGGAATGCGGGCTGGAGATATGGGCGTCATTGACCCTGCCACTGGCTTTGGACCCAATACCGATCCCCGGATGATCCAAGCCATAACGCAGACGATGATTGGAGAGTACATCTGGAAGTACACTCGCAAGACTGGCCGCGGTGAACATTCGGAGAAGCGACACCGTCGCTACTTCTGGGTCCACCCCTACACGAGAACCATTTACTGGAGCGAGAAGGATCCGTCGACAGCTGGGCGCACTGAGATGAAGGCGAAGAGTCTCCCCATCGAAGGTGTGCGAGTAGTCACAGACGATAATCCCATGCCGCCAGGCCTTCACCGCAAGAGCTTGATCATCATCTCTCCCGGGAGGACCATCAAGTTTACCTGCACCACTGGGCAGCGACATGAGACGTGGTTCAACGCGCTCTCATATCTTCTGCTGAGAACTAGCAATGGCCAAGATGGTCACCTTGACGCGGAAGAGATGGCCGCTGACCTGACTCGAGAAGATGTTGATGAGTTCAACCCTCACTTTGGCGGTCGGCAATCCGCCAACGGCCTTTCGCGCCCTTCAGCTCCGTCTCTATCATCATACAACTCTCGCACCACCCGAAATGAATCACCAGGCCCAGACATGATTTTGGATATTCCCACGCTGACCCCAGGGAAGAACTCAACCCCGGCCAAGTCAGTGACTGGTAGCATTAGTGGTCGAGTGGGTTCTTACTGGAAGTCAGGTGGATCCAAGCTTGCTGGAACGATCCGCAGCAGGACGGCTAGTGCCCAGAATGTTAGCATCTACGAGGCGAGCGAGGTTCATGATAGCGCCGAGGATCTCCGTGAGATGATTGAGCAGCAAGATAGGGATGCGGACCGGCTCGAGAATGTGAGGGCCTGTTGCGATGGTAAGTTTTTGACAATTCGAGATTAGCGAAGACAAAATTTAACAGCAATTGACTAGGCAAACACGATGTCGGAACTCTTCACCACCACAACAAGAGAAGCCGCAGCCACAACCATCATAACCACTCCAGTGTTCACTCTAGTGGACAATCTGCCTTGAATACCCCCCTGGCCTCTACGCGCTCTCGGGCATAAAGTTTCTTGTTCAATCGATTATGCATTATTAATCAACCTCTTGACTCTTTCTCCAAATTCTTTCGCCTGCCTCCCAAATGTGACGACCATACATCTAACGGAAGACTTCCTTTATGACTCTGAACGATTATTCTTTCCCTTTTTTCCCTGTTCATTTCATTGTCTCTCTCGGATGATTTTTTAAAGCTCTCAGATCGATTTTGCAGGCTGTCATAGATGACCCTTTTTTTTGAAAGATAAAACTGTCACTGGCACGATGAGCATTCTACATATTCTCAGCATACTGTCTCTCATGCAAGCGTCATTCTTATCGAATGCAGTTCTCTCTCTCACTTTATATAAATTTTTTTGTTATCCGTTTTTATAGTCAATTACTCATCAAGGCGCAAAGACTGCTTTTCATGCAAGCTATGTTATCATGCCAAAAGTCTCAGAAAAAAAAAACAGATAAGCGTTACATATCCCATCTTCCCCCCCTTTTTTCTTTCTTTCTTTTCTCTTTTGTCAAGTGCTGTAGGAAAAAGGAAACTTTATTAACAACAATTCACACACACCACAGAAAAAAAAAAAAAAAAAAGAGGGATTTCTTTTGACACAATTTTTTTTTTCTTTTTGGTAGTTTAAGTGCTTGTGCCTTTCTTGTGGACATACTTTGCTTCTGCCTGAGATAACAAAGGGACGAGGAGAGCAAGGGTCTGTACTAAGGTATGGCATATCGGACATTGCACAAATTCAGTTGACTTGTTAGCATTATTATGACTGTTGCTGTTACTGTTTCATCGTCTTTCATTTGTTCATAACGCCGTGAAGATTTCTTTTTTTGGATTGTAGCAACTTTGCTTGTGAATTTGGGAGCAACCGTGCTGGATTGGGAGAAGGGCGAAAGGCGTTTTGATTCATTGAATAGAGTAGAGACGTAGGAATGGCAAGGGAAATAGAGGCTTGGCGTTTAAATGAATGTGCAAACTACAAACACACGTAGATGATCCGCCGATATTGCTGGTGTAGTAGCAATATCGCTAATTTAGTGATGCTCTTGCCGATGTAGTTCAAATATCACTAATGTAGCGACGCAACTCCAGTACCACTGATGAAGTACTTACTAGTGATATTGCTGGTGTAGTACTGCGTAATATTATTCATGTACTAACTAATAGTACCTAGTAGTACTACTAGTAATCTTACTGATGCAGTGCCAAGTATCTTACTTGTACGCTCTTGTCGTGGTGCTTGTGTGACGCAGCTCCATGTACATGATGATACGCTGCCCAGATATCTGGCTGCCCGTAGCCAAATGTACTCGGCAATATTATGCCTGTGATTAGCCCGGCAGAAAACGCGCGGGATCCGCACCGCTCAATGCAGGGCCCTCACCGCCTGGAGAACAGGACTGAGCAGAATTTACTTGTCCTCGGCCGTCTCCCCCGTCTTCTGTCATCCCACTTTTTCCCACCCCATACTACTAATTACTGCTACTGCTACTAATACCCATCCCTAGTCTTGCCAGCCCCATTTGGGAATCACCCATTCGAACTCTCTACTTTGCTATTTCGCCATGGCGCAGGATGGAGCGTACCATCATTTCGATGAAGATGATTCAATGCAGCCGTCTGTGTTTATGTCTGACAGGTCAGTGAGATTCCATTCGATACTTCATTTGACGTTTGTCGTGCCCACTTACCCACTGCACTGCCATCATCTTCCTGAGCCCCAGCACAGACGCACAACGAACTGCAAGTCATTTGTTGGTTTAGCTTCAATGCTTTCCTTTGGCACTCTGTAAAAATCGCCCTGGTCCCTGGTCCCTGCTGCCGCGCTCACAGTCACCGATCGGGCGAAATCTTGACTGTTGAAAAGGGCAAGGTCTTGGTCTTGCTTGAACTCCACGCGTGGGGTGTAGCGCCAAAAGAGCCGCTCGCTAACACTGCCGTTCTCGACGATGCCTTTTGCGCCTCAACTCATCCCAGCCACGCTGATTGATCTATAAGTTTCAAGTCTCTTGGTGTGATTGTATTGTGTTATGCTAGATGGTGACATGATCTTCTTTACTGCTCCATCTGCTTTCTCCACTTCTTCTTCTCCCATCTCATGAGCCTACAATGTCTCCATTAGCTTAACACACAGTCTCGATTAGATAGGATCGGCCAGTCGTGTCCAAGACACACTAACCCGACTAAGAGCCGGTCCGGTACAGTATAACAGATGCTAATCATGACTACATCTGCAGCCTCGAGATCCCCATCACTGATCCACCCTTGTATAGGTGTGCAGAGCAGACGGAGCCGACAGGGGACTCTATCCAAATCGAAATTCAGATAGGAATCAACACCGTAACTTGGGAGGATGCCAGCAACCAAGTGCAAAGCGAAAATGACCTGGATCTCGACATCTTCTTGGATACACCCGCAAGCATGGCTCTGTTCAGGCTACACGGCGACCTCCAGCTCACGCATAAACACATTGTCACTAGTAAACAGCCTGTCTACTTGTTCATCTATCCCGAGGACATTGAGTGTATCAGTTTCGAAGCTGCCACGGCGACGACACCGTTTGATACGCTGCGCTTCAAGTTGCGGCGGAACCCTTATCTTGTAGCCCCGAGAGATAGCGTTCTGCCGCCAAATTCCAGTGACATACCGTTGCATAGGTCAATTCAAGCTCTCGCCACCGCAACCGAGATCACCGTCCAAATTGACAGTTCAGGGACGGGCTCGTTATCACAGGCAGACCTGGGCAAGATCGCCGCTGCTTTCTCGCCTAACCACAAGATCCTTATAGATGCAAGGCGCGCCAACCTCGATGCGCTGTATGCCCATGAGAGTGGCGAGGTACTCAACCTGGGCAAACCCGCCAAAAGCCTGGAAACATACTACTCTTCACCTGACGATGCTGATTTGGCTGAGGGTGAGAGCGCATAACATTGAACATTGACATGTTTCAAATCTCTTCGTGTTCTTGTTCATTCCTAGCAGGATCCCCATGCTCACTTTTTCTTTTCAATGCTAGATGCCACCACCACCCGTGTCCGCATTCCATCGATACCTGAAGATATCATGACTCGCTTTGGCACTATAAACAACGGCCTGAATTCTTTGTGCAAGCTCTTAGATGGCATGAATACCAGACTAGAGCGGCTTGAAAGAATGACTGCGGCTGCATTGAACGCTGAGTATAACCCGCTTCTGCATGGACCGGAAGACGCTGCACAGATGCTAGATGAAGTCAGTAGGTTGGTCGATCAGGGTATTGTGGAGTTTAAGACGGAATGCGAAGAAGTGGCAAAGGAGACGCTGAGCGAGCTTCGCAATGAATTCGACCACATGTCGGCACAGTTGAGAGGCGAGACGACGAAAAAGAGTTGAGAGCTTTTTTGATACAGGGGGGAGGTGACTAGGGAAGGGAGCCTTTGCATTTTTTATGATAATTTAGTCTATTTGATGTTGAACAAGAACAAAAAAACAATTTTAGATAGGATATAACATTACTAGGTAGGTATGGCGAAGACGTGGATATATGAGAGTCCGACAATTGATGGCATTGGATCTACCTCTCTACCTCTCCATCACTCCATCACTCAAATTTGGCTACCTGTGGCTGTCTTTAATGTGGCCGGAATCAGGTGCTGAGATGACAGGCACATTGTACATCGCACTTTCCACGTCCACCTACCTGCCTATGACGGCTGTCTAGCGTATCGTCCTTCCCTTTTCTCTCCATACCTACATAGGTACATTCTTTCCAGCAGCTTCATTGTTACTCTCCGCGGATTTACTTTGTTTACGAACATGCACATGAAGACAGCACGCAACACCAACATCATAAACATCGATATTACCACAAGAAAGACTCCAATGTTCAGCATTAACGGTACCTAATTGTTTCACCTAGGGTCTACGCCTTGGCAAGATGTGCCAAGGTACAAGTAGTACGCACCATGATCTCCCCCATCAAGCTGGATAGGTCCAACGACGCGTGAGGCCAATTCACCACACTCACCGCGTTATGGAAAATGGCTGCCTGTCGCGAAATCTCCAGCAACTTCAGCTGGAAATGCTGGCCATCACTGTCCTGCTCGTCTTCCTCCTCGCACTGCGGCAGGCACAGAAGGTCCATCCACACATATTCTGTCTCAATGACGCCCTGAAGCTGTTGCAGGTCCCTCACCAGCTCCCCAACCTTGAACTTGTCAACGGAAGGCACGGGGTATTTCCAGCCGTTTGGAATGATGTGACTCTGGCCAGCTTCTTGGCGACGCCCGACATGGCTGATGGCCGTATAGTCTGGCGGAGGACCCCCGCGAACAAGGGATGACGTCTTTATCAACACCGCACTTGTACGACTCCAGAGGTACTGGGGGTAGTTGCGATAGATTTCGAGCCCATTATCCACAAATGGGATGATGTTGGCAGTGAGCAGATTTCGCCCCTGGATCTCGGGCCATTCAAAGTTTGTCGCTTCTGACAGACAAATCTCCATGAAATCTGCCGAGGTTTTGGGCACCAACCGGTCAGATTCCAGAGGCCAAAGAAGATACGTCCTTCCATTACCATCATCAGACGTATTATCGCGCTCTTCAATGCGTCTATGCCGTCCCCGCTCGCGGTTTCGCAGCACCAAGAACTCAGTGTCGCGATAGTACCGCTGTCCGGCCGAGATGTGCCACTCTCGTGGTGGATCTCCGGCCTTGACGCCGCAGAATTGTGATTCAAAAATGCGCCACATGGTCCAGTTATAATCAGATATCTCATCAGCAGGTATACTCTCGTCTGCAAACTGTTCCTCTCTCAGGTCCATGACGGTTCTTGTAACTGTATCGTAGCGATGGTTCAGAAACTCGAGGAAAGATGAGACGCATGCCTCTAATTGTCCAACGGCAGCATGGGAAAATTTCTCGTCTTCCGAAAGCTCAACGGAAAAATTGGCTTTGACAAGCTCCTTGTAGATCATCTTGCCATTTTTCTCATGATACGACCAATGTAGCCGCATATCATCATTCAAGAAATCAATCCTCGAGAGAATCGGCGCCAATTTGGAAAGGAGGAAATAGATGCAAGCCTTGGGGTCACAGTAGGTGCCAGACCACCAATCTAGCAGCATGTGGTAGGCTTGTCGTTGGTTCTTGTCAAGGAGATAGCCCTGTCCGCTGCCAACCAGATGCACAAGGCGGAACCAGTTGAAAAAGGCTCGAAAGAAGACTTTGACTTCATCTTCCATACTGTCCGGAATTCCGACAGCGCCATAGAACTGCTCTGCAAGATCACCAAGAGCCAGTTCCCTGCCAGTGGGCATGATGCGGGCTTCTTCGACACGGTTGGAAATGATAGAGAATGCCATTGTTGCTGGTGAGTGAACTTTGAGTGATGTCAAAATATCAAAGAAAAAAGTGTTTTTTTTTTTGTTTGTCCGATTGGTCAAGAAAATAATTGTCTTATAGATCCGGTTGCTTTTAATCTTAATACCACGAAACTTTGGATGCTGAGAGACAAAGCGGCGTATTAATACTTCAGCTTCCATCCCATATGCCACATTAACGCTCATTAGGAGAAGGTAGAAAAAGAAAAGAGAACAATAACTACCCTTTAGCCGAGCTGGGGTCATGTATCAATCATTCAAGCACGCGACCAATCAATCAAGCACACATGCAAAAGCAGCAAAGTTGCAACTACTCGGTTAAGCACAAGCACGATCTAATGTAAGTCGGTGATGGAATTCATCATGTGGCGATCAAAGATTGGCTACTAGAGCAACATTATACACGTCAACACCGAGAGGCTGCAGTGGCTGAAACGAATACTATCCTCCCTGTGCTTCAGCGCGAGCTTTTGCTCTTTCTCCCACTATACCAAGCCGTGCCCTTGATTGAGTGACAGGGGACAGAAAACGAACCTTCTCTGGTTATCAAGTATTGCTCATGAGTGGGAATAGCCCAAAAAGTGCCTTCCTATATCATGATATCATTTAGTCAAGAGATGACTGGCTGGTGGTGTTACACCAGAGCCTCGCCGTGCCCTTGGACCTGAATTCATTCACCGCTCTTCGCCTCTTTCACATGATAGCAGCCTGCCTTGCATTTTGGCTTGTCAAGGTGCATTGCGGGCCGCACCTAGCAAGGCATGGCAATATGCACCTGTTAATGACCGGTGAAGCGCTTGCATAGAGCTGGCTGTACCGATGGCCTCGCCGATTGGGTCTGCGCAACTTGTGGCGTCAAGTGCTCCTCCTTATCATGCCAGAATCCTGAATGGGCGGGCACCAATGGCTGGTATTGAGGGGGCCGTCGTGAGGCTTGGGGCCCAGATCATTCTTGAAACTTATGCTAACGCTTGGAGACTGCGTGATTATGCGAGTTTGTTTGCTTCTGTTTGCCTGTGCGTCATTATCCTGAGTCTATTGCTAATAATGGAGTGCTGTTACTAGGAACCTATTTGCCAATGATGGCAAGTTGGTATAAGGGGCTTGCTGTCAAATAGCGGTTGAATGAGGTAAATGACATGAAAGGTTCTTTGCTCAGGCCAATGGCCATCAGGTTACACAAGAGTTATTGCCCGCCAAGGTTTGGGCACCTCTGCATTCTTTTTTTTTTCTTCCCTGCCGCCCCTTTTATCATGCTGCGTCGAACTCTGATGAATTTGACAAGGTTTTCGGAAATGAAAGGAAGGGCAGAGCAGAGGGAAGAGAAAAGAAAAGGAAAGTTAGGTGAGCGTGAGTTTCTCTGATTACACTACTGCTTCAAGTCATTAACTACATACAGTAACACACCACACCAGCAACATAACTCTCAAACGCGCTCACTCCACAGCAGCACGTTTTACTTTGACCCCGCCGGTATAAACGGGGCTCTATGATGGCTGACTCATCTCGGGGACTTCTCTCGCGATTCAAAGCATCTTAGCACCCATCCTAGGTAATTAGACTCCGCAAATGCGGTGGGTTCAGATCTCAAGATCTACCCGTGCTTTGGCGGAAGGAGAAAAAAAAAAGAGTGAGAAAAACGTGAGCCTATTTTAGCAGTAAGCTTGGTGGACACAGATCAGATCTTGTCGGCTAGCTCCAACTTTTATCTTGGGGGGGCAGCCCCGTCCAGTCCGGTTTAGTTGGGGGTTGGAATGGAAGGGCCCACGCGCAGGCAATCAACCCATGGCAGATACTACAAGTAAGTATTACTGTACTGGTCGTTGATCTCGTGCGACGTGCGGCCTGTGTGTCGGCAACTAACGGGACCTGACCTGATTTTCGATAGAACTAGGAAGGGCTCCATTTTGTCGACCTGTTTGCTTTGATCTATCCCTCTTCTCTTCCCCCTCTGAGCTGGAGACTTTCCGAAAGAGCCAACAGCAAATGGTATAACCACCCATCCCCAATGCAGAGTGGGCAGGTATGGACGAGGCACACCTGGCAAAGCAAGCGGGCGGCAGGCCTGAAGAGAATGTGGGAGCTGAGCCGAACCAGGAGCTGACCTGAACCAGGAGCTCATCCAAGAGGGCTGAGCCGAACCCAGAGAAGCGCGCCCAAGCAGGCTTGGGCCAGGCCAGGCCAGACCGGACAAGGACACCCGCCAGTCCTACAAGTATATCATCTGGGCCTACTTACTTGTAAATTAGGCCTACAGCTCAGGTCAAGCCACGCCTATAGGACAAGCAAGCAAGCAAGCAAACAAACAAACAAAGGCATTGGGCCAGACTCTCCACTGAATAAATGCCGTGCCAGCCGTGGCTGCGGGCTGCTCTGTGCGGTGACGGCGACGAGGAGAAACAATGAAAGGCCCGCCAGGCCAAACTAGAGGCTCCGCCCTATCCCGGCCCCGCCCGGCATGCGCCGCGGCCCCAGTCATTGGCCCGGCGAGGTGTTCCGTTGAGCCAATTTCCATTTGGGCATAGTGCTCGTACTAGCAACTGCTGATTCTTTAGCACGGCTCCTCAGGGCCTAGTTGAGAGGGGGGGTCACGAAGGGAGCTGCTAAGCCGGTACCTGGGCCTGGTCGACTTGCTCGATACCTGCTTGTACACCAGACTTGAGTTGAAGCAAAAGCAAACACTTACAGCACTCGATGCTGTATCCTTGTGCTCTGCATTTTGCTAGTAAAATTGGTCTATTAGTAGATGATACAATGACTAGCAGGACCTGTTGAGCGGACTAACCAGTTCAGAGTCGAGACATGACACGGGCTGATACAGATTGGATTGTTAGCGCTTGTGCTCCGTAGTACGGAGTAGGAATCCCCGACGTTGCACTCTAGAGAGAACTCTTTGTAGGTACCTGAGGGTTGAAAGTACAGAGAAAGAAAGGGAACGATTGAGAGTACTACCCATTACAATGCACCACAGCGTGTACGAGATTTGAACCGGTTGAATCCAGCTCTGTGCTCCCACACGGCAAACTACAAGGTTCTTTACCTCGTTAGTACGGATACTGCCACTCCAACAGTCCTCCTAGGCACAACGTTTGTGCTACCGGCCTAACGAAGTACGAGTAAGGGGTTTCGTATACCAATGTCACGCGAGGATCCCTGGCAAATGAAAGACGCATTGTACAAGTACCGCACAAGTATCTTCAGCAGGTATCGGCTAAACTAGGCATGTAGATATTATGTAAGACTGGCAGTTTGAGAACCAAGCACGCCTCGATTGGCCAGCTGAAATTATGTGACTGTCTGGCTTCCCCTACAAGTAGTAGGCACGACCAGAGTCCCAAGCGACCAGAGCCGGGTAGCAGCATTTTCTCCCCCTTCAGTTCAGCACTCTCCCGTACTTCATCCACTGCGCAATCATCCTTCTTTGCCTCTCCACTGTCCCATATTGCCCATTTCGCTATGGGTTACGGGACCACTCCAGACGGTTTTATACACAATGACGACTTGATACCGTCTTCTCCCGCGTCCGGGTTAGTAACAATTCCTTTTGCCTTTGGCTGCAGTTGCTTTGTCCGTTCTTGTCTCTCCTCACAACTAGCGAACGAAAACGGGCCCGTGCTGTTCTCTTACGATGGTGTCTGCTCGGCGATGGTTTGTTGCCTGTGTAGCAAGGCTGAGTAGTGTCGATACATTGCTGCTGTTGCTGCTGCCCAATACTCTACTCTACTCACAAAGAACAGAGTCGGTTGGAAGATTTGGGATCTTGCTGGCCGTGGACAACGGACAGGAAGCGAATTAGTTGGCTTGCTGTGTCAGACTGGCGTAACCAGTGGGTTGTTTGCGAATACCCTCTTGGTCTACTTCCGTCACCAGTACATACATACAATTGTTTCGCAGCAAATGTCCCATCGTGCGATGAACAGAGGGTTATCAAGTGGATGAATTTGACATCATGCCAGAGCCTAGGCTTGTCTGTTGATTTGCATGTGAAGTCGCTAACCGAGACTTCCACTCCAGGTTATTCTACCTCAACCAGGGCGTAGACGATGATAGATTCAGTTTCAGCAGCCCATACGATACCAGCAGCAGCCCTCGGACGACAGACCCCGAAGTATCGGCCGAATTGGACTGCTACGACAGCCTTGAAACGACGGCGATAGTCGATGTCTCGTACCGAAAGAACAGGGTGACGTGGAGGGCGGCCAATGGCGAGACGAGGCAGATGTTCGACCTATCGCTTGACTTGTACGTCAACACAGCGACCAATACGTCCATCTTCAAGCTCTACAGCTACATCATTCGCAAGGGCCACAAGGGCCGCAGCAACAAGCAGGCCGTCTACCTGTTTATCCACCCCGAGAACGTTCGCTTCATCACCTGCGAGACGTCCCGCACCCCTCGGCGGCCAAAGTCCAAAACCCACAGGCCGCAGACCTACTACGAGCTGCGCTTCTCGCTGACGGAATGTCCCAACATCGTTGTTCCTAAAGACCGCGCCTTTGAGTCCAAGGATAAGACGAGGGCCCAGTTGGACTTGCTTCAGGAACTGGCCAGCGCAACCGATTTCACTGTCCACCTCAATAGCACGGGCATCAACGCATCGAAGCTGGACGACCTGCGATTGCTTGGATGCATGTTCTCGCCTACGTTTACCGAGCACCGCCCTACTACGGACTTTAGGCGAGCGAACCTAGCCACGCTTTATGCTGGCAGTGGAGGCGAGTTTGTTGGGATGAATAGAGGAGTTGTGCAGTCCATTGAGGTAGATCCACCTCCATACGTTGGCCCAGTGCCGGATTCTTGCATGGTTTCCAGTAGGTAATTTTCAGTCTCTCCTTCCATTTCGGATTTTTTGGATTTTTTTTTTTTTTTTCCTTTTAATTAATATCTACCTGGACATTTCACCGGCTGACTCGTTCCTTTTTTTGTGTTTTTAGGTGAATACCTTCGCTCCGATTCCGAAGGGGAAAATGACGACGATGACGACGATGACGACGAAGAGGAAGAAAAAGAGAAGGAGGAAGAAGACAAAAGCGCTTTTGCCAACCACGTGCTATTACTTTTGAACGATCTCCAGACCCATTTCAACGTTGTCGAGCGATATTTCGAGGGCATGGAGCGTCGCCTGCATGGCTTAGAAAACTGCGTCCAGCAACGACGGCACGAAATTACTTTTGCATTGGCAATGGCCAACCAACACTACAACAACATCAACAACGTGAACAGCAACAGCAACAGCAACAGCAGTCACAGCAGCAACAGCACTGCGCAGAGCCCGTATCCGTCGTACCAGACTACGGTAGCGCAGAATACCCCAGCGACGCAACGAGACGAAATGGTACCACAGGGCGTTTAGATGGGTAAACTGCTTTATTTTTTATTTTTGGTGTTTTTATTTTGTTTTACCACATCTGGTATACATGGGTAGCGTTCTACGAAATGCAAGGGATATATGGGAAACTAAACGAAGCGAAGCAAAGCAAGCGATGGAAAATGGGATTTACACTTATTGGTATTTTATTGTGAATTTTTGGGGGCAAGGGCATAGCTAGGGAGATTGTATTACGACTGCCAAATTACCTGTAACAGATGACTGAATATGACGAAGACTTTTTTTTGTGTGGACTGATCCCTCCCTTTTTTTTTTTTTCTTTTCTTCTTCTTCTTTTGAAAGGATCTCTCTGTTTCTTAGAATACTCTTTTTTTTCCTTCTGTTTTTTTTTTCCGAGTCGTGATAGGCTTTTGTTTTGGCTTTTTCACAAGTTGCTTGGCGGAATGACTAGCATCTCTCCCGTTCTACTTGGCGCAATCTTACCTGTAAGTGCATCTCGGACGCCAATCTTCTCAAAATCACATGCTTGTGTACTTCGTTCTCTCACAAAACCAGACCTAGGTAATCTTCCCACATTTGGTCCAGGTGCTGCTACTTTCTACCATCTTCCCCTTATTGTCTCTTTTCCTTCACCTTTAGCTCACCTCTTGACCTTTTTCCAATTTCATGGTGGGGGGGCAGAAGCAGAGGTAGCCAAAAAGAAAAATCAAGGACCGCAACACAATGCATACCCCTCACCCTCATCATCCCTTCTCTTCTTGTTCTCTCTCTTTCGCAGCGACCCCCATTTTTTCTGTATGTTTCTCAGCCCGCTTTTGCCACTTCATCAAAATGCTACCCTTCGAAGCCCATATATAGAGGGCGCCATTGGCCGGAATGCCATCCCCGATAAGCGCTTCCCGGGGAAGCACTTCCTGCTGCTCCAAACGGGCACATACGCCGTAGCGACCAGGGAGGGGGAGGGGGAAGGGCATTGAGAGAGCATGGGCTTGAGGGAGGGGCCTGTAAGGTTTTACATAACGAGTTTAACTGGGGGGTTGTTGATGTGCGTGTTTTGCCTTTGCTCGCTTTTGCTGCTGCTGCAAGGTTTATGTGTATGGAATGGGAATGCCCCTGTACCTCAGGCAGCAGCAGCAAGCAGTGTGATGAGATGATATCCATGGTTGGTGGGCCTGGCCCTTGATTTGTTGATGCATGCAAGCAACCAACTGGGTTCCACGAAAAGTACAGTAAACAAGTACAATAGAGTGACATAGTACAAGAGCTGCAAAGCAACATGATGAAGCAATGCGAGAGAGGCCCCTGCAACTGCAACAGGAAGGTGGGCGTGTGTGTGTGTCTCTACGTCTGTGTGCGATGTCTGTGTCTCTCTGTCTCTGTGTCTCTGCCCAACGGAGCGTGGGCTGATGCTATTTTTTCGATTCCAATCGGATGAGCCCGCGGAGGCTTTCTGGATGGGGGGGCCAAGTTGGGTGAACTTGCATGTAAACTTGCAGCTTTGCAGTCGTAGTCTGTGTCATGTACTCGGTACGCGGTACGCCTCTCGTCGAGCGAGCGAGCGAGCGCCTCTTTTCATTTGTGGTTTTGTTCCCA
Source organism: Trichoderma erinaceum (assembly GCA_026401215.1). NCBI lineage: Eukaryota > Fungi > Ascomycota > Sordariomycetes > Hypocreales > Hypocreaceae > Trichoderma > Trichoderma erinaceum. The sequence continues at coordinate 446,143 of JALIRY010000011.1, read as the reverse complement.
TTCCCAGTTCTCCACACAACCACCCATCCTTCCATCCTACTCAGCCATGAGAAGTGCCCCCCAAGCAGCAAAACAATTTATATGGATTTTTTTCGGTGCTACTGACGCAGGGAGGTCCACGTTTGGCTTGGCGCTTGACTCGGGTCTCGCTCGTGAGTTCCGCAGGTTCAGCTCCTTTTGCCATGGGTTAGCGAGACATGTCATATTGCATACTGTAAGAAATGAAGACACCTGAGTTGGGAGAGTTTTTTGACATTGTCATGGCCGAGGGAGGATGCGATGCCCAGAGTCCTGACTCGAGAATGATGAGGTAGCGAGGATATTGAAAGTCTATGGGGAATTGGGGAGATGCTTGGGAAACATAGCTGCGAAATGAAAAGTGCGAAATTGCATGAAATTGGTAGTGCCGTGTTACCATGTGCTTGATTTTACGAGGCAGGCTTGGAACAGATCCTACACGCCGCGCGCCTATCGCTCGCTGCTGTGTGTATCGCATAGTGGCTTCTCTGCTCAATTGTAGCGGGGTTGTCCCTATGATAGCGCTGAAATATTCCAGCGTCTTGTCGCCTATACAAGTACTCCCGTGAGCGAGTGACGCAACTATTTATGATGCACCTTTTGGTAGGGGGATCAGCCAATCTAATGGGATATATCCTCCAAACAGTAGTGAAGAGACCTATTCCGCTGATTTCGTTGATTCCATCCGTTGCGGCGCTTCTTGTGCGGTCCCGGTTGTGACAAGGGCTCGTAATTCGAATGCCGCTGCATTGTAGGTTCAAATGCGCCGCTTTGGCCTTGTAGCAACGCATTTGATAGGAAAGTACGTAGTAATAGTCAACATGTGATATAGTGAATCCATCAACACAGAATTGATACATTCAAAGGGTCATCAACATCAGTAAAGCTGAATTTTCTTGCTTTGAAAAAGACATACCTCAGAAATTCGATCATGGGCCCTGTTCCTTCCCAGTAACAGAAATCCTGGTAGCGGTTTCCATCCCTGCGTTCTTGCCTCACATTGAAGTCTCGGTCACTAGTCAGGAGCGCAACTGTCTAACAAAGACTCAAGTCCTTTAGTTCGAAATGGTGAATTCTTACATCCAGCATTTACTCGGCCGACATTCTCATTTTCTCTCAATTTCAGAAACTTGATGATGGAATGATCGCTCAAGTCGCTCACGGAGGACAAGGTATATCACACTAGAGCGCTTATATCCTTCCTTCCGCCCCTCTCTCTAAGGATAAATAGTGATACCTAGACCCAGTTCGTGAGAGATTAATTATATCATGTCCCGCGGGGCATTTATGGCAACACGTAACTGGACGAAAGTCGCAGTCACATGGTCTCCATTAGACGCTGGACGAAATCAGAAATTACTGGCGTCATGGCAACTGGCGTCAGCGCGGGTGAGGCGACGAGGCTCACAACTCGTTGCGATCCGTTGTTATCATAACTATAACCATCGCATTAGTGGGCAATGGCGCCTATAGAAAGCAAAGTATACCGCTTACGGGGAATACCTGAGCACCTGGATCGCCTTGGTGTGACACAGCTCGTCAGCACATTTATCCCCGGCGGCGATTTGCGAGATGTTATCGTAACATCTTTGGCTCTCAGCTGCGAAATATGGGCCGTTTCGCGCTCCAAAGTGGCTACTCTGTCCTTCAAAAGGCTCCCTGACGCCGTCAGCAAAGATCCAACAGCAGGAGAGTGGCCACTACGAGTGCTTGCTTTGGCCAAACCGCTGCTCCTGGATGATAACTTTTTTGGACTATGTCCTTTGAACGACGTCCCGGAGCACCAACACAAATATGAGTATGTCAAAATACAAACTAATAATCAGTTATACGTCGACAAGACTAACGCCTTAAAGCTGCATTGTCATGTCTGGCCTTGCCAGCCATCCTATGGGTTCATGGCAGCCGCATGGAGAGGACAAATCATTCATGTGGATCCGAGACACTCTACCTCTTCTAGTACCTAATGTCAAGTTTATTCTATATGGATACGATACAACGTTGGCTGGAAGCAGGTCATTTCAACAGGTATCAGATATCGCATTAAGCTTCATCAATACTCTTCAACAAGGAGGCTGGACTTCAACCGGCCATAGACAGCTGCTATTCTTCGCTCATAGTCTCGGAGGCATCATACTAAAGGAAGCCTTCCGTATGCTAGCTGACAGTGGGGTGATGGATGAATTGATCCTAACTCGCACAAAGGGAGCCATCTTCTTTGGAGTTCCGAGCCAGGGTTTAGACGTCTCCGATCTCGACATCATGTTGAAAGATCAACCAAATAAAGATGCACTTGTGAATGAAATCTCAAAGGAATCTCCATTCATCCATATATTAGAAGAGCAGTTTTCGGGCATCTCACACCTTCGAAAAATGAAGCTTCTCTGGGCCTATGAAACCAAGACAACTCCCACACTAACGGTATGTCTTAGTTTGGCTATTTGTTACCATGGACAGAGTGTTGAATGATGTCTACAGATGGCTGACGGGAAATATCTGAGATCTGGGCCTGGAAAAGTGTTCGTGTCTCCTCAGTCTGCAACTAGCCAACGATATACAACTGACCCATCCTCAACAATACAAATAAACGCAAACCACTCCGACATGGTCAAGTTTTCTCAAGGTAACGAAGCAATTGATCGGATCGCGTACAAGCTTCGAGACATGCTTGAATGCGACGTTGCGAAAACTTACGAGGGGGCGAATAATACAGCCGTTGAAAGAACAACGGCCTTGCATGAAAACAACCAAGGACCTGGAAACGTAATGGAACATGTTGATAATTCACTCGATGCAGAGTTTTGGGATATATATTGTAAGGAAAGGGCGCTTTATCTCGTTCAACAGGCTATACTGACTCTTGGAAGCTATTATAGAGTTGATCAATGCCCCAGAGCGCGATCGTCGGTTAGAACAAATCGATGTAGCGGCTGGACATTCTTTCCAGTGGGCATTTGAGAAGCCTTCGGTTGGGTTGACTAGCTGGCTTCAAAACGACGAGAAATTGTTCTGGATATCTGGGAAGCCCGGATCTGGAAAGTCCACATTCATGAAGTACCTACACACAAATCCGCTTACGTCAAAATACCTACGCAACTGGTATCGCAGTACCAATTGCGTTCAAGCAACATTCTTCTTCCATCATCGTGGTACAGCCATCCAGAAGTCGCTTGAAGGCCTTTACCGCGGAATACTGGGTCAAATCCTGGAGCAAGCTCCCCAGTCGTTATTTGTGATCCAGCCAAATCTTTCGCAGACTTACGGAGAAGCTATTCGCAACCACAAACTTGGAACTCTTTCTACAGATTTGGCAACCTTGGTCAGTTCATGTGAGATTACTCAAGACGATGAGATCTCGAGACAATTCCAAAATGTTTTGCTCTGTGAAATGCCCCGCAAAGCTTTCCGCACAATGGTTGTAGAGCCGATGCAAGCCAATGGTACAATTGGCGACGACACAGATATATTAGACCAGATATGTCAGCGCCGAGATCATTTTCAGCCGACATTCAGGTATGCTACAAATATAGCGAGCGCCGGCAGCAAGAAGGACAAAAATGCTTCTACTAGCTTGGGTCTTTACATTTCAAAAAAACTAGCGTTCGCCCAAGATATGACCAGCCAGCAAAAGAGTGGTTTTGTTAGCGTTGATCTTTTAATTTCCAAGAAATCAGCTGGCTTGACAAACTTTACGCGCAATAGCAACAAAGGTGTCTTCGCCACTTTGGATCTTTTCATCTCACAAAAGCGAGTTTTTACCGCCGATATACTTCATGGTAAGAAGGAAGACGATATACTTGCTGAGATTGAGGTTTTTGCCTCGGAAACTCTACAATATTCCACCACAATTGGAGAGGACTACTTTTCAGCTCCAAACTCCGAAATCGAATGGCCAAAGAGAGAACAAGTCGTTTCTATGATCCAAGATTGGCTGTTGGCCATTGATCCAATAGCGCAATTCTCATTGCTCAAGACACTACTGGAAGAACGCACACAACGACAGAAGCGACACGAAGTTGATAAGTTGGTCAAAGAAACTCTCGTCAGATTTCTAAATCGAAGAGCACAGCAGCAGCGAATTGAAGCAACACATTGGAGTCTAAAACAACTCAACGATGCTATGGATAGGGTCGCTAATCAACGCTTGATCGAGTTGGATCTCTGCTTACTCCTCGATGCTCTAGATGAGCATGATGGACCACCTGAAGTCATTTCCCAGTTCATCAAGAAGTTCTCCACCGCTGTGGGAAGTCAAACTAGAATGAAGGTGCTATTCTCCAGTCGGCCTTGGCAGCCATTTATTGATGCCTTTGGCAAAAACTCTGGGTTTCAAATACATGACTTCACCGAGGGCGACATTCGCGAGCTTTGCTTGCAAAAGACGGTTTCTGATGAGCCAGGCTCGGCGGAAGTGCTAGAGTTAACCGAGCAAATTGTCAAACAGGCTAGGGGTGTATTCCTATGGGTCAAGCTGGTTCTAAGTGATCTTTTAGAGAATGCTGCTAGGTTAGTTGTCTCTGGATACGATACGGAGCAGCTTCACGCGGCGCTAAATGACATTCTGAATTCCCTACCCAATGATCTAGAGCAATACTACAAGCTGATCATTACGAGAATACCCTCTTCATACCGCTGGGAAGCCTACTGCTTGCTTGAAGTTCTCAGCAAATCAACAGAAGCAATATTTCTTTCCCACGTTTCAGATATTCTAGCCTGTGCAAAAGCGCATAGCGTGGACGATCTCTTTGCCTTAAAGGCTAGGTCTCGAGATGCTGCTCACAGTTATTCCATCGCAGACCTCAGGGCTCACTCAGGCGGTTTAATTGAGGCCGTTCATTCAAACCAGCTCCAGTTACTTCACCAGACCCTCATCGAATTCGTTCAGCTCCCCGAGTTTAAAAAAATCGTTCTCGAAGACAGGTATCGTATCATGAAGGAGAATGGTTATTCAATCCTTATGAAATTCTCGATATTTAGGGAGGATTTATTACATAATGAACTCCACGATCTCCATTCACCTGTAATGACGATGAGCAGTAATGCTGTCCATTACGCACGCGAAGCAGAGTCCACTACGGGGAGAAGCGCATTTGCCCTCTTCAAACATGTGGTCTGGGAGCCTCCAGGCAAAGATAATTTTCTTCCAAAGTCAAGGCATCAAAAGTACACGACCCTGGAAATCGCCATAGCTTTTGGATTGAAGTTACTTTGTAACGATGTCTTGAAGCGTAATTCCCGTATCCATCCCGACAGAGCCCCGTTGGTGTTTCTTCTCTTGCGAAACATGATTCAAGGGGGGAGAATCGATAGTGCCAGCGCGCTCAATGCGCTTCAAGATATGGTGGCTCAAGGATTCCCGATCCACAGCAGCCATGTAGGTTTTCTGACGATGATTAACCATCTACACTATGAGACATCTCAGGTGGTCATGGAAGGCGTAGTGTCAGATATGGGTGCCAAACCTGTGATTGCTTTCAGTCAGGAGGTACTAGACACGTTCTTTGAACCAAATTTTAGCTTTTCGTGTCATATGGGAGGCTCTGTAGTTGAAGAGGCTGTTCATTTTAGGAAGACAATGAGAACGCACGGCATAAAACGTACTGCGCAAGCCATTCATTTGTCTAGTCACTATGACTTTACAAGACATCTCCTAGAGAAGGGCGCCAATCCTAATGAATTGACAGCGGAAAGGTTGACACCGATTGACTGCTGGATAAAAGACGTTGAAGAGTATGGGTTTTCGCGAGGATCTCGCAATATCGTGTCGTCCATTACGGTTCTCGTCGAGCATGGAGGTCGCTTAAACGTGTGCACTCGGAAGGAATGGAACAAGCTGGTACAATCTCTAAGTGCCACCACGCACTTCAACATGCCGCCGTTTCCAGGATGGCTTGACGGGGCGCCTGGTGAAAGTCGAGGATTCGATATCGATATACGAGATGTCAGGAGGCGTTCCGGGAACTTTTTGAAGTTATGGAAGCGCAAATAATTTGACGAAGACGGGACACGGTTACATGGTGCTATGGACGATTTGACTGATGTCGAACTAATTCACTGTTCAAGAGACGGATGGGGATGGAAGAGGGCAGGGAAGCAAACAAGGAAGTAAATATAAAAAAGAAGCAAAAAATAAACCACCTTGATATCTTAACCAGGCAATTTGGTTGTATAGGAAAAGCCCAATGCGGGGGTCGAACCCGCAACCTTGAGATATCGCATCGCCACATCAGAGCGTGTGAATTAAGAGTCTCACGCTCTACCGATTGAGCTAACCGGGCTAAGCTGGTTAAGCTCTTGGTGGATTGTTGAAGAGAATGCGAGCTGAATCATGTTATTAGACTTTGAGAAATGCGACTTCTATCAAAGGGTTTTTTTTTTTTTTTTTTTTTTTCATCGCGCAAATTTTGTGGTTACAGTGAGCTAGAGGGGCTCGAGAGTGGGCTTATAGTGGGGTGGACTGGTCCAGATACGGGCCAAGGTGAGGCTAGCGAGGCATTAGCGGCTGCATGAACTCTGCTGCGAGCTCCACTGGAGAGTAAACGGCACACGACCAAGCAAATAAGGCCAAAAAGTCCTACCCTATGATGTTGATGTTATTTTGATAATTTCTCGGATTCTCTGTCTGGGCATGGGTAATGAAGATGTATGAAAGTGGTGATTAGAATGAATTGAAAATGGAGCCATGAAACCAGCTTTGAGGATCGGTTCTGATCTATACATTAAAATGCAGCCTCGATATCTTTGCATCCATTTTAGGCCTTCTGTATTCCAGGGCCTTCTATTCCCCCCGGGCTCAGCTAAGAGTTTGGTTGGGACGGAAATTATAGCGCTCGACCCGCTAAATTACAGCATTTAAATCACTACCAACACTGGAAATGTACAAAAGCCGTTCTTGCCCGCCGAAGGAAAGTGTTGATGGCACAGTGTACGCGAGTTGCAAAACTCTCTTTTATCAAATTCACTCATTTCAACTCAGTCAACAGCCCAATCAACACCCTTTCGCCTCACCCTCTCCTACGCGTTTGCTGATTCGCGTCGCTATGGAGCACACGTTGATGCTGTTTGACGTTATATGTGGAGCCTCAGCGTGCTATCTAGCTTTTGGTAAGCGTCGCTTCTAGTGTAGTTGCGGTCTGGCATAATCTACCAGCATTATCGAACAACTGCCGAGTACAAACATACTAGCAGGTAGGGCCACAGGCATGTAAGTGCTATTTATTAGGTGAAGATGACTGAGGTTCATGAGATTTACGACTCGGATGAGTTGGAGGAGATGAGCAAGATTGACGAGAAACTCAAGTCAGCAGCCCTCGCCTCGAGCCAGCCCATCCCGCCCGATGCCAGACCACTGCCTCCACCCAGCACGGCGCCAACTCTATGCAAGGAGCAGCAAGACCTGATTGACCTCATCGCAACAGGCAACAATGTCTTCTTCACGGGCTCAGCAGGTTGCGGAAAATCCACTGCGCTAAAGGTCGCAGTGAACATGCTGAGAGCCCAGGGCAAAATCGTCCACATCGTCGCACCCACCGGCCGAGCAGCGCTCCAGGTCAACGGCATGTCGACATGGTCCTACATGGGCTGGACGCCAGACTATCACAAGCTTCCCATTAAGAAGCTCATGCACAAAGGGTTTCGCAAGCATATAAAGAAACGCCTGAGGGACACAGATGTGCTCATTATTGACGAAATTAGCATGGTGGAGAATCACCATTTCGAGCGCATGAATCTGTGCATGAAAGCGGCGATATGCTGGAACCAGTGGCATGGCGGGGGAGACGGCCCGTCCTTTGAGGGAGACACTCCCATCCATAATGGAGACGCTCCGTCCTTTGGGGGAGTCCAGGTCATTGTCACGGGAGATTTTTGCCAGTTGCCGCCAGTGAAGCCATTCGAGTTTTGCATGGTGTGCGGACAGAAGCTCATCTCCGACGAAGATGGAGCCGAGTTCAACTGCGACAGCAACCATGGCCCCTTTCTAGAAACGGACAAATGGGCCTTTAGGAGCTCTGCTTGGGAGGAAGCCAATTTCCATTACGTGAATCTGAAAGAGATTCACCGCCAAAAAGACGAGTCCTTCATCAGAATGCTTCAGAAATGCCGCCTTGGAATCCCGTTCCTACCACAAGAGATAGCTATACTGATGAACCATCCCTGCGAGATCCAAAAAGCTACGAAGCTACTCTGCACAAGAAGAGAAGTCCAAAGGATAAACCAAGAAAGCTTCAATAAGCTAAAGACACCAAGATACCAGTATGAAGCTCTCGATGGCTTTGAACCACGTACGGAGGAACATAACAATCTCCCTCAGTACACAAGGCGACAGTATGACGGAACCCTGGAGGCTTGCAGAGACCAACGCCTGGAACCCCGCGTCATACTGCGAGGCGGCATGCTCGTGATCCTGCAGGTAAATCTTGACATAAGAGCAGGACTAGTCAATGGAAGCCAGGGCATCATATGCGGCTTTGAAGCATATAGTCCTGAAAAACTTCCCAGAGCTGCAACCGGCGATGACGCCGACTCTATTCCTTCGGAGCAACGCCTCACCGGGGATCATGCAAAGCTCAGAGAGAGGCAGATACAGCATTTTGTGGAATATCAACTGCAGTCAAGTAATTCTTGGGCGGCCAAGGCGTGGCCTCGCGTGCTATTCCACAACGGCCTGAAGCGAACCATATACGCAACGTGTACAGTCAACTCTATAGGCGATAAAGAGCCATACTCTTTGCTACATCGGACTCAAGTGCCCTTGATCGCTGGATGGGCCATGAGCGTTCACAGAAGCCAGGGCATGACGCTCGACCGCGTTATTGTTGACCTGTCAAATGCTTTCGAGGAGGGACAAACATATGTCGCTTTGTCACGAGCAACAAGTCTCCAAGGCCTCAAAATCGAGGGTAGCTCAGACGGATTGCTTGCAAAGGGGGGAAATGACGATGTTCGAGTCTTTTTAGAGGCAAAGTTCGGTAACGAGCTATTTAGATCAATCCGAGAATATTCAGGACACCTTGAGAAGAAGACTGGACATGGCGAAGCAGACGGGAGTAAAGAAAGACCTCTTATCATTGGAGAAGTATCCGAGCAGCAGCAGCAGCAGCAGCAGCAGCAGCAGCAAGGAAATTACGCAACAACGGCCTGGAAAAGAGAGAGGCCGTCATCATCGGGAAACGACACCAAACGAGTCAACGACGCCGCGTTTGCATCTAAACGCACAAAGATGTGGTAACTGAAAACTCAGCTCGGTTTCCCATCGGGATTTGTATTTTGATGTTTTGGGATACTATGGTTTTATTGTGCTTTAGCGGGAGAAGGAGCGCTCATATTTTGCTGCAGGCGGCTTTTGAACGGCGAGCTTATGTTCTATCGCTAAGCGTTTGCTATTGCTATGTTTTATTTCTTGTCAATGGACATGAAGAACGTTGTGTTTTTGATGTAGTCAGGTCTGCTTGGATATCCCAAGAGGGAGCGCAGGATTTAGGAACCAATGAATGATGGATTTAAGGCAAGAGTCGATAACGTGGATATATACTGCTCTTGTTTGGTAGACATAGAGTTGCGCATATATATCAGAAGGCGGAGTTTCCTTGGTATATATTATTGTTGCTAAGCTGGATGTGCTTGGTACATTGCTTCTGCGCTGAATAAGTGTAAAACGCTTCTCTTAGAGTGAAACGTCTATAGATACAATAACTTTAGTCAGAAATAATGCACAATCTCACTGACTCGCTAATATCACTCCAGGCCTTTATCCCATCCTCTCGATTTTGCGTCAATATCGCTCTCAAGCTTTTATCCATCCTCATTGCTGGTCTCCGTCTCCGTCTCCGCTTCATCCAAATTCGCAAAGGAACTCTCGCCAATCAGCGCCAAAGTTGCTTCGCCAGATAGTCGCAATTTCCTCTGCAACCTCATCGCTTACATCAACCCACTTGTCCTCATCGCCAGTCTCTCTCAGGTGTCTGGCGAGGGTTGTTATGTCGAAGCGGTGCCCTGCCCATACTCCCCTGCAGATATTCGTGGGATCCTCAATGCCAACGGCGGGCGCAGAAGACCAGCAGATCCGCGTGAGCAAGGCTTCACCAAAGCCTATAACGTTAATATCCGGACCGTGGATGAACTCTGGCTTCAATGCAATGGCTTCGGCACGGACAACTTGCTTGTTGGTAAGATTTCGAAGGATCCATGGCTCGTTTGTGGGAAGGAATTCGCGATCGCTCCGGGGACGCAGACCTAGACTGATGAAGTCGGCGCTTGTGCACCATTGCCGCGAGGAGAGATAGTCTCTTAACCGAAAGATTTCGTCCAGTATACATGGTTCTTTCTGCACCTCCGAGACTCCGATTCGGGTATAGTCGTAGAGGGTTGCTGGTTCTATGCTGAAGACCCCATTCGTGCTTGCGTCATGCTCCACGCATTGCAGCTGAGTGATGATTTGGAGCTCCTCCTCTGAGGAGAATATGGGGGGGAAATCATCCGGCTCAGTATTTTCACCCACGCAAACAATCTCTTGATCAGCCCATGGTCCGAACAGCAGGCGAAGATGCTCGTGGACCCGGCTTCGAGCTATATCACGAAATTGCGGAAAAGCTAATCCGAGGCTGAGCGCGTCTTCGATGCGATTAGTCTGCTAGAATATCATCCAATGGAGTTCGTTTGGGAGATCGAGAAGGGGAGTCTGCTGCTGCTGCTGCCGCTGATGATGATGATGATGAAGTTGTGCGAGATGAGGGCCATCAGATGGCGGAGTCGAGGTTGGGACTGGCTCTACGGGGACGGCGAGCAGCCTGACGAGGGATCCAGCCCGACCGTTGAAGAGAAGCACTCCAAGCGTGCCTCCGTATTGATCGACGCTCCTGGATCGAGGAGCCAGAGTGAAGAATTTCTCAAGCATCTTGTAAAATATATGGAAATGATATGTTGTGAGGGTAATGATTTTTGGCTTTTGCGATCAAAACAAACATCTTGGTATATGTAGTCTTGACAAGCATGGTCGAGGCAGGAGGCAAGCAACAGCAACTTACATTATCAAGCCAAGGGGGGGAGGTTTTTTTTTTATAGAGAAAAAAAAAATAAAAAAATAAAAATAAAAAGCAACACTGCAAGAGCGTTAATCTCAATAAAATATTCTTACTTCATTCTCTTCTTTATTTTTTCCAATGCCTCTTCATCTTGACGATGGCTTGGGCAGACGCTGTTGGTGATGGGCTGAAGGTATCATATGCGTTCTCCGTCGGTCAATTTTGGTGAATAGCATTTTGTCATAATTAGTGTACCCACACAGTACTCTTCTGTAAACAGGAATTGTGCCGTTTTTTTTTTTTGGTTGTGCAAAGACTTTTTATACCTGCATTTGATACAGCTGTTGACAGGAGATTTAGGTACGGTCTGATTCGAGCGATGGCGTCTTAATTGGTGGACTTGGCGCTCAAGCAATCAAATTCTGAGCCTCGCGCATTAGCATTTGAACGCCAATACTAGCTTCAAGTCCAAACTCAAGAAATTGGGATGTAATAATCCTCCTACTGATTGATGGCATGAAATAAACCATCTTCACTCTGCAGTTGGAGCTGCAGTTACTTTAATGCGCTTTTCACACACACACGCCGGCGCAGGTGAATGAATGATTATATAAGCACAGGGAAGTTAAAGTGGGTCACTAGTCAGGTGACTTTTGCATCCCTTTGCTCTAGCTCTGGCCTCATCTCCTCTCCAACTCCGCCGCTTACATAGTACTCTCCATCAAACGAACGACAAAGCAACGAGACTGCCGCATCTGTTTCCAGGGCGCTTTCGCTGTACTTGCTCACGGCTACGACCACACGAACAGTTTGGCGACCGGCACCGGTTCTACAGGCTTCTACTCGCCGTCTACGGCCGGCGAAAGACCCTGGGTGTCGGCTTCAGGGCAGACTGGAGATCGCTGTGGTAGCGTGGCTGGGCATGTGCACGAAGACACTCGGCAACAACCGTGGCATCTCAGCTCCATCTTCGTTATAACTCTCTCTTCGTAATTCTTTTCACGTTCCATGAGTCAAGGCTACTCTTGCTATCGCATACAAGCCTGGGCGGGCGGGAATCTCAAGCTATTTCTTGAGGGCTTTTCCTCTTCACGTTCGTCTGACTTCATCACTACTGACTTCATCATCTAGCTACCACCCGTATTCGACAACATGGCAGATTCTCTTTTCTCTTCAGCAGCCTCAACCGCTTCGGCGACTTCTACGAATCCGAATACTCCGCGCTCGAGTGAGCTACATGAAGGAAATTCGCAAGCAGATCAAGAAATTGTCGACACCGGTAGTCAAGCGGTGGTTATCGATGCGGCGCCTTCATTACCTTCATTACCTTCATCGCCGGAGTCGCCTAGGTCAAAGATTCATGATATCCAGCCGACATGGCCCAGTAAAATTGATCGTACGAAAATACGCGCAGAGGCTTGCTGGCTCGACCAAGCCATCGATAGTATTTTGCTCGATATACACTGGGCTGGACAGCATGGCCGCGCATTTTTGAAACTTCACACAACCTTGCACCTGGAGGGCGCACCTGGTGCTTCTCGGCATGGCCTCGCAAATGCCTACATCTTCATATACCCAGAGCGAATACGTCAGCTTTCATTCACCTCACAGCCCCAATATTCACCTTTTGGCCCGCCTACCATTGCTCTCACCTTTGATCTTAGTAGACCACCTGCTCTCATTCTCCCCAAGACATACACCAGCTTTGGACCTGGAGCAGAAGTCACGATGCAGTCTCTTCGTAGCCTTATTCAACAGACATATTTCACCGTCTTCGCATCTCTTCCAAGCAGAATGCTCTCGTCATCGTGGCTGCAGCAATTTTGTCAAGATATCACCGAGCAAAAACTCGCAACCATTGCATCTCTCGCAAACTTGAAGTCTCTGTATCAAGGCCATGGCGCTCAGGTGGTTGAAGGCGATGGTCCGCTTGAAGCTGTTTGTGACCAGGGTATCGCTGCTGCTCCTACTGCCCCTGCTGTCCCCGCTGCCTCTGCTGCCTCTGCTGCCTCTGCTGTCCCAGAACTCCCAGCCTATGAAGAGGCCAACCCAAGTTTTCCTCCTTCACGATCTAGTAAGTGTCAGTATTTTCTCTACGCAAATCGGCCAACGCCTTCTAGGTGCTCATACATGTACTAACTGCTTGCCTAGCTAAGAGAAAAAGGTCCTATGATGAGAGCTCTGCGATGGGACATGACTCCAAGTCGACGGGAATTGCAGCTATGCAAGCCCTCTTTGGAGACATGCTCGAGGCAAAGCTCACCGCTCATGAGCGCAGGGTGGGCGCGATGCTGTCTGCTCACGAGGACAAAGTTCAGGAGATGCTATCTGCTCACCTATGCAAGGTAAACGAGCAGCTGGCCATCAACAACTACAGTATTGCAGATCAGCTTGATGCTGTAGAGGAGCGGGTAAGGAATGATGTGGTGAATGAGTTTACGGACACGATCAACAATAGGATACTTGAAGAGATGGAGGGAGTGCAAGAATCTGTTATGGAGCAGATTACTTCAATGCCCTTGCAAGCTCATCTGACATTTCCCAACCATCCGTACCTTTAATATGGAGCCCATAATGATTGACGATAGCCATTTAAATGAATATATATGCCACTGAATATGTGGTTAATAAAATAATAGATATTGATGACTGTTTTCCCCCTCTTCTACTTCTTTCTGGATACGTCGTGTCGCCTCTGCCACTTTACATAGATTACTTCGAATTAGGAAAGAGGCACCATCTTTCGCTCCTTCTAGTTAAAAAAAAGGGTCTCCGCAACCACTCTGTTACGACAACACCCTCGCTCTGCCAATTCCTCTCCTCTCTCAATTCCCATGACTATTTGGGCGACAAAAAACCGACAGCGCTGCGAGTTCCACAACTCGTATCCACCCGTGGCTTTTTGTAGCGAACGGCAGTTCTTCCTTTGTGGCAATATTTTGGGACCATTACTGGGCGATTCATTGACTGCAAGAAATTTGCGCCATCACAACACGTTTTCTGCTTACTCACGTATGACACGACACACTCGGCGCTTATCTTCCCTCTTGTTTATCCACCCGAGGCAAAGAAATACAGAGCCATTGGCGGCAACAAAGCCTAAAATGATAGGGCTGAGGGTTCCCCATCCATTGACTCGTCACACTATGCCATTTAGAGCCATCTAGAACGAGGGATGACAGAGCCACTACTTAGTTGCTATCTCCCAGGAAAAGACGAAATGAAATGAATGGAATACGCAGCAAATTCACAGCACTGGCATTCCGATGACAATTGAATTGATCGCATAAAGCAATCCTCTGAAACGCGCAATTAACCGACTAATGAGAAGGTCGCCAAGATGGTAAATACTGGAAAGCCGAGCATGGCTTGTGCCACTTGCAAAACACGCAGAATTAAAGTAATGAATCCACCAAAACCTTTGATCATTGCACCTCTACACACTGGCACTCTTATTTTAACCCGTAATGTAGTGTGACAGGTTGCTGCCTGAGTGCAGTCAGTGCAAGAGATCAGGATGGACGTGTCCGGGCATACCGTCCAAGGCCGATGTCATGTTCCGGCACCACCGCAGACGTTCCGCGCCCGGAGGCTCTCAGCAAGCAAGCATTGGCCCGCCGTTGGAACCAAGAAACGGGCAGAGGATCATCGACTTGGCGCCTGCAGTTACAGATAGGGCTACGGCCTTCTTCTTGTACCAATACGCGTTTAGTCCCGAGCTCTGCGCCAGCACCGGCATCTCTCCCGGAGTCCATGAACATTTGCCGGTCCTCCTTCAACATGAACCGCCGACGGGAGCGCTTAGTACCATTGTTGCAGCTGCGGGACTTGCCGCTTTGGCAAATGCTGGGGCTTCAACGACGTGGAAATACGATGCATATCGATCATATGGGAAAGCCCTCCAACAGCTACAACTTGATCTGCAGGATCCAGTCCGCATGAAATCTGATAGCACGTTGGCAGCTGTCATGCTGATGGGTACTTTTGAGGTAAAACATCATCTTGTTCCTCTCTTCCTTTTGTAATCAATTTAAGGATATGCAGAAGCTGACTGCTGCGCTAGATGATCTCCAATGGAGACTTGACTTCTATGGAGACTTTCGGCCGCCACATTATAGCTGGCGCTCAATGTGTTCAGCTTCGAGGACCAAGCCAGTTTCGCAATTCAGTATCCATCATTTTATTTATTCAGCTACGTCGTCTTATTGTACGGCCCTTTCCCCTCTAAAAAAGGCAGACCCACGAGTGACGAGTTTGGCGCATACTAATAAATTATAGGTCTCGACTTGCCATCAGCTACAGATGCCATTACCTTACACTCTTAAAACGTGGTCCCGATGGACTGAGAATCCCAGAAAGAAAGACGAGGCTTCTCTGAACCGCTTTTCTGAGCTAAACGAAGACCTCGCCGCCATCCGAGCTGAGATCAAGCGCAAGGCCATACGTAGCCCTGCAGTTGTGACTGCTATGTTAAAGCCAATCGATCACAAGCTTGAAGATTGGAAGTCGAAGCTTCCAGACTCGTGGAATTTTAGGTCATACAGATCTCTAGTACCAGGCACCAATTCAGCGGCTGGAGGCCAGATGTTTCAATATGATGAGTATCCGGATTTCTGGGTTGCTTCCACTTGGAATAATTATCGCACGGTCCGTATTCTGATCCATGATACCATAATGACGACGACGATGGAATACGGCACAGATGAAGAAAAGACGGGACTCAAGCACTCAGCCAGGATACTGGCCGAGATGACAAACGGAATTTGCTCCAGTGTGCCGTACGTTTTGGGCGACAGGTGCAGTAGACGCTACTCGAGAGGCAGCCTTGAAGCTGCAAGGCCAGACTTGAGACGAGCCAAACCAGGTGGATACACGCTGCTATGGCCCCTGTTCCTAGCCGGATCGCTGAGCACTACACCCAAAGATCAGCGAGACTGGATTGCCGTCGTTTTGCGAGAACTGGGCCTACGCATGGGCATACAGCTAGCCATGTCGATGGCGATAAATCTGGAGCAGACAACCTCGTCGTTTTCGGATCCTGACCTGTGGTATATTGGCGAAGTTTCCCCCAGCTAGTTGAGTTGGCAGTGAAGCAGTTGGCCCTTTGTCTTCGTTTTCTTTTCCGTCAGCCTTATTTTGAGTGGTTTTTATTTGTTATTACTATTCGCGAATTTCTATCGTGGAGGCCAAGACGACTCGTCAATACTACAAGCCTAAGGAAATACGACGCGGCCGGCACCAAGCCCTGTTGTACTCAAAGCGTAGTAAAGTATGACAACATCACTGGCTGAAGCTACGCTATGCCTTGCCCAGCTAGTCTTGCGAACTGGCCAATCAGAGACTTCATCGTTGCTCTATAATGTCTACATTTGGCCTCTCTCCTTGCGAGAACAATGCTCGAGATAGTAACTACTGTGATGGTCAAGATATTGGTAATAGTCCTATACCTTACTAGCATTTAGAGCTGGGTGGATTTTAGGCTTACATGTTCAATATAGGGGATCTTTTCGAAATTCGCCAAGGGTTTCATGGGATTCATACGGGCTTCTCTAGAGTTATACGATCATCTTCTTTAGCATTTAAGCAGCCCTTTGTTCCTTTCAATGTGTCAATACATTCATCTTGAAGTGTCCTCGTCTCTCCTTTAGCCCATTTTACCTAATCAGTAAGATGGCGCTGCTCTCCCTCGCTCTCGCCACTCTCGTAGCGGCAGCGCCATGTTACGCAAACACTGGGTGCCCAAGTTCCTTGCCGTCAACTCCATCGGTCACGACAAGACATGGGACACTGTTGGGTGGAAAATGCAACATAACAGATGTAAACTTCTTCTTGTCTATTCCTTATGCAAACCCTCCAAAGAGATTCCACGCTCCTGTGCCGTATACTGGGGTATTCAACAAACGAAACGCGACGGTTCCCGCTCCAGCCTGTCCCCAGTTTGGCACGACTTTCATTGAGACGGGGTCGCAGTCTGAAGACTGGTACGTATTTATACTACTATAACCTGACCTAAACACACATCTCTTGTGGTTTATTTCTAATGATGAATAAACAGCCTCTTCCTTGACATCTGGGTTCCGGAGCGCAAGCCTCATGAAGCCAAGCTGCCTGTCAAGATATGGGTCTTTGGTGGCAGTGATGAAGCAGGCGGTATCTCCAATGCAATGTACACAGGATGCTACGCCGCCGAGAACGCCATTCAAGTCAATATCAACTATCGCGTTGGACCTTTGGGCTTCCTGGCGGCTGACAAGGCTGGAATCGGTGGCAATTTTGGTATACAAGATCAGCTTCTGGCGCTGAAATGGATAAAGGCTAACATCGAGTCCTTTGGCGGCGATCCTGTTAGTCTTTCTCTAACTCTGCTCACATCACTTTCTTTCAACTGCTAACGATGCGTCATTACTCTTGTCGATGAGATATAGGATAAGATGGTTCTCTTCGGACAGTCAGCTGGCGCTTTCAATACTTTTGCTATCGCGACTATGGATGAGGCCCCTCGTCTGATTAATGCTGCCATTATGGAATCGGGAGGCGGTAGCGATTTTGCATCTGTTGCAGAGGCTCAACCCTGGAATGATCTCTTCCTTACTGGTCTGGGCTGCCAGCCATCGGATGTAAGTGGACCACTATTGATTCCATTTTATGATTCCAAACATGTTTTACCAAATCTGACCGTCTTGCCATAGTTCTCCTGTATCAATTCCAGGAGCGTAGCCGAGATGCAAAAAGCTGTTTTACAGATGCCTGCCGGGGTTGGACCGACAATCGGTAGCCCCATCTCTCATATTGGCCGAGGCTTTAGCTGGGGCCCTCTTGTGGACGGCAAAGTAATTCCCAGAGCGCCTGCTTCGGCCGGTGTCAAGGTTCCATCTATCTTCGGCTCGACTGCTTCAGAAGGCATGCTCTTTGTTTTGGCTACTTACTCGCAAAACTTGACAAAGCAGACTCAGGATACTTACGACGACTTCTTGACTTATCAGTTTGGCCCGCTTGCGTCGCGCGTCAATTCCACCTATTCGCTCTCTAAATATCCACCAACGGCCTTGATTCCCAACTCTGCCGACGCTGCCATCGGTGCCATTTACACCGATTACGCCTTCAAGTGTACTGCGCACAGAGGCCTTCAGAAGGGCATCGCCAACAGAGTTCCTGTTTTTGCCTATTCATTCGCCCGCGTTCCCTCTTGCACTTGGATGACATCTGTCCCCGATGTTCCTTTTGTTCACAGCTTTCTTGGTGCCACGCACACTGCGGAGCTTCCCTTTGTCTTTGGCGTGATGGATGGTCTGCCCGCACCCGGAGGGAGCTGTAGTTCTACTGCAGACGAGTTACTGGTCAGCAAGCAGATTATATCTTCATGGAATAGCATGGCAGCAGTAGCTAGCCCCGGAGCCCATTGGCCGCGCTATTTGGGAGGAAGTCAGGGAAGCAAGGGCATGGGAATGATGTATCTTGCGAATGAGACTGTTGTGGGCGAGATAGACTATAGTGTTTGTTCATTCTGGGATGAGATACGAGAAGAGCTATTAACCCTGCAAGCTCAGGGGAAAGTAAGCGGGCCTTAAGGGAGGGAGCAACGGTATTTTGGGAGTAGATGTTACGCTCACGGTTTCCGGATTAGACTCACCAGATAGATTCTCTTAGTCTTTTTTATACACTGCCTCACGGCTATGGTCCAGATTTAGCGGTTTCCCACTGCGCACACGATCCCAACTACATAGACTTGATAATTTCATGTGCATGGCCTTGCTCTATCCCAAGTGTTACTCATACTTAGCCAAGTACAGCAAAGTTATATGCACTGAAATGGGAACGCAATGCATTAGCCACTACCGTATTTGATGAGCGCCTAGATGCCGTGTAAGGGGACACGAGTTCTGCATCGGCACGATGGCCCAACACTCTCAAGTAAGATTCTAGATTTTTTTGACTTGTCGTGGAGGATCATTGAGCTTGTTGCAGTGTTTATCATGGCAGTGGGGATGAATCAGAAATAAGGAACATCAGTACTGGCAAGACTTGGAACACATAGCTACGCAGTTGCATCAAGCTGTGAATATCTCGGCTAGCCATGAGATTGTATGATGGAAGATGCTGTCGCTGCAAACGCATCTACCAACACACGCGAGTTACATGCCCCTTGGCGGACATATAAGATACTGGTCTTTGAACCCGCCAATCACACTCGTCGACGGCTCTACAATGGGCAAAGGCTTATGGAGCTTTAGACCGGACCCAGACGATCATCTCGTCAGCCGTGGCATTAGCGGAATTCGGATTGGGGAAGGTCAGCTCAGCTGCTGAACAGAATTAGTCTGGCAGTCAACTTGACAATTAACGCAGAGTGAGTGAATCAGCCTAGATGGATGTGCGGAGTTGTCGGCGGACTACTAGCATGTATGAGAAACGAGAACGAGGGCAGAAGGATTCGTGGACTTTGGGCATGGCCGCCGAGCAAACATCAAGCCGGGCCAAAAAAAGACTGTGAATGGCGGAAGTGGAGAAATCGGGCGGCCAATCTTGCAATCTCATTTGCTGGACCCCGGTCAAGCCACACGGAGCAAAGACGCTCCTTGACGGCGCTAGGCGAACGCCCTTTTACTAGGGTAGCTGTATGAGTCAGCAAATCCAACCAATCTGAGAGTGGGAATTGCTCAAGGCCTTGTTGCGCGGGAGCAGCCGCCGAAACGCCACTCAAGCCACCATCTCGAGAATCTATCCGATCCGTATCAACACTGGGCTTTTCTTCTTCTTTTTCTTCTTGATTTAATCTCGTTCTCGTTCTTTTTCATGCGAGAGGCCACGTCATGGGAGACGTATACAAAATGACTGAGTATCTGATCAAATCCGCAGCGGACTTTGGGTCCTCGGCCGTGTATAAGAATGGATGAAGCGGCAATGCATTTCTTCTCTTTTAGGCCATCTACACACATCAATATCGACATTACTTACACTAGCGCTGCTACGAATTTCTTCAATTCCAACATTTCTAGTAGGCATCAAGACTTGCAACATCTCCTAGCCTCTTGTTAAATTTCCAACATGTCTATGATTGGTCGTCTCTGGGGCTGCTTCAACCCGCCCACTCCTCCCAAAAGCAGCGATGCTATCCGATTTGGCGTTTTGGGAGCTGCAAGCATTGCGTAAGTCGATACAAACCTACAGATACGGCGTCAATCTCCGTAGTCAATCTCATTACTATTCAAGCCATTGTATTTCATCGTATCTGACAAATGCCTGCAGGCCCTATTCCTTATTCAACCCCGCCAAGTCACATCCCGAGGTCATCGTCCAGGCCATTAGCGCTCGTGATCGCAGCAAGGCGGAAGCGTATGCCAAATCTTATGGTATTCCCGAGGTAAAGGATACGTATCAAGGTAAGGCTGGCTACAGTGGCAATGAACGCATCTATAAACATTGTATGGACACTTAAAGAAATGCATGATTAACGCTCATGTTCTAGATATCCTCGATGATCCCAACATCGATGCCGTATTCGTCCCTCTGCCAAATAGTCTGCACTTTGAGTGGGCTGTCCGAGCCATCCGCGCCGGCAAGCATGTCCTGCTTGAGAAGCCTTCTGTGTCTAACTCTACTGAAGCCGAAATCCTCTTCAACCTGCCCGAGTTGGACCAGCCCAACGGCCCCGTTTTGCTCGAAGCCTTCCATAGCCGCTTCTATCCTTCTTGGGTTCTGTTCAACTCGTTGGTCGACCCGGCTGAGGTCGAGCACGTGGAGTCGCGTTCCATGCTGCCCTGGTGGGCCACCAGCAAGGATGGCATTTACTTCAACTATAATCTTGCTGGCGGCACCATCTTGGCCATGGGCACCTACAACTTTGCCGCGTTGCGGATGCTCTTTGGTGAAAGCCCAGAGGAGTGCATCAGCTGCGATGTCAAGTCGTACACAGAGGGCATACATGATAAGTGTGACTATGACTTCAAGGCCACGTTCCGTTTCCCTAATGGCGGCACCGGCGTGGCCTCTAGCACGCTGGTGGGCGAAACCGTGATGAAGCCATCATGGGTTACGGTCAAGACCAAAGAGAAGGTCATTCCTAATAATGACCTGCCTGTGGGCCAGCAACAGTATCAAAAGCGAGAGTTGACGCTGCAAGGCCTTATCCATGGAGCTTTCTGGCATCGCATCGACATCAAGGAGATTAACGAGATCCGAACAAAAGACGGCCAAGTTGTCAAGAAATGGGAGAAGACGACTTCGCGAAAAGCGTACACCTGGAAGGAAGCTGGCGGCGAGTTTTCTGATCTGCCCGGCGAGGCTCACTGGATGTCTTTTAGGCATCAGCTGGAACAGTTTGTCAACAAGGTCAAGGGGCGTAAGACGCAGCACTGGGTCGAGAGAGAAGATTCGATTGCGCAGATGAAGATGATTGACATGGCCTATGAGAAGAGCGGGCTAGGGCCAAGGCTGACCAGTTCGTTCAAGTGATGGAGTTATCATTCTGGAGCAAGCTTTTGTAGTCATTTCTTTACCTGCGACTATGCTATTATTTAGATATCCTTGTTCTTCTTCTTTGGCTTGGGTTTGAATGCGTTAGATACACTATTAGCTTAATTATGCAGAAATTTCTTTTCACTACAGTACATAAGTATATGACTCCAATTACAACCCTAACTTTTATCTACATCATTTATCACATGACGATAACAGGTCAGCTGCTGCCGACCAATCTCATCAAGGTAGCATTAGTACATAGATACAACATGCGGGGAAATGATGATATCCTGATGTCTACATTTTGGGCAACTATAACACCACCGACAGGGATTCAACAGCTGGCAAAACCGCATGGCAGCCAGAATACGATGAATGAAGACGCGACAAGAAATCAAGATTACTGCAGGTTTACAGCACAACTCGCTTACGGCGAGGGCACAAACAAGAAACAAGTTCACAGTACATGTTTTGATAACAAAACATTGGCTTTGGAGAAGATGATTACGCCCACAAATTGGTTTTATTACAACCCTATGACTTTATCTCCCAAATTCCCAAGCCCCTCCCTTGCATCACAACTCAATGGCGCGGCCGAAGATTGAAAGCGAGACAGTCCAGCGCGACAAGATGTATTTCGATTTGAGTGGATATTTAAATCATTGCGTAGCTATGTTTAAATCGAAATACGTGTTGCCGCCGTGGGCCATCTCCTTGCATTCTTCCTGCTCGTCGCCAGTTAGCCTGCCGTACATCAGGAAGCCAAGAAAAGATATATATATACGTACCAAGTGGCCCACTGCAGCCGACGCCGGCGATTGATAACATTACGAAAATCCCACGAATTCTACAGCTCTATACCATCTGACTCTTTTTCAGATGGTATAGAACTGCACTATTCAGGTGGGGTTTCCGTAATGTAATCATCCGCCGGCGTCAGCTGCAGGTCATCAGAGCTTGTGAAGTTCCGATTGATCGGAGGCCCAAGTCAGGAGTGTGGCCCAAATTGATTCAAGGAAGAATTTGAAGATGAAAGTGAAGAAGAAAGAGGAAGAAAGAGACTGAAGAGGAGGAGGAATCAGAGCTGCTATTTATGTGAAAAAGAAAAAAAAAAACACAGAGGGCGACCCCGCTTGTTACGCCCCTCGTCGAGATCACGTTTGCTGCCGCCGTGACGGAATCAGGAATCAGGAATCAATGATTGGCTCACGGACGGCCAGCCAACGGAGAGGAGACGCGCGGATTCCCGAGCCTGGCCTTGGCGAGTCGGGCTGAGCTGGGCCGAGCTCAACAGCATGTGAAGATGAAACAAGCAAAAGCTCTAGAAACTCGAAAGGCTACCTACAGTATAAATACTACATCACATGTACATGTATACGTACCCTCTCAAATGTGCCGCAATCGCCCGCCTTTTCTAACTTCAGCTTGATTTAATAGCCGGCGCTCGATCGGGAACTGACAGTCACGATCCCTCGTATAGGCGCCAAGTATATGCGTATATGCTGAATCCACCATGAGCCTCAACAATTGTTTGTACACTTTGCGGCGTCATAGATCCTATTTTCGCCGGCCAGATCCCCGGCGGAACTTAAAACACAAACCAAAAATATTACAACAATAGCCTTTTCGGCGTTTTAAATCCAAGATCTGTTTTCTGGGCCCCTATCTCCCAACATCGTCATCTTATACAAGTATGATATAGCGGATTCTAGACAATTTTTTCTTTCTTTCTGTCTTCTTCTTCTTCTCCTATGAAATCAGTACTCTCCTTCCTTTAATTCTTCCATTCTTAATGTCCGTCAGCCTCATCAGACTTATATCAAACTACAGCGAGAAGCAAATGCTTCAACCACTCGACTGCCCAAGATGCCTCAACTTCCTCGAATACCTCTGTGGTTTCTCGTCCTCGACCCATTCATCACCGCCATGATCCGAATCCGTGACAGTGTCTGCCTGGCACTGCTAATCTTCGACCGCTGGATCCTGGCACTCATCGTCCATCACGAAATCGCCTGGGCCATATGTACCGTAACGATGGCCATCGGAGAGGGCACCACCGCCTCCTGGCGCCCAGAAATGGAAGAAACCGGCGACGACAAGGGTTACAGGGCCTTCATTGCGGCTACTTTGGCGGTTTTCTGGCTGTGGTCTTGCATTCTATTCCTCATCATCATTTGTGAGTTCATGGGCTTCTTGATCTGGGTCTGGATCTACTTCGTGGCTGTCCGGTTCGGCATGAGGCCGCCCCGACTTTTGCCACTGGTCGAGCGAGCTTGGCTCTTGATGGGATACGATCTTGTATCTCTGTGGCGAACCCACTATCGCTAGGATTGGGCCGAAAACTATATCTCGTGAGTTTTGGATGGAAAAGTTTAGTTGGGAAAAGGCTTGTAGCCGAGATTTACTGGCATCTACCTTGTTTCTATAATGGCGTTATAGGAGCGATGGGTGGTGGGAGATAGCTGCGTAATGCAAAGTTTACATGCAATGTTTAGCTTTTCGGGAAACATCTATAATTGCCTCCAGTTCCTCCATTAGCGAGTGATCAAGTCTTGTTCCCTACTTTCCACTCGTCCCATTTATAAATCTACACACACAACTGCTCTCGCCTCTTGTACTACTCCAAAGCACAGAACAGGCAGCATTTACATCATGGACACTGCTGACGCCATGAAAGCTCTGTGCATATCGATTGCAATGGGCTTCGTCACGGGTTACATCGTCGAATCCATCTTCGAATCACTAGCTCACAGTTCCCCTCTAAACGTCGCCATTGTGTGTCACTTCCTACTCAGCTTCATCCTCGTCGTCCTATATTTTGGCCCCCAAGCCTTCATCCGCCGCCCCGGGAGGTTATACTGGCGCCACCGGTTTCGCAGCGCCGAAGAGGCTTTGGATTTCATCAAGCTCCTTGTATTCTGGTGGCTCGTTCTCTTCAACTTTGCCGTCTGTATAGAAGGCCTCGCGTTCTTTGTCTATGCGCTTCCGTTTTTGATGGGCTGGCGCCACGAGCATTGCGATGACCCCGAGTATATTCCGCTGCTGATGAGGCTGAACTGGGTGACGTTTTGCGAGGTGGGGAGGTGGTTGGGGTGGCATATGGAGAATTATTGGTTTGAGCTCGAGAGAGCTTTTCTTGAACTAGTTGCGTGAGCAACAGCTGCGAAGCAGACGTGCAAAAAGTGAGAGACAAATTGGCATTTCCAGCTTTGCTCTTATTAAGTGATGAGATGCTAACTTTTAAAATGCTTCAAGCGGAACTTTGACCACGGCAGAATATAAAACATACTTTCATAAAGTTGGATATAACCCTTTGTTTTTGGTGCTTCTTTTGGCTGCTTTTGGATATTTATTATCAGTCGATTTCGTTATATTGGCTTTACTCACGCCATATACCTCTTTTGAGACATTAGCGTTTAATGAGGACAATCTAATTGTATATATAATGCTTGAATAACACTATGATGCACATAGTATAAGAGAAAACCTTGCTTTTTAACTATTAATACAAGCTCCATAGTAGAACCAAGCGTTTGTTAAAGACAGAGAATGAAACTGCGCCGGAAGCAAAGGTAGCTTACCTGTCTACTTGTGGCCTCAGTCATAACAGGTGACTTCGAATAATCCTGTTGACATCGGTCGATCAAGATAGGTGGCAATTAGCTTATATGATTTCATCAATACAGCAGCTTTGCTCACCACTATGACGCTTTAAATGGACATTAACGATTTCAAGGGTTAATAGAGAAATGCTTCCATGTCAGCTAGGAACGAGCGGCTGAGATGCGTTGGGATTACATATACATAAGTCAAGTTGGATATGCTGTATATCATATTTCAGAGAACTTAGTTCTTCATTATAACTTGTAAACTTCTGTAGGAGAGAGTAATTCTTTCGTTCTGCATGTTTGCTCAAAGCAGCTAACAATGCAACGAGAAACTATTTGTAGTTCGAAATTCAAATACATTCGTGAAAAGACAACCATAGAGGGCAAGATATCTGCCATGAGCAGTAAAAGATGTCTGAACGACCAGGCCAGATTCGTCCAAGACGCTTGCCTGCATTGTTTTATCGTGGCAGAGACTAGAAGAAAAAGAAAAGAAAGAGAGAAAGAAAAATGATTAGGGGTACAGCCCGTGTGTACATAGAAATGTGAAAGTGAAATTAAGTATACGAGATGTGAAATATTGCGGCCTGAGAGGTTGCACTGCGCACATTATGAAAGAAACAGCGGCAGGAAAGTTGAGACCGAATGAAGAATCTGATACAGTCGACTCGCACGCAATTTAAGGTGCTTCATCCTTGCCTTTCAGCTTTGGCGACATGCCATGCAACTCCCTTTGAGATTCATACTGCCCATTATCGATGATCTGAGGCGATACACGAAGACGGGTAGGTGTCTCCAACGGAGCGGTTGGATAATGTTGCATCATCGGGTACATGGTATACATGTCAGAATATGGCGCGGGAGAATAGTATGCATGCCCAAAGGAGTTGTATAGGGCAGGGCCACCCTGTGGCGTTATGTGGTTTGCCATGAATGGCGGAATTGGATGGAACCCATAAGGAGAGTAAGGGTAAGGCGGAATAATGGGATAAAAGCAAGACGTCGTTGGCTCAATACCCTGCTCATGGGGAATTTGGGGATCAAGCTTTAATGGAGACCTGGTAGGAGTTTCTATTTCCTTTTTGTCTTTAGCCTCTCCGCTGACAGAGTGGTCATCCCTTCGGTCAAAAGAAAGCTCGGTTTCTTTGCTCTGATGACCGTCGTCCACATATTGTTCCGATTTCTTGGGGGTGAATTCCGTCGTGGGTACCATTGTGGAGACGGGTTTCAATTCTTCTGAAACGTGTTTACCCATGGTGCTCGGAGAAAAGCTCTCTCTTTCCATCGTAACGTCTTTCATGCTGTTGCTGCTCACTGCCCTATCAAACTCAATATCTTTACCATGGCCAAAGGTTGGTGTCTGATAATCCGAACCCTGAAAGGAAGACCTTGCTAGAAATTCAGCTAACGTTGCTGGGTCTTCCTCACTGGCCGCCACGCTTGTAGCGGTGGTTTGTAAACATTCTTTAGCATTCGTTCGAGGGGCTTGATGAGCTTTAATATGTATTGCCTTAAGAGGTGTCACAGCATCTTGTTGTTGCTCGGATGTAGATGAGGGGACGTCGTTTGCTGAACTCGGTAAGACAGGAGGTTTGAAAACATCAGCATAATAGATTCGACTGGCATTGCTGCTGCGATTGCCACTTCTACCACCGTGCCAAGTTGACGGTATGGCAATCGAGTATCCTTGTTGGGAATTATTAGTAGCATAGGAAAATCCATTGAGTGTCCGAGTACGTTTTCTCTCAACCTTGACAGAGTGCCCATCCATTTGTTTTCGATGCTGTTCAATGATGTCAGTGAAGTGTTCTTGTTCCAATGTCCCTCATTTCTTCCTAGCGGAACAAAATAGATCCAACTCACATAGCTCATAATAGCGTTGTCGACCGAATCAGGACGCGTAAACTCTACAAAACCAAAGCACGTCGTGATAGCTGTGATATCATCATCAGTTAGTTTCGTGCTCAGAAAGTGAGTATGGATGTCTGCTTACTTTTGCCTCCTGTTTGAGGAACCTCTTTCGTCGCTAATTCAGTGCAAACTACCTTACCGCATGAGCTGGCGAGCGACTTCAAACCATCTGAAGTCATAGTCAAAGGCAGGTTGCCAAAGTATGCTGAGCGGCGATCTTTCTCGTATTGAGCAAAGCTCTTCTGATCGCCTCTTTTACCCTGTTGGCGAGTTCCAGTTTTGGGGTCGTATGCATCGACGCAAAAGATGGGATGTCCTTCAAAAGTCTATAAACGCGGTCAACTGACTTGGATTACTCATGGAAAAAAAAGGCAACAAAGAAAATGAAATGTAATGTATACCTTTACTACTGATCGCAAGGAATCATAGCGCTTGTAGTGAACCACCATGGCAGGCGGAAGCTTCTCCGTCTTCTGGCTTCGAGAGCCTAGAGGATACACCTTGGCTATTGTTCCCAATGTACTGAGCAGGTCGTAAGCTTCTTGTCTACTGATTTCCTCTCCAGAGAGTTTATAGACAATAAAGCACGCTGTGAATAATGATTATCAGCTTTACGTAACAAAAGCAAGAAGGATAGGAATGAAAACTCACAGTGGGCTGTGGCTTTTTCAACACGACATGGGCGGCCTAGGATCATTGCTCCGCTTCCATATTTTTCTGCGTTTTCAGCATCCGCATCGCTCTGGAACCGAGTCAGCAGATTCTTTTCTCGCATGTCCTTTTTTTTTTTTTAAAAAAAAAAAAAAAGAAAAGAAAAAAAAAGAATAAGGACCTCTTCATTGAAGGTTTGTGCTTACCGTAAATTGACAAAAAGCAAAGGGCATCTGGCGGCCATCCCGTCGAATCTTGACGAAGACGGTTCCGAATTGCGAGAAGTACTTTGTGACTTCGACCTCTAGTCTTCCATCGTCAAAGTTTTGACTCAAACTAGATGAAAAACATTCGCGGTTAATAACTAGAAGGCGCTGGCTGTTCAGTATTTTCTAGGTAAAAGGAACTTACTTGGCGACAAATACGCAGGCCGACGATGGATAAATGTTCTGCGCGTCAGTTTGAAGCGGCTCACGGGGAACCAGAGCCCAGTTGGTATCTCTCTGTGTGGTTTGCCGGCCGCTCTCAATTGACATGTTTTCAGCACCATCTCCAGATTCCTTTGGAGTAGATTCGCCGTGTCTTAACCCAGATGGTGGCTGATCAATAAACACGTCGTCTCCGCTGGCATCACCAATCTGGAATGCAAGCGAGCTGGATAGAGAACGTTCAGTGAGGAGAACAGTTAGGTGGCGGAGAAGGTGAAGGTGATGGAGATAGATACATACCTTTCACGCTCAAGATGTCTTTTGGTTTGCAAAGCCAGGTTGTTGGACGAAGCAGGTCGCCTAGGGCTTCAAATCATTAGCTACACGCAAAGTCAATTCTTGGATGGAACTGACTTACGCAGTATTATCGTGACTCGAAAAGGTATCTGTGCCTAGACATGTAAAATGAGTAACCTCATAGAGAGCAACGAGCAGGTTTTGAGTTTTACTCACCTTCAGCGGCAATCTCTTCCTTGGAAGTCATTTGGCGAAGGACATCGAAAGACGAGGCTTTCATCAATGTCTTCTTCGGATAACGGAGTGAAGAATACGCAGGCATCGTTATTTATCCTTGAGAACAGTAGCCTTGCTAAGTCGAATTATCATCAGTGCTAGGAAGCGAAAGCGAGGAAAATGTGAAAAGAGAAAGGAAGGCCGCGGAAGAGACGAAGCGGTGAAGAAGCAGAAGAGGTGGAAGTGCAGCGAAGGTGGAAGTGAAGAGAAGGTGGAAGAAAAACGTATGAACGAGAAAAGAGAGGCAGCGAATAGTATAGCTTACTTGCTAGAAAAAAAGACAAGTCGATGAGCACCTTGTGATCTGAATTGTGATGAAAGGCTGCTTCTTCTCTTACGAGAGAAACGAGATTGAGAGGCGATAATTTGAAACTTGGAGAACTTCAGAGAAAAACAAAAGGAAGATGGCTCAAGAGGATTCTTGACTTTGGAAACGAACTCAAGCATGGCAGTGCCAGCAGTTGGCAGGGGGTTGGCACAAAGGGGGGGAGGGATATCAATGCAGGCGGCTGGCAGCAGTTGTGGTGACATGTATTTGCGCAGGCAATGAAAACCAAGTTGATAGAGAGCAAGTTGTTTAGTTGTTGTATTTCTAACAGCTAAAGACCTAAAGAATAACAGAACTAAACTAAGGAAAAAGGCTTAGCCTTTTATCATATATAAAGCAGTAGTAAATAAAAAGTTGGTAAATGAACAGCAAGTGAATGAGGCGGTCTAGATAATTCACCAGTGCCAGAGGCGGAAGCCTGCATCGGATTCCAGTCACTCATGACGGATACCAACACTCCCCCGCGATCATGGGTCCATGGAGTCCGATGGTGGTGTACTCGCCGAGTTCAGATACTCCCCCGTATCAACCATTCCCATCCTTCTGATGGCCTCTTCAAAAGCCTGTCTCGGCAGCGGTTTGGTCAAAACATCAGCCAGATTGTCCTTTGTGCCGACCCTTTCTGTCTCAATATCTCCCACTTCCATTACTCTTTCCCTCACAAAGTGATATCTCTTGTCAACATACTTCGTTCTGTCGTGGAATTCGGGATTGCGCGTGAGTTTTCGTGCGGAGTCGTTGTCCATGTAAATGGTGACCTTCTCGTACTTGCATTCTTCAATGTTCAAGTCGTTGATGAGGTTTCTTATCCACACACCTTCCTTTGCTGCCTCTGCGACAGCAACATATTCAGCATGTGTGGTGGAAAGGGTCACTGTCTTCTGTCTTTGGGACTTCCAGCAGATTGGTGCTCCCCCGAGCATAAAGACGTATCCCGTTGTCGATCTCCTGGTGTCGGGGCAACCCGCATACAAGTTCAGTGTTTCCTTTTTGGTATAGGTATCCTTTTCCGGCATGACGCTTGAGGTAGGCAAAGATGTGTTTGACGCGATCCATGCTTTCCTCACTGGGATTGGCGTTGTCTCTTGAGGTTATGTTTGTTGCCAGCGATGCATCGAAAGGAGTTGCTCCAGTGAGGTAGTTCAGAGCGCCTGTTCTCCTCTGGTATTCCAGGCGGAAGTCTTCCTCTGCTTTTTCCTGAGTACTTTTTGTCTTGATTGCTCCCGCGTTCATTGGAACATTTGATCCTGCTATGTTTGTCAGATTGAACTTTGACAGTATCTGTTGGACATAGTTCCTCTGTTCCAGCAGAATACCGTTTATAACTTGGCGAATTTTTATTCCCAGGTACTGAGTGCATAATCCTTTGTCTTTCATCTCAAAGGTCTCAAATATTTTGGGTTTGATGTAGCTTATGGCCTCTTGATTTTTGGCTATAATTAGCATATCATCTACCCAAATTCCCAGAATAATTTCTCATTTGTTGTGGATGAAGATGTAAGGATTGAAGGGCGAAATTCTGAAACCCCATTCAAGCAACTTTGCTTGGAGTTTCTTGTACCATACTCTTGGGCTTGTTTTAGGCCGTAAAGCGCCTTCCGCAGCCTTTAGACAGTGTCTTTGGGTAACTTCCATTTTGGTGGCGGTTTAAGATACACCTCTTTCTTCAGTTCTCTGTTTAGGAATGCTGTGACAACGTCCATCAGATGTACTGGCCATCTAAGAATGGCTGCTAGCGCAATTAGAGTCCTGTATGAGGTTGACTTAATGTCTGCTGAGTATTTTCATTGAAGTTGAAACCTTTTCTCTGAAGGTAGCCTTTGCTATAAGCTGAGCTTTGTGCCTTTTGACTTTATTATTTTGGTCCAGTTTTCGTTTGAATACCCATTTAGATGCCAAGGGTAGCAGTCCTTCTGGGACTTCCGAGATATGAACGAGCTCAAAGTTCCCAGTCTTTTCGAGGCTCTGTCGTTTAACAAGCATCGCTTCGGTCCACGCTTCAGCGTCAGAGCATCGCATGGCTTCGGCATACGTTTGTGGATCAGGTAGTTCACCAGTTTTAGTCTTGGTCATCATAACGTTTCGCTTTTGTTGCCTGAAGAATTCGATGTCTGCATCCACTTTATTTTCCTCATTTTCTTCAGTCTCTTCTTGTTCATCGTCGTAGGCGTCATCGAGAGCATTTTCCGAGTCAGAAAATGACATTTGCTCCTCGTTTTCATTGACAGTGGCCATCATGGCTCTTCGCCTCTTTGAGAAGTAATGAGAGATGTCCTCGTCCACGGCTTCGTCGTCGGATCTTCTGTCCTTTTCGTTGCTGCACTCTTGCTGCGTGAATGGTTCTTGTGTTTCCAGTGTCTCTACTTCTCCCAGCTCAATTACTGAGAAGTGATTATATTGCACTCCTTCTTGAGTGGCTGCATTATCATTGTGGATCCAGATAGTGGTTCTTCTTTCATCGCAAATTATCACCATGGGTCCTGTCCCTTCCAAGGCCACTCCCAGTTGGAAGAAAACTCCTGCTCTGTCTCCCCACAGACGCAGAATCAGCGCTATTTGATCAACGAAGAGGTTGTTTTCGTTATCACAATTAAAGGCTTCGTTTGCCTCAATGAACTCTGTGCTTGCGCGGATTTCTCGCAGCTCTGCAATCGTGGGGGCTTGCACTTCTGGACGTTGGGCGACAATGCTAAGGATCAATGCATATAGCCCACATTCCAAGTCTTGTCCCAGAGTTTGGATTATTGTGAATGGTGTTCCCCCAATGTACTTCTGTTCTCGCTTTAGGTGTTTTCCCCTGCCAAAGGCAAGCGACAAGCCTGTCAATTTTTTTTGCGCTTTCTCAGCCACGTTCTTAAGAAGAACAATTGGCGTTTTAGTTCCCAGTCATCTCTCAAACGCCAGGCCCCGTCTTCTGCCATTTCATAAGGTGGGGTGAAATACATCTCGATACATCCTTCTTCTTCATTTTTGTATGAGCACGAGCCGAGCTGCTTCTTGGTTCCTGCCAAGTCTCTCATCATGCGTTTCTTGCACTGGTCGCAAGGCTGCTCGCAGTCGCATGTCGTACTTTTCGTGATGCAGCTCAAGCATTTGTCAATCTGCATCCTTTCAAATTTCTTTTTACAATTTTTTGTAACTGGCCATATTCTCGTCACCAGGCCGTCTTGTGCGTAATATGAGCAGCCCCCTCTTTACGCATTTTCCGCAGGGTCGTCCCCTATCGCAGGCTGACCCAGAGGCATTGCATGTCACACACTTAGGTTTCTTTTTATTTTCCTGCGTAACACACAAGTAGCGGGTTCCACAGTTGTTGCATGGCTGTTTTCCATTACATTGTATTTTCCTCATGAGGCATCTCGCGCATTTTTCGTACTTAGGTACTTTTCCAGGAACCTTCGCTCTTGTGGGGAGTCCCCGTTTCTTCCTTCGAAGTATTCTGTTTTCGCGCCCTCGGTCGGTTTTTCGCTTTTTGTGTTCCTTGCCCATCTTAGTAACTTCTTGGAGAGGAATACGCCTCGGAGAGACATTCAAAACACGTGTAGTCCGGCTTTGCACTGTAGCGTACCTGTTTTGGTTTTTGGTCTTGATGTTCCCATCCGAGTTATAAGAGGACGTGCTGTTTGTTTCAGAGCTTGAGCTGGATTTTGTCATTTTCTTCGGCCAGATTTATCTGAAAGTGGCATTCAGCAGATTCGCTGTCAAAATTGTCATCGCATACGGTTTCCCAGTCACTTTCGTCATCAGAGTCTCCGTTGTCATGAAGGTTGTGCTCAAGAGCAGTAAGCATCGCCGCGAAGAACCGTGATTGTTCTGCGTGAGTTTCACCGAAAATTTTCTTTTCGGCCTGTCTTCCAAAGAAGTGTGACTTCACAGGTTGCTCCTCGTCTTCCGAGTCGCTGCTGTCACCAAGCTGCAGGCGTGAAGGGCTGATCTCCCTTCGCTGTGTTTGTTTTGAAGTAGAATCGAGTGATTGAAGAGCAGTCGGAGAGCTTTAATTTCGCAATTTTCTCGAGGGTCTGAGCTCTGGCTCCTTCATCAGTGAGTCCGTATATTTCTTTCGCATGAGCAAACATCTCAGTCGGGTTGGTCATGTTCTCAAGTTCGATCGCAATGGGCTCGCTAACGCTTTTCAGGATGAGTCGTATAGCAAGTCTCACCTTTGCTTTGCTGGTTTCCCAGCGCTTGTAAGCTGCCTGCTATTTCAGCAGGCTTCGGGCTGGGTCAGCAATCGGTTTTCCTTCAGTTTGGGAATCAGGGGTGGATAAAGCAGCAGCAGTTGTGCCGGACAGGGCAGCAGCGTATGTGCTGGGTGAAGCAGCAGTGGCAGCTGTGCTGTGGGAGACTGGCCTCCTTCCTGTTGCAGGGGTGGAAGGGGCAGGAGTGGAAAAGGTAGGTTCCAGGTTGGTGGCAGCGGTTGTATTGGTGATGATAGTGGTGTAGATAATGTTGTCTTCCTCTGTGGGTTCATTCTCTACCACCCCGATGCCTTGCAGGTGATTTGGCGGCGCGATCAAAGTGTCGTCGCCACTCAAGTTAGGCCTTGAAGTTGATGCGCTTCAAACGAAGCGAACTCTAGGTTTTTGTCCATGTCGAAGATGGAAAGGGGTGGGTGGGAGGTCGTGACCACTTAAAGATAAGATAAAATAAAAGCTTCTGAAGTATAAATACTTCCCCGGCCTTACAACCAGTTGTTTAGTTGTTATATTTCTAACAGCTAAAGAACTAAAGAACAACAGAACTAAACTAAGGAAAAAGGCTTAGCCTTTTATCATAATATAAACAGGAGTGAATAAACAGTCAGTGAATGAACAGCAAGTGAACGAGGCGGTCTGGATAATTCACCAGTGCCAGAGGCGGAAGCTTGCATTGGATTCCAGTCACTCATGATGGATACCAACAGAGCAGTATCAAAGTGCAAAGCAATGAACCGACGATCAATACCAGGCGCAATTTGCTTGCGTCCTGTCAGCAGAGCTTGAGCTCATCCATGGTTATCGTATTATACACAAGTACCACTCTCGCAGTGCAGATCTATAGTATACATTATCCTCTTTCCAGCCTCCTTGTACTATACATTTTTCTCAGTTCCTTTTTCATACCATCCGGATTAGCATCGTTACACATAAAAAACGCCCCTTCTCATGGTGAGTGACACACGGCCTATTTAGACGCCGGTTTCCACCCGGCACGCCTAGCCTGCTCTTTATCGATGGCATCTTTCTCGGACAGAAAAGCCTCCAAAGTCGTCGGGGCTGTTGTGCCCCACACCCTCCAAGAGTCCGGTTCGAAAGTGACGGCGCTGACCTGCCTTGAGAGCACCACGTATTCCACCTTGTCTTGGATCTTGACACTCCCAGGAATAGTTTCGCCCGTCGATGCATCGTATCGTGATACTTGCTGTGTGGATGAAATGGCGACCACTGCTTGCTCAGTCATGAGATTCTTGTCGTACACGTTGATTTGGTGGATCTGATGCGCTATCCGCTTGGGATAGAAGAGCGAGCTATTATATTTGGTCACTTCGAAGTGAACCCGCTCTCGGGGGTTCCGACGGTCGATAGCGGCCATGAGCTTCTTTGCAAAGTCACTCACACAGATCCTCTCCAGTGTGGCTTTGTCCCCCGCGGCAAAAGCCTCCAGAACCTCCTGGTATAGAGCCTTGGCAGTGGGCGCAATCTTGCCACGGCGAGCCTTCCATTGTGGCCTAGTGGTCCAATTGGGCATAGACTTTAGCTTGAAGTTGAGCAGCGAGACAGTTTCGATAGTCCAGTGCCTTAATCTGTTCCATTGATACTGCGCAAAGTCGGCGGGATTTAGTGGAAGGCGAGACAGCGGTAGCGAAACGAATGTGCCTAATGATCAAAATATACATGTTAGCCACGGCCCGTTGGCAATGATTTTGTTGTCTAAATACTATTGATATCGTCGCCACAGTAGAATTGAGTTGTTAGACAACTTTTCTACGGAAAAGCATAGGGGAGAGAAAGTTGAGTCTGGATGCAAATGCGAACCTGGAAATAGCGGCCCCCCTCCATCTTTGAAGTATTCTGCGTTTGCCATCTTTTGCAGCTGTGAGATGCTCTGCTCTTTGGTCATCCTGCTGGAGCCTGCGCGAGCTGCACGGTCCATTTCCCTCATTGTCTTGCTCCTCGAGGGCTGTGTCGCATATTGTCGGAATATCTGTGCAGCTAGCGGTCCTGCGGCGCATCTTAAAGAGTTCCTTGGGGTGCCATATGGCAACGCTGCCGTCGCAATCGGACGCAATGAAGGAGCGCGAGACATCGTGATGCCTAAAGTGTACGGCAGAGGATAAAATAAAGACCAATTCTTCTTCCTTGTTTCACACTCAATAATGGCCGAAGAAAAGACAGACAAGCACGCCGTCACTGGCCCACCACAGCGGTCATCCCAAAAAGCTGTGATGAATGGAACTTTCTGCGTCGGAACAAAAATTGGCGGACTATTGATACTCCGGTGGCTGCGGTGCAATGTGCCGGGTGTCAAAATGCCGCTCTCCCACGCTCTTCTCCGCCACACATTCTTTTCACACAGGGCGTCGCTATGTGCGAATCTTATGCCACCTTGTCGCCTCTGTCAACTCTCAACGCCAAAACCTGAGCATCGCCGCCATCTCTGAGAACCAAGCTGGGGACTTTGAGCCGTGGTTTTTTGCCGCATGATTCGCAATAGAGATTTTCCCATGTCACTAAGCTCTAGCTGAGCCGATTGGCTCGTCCGCTATTACTCTACAGGTCTCGAGAAGTTGTGCCCACTCCTTTCGTTTTCCTCCGCTTGACAGTCAATTATGAGAGTCACCCAGCCATACCTCTCCAGGAGCTTCCTGGCGCGGAGCTTGGACGAGCTGAAGAGACGTTCTAGTATAGGTAACGAATAAACTCCCTCCCTCATCCCAATTTTACCAACCGCGCACCTCGCTAACGCTTGAATCTCCAGCATGGAATCTAGATGCCGTTAGAGGTCCCTCGGGCCCTCGCGAGCTTTACGACTTCTCTAGCACCGATTCCGTAAACAACTGCATTATTATGTCCGACGCATTGATTGGCGGTGCCTCTTCAAGCCAGCTCGACTTCATCTCTACCTCATCCTCACCATCCGTGCAGACTTCGACTTCGCCAACCTCATACGCACGCTTCCATGGGTGCATTTCGACATCACTACCTTCAGATCGATTGGCAATTCAGCGGACTGGCTACGCTGCGTTCCGAACTCCAGACCAACCCCCCACAGTTTTTGGTCGCTCTGTTTGGGATATTGATCCTTACACATATCTCGCGTTACGGGTCAAATCCGATGGCAGAGCCTACTACGTCAATGTACAAACGGAGAGTGTCGAGCCCACAGACTTACATCAACATAGGCTGTTTTCCAAACGACCTGGGCAATGGGAGACTATCTTAATACGATGGAATGACTTTGTACGCACAAATCATGGCTTTGTCGTGGAGCCACAAACAGAGATCCTCAGGCAAAAGGTTCACAGCGTTGGAATTGGACTGACGGATCGTATCGAAGGGCCTTTCGAGCTCTGCATTGAGAGAGTTTGGGCGACCAATGGGTTAGAAGAACGAGGTAAAGAACCAGAAAACCAAGATGGGGAACTAAAAAACAAGAAGGGTGAGAAGATCCAGTGGTGAGAGCCAGCAGAGATATGATGCAAGTTCAATATGCTTGGCTGTTTTGATTTGGTAGATTTCTTTGGAAACACATGTATGGGCCGTTTCTCATCTCTACTTGAGGTAGCTTCAAGTGTCATTATTGTGTGTATCCCATATCCGGAATATGTAGGGTATCATTATTCTCGCATCAAAATCTAGCACAAGGCCTGCTACCAGTATCTCCAAGCTGCGCCTATGAACAACTTTCACTTTTCTTCTCGGTTCCCCGAATCTATAGTACAAGCTTGCAAATCTGATATAAAGCAAATGCGACCGATATCTTTTCCTAATTTAGAAATGTTGCGAAAAGCAGCCGCCGAGCGTCTATGTTACTAGAATAGCCGGCTCAGAAAGTATAAAAAAATTCATCATGGGGGTTATATTGAATGCCGGTTGGCAGAGCTGCTGCTGTTCACGGTTAGCAAGTCACTTAATTGTTAAGGCCGTGAATAGACATACCCCTATCGCCTTCGTTCTCGGTGTATCCCAGCAGCTTATCAACATCCCAAGGATTATCGACATCGAGTGCATCATCTTCGTTGAAGGTGAAATACCCCATTTGCGAGAGATCTGTCTGATATTCGTGTGGAGTGATGGGTGCGTAGTTATAAATTTGTCGAGGATCTGGGTAAGCGAATTGTAGTGGTAAATGGGCTACTGAGTCGAGATCATCGGCTACATGAGACTTCACTCCAAGCGCAGATACTTGTTTCTCTTCGTACTGGGGACCAAGAAGTTCTCTGGCTGCTTGAAAAGGATCTGTCTCTATGACCTTCATGAAAGCCGCCTTTTCTTTTGTCGAATGAACAGGTAGCGCTATGGATGGTGTTGTCATGATGCCGTTGCTATTGGCGTTCATTCTCTCTATGAGGTTTATACTGTCGTCAGGAAGGTATCCGACATTGAGTATTGCCGAGAGCAGTTCGTTTTCTGTGTTGGGATAGTCATTGGATTGGAGAGCAGCCTGGGAAATTTCTATACTGCATTTGGTTTGGACGAGCTTCGGAGATCCATCCTCATCTTCGACTGACCATCCAAACGTAGAAAGGTATGCAGATGGCTCAGTGATTTTCATTATCGGGCAAGCAACGTTGAGGAAATATGAGAGAGAAATTTTATCTCTGCCGATTTGGTCCCTCACAAAAGAATAAACTTTGGCAACCAAAGCCCATTTATTTCTGTGAGAGTCTTTATTCCAAAGAGTGGTCAAGAATCCGGATGCAGTCTTCTGCTGTACTTCAGGGAATAATCTCAAGTAATAACCTGTTCAAGATAAATTTAGATGCCTGCCACCAAAGATTTGTTTTTAGTACATACTTCGAAAGGCCATGAATGCATTAAGGGGACGTTTGGCTTTATCAGCGGAAGGTGGTTTTGACGGATCTACAAATGTAGGTATTGGCGTATTCGTAGAAGCGGGTTGATGAACTTTGTACTGGCTTGAATTCGTTCCAAGAGATGCAAAATATCTCTCAGCAATCTCCAAGAGTGTTTCATCTCGAAGCAAATGGAGTATCTCTTCTGTTCTGAGTACTGACAAGTGCCTCTCCATTTCATCTCTGGACATCATCTTGCTGTATTGACAGGGCCAATAAATATTCGATGTCTCTGAAATCTGAGTTTCTTCTTGGAGATTGATTTGAGTCTAAGAGCAGTAGGAGAAAGACGGGGTTTATAGAAAAGAGAGCTGAATGAGCGAGGAGGGAGTGCATTTATGACAGAGGGGCGGGTCCTGAAAGTAACTACATGTACTCCGTAGCGGGTGTTGACATTTCTTAGCTAGTAACAAATTAGAAAGGTGGGCAGGGAAAAGGTAAGCTAGCAAACAAGGAGGGGGGCGTGCGTTTGATGGCGCAGTGGAGTCAGCTTTATCTCACTCCCAGCTGAGGCTGAGATCACCAAGTAGGTAGATAGCTCACACATGCACCAGGCCCACCCAATTAGGTAGTAAAACAAAATGGCCGTTACCGGCTTGCAATCGCGGGGGAGAACATGCTACTTAGAAAATTTGTTTGGAGAGATACTAGGGCTATCTATCTTGTAATTACAGGCATCGTATACCTAGTCTCTTTATTTCTTTTTTTTTTTTTTTTTTAACAAAAAAAAAAAAAATACATGGCTATAGTAAAGTATTCCTTGCAGTAATTGGACCTATGGTTCGGAGATTGAGTAGTTCAAAGTATTAACTGAAAGTCATCATGAGCAGATTCTGCTCAATTTCATCTGGATCCTCTGTGAATCTTAGAGCCCTGATTGCTGTTGTCAGGAAAGGAAGTGTCAAATTCCCACGTGAGTCAGCAATAGGTTTCTTGACCTACAGAAAAGCTCATCATTAGATTTACGCTATTCGTGATATTGATGGAATTCTTTTCCTCACCATTGGCAAATTATAGAGGTATTCTTGGATTATACTCTCTACTGAAGTAGCAGTCTAGAAATTGTCAGTTTTTCGGTCGACATGTTGGCGTTTTATTTTTTGAGACTTACCTCTATAGAAGGGTTGAAATACGGATATTCACCGCCAGTTTGTGACGAAAAGTTATGGAACTGCTTTTTGCATTCTTCATTCGTCAGTCGAGATCGTGGCCGGCTTGCCTAGTTAAAAACGTTTAGATATCGCATATATTTCTGTAACATATGAAAACATACCTGGTCAAATTTTACCCGAAGTGAAGAGTAGTATTCTCCAAACACGGAAGTTAATAATGTTGCAGAACTAGGAAGTCGAAAAATAATCTGGATATCTTGGATGTATGGCGACTTTGAGAAGATTGGTTGGCATATATTTTTTGCCCACTTATTCCAAGGGGAACCAGGAACTTTTCTGCTGGGATGCCAGAAAGAGGCTCTACCCCAGTCACCTCGTCCGACTTTGCTAAGAAGGTCTTTCCCATTCTTTGAAAGCCTTATCTCGTTAATGTGAGCGCCAGAATCCATACCAGGGTAGTGACCTCCAGCATCCACAGCGTGTTGAGCTAGCCGCCATGCCGATCTGAGAAAGATTCGAATTCCTTCGTTGTTAGGGCATGCAGAGATCGCAAAATCCCAGGACTCATAAGTAGGCATGCGAGAAGAGATCATGTAGGCCGCAAAAATGATTGTTGTAGCCGCGCAAGTGACAATTGTTGCGACTTTCAGTTTGGGATCTCTAGGCGGCAACCAGGTTTCCGCCGTCAAAAGCATAGCCATCAAGCCCAAGTTACCCACATAGTGTCGCTCAGCAGCGTATTCTCGATTCCATGTAGCAATGACTGTTCCATCATCGGCCGTCGCAATTTCTGTTTCTGAAGATACGCCTTGATGAATATCTCTTTCGAAGATAGACACGCTACTAGTGTACCAAAGAGCCATCGCTCCTTTAATGGCAATTATCGGTTCGTGCCCAGTTTGTATGGCAACGGTACGAAGTCTTGCAATAATCGGGTTGTCACCCTTCCAGAAACAAGTGAGGTGAGTTATGATGTCTAAGCAGGTAACAACAACATCTGAGAATTTTTATATCAGAACTGAATCGCAAATATCACAGTTAAGTAACTTACAATCTAAGCTGGGTGGTTGATGAAAATCTGCTGGATTGTCACGAAGAAATAGATGTAGAGCCTTTAAACGAATGTTTGTAATATGTTTTTCGGGCATTTCAGCCTCAAAATCTTTCCATAGAGGCTCGAAGCTGCATATATTCTCCATGATGCATGAAATTGTGGAAAAGCTGGGTTTGTGTGATAGTGAGATAATAGGCAGGTGGCACCTATAGTGAGATGCGCTGCTTAGCCGGCCGGTGGCCAATGAATGAAGTTGAAAGTGAACAGAAAGTGAAACGCGAAGGGTGAGAATTAGAAAAAAAAAAAGCTCGCCTTCACCAAGCCCTATCAAAAAATGTCCAAGGCTATTTTCTCAACATCAACACCCAAAGGATTATGAGCAGTTTTCACTTCGACAATTTTTGCGACTTTGCATCCAACTCTTTTTCCAAAATGCAGCATATATCTCTTAATGAGCAAGTTGAAAATACTCTTCCAGATGTTCCTATAACATTTGTAAGATGCGAAGCTCAGCAAAACGTACATGTGTTCATCCCAGAGGCTTTCGATCTGCATTTGGTCACGACCGTTGCAGAAAACTTCAGGTAGTAATATCTTGACTTCTCTAATGAAGGCCTAACCCTCATTTTAATAGTCGCAAAGTCCAACAGCCTGTTCGAGTATACCATGACGAGGCTCTTCGAAAATTTAGATTATGTCCATTCCCCGAAGGATCCACTGGTAACACTGCCACTTACGGGGCATTTCAGTTTCTATGCGGTAATTGCGATCCTAGAAAATATACCAGTAAAGCAACTTAGCTGATTGTCTGCTGAGCACTAGATAAAACGGAACCCAAGAAACCGGCTGAGTCTTCCCCATTTGATAACATGAGCCCACCCGAGCCAAATCGCATCCCACGTCCACGCAACAGCTGGATCCTCTATCGCCAATACTTTTCGGGAGAACTCATTAAAACTTATCCAGGAATTACGGCGTCTGAACTCTGTAAGTGTGGCTTCCTATTCAAATACCAACGGCAATTAACATCAGCATAAATTCAGCGACTCTCATTGCCTCACAGTGGAAGAATGAACCGGCCCATGAGAAAAATTATTGGCGTTACCTAGCAGAGCAAGAGGAACGCAATCATAAAAAGAAATATCCGGATTATAAGTTCAAAGTGAGGAAGCCTCAGGGGAAGAAAAAGAAGGAACATCACGCAGCAGCCACCATAGCAGGTGAGGCAAACTAGGCGTCAGGGATATCTTTACACAATAATCACTGCTCTTGGTGCTATATATTCCACAATGTACACTCTGAAAATTTTATTCTTTTTTTAGCCTAGGAAGTGAAAATTTGGCAACTTCTGCTTGCATTACATGTATCAACACTGCATGGTTCGGTCAGCGTAAGGTTTTTGAGTGCTTGAACATAGCCGACGCAGCCATTACTTCTAATACATGACCCGCTGCCTTCACTACTAGGCTAGAAATAGCAAGAGAGCGGTGATACAAGCCATAAAAGGCGTTCTGTTACGACGATGATCCGTTCCAGTCGCTACTCCAAATGAAAGTACCGCATCGCCACTCAGAATCTTTTTCTTTTTCGCCGGAGGGGCCTAGTGGTCGAGCACAGATATAGAATGACCTTCCTATGGCAACGTCAGCTAGCTAGTACTAGTAGCTTGTTTGCAACACGCGGAGTAGAAGCTGTGATTTCAGCTGTTGGTGCGCACAAAGTAAAAAAAGAGGATCAGTGGTGTGTCCTTATCATAAGTCATGAGGAGGCTAGCAGCCAACAACATCTTCTCCTACTAGGTAGATGCAACGCTGAAAAAAAATGGGGAAGACGCTGGGCAACAGAAACGAGATGGGGGTTCTTCAAGGGAGAAGAGAGAAAGGTCAACGTACCACAGTTGACACCTGGTTTCTTCGTAACAAGACTGATGCAGGGTTCGTTGTGCTCGCATCGGGGAAGCATCCGCTTTCCGAGCAATTTTGACCAGGATTCCTTTGCCTGAATCGGATCAAATGTCTTGTCAGCTTCAGTCAAATGGGCGGGGGCTGCATGACCTTGCTTCATTGGAAACAATGAATCCGGCGAGTCCTTTGGCCAATCACTGCTTAAATTTGTTTCCGCTAATAAATGTGCAGCTGGCGAAGCTAGTAGAGCTTGGTGTGACGAGGACGAGCCCTGAATGGATTGCGTCGTTGTTTGCTCCATGCAGGAAGGCAAGGCGTTAGCGTTGATGTTCATGTTGGCACCTGCGTCGCTAGCTCTCCTCCCTGGCGCCCGACCAGTGGCTGAGGGCTTAAAGAATCCTCTTAGAGTTTTTTGGCCTTTTGTGATGGTTCCAGAGTTTTTCATGTTCTTTCTTCCCACGACGCCGGGGTTAGTGTTAACACTATTACGGTCGAATACTTTATTTCTTTTCGGGGATGGTGGACAAGCACGATCGACAGACCCCGCAGCACGTTTTCCGAATGATGGCGCTTTTAGTCCTAACCCAGTTGGCGACTTCGATTCTGCGGAGAGACTAGTGTCGCTCATTCCGGGGCTATAATTAGTATTGACTTGTTTCTCTCCGTCCTGATCTAAGCGCGGTAGGCTGTCCATTGGCTCTTCTCCAGGAGTGGATTCTTTGGCACCTTCTAGCGCTGGTAACGAAGGAAAGTTCGCAAGTTTAGCAACAGCGCTCTTCGTAAACATATCTCGGATACTTTGTCGGCGGTCGAACTCAGGGATCAGCTTGGCCGATAAAGGCAAAACATCCTTCGTATGCCATTGCCGAAGGCGTTGACCATCTCTGGCCACCATGTCAGTTGGATTCATAACGGCCAACAGCGGTACCTGTTCCGTCTCAGTTGTCACAATATCAGCTATCGTGGCAAACACTGGGCAGTGATCAGAACCCATTAAGCCCTCCTGAATGTCGGCCTCTGTAAACCAGTTTTTCAGCCCATTGCTGCATAACACGTAGTCAATTCGGCTGCCGTTGTTGGCCGGCCGTGTGTTCCGTTTGGTGTCCCAACATGTGTTCATGCCCTCGCGTGTGGGGTGGAATTCTCTGCATAGATCCCACAGCACAGGCTGCTCCCGTCCTTCATCGCGATCTCCTTGCACCGTGCCTCCGTAGATTAGATGATTGAAGAGACGACGCGAGGGAACGTTCAACCATTCCTCGATGCTTAGGCCCTCTTTTCGAAGGGTTTCAACGAGGTTGGTTGAATCAGACTCGGAACGGCTCACGTTGAGGTCCCCCATCAAAACTACTTGTTTGCCCTCAGAGATCAGATTTCGTACCCTAGCGTCAAGTGCTTGAAGAAATTCCATGCGAAATTCTACTCGAGACTCGTCGCGATTGGCTGGGCTATAAACACCTAGCAGTACGAATGCTGGAAATTCAAGGATGACGCATCTTCCTTCAGAGTCCAGCAGCAGTTCATCGATGTTTCCCGGAAGTTGTTCAGGCCTTGGATAACCTCCAATTTGTTGATCTTTGGGCAAATTGCGGAATTGTGTTGGAGACTTTGGAGGGCAGAGCACTCCTAGGATTCCTTCTTCAGCTTTAATAGGCGCACAAGTCGAATTTCGCGTGTAAATAGCAACACCGGAGTATCCTTAGCATGTTAGATCCATTACTAGTTCATAGAGCCATGGAACATTGATTGAAGAGTTACCTTTCTTATGCTTAGGCAGGCTAAAATACACATCCCACCCGGGAACAAGAACCATCTCATCAGTCAAGTCCTTTCGCTGTATCTTTGTCTCTT
This sequence comes from Trichoderma erinaceum, assembly GCA_026401215.1. Classification (NCBI taxonomy): domain Eukaryota; kingdom Fungi; phylum Ascomycota; class Sordariomycetes; order Hypocreales; family Hypocreaceae; genus Trichoderma; species Trichoderma erinaceum. The sequence continues at coordinate 402,171 of JALIRY010000011.1, read as the reverse complement.
GCATAACGACAATATCCGCCTCGAGAATATCGAACATGGCCTAAATGAAGAGCGAAATGAGTTGTTAGCGACGTGATCCGGTCATCCAGAGAAGTGCCAGTCACTAACTTGGAACGTGCGCTTCTCTCTCCATGGCTGATATCCAAATGGATTTCTAACGCATTGTAAGATACGATATTTGATCCACTAGCTCGAGAAGGGGGAAAACAAACCTAATGCCGTTTACTTCAGAGTTCGTTAGTATTTGTCCTTCTCAAGAGACTCATAGGATAGCATACCATTCCATGTCGTTATACGAAATCCCATCGTTTTTTGGAGAAATTACCAATACCAAATCTATAACAACCAAACAACGCTTCTGTTGCGTATTGCAGCGCGAACATCCCGGTTTACGGGGCACAGAGCAGATGGTGAGAGAGGATGGTCGTAGAATGATGCTGGCAAGTGTATAGCGGGAAAATTACGCTTGGTGCCGGGTGTGCTCAAAATCTGGCATATCTCGAGAGAGAAAATCGCGTTGCTTCAGTTGCAAAAGATTGCATGCATCTTTGTGACCTTGACAGCATGAAAGAGAGTCAAAGAAAAGAGAAACGCCCCTCGATGTATCGCGAGAGCGCATCGAGAGCACTCGCGACTACGTCACGATATCACGTGACTTGATGTAAGCAGATCTTAGCCTGGAGTTTGAGGCATCCATGGCCTGCTCTAGCCGAGCTCTAATTCGAATATGACCTGATCTCATAATCTGCACCTTTATAGACTATCTAAACATTGAAGACGAATTAGGATCGCTCACGATGTTTGCTGCCCGACAGGTTACCCGCACCGCCCCGCGCTTCGCTGCGCAGCTGCGCACTCCTATGCAGCGCCGTTTTGCCAGCACCGCCGAAAACGAGTTCATCAGCGAGCGCCAACACATCAAGGAACACGCTCAAGGCACCACTGGTGAGTATTTATCCTCGGTTCCACCCATTGTGGCCTTGGTCCAGCTTCTTACTGTACATTTAGAGCTCTGGAAGAAGATTTCTCTCTAGTATGTCCACCGGCGGTTCTCGATATCGCGAATTTCTATGCCGTTATTAGCGCCGGATGAGGGAGAAAGCAGCCGATTGCGCCGAAGTTGTTTGGATGGGCTGTAGAAGGCTGACAAAATTAAAAGCGCCGTTGTTCCTGCCCTTGCTGTCGCTGGAGCCAACGCCTACTGGCTGTGGACTGAGCACTGGGAGCACTGGAACCACCTCCCTCCTCTGCCAGAGCGCACCGAGTATCCCTACCAGAACATCCGCACAAAGAACTTCCAGTGGGGCGATGGTGACAAGGTGAGTCGACATTCTATGAGCTATTCAATGGATCATATGCTAACCTTTCTCATAGACTCTCTTGTAAGTTCTGTTAGCTCTTGCCTCAATAGAGCAATCCCTTTCTATATTCAACAATTTACCTTTAATCTATTTAGAGCGAGAATGGTCTGCTAACTAGATGAAAAAGCTGGAACGAGGACGTCAACTACCACAACCATGACAAGACCAAATAAAGTTGGCGAATGGAAATAAGCTTGGGTCAAGGGTTCCTGGAAGAATACTGCTGGTAGTTGTGGACCACTCCTTTGGAGCGTGAATCCACTATCTCATGGCTTGAAGGGCGACAACTGTATCCTTCCAAGCTGAGCTTAGACTTTGCAATGTATCTATATCATCTTTCTGAATCCCTGCCTTTGTGTACAACTCTGGGTGTCGTTTATTGGTGCAGGAAGTCATAGAGGCCATCGTCATAGCGGCCATTTACGAGTAGATAGTAAGCCTCTCAAAACTAGGCGAATTGAGACGCGGTAGGGTTTGTCCCGTTTGACATCGGCTCTTCGCTTTAGAATTTACCATCTATCTCAATTGTTATGGACCTGCAACGTATGTCGCATATCTCAAGCTCCAGTCAACTCATGCCATACTTTGCTATGCGCAGGTATGAGCGGCCGCAAATTTCTCCGAAGAAATTCCGACCACAATGTTCTGCTGCTGTGGTCCAAACTCGGTAGCGACAACAATTATGCCCAAGATGTAGTTGAAGTTACCTAAGCCACTAAGACATCGAAAAAGAGAGGCCTACCGAGTAAGGTAGGCAGGCACTCGGCTATGAAGACTGCAGGAAAGATCTGACCCGAGACTGCCTTCATCTATTCACCCCTGTTCTTTTCTTCCCACTTACCTATACCCCAGCATTTACCCAAATCCTCAGAGCCTACTAGACTAAGGCAATTGGCCAGCTGAAATATGGAGAAGGCCTGAACTTTACACGCCGGAATCTGTATTCCCTGAGAGACCGACAGTGCTTAGTGATTGCTGGCGAATTTTTCACATTTACCCCCAGGTAGACCCAGCTTTCTCAAGGTGAAGATGGCGCGCTATCTCACGCCAGCCAAGATTGGCCTCCTCGTTCTAACCGAGCTATACGTGGAAGAAGCAGTCCCCAGCGATGCAATCGTGCCAGTTCTGTCATTCATTGCGTGTCACGCCATGGGCTATGATCCAAATGGACCCTCCACAAGCCAAGCAGCAAGATGGACAAAGGCTGAGCGCGCTGTGAGCCTGGTGATTTCGATCAAGGACTTCGAGAAGCTGCTCAGCAGCTATCCATTTCTGATGGGCCTGCCCGGGAAGAGACTGTGGGATCAGTTTCTCAATAAGCTGTGGGGAATTGACTCGCTCCACGCCCTTGGAGAGTTTTTCGAGCATCTTTCGTGGACGCTGTCTAGAACAAAAGAAGAGCTTCGCCGGGAAGGGCTCGATCCTGATGAGCCCGAACTGGGCGTCAAACTCACCAACAACTCTCCTCTCGGCGCTTTCGTCCGCAGAGCCCGCCTCGAATACCAACGCTTGCGGTTTCACGACTGCACCGAGCTATGGAAAGACTTTGTCCGGTATCGACAGCCAACATCCCACTATCAGAAGCGGAGGAATCCAGATTTCAGCCGATACAGTTTCGATCAGGTGTTGCAGCATGGAGAACTGGAAGACTGGGATGTTGACAAAGTTGCAAGCCTGGCGTCGGTGGCGTATGGAGACATGTTGACAGGGGACCGGACTGGGGGCCTCCCTGTCAGCATAGATGACGTTGAAAACTTACTCGACTTTCAGATCGAGCAAATGCAGAGTAAGTCATCCTTTGAGAGGGCTCTTCACCACCTTCGCTATGAGGAGCTTGAGCTAACTGTCAAATTGGGAAAGAATACGGTAACCGGATCCCACTAGAGATTCGACATCAGTTTCATGATCTCCTCAATGACAGCTTCTTGGTTCCCAGCCTTACGCATTACATCACGTAAGTACAAGTTTCCAGTCATGCATTTCCACTACATACTATACTTTGGTGCTGTGCTGAGATTGGACAAAGCTTTCTCGACGCTTGGAGAGCCGGTGATTATCCCACCGCGTTCGACTTTCTGCATAGATATTTTGACTATACAATGCAGCATCGTGATCGACTCTTCTATCAATATGCGTTGATGAACCTAGCTGTTTTACAAGCCGACTTTGGCTGTTATAAAGAAGCCATAACGGCCATGCTTGAAACAGTGTCCACAGCAAGAGAAAACAGAGATATGACTTGCCTCAATTTCTCTTTGAACTGGTTGTATCATTTTGGACAAGCACACCCAGATCTCGTTCGTGATCTACAAGCGGATAACCTTCTCGGCACAAGCAAAGAGACACTAACCTTCCTCCGAGTAAAAGCTAGGGAAGCCGGAATGTGGACTCTCTGGAGCTCCGTGCTCTTAAGCGAGGCCAAACTTTGTCTCATCAACGGCGACAGTGTAGCCACCGCTCTAGAATACATGGTACGAAGTTCGCAGATTATTGTGGAAAAGAATATGAAGGGCATGTTCGGAGCACAGCTCGCCTTATACTCGTCCCTCTGGAACAGACTTGGCCTCAGTCACCTCACCACTGTATCATGTGAGATCTTCTTAAGGTGCCATACATGCCATTCTATGTTTGATGATGAGCTCAAGATGATCAGTCGTTTTTCGTTTGCACTTTTAGAGCAGGGAAAATATCGCGAAGCTATGAAGATCTTAGACAAGGCTGATGAGAACTCACGGCGGTCGTGGAAGCCCAATCAGTACTGGTTCAAGTATAGGGGTGTCATACAGCTCAAGAGAGATTTACATCATAACAACTTGGACGGTGCAGAGCAGCTCTTGAGTCAGTTTCTGCAGACTAAAGGGGACGACTTCGAGCCCGATCTCGCTTTAGTAATTGATACCGCCCACATAGATTATTTGACTCGTCGCGGAGACTTGTCATCAGCCGCCGAGAAAGTCGATCAGATGATTACGGAACTTAGAGACGAGAATAGAGATATAAGTCTACGAGTCAGAGCCCTTCTCATCAAGGCTTCGCTCCTAGATAAATGTGGGCGGCCCCAGCGTGCTTTTTCCATTGCCCTACGTGCGGCAAACCTATCTCTGCGCGCGCGGCTGATGTCTCTGCTATGGGCTGCAATTGGCGCAATATCAAATATCTTGGTCTCCATGAATGAATTCGAAGCCGCAATGCAGCTACTCACAGCCGTATTACCGCGAAGCCTGGAATGCGACTCTCCAACCCTCACGGCAAGACTATATTCATATTTCGCTGATGCCTGTATGGGGTTAGCCGGACAATGTGAAGGCAATGGCGTTGCCGGACAAGGAGAAGAAGCACCAGAGCAGGATCAGGAAACTAAAGAGACTGAGTCGCCCAAGTCGGTCATTCAACGCCGTGACGAATACCTCACAAGAGCGGCAATGGCGGTCCAGAGTGCTTTTGATGAGTATTCTAGCATTGAAGATATCAATAGTCAATGCGAGATGATGGCAAAGAAGGCTGTAATTATGAAGGTGCTGGGCGACATGGTCCTTGCTGCGGATTACGCCGCAGCTTATGCTGGGTTGAAGAAGAAAGCTGAATCTCTGAGTTTAAACGGAGGAGACACTACATAGATGGCATCTTTGGGAGAGACTAGTAATCGAATACAATGTGGCGGAATACAGTAGATGCACTTTGAGGCTGCGCTGCGCATAACCTAGACTAGGTACTTGATAAAAGAATAGATTGGTGACATACAGAATCACATCCCCAAGATACACAACGACAAGATATCTAGGTATTTGGAAGAGAGTATAATAACAACTAGCCAATATCAAAATTTTGACCAAACTTGGAGGTAGGAGAAGAGGTCGCTCTCTATTCCTCTTGGTACGAAATCTTCCGCATTTCGCCAAGCCGGTGTCTTGCAGAAGCAAGCGCGTTTTCCAATTGAAGAATTTCGACCTAGACAAAGAATCGTTTTGGTTAGATCATGTCCCGACAATATTAAAAATCAATCAAGGGGTATTGAAGAAAACTCACCTGTTGCTCCATCTCGCGAACCTTGAACTCGTGTGCCCCGAGTTTGGAGTAATCCACTTGATCCTCTTCTTGGCTTCGTTCGCGTATCATGTCCTGAACCTGGCGAACAAGCGATCGGCAGGCTGATCCGACAGCTTTGCTGGCTTGCTCCAAACGATCCTGGCTCTTAGACATGAAGCCGGCCTTGACACGACTGGCTGCCACTAACTGTGCCGTCGACGCTGCAACATCGTTGGATGCCACAATCAATTGTTCGGGGCTGTTACGGTTGGACAGTACTCCATCTGCCGTCTCGATCAAGGTATTGGTTGACGAAGCGACTGCTTTGGCCGCCGATATTAGGCCCTCTGTCCACCGGTTGTTCTTCTTGTAGAAGGCTGTGCGTGAAGACGACCCTCGTCCGGCTTGTACGATTTCCTGCTGCGTTACTGTTGCTGCGCGAATGAGCTCTCCGATGGCCGTTGTGATGGCTGCCGCGGCATCCAAGATTGAGTCATGCACCTTGACTTCGTATGTAGTATACCCATCGCGAGGCTTGTTCTTCAGTTTAGCAAGTCGAGCCGCGGCCGCCGCAATGGCGTCGGCTGCTTTACTCAACTCCGCATCGACCAAGTCTCCGAGATCTCCCTTGTTGTTCATCAGTTTACCAAAGCCAGGAGCTAGGCCCTCTACTAGCTTGTTGAGCTTCTGCAGCTTAATCTGTACATCATTATTGCTGTTGATGACCACATCCGTCTTCTGGAGTGGTTCCATCCCTTCGAGGCGGAAGCTCTGCAAGCCCCTGAAAAATTGCACTGTAGACTGGGCTGACTGCCTTGCACCTTGCATCAGCGCATCGGCCTTCTTCTCGTCTGTCGCCAGGCGCACTACACCCTTGGTGTTGCTGCACACATCCGCAACCGCCCCGGCAAACACGTTAATGGCCTTGATTAACTCCGAGTGTGTGCTGTTGGGTCCATCGGCAATAAAATTGTTGAAGGCGGTAGCGAATTCCATTGCACTCCCAGACGCCTTCTCAATCTGAGATAGCACATATGACGGCGAGGCGTTTTGGTTACCCGCTTGCATAGATGAATCCAGCTCGTAGAGAGCATCGTCGACTCGCGAGACACCAGCCTGCAACACTGAATCAATAACGTCGTTAATCTTATCCAGGTTTGACAAGATCAAGGCATCGATTTGGCCATCGAGCGCATGATCGGTCTCTCCCTGGTTCTGCTTTAGTTCGCTCAGTTCGATGAGTGTCTGGTCCATGCCCGCTTTATACACCTCGAGCTCTTCTTCTTTCTCGCGTAGGAGTTGCTCGAGATCAGAGTCGCCGTTTCGAATCTTGCTCTGTGCCTCTTCCAGGGCTCGCGACTTGTTCCGGAGCGCCTCTTCAAGGTCGCTCATCTCGCGGTTATACTTGGAAAGCATCGTGGAGAGCTCGTTGCCCTTGCTACGTTCGAGATTGTCCGCTCGATCTTGCGCCATACGCAACTCTCGCTTTAGCTTCTCTACTTCGTCTTTGCTGCTACCACTAGCTCGATCCTTGTCGTGAAGGGCTCGATCGCGCTCCCGAATCATATCAGCCAACTCAAGGTTCTTTGTCTTGATCTCTCTCTCCAATTTTTCACGTTTTTCGATGGCTTCCTGGGCGCTTGCTGCCTTCAGCTGTACCGCCTTGAATTTTTGCAATAAATCCAGGTGTTCATGCCGAAGCTGAGAGTATAGCTTCGCGAGAGATTCGTACTTTGATCTCCATGTATTGACCTGTTCTTGCAGTGCTTTGATTTGATCGTCTTTGCTGCCCATCTGTTGCCCATAGCTGTTTTGGATTTGCATGAGCTCTCCCTCGAGGGCTTTGACACGCTGATCATACTGCTGCAGCATCAGCTGGTCGCGTTCGTATTGGGCCCGCGCGTTGAGATTCTCCCGTTCAAGTTCAGCTAGACGGCCTTGGGTTTGCCACTGAGCTTGCTGGGCAAGGAGTGCCTCCTGCTCTCGTTGCTGCTGTTCCATCAAACGTCGTTGCTGCTCTTCAAAATCGCGCTGTGCCTGTTGTTGGGCTTGCTGCTGCGCCAAGAGAGCTGCCCGCTGCCGTTCTTCGAGAACTCGCTGTTGTTCTTCATATTCACGGTTTTGGCGATCCAGTTCGCTCTTCCAGAATTCAGAGATCTCGTCTGGTTCATCCGATTTTGGCGCAGGAGCAGGGGATGGCTGTCTTTCAATTTCCTGCTTCGGTCTGGCAGGCAGGGCTGGAGCTTCGTCATCGCCAGCGAGAAGATTCGGCGGATCCTGTGGCAACTTGGGGATTGTGATAAGGCTTGTCAAATATCGCAGATTGGAGCATTCGTAGTAGAATTTGACAAGTCGGTAATGCTGGGCGTCATATCGCTGCCGAAGGGGCTGCAGTGCATCATCATCGCCAGTGACTGTGCGTCTAGATTAGCACCGATCCTACAGAGGTGGAGGGGCAATGCTCGAGGAGTAATTACTTGAGTGCATGGCGCGCAACATGCTAGTAATGAATTTGTAAATTCCATAGCTCTCCTGGACCAGTGGCACCAGGGCCGCGATCCGACACTCGTTGTTCCCGACGTTTCTAAAGTGCGAAAAGATCAATTTCTGGAATTGCTCTATCTTGTCTTGTAGCACCATCAGATCAGAGATGGTCTCGTATCCCTCATTTGGGTCGTTGATCGCTTTGAGGCTGAGATATTCCTCATACTCGAAAGTACCATTAAACTCCGGGTGTTGGTGGTGGAAAGACAGCTTCGCAAGAAGGTAGTATACGTATTCTCGGATCAAAGGCGCATATCCGCGGACTCCTTCTCCACTCATTCCACGGTTCAGGGAGTCAATCCATGAGCGATTGGCCATTGCTTCTTTCAAAGCTGAGGGATGGCCTTCTTGCAGGACCTTGTGGACGGTGATCAGAGCTTTGAATGTCTGGACCTCGTCGGCAAGAATGGGTTGGCTGCACTCAGTTGAAGACGACCACATCAGCAGCCGAACGTATAGAAATGGAGGGGATGTCATGTCAACCTACACCTTCATACCCGCCCAGAAGGACTGTGAAGACCTATGGTCCCAGGTGTATACGATACAGGATCGTACATGCTTGCGTTTGGGAGAGATTTCATCGGGATTGGTGGCCTTTTTTATGCTAACGGCAAGCTCCTGATCGGTTCTAGTTGATTTGGTGTGCAAAGGTAAGCGGGTGTCGCCATTGATGGTCTGATTTTTTTTGATTCAAGGAAGGGATATCACGAACTTCGTATGCTCGGTCGTGCGTATGGAAGCCATGGTGGGCGAAATACAGCCCAGGCGAGGCAGCGACGAAGCTTGGATAGGAGGCACACGATAGCGCAGTCGCAGAGCGCGCACTCAAGGCGCAGTATGCACGGTAATGTCTCGCGGAGAGGTCGGGATTTGTTGGATCCTTTGGTAGGAGAAGTGCGATTTCGTCGGGAAGATGAGGCTGGGGGTTAAATCTCCTCCGCACGGTTGGAGAGCACTTGTTGCCAGCGGGAGGATAGGAAGGCGATGGCATAGAAGCTAAGCTGCAGCCGGGGAACGGGCAAGCATCGTCACCATGTGGGGCGCAGTAATTACCTGGGCAATCAAGCGGTGTTAAAATGATCCGCCATTTTTGCTGCCGTACAATTACATAATCCCTGGATCAATCAAACTGCCTCTAGGGTACGGAGTAATATAGGGGAGATCTCCAGACAGGTATTGCTAGAGGTGTTCTTGGATAGTGGCTGGGATGCTGGGATACTTTGTGAATTAGTAGTATATGATTAATTTTTTATATTGCTTTACAGCAGTGTTGTCAGAGACCCATACCTGAGTCGTACGGAAGTGTCAACATTTGGTGAAATGAGACCGCATGGGAGTGTATAAATTAAACACAGAACTAAGCGCAATCAAGAAATTATACACGAAGTCAAAAGTCACGGGCAGCAGTGGTAACAACATTCACTCGTTCTTTCAATATGATTCCTAATAGCAATCATCTTTTGCAAGTCGTCGGTTCAAATGAGCGAAATTATTAGAGGCAGTCAAAATAGATCACTCTATAGAGGCACCACTAGTATAGCAAGAGGTAGATATCTCAAATTGCATCACTACTATGTAGGTACGAAATTAGCCATTACTTTGAGCGAACATTGCATGATCATTCGATCCTCATTACGATATGTACTTGAATTGGGTGAGCTCGAAACTTCAGCGTAATAATTTGAAAGGACAAGTTCGTTATTGATCAAGGAAATTCAACGTTTGTCATGGAAAACATCCAGTATATTTCGCCAAGGGTTTTGTTTTTAGCTTCAGCGCTCAACGTATCCGAAAACCAGACACCTAGGTATTATATATGGGAGACACCGCACAAGCCGTAGAAACTATGGGGATACTCTCCTCCTCTAATCAGGAGTGGCCACTGAGTAAAAATGCACTTTTGTCGATGTCATATTTTCTCATTTCCTATGAACATCAAATAGAAAAAAATGCAGACCTTGGTCACATGCTGAGTTCTTTCCCATCCGAACGCAACACCATAAGAAAAACCGAAGCGAGCACCACACCAACCCTTCCCTTAGATTGTAGTTTCGTATGGCAGAGGAGTGACAGTCTCAGGAGGGTTGTCGGTCAGAGAGACCGTGTGGGCTTCCCGGGGGAGAGCGGGCTGTCGCTTGACCTGAACAGTCACCCCGTCGGCTCTGGCCTGCTTCTTGGCCTCGGCGTTGGCCTTGACTCGCTTGATGAAGTCCTCACGAGATCGGGAGGGCTGGATGTGCTCGATTCGGACGTTGATGCGCTTCTCGATGTAGCGGTGCTTGACCTTCTTGTAGACGATGACGCCGACAGAGCTCTTGGTGACGTTGTAAATGACACCAGTCTTGCCGTGGTAGACCTTGAAGGGCATGCTGTACAACAATGTTAGTTCCCATGTGCTTTTCCATCTCGATATCCAACGTCGTTTCCTTACCCCTTCTGGACGGCACCGTTGACCTTGATGTCGACAATGTCACCGACACTGAATAAATGTTAGCCAATCCCCAGCCCCATGTCGATATTTTCCTCTTGCTCGGATTCTACTCACTGGTACACCTTCAGGTAGGTGTTCAGGGCGATCATGCCCTTCTGGCGAAAGTCCCTGCTGAAGGCATACTACATATTCGTTAGCAACGAATAGATTCATATCATCGCAGGGAGGATAGACCAACTCGAGTGCCCGCTCGCTTTCCGTAAGAGTGACCCATCGCGCCTTAATTGCCGTCGATTTTTCGTTCGAAGATTGACGAAGATGGAGGTGAAGCTTTGCTAGTTTGGCGTGGTGAATTTGCGCACGCCGTGTGGGAGCGAATATGCTTAGATAATCCACTTATTTTTTTTTCGCTCCGCCGTGGTGATAGGGCAATTGTGGGAATTGGCGGGCGTGCGCAGCGAAACCCGCCTTAGGGTTTGCAGCTAGTGCATCACGTGCATAATTTGCAACGCCAAATTTCCTATCCACACAACCTTGACGACTTTCGAGATCACCTGCGGAAAAGTTCACCAGTAGCCACCATCTCGGGAAGCAAGTCAAGTGAGTGTTGGATGCTCAATTCTGGCAACTCAAGCCGTGATATCTGACCGCATACAGAATGGCCCCTCGTGCGCATTCCAAGACCTCGCGTGTCCCTCGCAGACCCTTCGAGTCTGCTCGTCTGTCAGTATCACCGGCCACTGAACTAGAGCATGGCTCTGTTTAAGTCGACTGTGACAAAGAAACTGACATCTTATTTCTGATCAGGGACTCTGAGCTGAAGCTCGTCGGAGAGTATGGCCTGCGAAACAAGCGTGAGGTCTGGCGAGTCGGTTTGACTCTGTCCAAGATTCGTCGTGCTGCCCGGTATGTCGATGCTGAATTGAATCACCTCATCCGACACTTGCCAAGTTCAAAAACTAACTGCAACATCCTGCAGTCAACTTCTCACCCTCGACGAGAAGGACCCCAAGCGACTTTTCGAAGGCAATGCCCTGATTCGACGTCTTGTCCGTGTCGGTGTCCTCGACGAGTCTCGCATGAAGCTCGATTACGTCCTGGCCCTGAAGATTGAGGATTTCTTGGAGCGCCGCCTGCAGACCTGTGTCTACAAGCTTGGTCTTGCCAAGTCCATCCACCACGCCCGTGTTCTGATTCGCCAGCGCCACATCCGTGTTGGCAAGCAGATCGTCAATGTCCCCTCCTTCATTGTCCGTCTCGACTCCCAGAAGCACATCGACTTCGCCCTGACCTCACCATTCGGCAGCGGCCGTGCTGGTCGTGTCCGCAGAAAGAAGGCCAAGGCCGCCGAGAAGGGCGAGGATGGCGAGGAGGAAGAGGATGACGAGTAGATGCATCACAACAGGTGTTAATGACTCCTCCTGCATACTAGTTTGATCGAGGGATATCACAAGCAGGGAAAACAGGTTTCTCTTCCTAGCTTTCGGCGTTGGCCAAAGGATAAAAATGGAATGATTTAAACAAAAACATGAAAGCGTAATTGCATATGGGATTTAAAGTGCTTCCATGACCCAAATTGTGATACTTTCATTGAGAAGACGTGTCGGAGCTGTGTCCAATTATTATTGCTGTGGTAGAGGATTGTCTGCGTAAAAACAAACACGTCGAGTGTTTTCACTTCATTATATGTAGGTATGTACGAGGCGAATATCTTTTAGCTTAACAGCTCGTCTCTACCTAGTAGGTTTGCCATCGGATCCTGAGCAACAGTCCTCTTCCGACGGTATTCATCCATCTCGGCCTCTGATACTCCGTTTAACATCTCTTCTTGCGTACGCTTCCTGCTTCTCGTATCCTTCAGAGTCGTTCCTAATTCAGCCTCTTCGCTCTCTCCAGGTAATGATTCGGTCTCACGTTCCGTCATGGGGGCTCCAAACCGTTGGCGCTCAGCAGCTTCCCATGCTTCCTTGCCTTCCTCACCGGTACAGTAGCTGTTCTTGATGAAAGAGTGACAACATGCATAACCCCATTTGAAATTTGACCACCAGCTACCCCAAACTGATGTATGGTTGTTGATCAACACATCTTCTGCGTATTTGGATTTCACGCCCCTTAGCGGCGCACCCTTGATGAGGCCTGCCTCGTCGTACTCAACAAATGTCTCGGATTCTGACATAGCCATATTGCGCAGCGCGGCAGGCATTGCTTTATGCGCGTCGCCCCCGTATTTTTCCAACAATTCTCGTTCACGTTCAATACGCCTTTCTTCCGCCTCATCCGCCTGCTTCTTGCGATAAAACGCACCGGCCGTTGGGTTCGCCTGTAAATGCTGGGTGGTATCTCCGCTCTTTTCCTGGGCTTCCCATGCATATCTTTGCGCCTTCTCAAATTCGCCGGCATCTCCCGAGGATCGCATGAACCCTTCTTCCGCAAATAAGTCGGCTGCTTTATCGGCTGTTGCGCCAGAGTTGACGAGTGCTCTGGTTTTAGGATCGTATTTCGCAGATTCAAGATCGAGATTCAGTAGATACTTGGCGGTGTCTTCTCGTATCCGAAGCTGTCTTGTAGCTGTGCTTTGGTGCTTGCTCATGTCGTTTTCTTCTGCGTACTTATCACCGTCATCCTTTGCCTCTTCATCATCGTCATCATCATTGCCGGCTATCGCATTCTTCGCTTGCTTCCGTAGCTCCTCCATTTCATTGAAGTCGTCCACCACTCTGCGATACTCCCTAGCGTCGTAGCCATTCCAACGATCTCGTTTTGCATCCCATCCCAGCTTGACATCTTGAACGACTTCGTCAGCCTGGATGTCCTTGCCCGTCCATTTCGCGCCTTTCGCCCTTGGCCGGCTTAGGCAGTCTTTGGCTTTGTGGGTCATTGATCCGCAGTTCTCACACGCGCCTTTTCGGTACTTCGTTGCCGCTGGCCCAGCCTTTTTCCCGCGATCGTACCATTGCGCCTTTTCGTTTTTCTCTTCTCGACGCTGATGCTTCAGGTAGTCATTGTCGTCGTCACCTTCTTCCCCAGCATAGAAAGGCCGTTTACTGATGAAGGATGGAATATATATGTTTTCCTCTTTTGAGGCTGCGCCTGTTTGAGGCTTCCGAGGGGGCGGCATGGTCGCTTTGGATGTGATATATGAGACAATAGCGAGAAGTATTTGCTTTAATAGCTGCAAGTCAAAGGTTTAGAAAGATGCGCAATAGATTGCCTCCTTGAGGCAGCGCGATGAAATATGAAATGGAGATCTTTGCGGACAGGCACTGCGCTGCCTCCAGGCGCTAAGGCTAGATAGATTACTCCGTACCTATGGCATGTTCCATGGCTCTTTATCTGCACGTGATCACGCGATGAAGAGCCCCACCAATGACGCGATCCAGACACGCCCACGCCATCTAGACCTACTAACTAAGGTAGGACTGCTTCTATCTGCTTTACCAGTAAAGAGGCAGGGCATCTTATCTTCCGGCCTTCTCCCAAGCTTGTTCCAAATGCAATCTTATGTCTCTAGGCGCAGCGAAGTATGGACTCGTTCCGCGTGCGCCTGAACTGTATCGATCATTATCAAGCTCTGCCCAGCCGCCATGATCCGCCACTTCGCAACGATGTTCAGTCGCCCCCGCCCTTGAAGGCCACAAAGGTGCCTGTTATTCGTATATTCGGATCGACGGAGTTCGGCCAGAAAGTATGCGCCCATGTCCATGGAGTGTTTCCTTATTTGTATGTGGAGTATGATGGGGATTTGAACCAGGATGCAGGTGAGCTGTGCAGCAAAGCGTGAAGTTGTGATCGTGAATATCTTGTTAAAGGAACCATCGATAGTTGGGTCATTTGTATACCGATTGCATCTTTCTATCGACCACGCGCTTGGTATAAGCTATCGACAAGATCAAAATAGAGACAAGGCGAAGTTTGTGGCACGTATCACACTTGTGAAAGGCACACCGTTCTATGGGTACTCTGTCGGGTATAGATTCTTTCTCAAGATTTACATGTTCAATCCTGGTGTGATGACCAGGCTAGCAGATCTGCTGCAGCAAGGTGTTATCATGAAACGGAAGTTTCAGCCGTACGAAGCCCATCTCCAGTACCTTCTTCAGTTCATGATTGACTACAACCTATACGGCTGTGATTTCGTCGAATCATCTCAAACCTACTTTAGATCTCCGATCCCCGCAAGTGGAACCAGTACCACGTCTTCGCAACTTCTTTGGAATATTCAGACTGTTCCTAAATCTTCCATCACGGATGATCTCGCATTGCCCCGAGAAAGCTATTGTTCAATCGAAGTCGACATCGCCGCCCAGAACATCACCAATAGGAAAAAAGTTAGAGAGCGCTTGCTCCATCACGACTTTACTGAGTTTCTAAAACCTCCAACGGACGATATTAGACTGGTGTCTAGTATGGCTGGGCTTTGGAAAACTGAGGCACGAAGGCGCCAACGCCAATTGTTACCAGGCCAAACGCATGTCGAGCATACGGCGTCCTCTTTTCCCCGCGACGCTTTTGTGTCGATGTCGGCTGACTCTCGATCATCCCAACCCCAGGCATGGATTCATGAGGGAGAATACCGCCGAAAAGTGGAAGATTTAGTTGCTAAAGAAAAAGACCAATGCCATGGACCGGGGCTTGATCTGAAAACATTTTTGAAGCCTATGCACTCTGAAATTTCCATCAAGACTGCTTTACAATCTGTTGAAGATTTGCATCCGTCTAAGCTCTTGCCCTTACTTGGGCTTTCATTAAGCCTGAAGCAGCTAGACGAAGATCCCGATGGCAGTATTGTGGTCGATGAACTGAAACTATCTCAAGTGGGAGAAGATGACCTGCTCGGAATATATTCGGATGACATGGAGACAGGCCAAGAAACTGGCCGAAACCATGATGATGCGGCAGTAGAGAGCACAAAGCACGTAACGAGTAAAGGCGTCTTAGCTCAGTCGTCGAACATCGAAACTATGAATTTCAGAAGACGGATCGTTGGAATCGGCCAAAGCGGTCTCATAAACGGCGAGCTTCCTCGAATTCCCATATCGGCCAGGTTGGTTGAAGCAGCGCAACGCAACCGACTTACCTTCAGAAACGGTAAAACGGCTGTGGGGGGTCAAAAGACAAAAGTGATTCGTAAACGGACAGCATCATGGTCGTCAAATGACGAGTCTACTAAGAGGGCCAAGTATGATGTTTCATATGAAGATGAACCTCCCTCCCATTTGACAGGTACAAACAAATCTATGTCCTATTGCGAATCTCAGTCGGATATCTTAAAATCAATCGGCCCTTCAGGATCACCGCCTCTTATCGTCGAAGGAGAAAAAAACAAAACCTTAGGTCATGCCGTAACCTATGCTGTTCGTCCGCCCTCTATGGCTGAACTTACCTTGAGGAAGGATCACCGCTTCTCATCTAGTATCATATACCAAGATGCTTTCTACAGCAGAGAAGCTGATCTTCCGATGCAACGACGAGAATATGCCGGTAGGGAGTTCCGATTAATCAGCAATACTCTTCCCTTTTTGAATGACTTTGATCCCACCGGAGGACTTTCACCATACGGAAGCTCCGATCTCGATATGTGTCTTTCTGATGGGGCACTTAGGAAACAAGATGATCAGAGGTTGAGGAGAGCATGTTCATGGAGAAGCTGGGAGATTGCACCACTCCCTCCTTCCTATGAGGAGGTTAATAATTGGTCCACTCAGAGCGGCAAGGTCGACACAACTAGCAGTACGACAACTAGGCGGACTTCAGGTCGTCCACTGCTCTCTCAGATTGATGGCCCTACACAAAGGGCCAAATATGATTTTAAATATAGCCAAAAGCAGCCCTCGAAAGCTGTGCCACACGAAGCTCAATATATGAGCATAATGAGCCTTGAAGTTCATGTGAATACAAGGGGGAATTTTGTCCCCAACCCAGAAGAAGACGAAGTCCAATGTATCTTTTGGCACTGGAAAGATGACGAGGCAATAGCAAGTACTGATTTAGAAACACCAGCAATGTCCAAATCCGGTATTCTGGTCCTCTCAGCCGATGGCGCCCTGGCTGATCGAATAAGGTATGCAGTACCTGACGAAGTCATCCACGAGTCCTCAGAGCTGGATTTACTCAATCGCATGGTTGAGATAGTCAGAGACTATGACCCAGACGTGCTGACCGGCTACGAAGTCCATGGAAGTTCATGGGGCTATCTCATTGAACGGGCAAGGCTGAAATACGACTACGATCTTTGCAATGAATTTTCTCGAATGAAAGCCCAATCAAAAGGTCGATTTGGGAAAGACAGCGACCAGTGGGGGTTCAACACAACATCAACGATTCGAATTACGGGAAGACATATGATTAATATATGGAGGGCAATGCGTAGCGAAGTAAATCTTCTCCAATATACCATGGAAAACGTTGTATGGCATCTTTTGCATCGTCGAATACCACACTATCCATGGAGGTATCTCACATCCTGGCTCCAAAGCGGCAAGGGACGGGATTTAAACAGAGTTTTAAGATACTATCGAACACGGTCTAGGTTAGACTTGGACATTCTCGAGTCCAACGAGTTAATCTCGAGAACTAGCGAACAAGCAAGGCTTCTAGGCGTCGACTTCTTTTCCGTATTCTCTCGCGGCTCACAATTCAAAGTCGAGTCCATCATGTTTAGGATTGCCAAACCAGAAAATTTTATGCTGGTTTCCCCCAGCCGGAAGCAAGTTGGGCAGCAGAATGCACTTGAGTGTCTACCACTAGTAATGGAGCCCCAGAGCTCATTCTACAGCAGCCCTCTTGTTGTGTTGGATTTCCAAAGTCTTTACCCCAGCGTCATGATTGCTTATAACTATTGCTACTCGACATTCTTAGGACGAATCACAGATTGGCGAGGCAAGAGCAAGATGGGCTTCACCGAGTATAAACGACAAGACGGTTTGTTAACTTTGCTAGAAGATCACATCAACATTGCGCCGAATGGCATGATGTATGTGAAGTCCGAAGTTCGAAAAGCCTTGCTCGCCAAAATGCTAACCGAAATTTTGGAAACGAGAATAATGGTCAAGAGTGGCATGAAACAAGACCAAGATGACAAAACCCTTCAGCAGCTACTGAATAACCGACAGCTTGCGCTGAAATTGCTCGCCAATGTCACCTACGGTTATACTTCAGCTTCGTTCTCCGGGAGAATGCCTTGTTCAGAAATCGCAGACAGCATTGTGCAGACTGGTCGCGAGACCCTGGAAAGAGCTACGGCCTATATCCACTCCGTGGAGCGATGGGGCGCTGAAGTTGTCTATGGCGATACTGATAGTCTTTTCATTTACCTCAAAGGGCGTTCAAGGAATGAGGCATTCGCCATTGGCCAAGAGATTGCTCAGGCTATTACGGAAAGAAACCCAAAGCCAATAAAGCTCAAGTTTGAGAAAGTCTATCATCCATGCGTTTTGCTTGCCAAAAAGCGCTATGTCGGTTACAAGTACGAAACCAAGGATCAACTCAAGCCTGTATTTGACGCCAAAGGGATAGAGACTGTCCGCCGTGATGGAACCCCCGCAGAACAGAAGATTGAAGAGAAAGCTCTGAGATTACTGTTCGAGACGGCCGACTTGAGCCAAGTCAAAAAATACTTTCAAAAACAATGCAAAAAGGTAATGCGTGGCAAAGTATCAGTACAAGACTTTTGCTTTGCCAAAGAAGTCCGCCTTGGCTCCTATTCTGCGCATGGCCCAGCGCCTGCTGGAGCACTAGTCAGCGCAAGGAAGATGCTGCAAGATGCCAGAGCAGAGCCACAATACGGCGAACGCGTCCCGTATGTGGTGATCACTGGAGCGCCGGGTGCTAGGCTGATCGATCGGTGCGTTTCGCCAGAGGAGCTTCTCCGTAATCCTCATTGGCAGCTGGATGCAGACTACTACATATCCAAAAACATCATCCCTCCGTTGGAGCGAATATTCAGTCTTGTCGGCGCCAATGTGAGGCAGTGGTACGACGCAATGCCAAAAATACGGCGTATTCACCAAACAAAGGGGCTTGGGAGTAAGAAACGGACCTTGGAGGCATACATGCTGTCGGTACACTGTACGATTTGCAGGAGAAAAATTGCGAGCACTGCAGAGCTATCATTGTGCCGTTTCTGCTTTGCCAGAATGCCGGTCTCTTTGCTAGCGCTACAGGCAAAACTGACTGCTGCGGAACACAGGTACGATGAAACGCTACGCATTTGCCAGAGTTGTGAAGGCATTGGCCCTCTGGAAGAAGTTGGATGCGACAGTCATGATTGTCCTGTGTTCTGGACTCGCACTAAACTGAAGAACAAGATGCTCTATGAGCAGGCAGTAACCAACCCGGTAATTGATGGAATCAACGCCAAGATAAAGAGCTCCTCTTTGAACTGGTAATGGATAAGGCGTGATGTTTTATGATTCTCTTTCCTTTTACAATGGAGAAGCTTCATTTTGGTTATACATACTAGCGAATAAATAGTTGTTTGAAATAATCGGTATGCTACGAGATGAATATTTAAAATTTCTTGATGTTTGTCCCTTTCCCAAACGCCAGCGCTAATACAAAATACATAGTCCTTATCTAGCCTAAATGGTTGCCCTAGGCTTTGCGGCTAGTAAGTGACCTATCCGTTCTATTTCTTCTTGTACAAGTTCATCTATAACAAAGTATGCTCGACATCAAATTCTCTTGGTACTATCGACAATTGAGTCGAGACCTGAGTCGCCTAGGCACGGCCTACTGGATTCTAGTCGTCGTCCATCCATGCAGAGTATTCATCATCGTTCAATTCTGCAAAAGCTGATGGGCTAGATGGAGTTCGTCGGCCTGTTGTGGCAGAGATTCCTGTATCTGAATTTTTAGTCATGTTATCTGTGGAATCTGTAGCGGCAGAATCAATGCTGCTTGCAACATTGTTAATTTGCCGCTGTGCATCTGGGAAGTCTCGGTTCCAAAGTTCGGTCTGATGCGTCTCGCCTTCCATGGCAGGACTATTAGGCTGCGAATCATCTGGTGCGGCAACGACGAGGATATTTGGACTATACTCCTCTTGCAGTTGACTATCTTGTCTTCTTCTCCACGCTGCGGATTGGTGTCGCCTGGTCTGGTCTTCTTCAGCCGCAAGGGCAGCCTGTTCCTCTAGTACTAAACTTGGAGATCTCCGCTTCGATGTGGGAACAGGTCCTATTTTAGTACCCCCGTTTGTTGGCATTGGAAGCGGTGTCCCTGGCGGCGGAAGCGGTTGCCCTCGGCCCATGGGCTGGCTCAAATCGACGGGGACGCTTTTTTCATTGTTTCGCATGGCTTCCCTTTGCCTCTGGATAGCATTCCATCCCCACTGTCTTGCCTGGGCAGCCGCATTTGTGACTGCCGCCAAAGTATTTCTCTTTTGTGCCGTGTCACTTTCGATAGAACCATTCATCGTCGTACCAGAAGGATCTCGTTTTTGGAAAAGACCACGGCTAAAAGAGCCTGGCTGAGATTTCGCCGAGTTAGATGTAGACGTACGAGAGAGATCCGGTTCAGACCCGCCGACTGTTCCAGGGGATAAAGACATATTCTGTTGCGGTAGCTGCGGCAAGATCTTGGGGTCAACATCGCCGTCTGTGCCATAGTTGCCATGAAAGTCTTTGGAGGAGGAGGAAGAGCGTCTGGATGTGATGGTGGATTGCGACATCTTCCTAGATATTGGCAAAGGTGAAGCGTCCTGAGACCTAGACCGCAAAGCCGCAATGTGGTTCATGGCATAGTCTGGGGGGGATGTTGAGGGCTTGAATATATCAGCATGAGTCGTTTCAGTTCCGACAATCGGCTCAGTAGAAGTTTTAAAGCTCCTAGGAGAATGAACCGCAGTTGGAATGGTTATATCCACACTTGTTGATGACCCCAAAGTTGGTAGCATAGAATCCGCCTTTTCCAACTTGCTCTCAAGTGGGCTGGGTGTTGGTTCAAGGGATTCCATTGCCGGCATTGTTTGGCTCTTTTCGATGGGTTGGTTACTATCAGAGTGAAAACCAGAATCAAGGAGGTCTGGTATTTCCGCATCGCCGACTTGAGGCAAATGTTCGGCTGGCAGTGTAGGAGATTTGACGGCATCGTCCCCTTCAAATATTCCGCCTCTCCACTGTTTGTGTTCCGTGTTGAAGAAGGGTACATCATCCCAGAATGGCTGAACTAAGGTCTCAGCAAAGACTTCCTTGATGCGATTTTCTATCTGGCGAGTGATAACGGTATAGGTAATTTGTCTCGAGCTGACAATGGGCTCAATAGTCATCTCCATCTTTGGCATTGTCTGAAAGGAGACCCATATCCTGTTACTTGGAGGTGGCTTGATTTTAAATAAAGTATGGCCCTCGAGTCTCCGAAGAACCACGGCAAGAATCAAGTTCACCTCTCGAACTTTGAATCTTGCCCCTAAATCGATTCTTGCAGTGGCAGCAACCTCGATCCGAAAGCTGCCTGTATACTTCAAATCCGCTTCTACTACGCACTCGCCCTCAACGTTGAGGTCTCTGAGTTTCAGATTGGAAAGGTAAGGCGCAGCATCTCCAGTATCAATCTGTTGAATCTTGATATTGGTGAGAAACGAAGGTCGTTTGACGCGTGATATCTTTTTAGTGATTTTGTCGTTGATAAAAGTTTCCAAATCTCGGGTTCTGTACACTCCCAAGAAAACTCTGCCAATAAGTGCATTGATCCAACGCGAGTGTACTTGATCCTCCGATGAATGCAGCTTCTGCACTAATGAAATGATGGATTTGAGCTCAAATTGTTTAGGCAGTGGCGCAATGTCTTCGAAACCAAAGGTGTGCTGTTGATTTTTCAGCATGGCAAAGTAGAAATCTTCTTTGGCTGAGCAATTTTCCGAAAACAAATAGAATGGCCTGGATCCCTGATTATCCGACGAGTGTTGTTCCAGTTCATCGAGCTTTCGCGTCAGGGATATCGCATTTCGCTTGATGAATAGCTCCCCCTCCGGTGTGATGTCGCCGCCCGAGTATATGCCTATTCTATGATGCGCCAGAGAAATCACATGCCGTACTTCGAGCTGCTCCTCATCGTCGAATAGCATTAGATGGCCATGTCTGCAGCTCAGTTAGCGTATGAGCAATGTGCGGAGGAGAAAAATGCGGATGCGAACCTAAGCACCACGTAGAATACATTGCCTGCCTTCTTAGGCCTCTGGCTAACGCTGCTACTGTTGTCCATCGGGCTAGCAGCAGCTTTGCGGTCGAAGATACTCCTATACATCGTCTGATAGACGCTTGGGCTGGGGGGTGTCACTGTGGCTGAGCCGATAGGAGTCGAGCGCTCCACCGGTTTGGCATTGATGCCCATGGGAACATATTCACGGCAAACTGCGAAGTATCCTGCAGCGACATCGATATCGTTATTCGACCTCTTGGAATCGCTATTATTTCGTTGCCTCTTGGCTTCGTCGAGCGCTGTTGTGTCATCGCCGGGATGCACAATGTCGTCCTCGTCTTGGTCGTATGGGATGCCGAGAACGCGTCTATATGGCAAGTTGTAATATCCGAAGAGGAGCACAGATGCAAGGAGTAAAGGTATGAAGGTAATGCCGCCTATCAGGTAGGCCACCAGAATCGTCGTCCAAGCCGCCATGGCCAGAGAATGAACAAGCAACTCTGGACTTCGTCCGGGATGATCGCGGCCCGCTAGAAGACGGTCAAGGCGAAATAAACGCGATGCAAAAAGAAACAATCATTATGCTGCGCCGATGGAGAGTTGCGAGAATGCTTAGTTTAATCATAAGACTGCTAGCTTAGGTCTGGTATGGGAAGGTGAGCTGGCCAGATGATTGATGCGAGCCTTGTCAGCTACGTCATGTGATGAATAGCGCCCTGAGGTACAAAGGTACCTACGCGGCCCAGGGGTGTTTCTGCACAGAGGTTCTGTAAGAGGTAACTCCTCTGAAAGACGTAGGACAGATTTTGGTACCTTTTAAAAGGGCCTGAATTTCTTCCAGAGCACTTAACAAAGGTAATAACTTTCAGCGACTCTGTCCAGAACCACCCCTGGGCCGCGTAGGTAGTAACTAAAACTGACAGGCTCTTTTATTAGGTACCTGTATTTAAGACAAACCACAAAGACAATTCTTATAATGTCAGTACATACCAATGTAGAAAAAGCTGAAAGTGGAAGTGAGTGCGAGAATTACTCTATGAAATATCATCGTACTTTCAATATCTCGATCGAGTACCAACACAGCTACTATGCTCTTGGTGTTACCGACCTAGGTACATGTACCTATTGTATGGCAAAGGTAAGGTACCTACCTACCTCAAGGTTGGTAGCTTCTAAATTGTTTAGATAAGTTAGTAGGTACTGCTAGTTGTGCCGTGTATATATGAGCATTACTTTGGTGATTACCTAGTAGGTAGAGAACAGACAAAATGACAAAGATTGGAAAGAATAGGCGTTCATATATCACCTCGTTCTTATCCATCGTCAGGTGAGATATGTAGTATTAATAGGTGCCCCGGTTGCCGGCTTTGGTAGCGCCGCGCCAAGAGTGACTCCCCAGCGCGCAGAATTTTCCCTCGTCAGCAGCAATCTCACTACCCTTCTTAGCCATAAATTCGACATCTCTACAGAGTGCGAGCGCCAGATCGAATCTCGAACCAGGTTGCAGCTTTTTAGATCTGGATTTTATTTGTCTATCTTGTTCAAGATACAGTTATCCGCGTGTGCGCCGAATAAACAGCGAGAATCAAAATCCAAAATGGGCCAACCATCATTTGCCGCGTCCAACGCGATCATCTACGTTACCTATGGCTTCTTCCTGTACGTAAAACTCAAGTTTGCGGCTCGAACAGAAAACAAACAAAAAGAGAGAGTTACCAAAAATTCCGTGTAGTTTGGCTAACATGAGAATTCTAGAGTCATGGGCACAGGCATCGCCTGGAGGATGAGAAAGCAGCCCAACACGGACTTTCTCGCCGGCAACAGGACACAGACTGGTCAGAAACAAACAGATGGCGCCTTGGCGCTCTTTTTCCCCCTTTCCATGGCTCATGCAAACCCGGGTCTTGTGCTCGTCAAGCTAACTTGTCCATGTTTCCCGCAGCCTGGCCTCTGGCATTCAACTTCATCGCCTCGGGTGAGTCGTGCGCAAGAGCAATCTTGGCTCGGTAAATTGTCCTAGACAGACAGACTAGGATATCTGTGGAGCGGTAGCAGTAACGTTCAGCTATTGCAATTTTTCAGTTCATCTTGTCCGCGCCTGCGCATAGATGGGGCATGGGTGCGCAAGCGCAACCTTCTTAGCCAAGACAGATCGCAGGATAAGAGCTGCCTACCCCGACTGGTAGAGTCAATAGGTTCGTAACCCTCAAAAGCAATCTTCGTCCCTCTCCCCCTCTCTCCCCGGCGCTGTACATCTCGCTCTCTACTACTAACCACAGACAATTACGAGTAATGGAGGAGGAAGTAGAAGAAGAAAGAAAGGAGAGGAAGAGAGAACCAGAGAATTGAAAGATGTCCATCGTTGGGGACCAAGAGGGGGGGAGAGGATGCGGCTCACTACGGGCGCCGAGTTGAAGCAGCTTTGCAAGATCCAACCTCAGTCAGAAAAGATAGCTCTCATTATCCTTTGGAATGAGATGTGTTTTACTCTGCTCTTGCGGGAGATGTCGCGGCTGTGGCAACGAAGCTGAGATTGTACCGTGAATACTCGATCAAGTTAATGCTTGCGTGGGAAACGTGCTGCCGCTCCAGATCCCCTTTCCTTGGCCCTTACCCCCTTTTTGCTGGGTTATGTTTTGCTGACCTGCATAGCCCTGGGATCCGGTATCCTGTTTTCGTACCCGCAACTCGCAACTATTGCAGGTGTTCAGGGCGTTGTCGTTTACGCCTTGGCATCGGCGCTGCCTTTGCTCATCTTTGCCGCTCTGGGTCCCATACTCCGCCGCAAGTGTCCAGATGGGTTCGTTTTGACTGAGTGGACACGTGAACGATATGGCACGGTTGCTATGCTATATCTGAGTTTCATGACTCTGGTAACCTTGTTCTTGTACATGGTTGCCGAGCTTTCGGCCGTCGGACAAGTGGTCAATGCTCTAACAGGCCTTGACGGGCTCCCAGTTGTCATTGTGGAATGTGTGGTCACGACTATTTATACCTGTAAGTTGAGAGCCATATTTGTGATGTACATTATTAGTTGTAGCGATGATCATGGCTAACATGAGCGGTCTGCACAAGCTCTTGGTGGGTTCCGAATTTCCTTCTTGACAGACGTCATCCAAGGAGCCATGGTCGTCGGGCTCATCATCATCGCCACCATCACCATCGGAGTCAAAGCGGAAATTGACCGTGATCTCATCGATTCATCGGGGCTCACCAAGGCCAGCCTCGTGGGATGGCAGCTGGTGTACATCCTTCCTGTTGCCGTTCTGACAAACGATTTCTTCTTGTCCAACTTTTGGCTGCGTACCTTTTCATCCAAGACGGACAAGGACTTGTGGATCGGCGTTTCGGTTGCGACTATAGCAGTCCTGTGCATCCTCACTTTGGTTGGTGCCACAGGCCTCATCGCGGCGTGGACGGGTGCCTGGCCTGGAGAATCGGATATTGATGGCTCGCTTGCCTTCTTTGCGTTGCTCGAGCAGCTACCGAACTGGGTGGTGGGCATCGTTTTGGTCATGGTGGTCAGCTTGAGCGTCTCCGCATTCGACAGCTTGCAGTCGGCCATGATTTCGTCCGCGTCCAACGACTTGTTCCGCAACCGCCTGAACATCTGGATCATCCGAGTATTGGTTGTGCTTGTCATCATTCCCACGGTGGTGATTGCCCTCAAGGCGCCGTCTATCCTCCAAATCTTCCTCATCAGCGATCTTGCCTCGGCGGCAACCATTCCCCCGCTCTGCCTCGGCCTGATCGATGGCTTTTACTGGTGGCGCGGATTCGAAGTGGTGGTGGGAGGACTTGGCGGTATCCTGACCGTCTTTATTTACGGCACCATCTACTATGGCGATGCGAAGAGCGGTGGCGAACTCATCTTGCTCGAGCAGGGCCTCTACGAAGGAGATTGGGGGGCGTTCGGAGCCTTTGTAGCGGCCCCTGTGGGTGGTATCATCTGGGGCTTTATCGCCTTGGTGCTGAGGCTATCCGTGCAGTTTGTTCTGGCAAAGTCACGCGGAGAGCGCTTTGATGCTCTTGATCGCCCGATTGCCGATGCCGAGGCTGAGGAGGATGATGCCCAGCTCGTGACTGAGGTCCATGCCCCGGTTGCCGGCAAGTTCTTTTGAGCTGCTATACACGAGTGCTGGTTGAACTCGGAAGAGTGAACTCTATACTTGTATTATTTTCGGCAAGGTCATTAAAGAAGAGGGCATTTGTATGGAGTCTCTTACCGATGTGATGGATACGAACGATACTTTGCAATTACCGCTTTATTGCGTTATTGCATTAGTTAGGTAGTACTGTACAATTTACCCATGTACCGCACCGTGTCTTGACAGGAAGTAGGAAAGCGGAGGAGTCGAGATAAATGAAGAATGGGATTCATGTTGGTAGCACAATAAAAAATCTCGTCTTCTCGGCCATGATTTACGGAAATGTGCGTGCTGAAAACAGGTCGTAAAATCAGGAAGGTAGAATGGTGCTTTCCCTTTATGGCTGGGAAAGCGGCAAAGAGGCACGCGAGCAGGTGCAACTCTCACGTCACTAATTTCCAGGCATGTTGATGTCGGTAATAATTGGCTGGACCGTCCCTGTGCCTGTGCCTTGCAGTTGCCTTTTTTTTTATAGGTGTCATTGCAACTGCAACTGCAGCTACAGTTACATGCAGCAAAAGGAAGTAGGTGCCCTTCGCCAGTCTTGCCTAATTCAGCCTGCTAAAGAAAGAAAAAAAGTAAAATTGGATTTGAGAAGCCTCCCTTGTTAGTACCGCACGAAGGGCTCAACAGAAATCGCTCCAGTGGAAAGGTATCTACATACAAATTAGGTACGTATTGGCATCCTGTATGATACAAGGTACAAACTTGGCATATCGCCATTGCAGCATTTTCCCGTTCAACATTTGAGGCTAATTGTGGTATCATTGGAGCTACTGCCAGCCACTGAGCAACTTTATCATAACGAGCGTCTGAGTAATTTCACGCGAGACATCTTCACCAGTGCTAGACACCCAATTTATAGCAAGCAGCACCTACAAGTACTAGTCGCCGCATTTGCATCAACCGAGCCGACCCTCGCCAGAACCCGCTCGCTCCACTAAGTTAAGACCTATCTATGGGGGGGGGAAGCTCTATTAATATTTCCAAGCTCTGGTCCATAATAGCATCTCCTCTTCTTGCATAGCATAAGCTCTTGGCCTCTTTGGGATTTGCGAATACCTCCTCTCGATACTATTTATTTTTTTTCCCCTCCTCTACTCTGCGAATTGACCTCGAGCAGGAGACAGCCTTGCCCTCCACTCAGCAGCTTTTTCAGCTTACGAAAACAAAGAACCAAAAAGGACAGAAAAGGCTCTCGCCCAGAATCGTCGTCTTCCCTTCCGGCCACCCCATGGCATAAATCACAGCTCCTCCGAATGGCGACGGCGACGACCCCTCCGCCCTACGAGGGCTCGTCCACCGCTCCCGCTGTCGCGCCGCTCTCTCCTCTCTCCTCAGCTTCTACTCATCCGCAAGCTCGCTCATCGTCGGCCTTGTCGACAGGCGACCCGTCATCATGCGCTCCTCCTCCAGCTCGAACCCAGTCTCAACCCCCTTCTATTATACGACGGCGCTTTCGCTCAACCTCCAACCTTTCCGCCGAAAAGACAGCGTCTTCGATCTCGGCCTCTGCCGACTCCGCCGCCGGTGATGCTGCCGCCACAGCAGCCTCGGCTTCAGCCTTATCCTCAGCCTCGTCTTCGTCCACGCCCACGCCTCCCATGCCGTCTATTCTACAGCCCCGCGTCGCCGTTGTCCTAAACGTCCCGAAACCATGGCATCCATGGCTCTTCACCTTGCGCCTAGCCTCTGTCCTACCGGCTCTGTGGTGGGGGCTGCCGTCGCTATTACGATTGTTGATACACTTCTTGCCAGGACCGCCAGACCAGTTTCAGCTCGTGAGACCGTTGAGCGGGAGCTGCGATCCTAGTGGCCATGACCCTCTGCAGACATCTGCTCTCTCGTCTTCGTGCGCTGGAGTACAACATGGCGGCGGGGCAGCAGCTATGATGGCGGCGGCTCCTTATGCTATTACCGAGACAGCCTTGGCTACTATTTGGGTGCGTACTTGGATTATGCATGAGATACAAGAAAATTGTTTGGGATACAGGAAACTAATTGAAGACTTTTTGGGCAAATTCTAGTGCTTCGCCTGCGGTTATTTGGCCTTCTTCTTCACCGACTGTCTCATGTCTCGATGGTATATATGCGCAGATTCTACTTCTCTCCTTTTGGATCTCCCCTTTCCTTTCACTCTTGTATTTACCTGCCACAATTGGCTGACGCTGGACTCATATTCTCTAGGCTCATCAACTACACCCCCCAGGCCACCATAGTGCGCCTCCTATCCATCAATGCCGTCAATGCCTACCTCACCCTCACGGTGCTGTCCCTGACTGGCGGGTTCCAAGACCCACGACTGCTGCTCCCTGGCTGGGTCAGCATAGCCACAGTATGGACCCTCTCCCTTTGAAGAAGCCGGTGGACCAGAGAAAGAAGAGCCCATTCACGAGCGCACGATGTTGACCATTTGCCCCCCCACAGACGCTTACCATATGCTATCACGTAACGCACCAAAAGATCAATATCCGAAAGGAGACGTCGACATCGGTCAATGTCTTCTCCATAGCCAGTTACATCACCATGATTGTGCTGCTGGCCCACATGCAGACCTACCAAAGCGATTACCCAATTATGCCCGTTATCTCGAAAGGTAGCCATCTTTGGGAAGAGGGCAAACACTTGATAGCCCATGCAAAGGCTCTAATTCACGAATACGCCGAGCGATAAAACGTCACACGTGGCCGATATAAGATGCTTAAGATATCACAAGAAAAAGGAGAAGAGTGGGGGGAATAGAGGGAGAACAGAGACGAAGGAGGACATGGGGCAAAAGAGAAAGAAAGTGAAAAGAGGAGGAGGAGGAAGGAGGGGAGAGGAAGACGGGGGAAAAAACGAATGATACGACACGAAATTCTTGATTGTTTTGGACTTTGAGGCGGATATACCACCAACTTGTTTCAACGGCTTTGAGTTGAATTTGCTTTTGATAGAGGTGTATTATTTCCGTTTTCCTTGACTTTTTGGATTTGGCTATACAGGCGTCGGGAGTGTTTGGGAGGCGAGTTTATTTGGCTAGACAGGCTTTTGTATAGTTGCTATTGCCGCCTTGATTACCATGTTTCTGCTTTATATCATCTTACTACACAGCACCAAGGGAAAAGCTGCTCTTTTGTTTGCTCTTCTCTTATCTCTAGAGTTTTTCTTTGACAAACTGGTACTTGGAAAACACTTCACATCAACGTATACTAACATGTGTAACATTTCGTCGCACCACGCGTGGTTGGCATTGTATTTTCTATATGCCCTTGACTACGGCTAGGCCCGTTCAACAATCAAGACTGCAATTGCAAAGGGAAATGCAACGGCCAAGTAACAAGATAGTAGACTATAAACAGGAACCAGTCTCAAGGCCTGCATCCAAGTTTCAGGTTCAGCGCATCTTTCCCTCCCCAATCATCAGCATCAGACTTGATGTCAAACTGCAAACAAAAAAAAAAGATAATCATTCGTAAAACTGATGCACAGTAGCGCAACAGATCCGGGTGCATAAATAAAGCCAATAAGCTGATAAAAGCTCTCACTCTAACCCTATCCTCTATTGCATCCGACCGGCCAGACCTTCCAAAGACGCTGCTACCCGCACACCGGTGGTTTATGCCCGGGGGGGTTGAGGTTTTATCGTATGAGATCACTAGGGACCAAATAGCAAATTGGGCGCATAGCGATATCGGCTAGATAATGAAGGTAGTGGCAGTAAGCGAAGCCATGCAGGATGTATGCACAAGCTGCTCGAACAGCCTCATTCCGACACACTCATCACCAGCATGCTGTGAAGCCAAGTCGCTGGAAGGGTGGCGGGGACGGCGGCGCCAAGAGGACGATTTAAGCACCGTGAACGGTGATGTTATCGGGGTTGAGACCGAGACCGGCCTTCTTGTCAACGAGGAAATCCATGACCTTCTTGCGTTGGTCACCCTGAAGCTGGATCACCTCGCCGGCCTTTTCGTCATTGACCTTGTTGCCATTGCAAGCTGCAGAGGGAAAAAGAGTCAGTTGGATATGGTCAAATGTGGTGAGGGGACTCGACTCTCGACATACCGAACTCCTTCCTGAAGAAGGTCAGAATCTTGCCGGGGTCGAACTTAGCAGGAAGACCAGTGACAGTGGTCAGAGACTTGCGACCATTGCGCTCTGTTGCAAAAGCATTAGTAAAATGTTTCTAGGATATGAGATATGAATTTTGGATCCATCGCTGTCTTATCGCGAGCGTGCGACAAGCGATGCGATGGAAATAAATAGTAGCTGCAAAGAGTGATGAAAAAACCTACGTTGAATACGAATATGGATGTGATTCTCGACCTTTTTGGTATCACCGGTGTCGTCGTCGGCTTCGGCGAAGGGGTCTGTGATGTAGAGAAAACGCATCGGTTAGTCAGACGTCAAAACAGCGAAACACGTCATAGTGAGAGTGTGAGAGATTCAAAGGCTGGGCGCTGCTCAGACGTGGGGCCCATCCCATTCGCGGGCGCGCCTCACACGATCAAGTACAGTTCCCAGCTGAAGAACAGGGATGAAAAATGGTTCAACGAGCAACAACGTACCGAAGGTCTTGAGATTTTCGATGGACATAAACTCGGATGTTCCGGGGTGTCTCGTGGGAAAAAAAAAAGTGTTTGGGGAGAGGAGAGGGTTGGACCGGCGGCTGCGAAAAGGCGACGATCTAGTTGAGGTGTTTTGGCTGGAGAAAGTCTCGGCGGGGTTGTGAAGGGTTTTTGTAGCTGGTGGCCGGCGGCTCAAAGGCTTGGGAGGCGGTTATGCGCAAAGCGGCTTGAGTCTTTGGGCTGGCGTGACGGATGATGAAAGAACGAAGATTCGCGTCAGGTGAGCTGAGACTGGAGATTGTTGAAGAGGCAAAAGGGGGGAGAGTTTGAAGGGAAAAGATTGGTTCAAGGTTTGAATGCGCAAGAAGGTGGGCGCAAAAAAGGTGGGGGGCGAGAGAGGGAAGGGAGGAGCGAGAAAAGGTACTTGGGGCTTGGCGGGTAGCCGCGGCGAAGGGGCAGGTACCGCGAGAGGACGAAGACGGCGCGGGCCCCACCCAGCGGGCGATCAAGGCGGTGGGAAAGAAGGCGTTGGAAACGAGGCGCTGCTCTGTGTGTTTGGGCCGCTAGGCACTGTGCAACACCGGCAGGTATGATGGGCGTTATACAGTGTACTGTCAATGAGTCGCAAACTGTACTTGCCGCCTCTCTCACTCTCTGTCACCCAGCCACACACACGTTATTTTCGTCAAAGTACCTGCAGCAGTCACAGACACACCGCCATGTCGCACTGTCCGCCAGCTCAGCGCAGTCCAAGTCTCGCCCAGCGGCCTGGCCAATGTTTGGAGGCGCTGCCGCCACCCTGCAGCTGCAGCAACTTGAATTGGGCTGGGCTGGGCTGGTCGGGCCTCCCGCAACGGCTGCTTCGCCTAGCTTCAGGTTGAGGTGGCATGGCTTGGGTAAAAGGAGAACGCGCCTTGGTAAATCAGTGTGAGTAGGTAGATGGTGCTGGTAAACGCCTAATACCTACCCAACGAGATGATACAGAGCCAAAAGCATCAAGAATGCAAGTAAATATGGAAATCACCACTGGTGATGACGTGCCTGAGCGTGGTTGGTGACATCTCAACTCTCTCTCGCTCTCTTTGTTGTACATCTACTTAGCGAGCCGCAATGTTGAGTCATCAATTCAATATGCACCCTGTTTCACTCACGAATCATCTGCATCTCCCCCTTTTCCCCTCGCCAGCAGTGATAAATCACATGCATAGGTAGCTCGCAGGTTGTGTCGAATTCGGGCTGTCACGAGCCGAAAAAACGAGAGAAAAAAAGGGGCATCACTGCTCTCTATAGGGTAGCCAACAGCCCTATCAGCTATATGAAGATACCCAGATGAAGCTATACAAGTATGAAGTAGGAGACAATCTGGGTCTAGGCCGCCCTCCATGGCGTTTCGCATCTTCTTGCACTCCTTACCGTGTAAAAATTGAGTCTCCCTAGTTTCTTGTTGAATAGATAGCGAATATATGCTGCAAGAATTGGTTGGGCTGTAATGAATGCACTCTGAGAACTCGTCAAGCGAAGTAATTGACGACAACTCTGACCCTCCATGTGAAAAGCACCGTCGCTGTCGGTTTCCCAGCAGTAGATTCGAGTTAGGTATCAGCTTTGCCTATAAACAGCCTTCCCGTCAACGATCAAAATGCCACGCCGGAATCTGGCAAAAGCGTATCTTTAATATATGTACACAGCGCTTCATCCTTGGCAAGGATTCAATCCAACATCCCCGCAAAGTGGGCTCTGGATTCACATATGCCGGGCAGATGCGGGGGATCGTTCCGCTTCGCTGCAGGGTTGCGATTCGTACCGAGTCAATGGCCGGTAATTACTTCTGTAGTACTGTAGGTAATAGTAGTAACGGTAAACAGCAGTGGCTTCTCTCTCGATAGGAATATCAAGCACAACAAAATCGCTCTATTGAAGAGAGTGTGCGCAAATGCTGCTTTTTGGCGGAGGAAAGGAAACATTGTTGAGATTGTTCGTCCCTACCTTGTTAAATGAGGCCCGTAATTAATAACCCCGAGCCGCAACTAGCATCCATCAGCTTATATCTTCTGAATTGCTTACGGCATACATTCAATCGCCACCTATTGTTACTGTAGTTTTCGTGCTTGTGAGTATGTGAATAGATGGACGGTGGACACTCAGCAATGATTTTGCGTACTTGATTCTCCATGTCCTTCCACACATGGAGCACTCGCAAACTACTACCTCTCATGTAAACAGAGTTGTGCGTGTCAACAAACGACATTTGTTTGGTTCCACTCCACTCGCTCGCGCTGTCTCTTACACACCCCGGACCTGTCAACAAAGCTATACTAACCTTGAGTTGGAAGCTTGAAAGGGAGCTGCCAAATTAAGGGCCGAATCCATATGCATACTTTTCTTTTGGCAAACTACTCTCCATCTGCATTTTCGGCCCTAAAATGGCTGTGTGCCAACTTGCAGTGTCAAATGCCGCTCAGGATCGTATAAAGCTCAAATTGCCTATATGTAGCGGATCGTATCGGGGAGTCTCGGCCCCGGAAAATGCAACACCATAGGATGAATCGTAGATGTAAAAGACCATGCCGCTACGGGATGGCCCATTACTCAAATACTCGGCCCGATAATATGACATACGCTGCCGCCATTACTGGGAGGCCATGAGCCATGGGTAGGGTTGACAACCATGGACTCTTTCGCCATAGCCAGGATCAAGACCCGGTTATCGTAATTGTCGGGGAGACCAGGGGTTGTCGATATTCCTCCTCATTAGATACAATGACCACTCAGCGGATATATAAGCTTACCATGAACCCAACCTATATCATTCAAAGTCGTTATTTTCGTCCCAGCAGAGCTTTCCTGTCTCCCATCTCTTGTCTACTGTACTGACTGGTAACCTCTTCATCGGTTTCCTATTCTTTGTCTCAGTCTTGTTGTTTGGATAACTGGATAACTATTCGCAATGGTTAACAAGTTTCTCCTCGGTGCTGGTGCACTGCTCTCGCCTCTTGTATCCGCCACGCCCTCGGCAAAACGCGGTCTCATCTTCATCCCCAACTCGACAACTCTTCAGGACAACTCCATCTGGGTTCAGACAGGCTCAGACCTTACCTGGTACTACAACTATGGCAACCTGCCCAGCTCGGACTATACACACATCCCTCAGTCCAAATTTGAGTTTGTGCCCATGATGTGGGGAGTTGGACCCAACCCTTCTCAGGACACTGCTTTCCACGACAGCGTCGTTAACCTGATCAACACCGGCACGCAAATTTCTCATGTCTTGGCGTTCAACGAGCCCGATGCCCCTTCTGCTTGGGGCGGCAGTAATGTCACGCCCGCCAACGCCGCTCTGGCTTGGATCGCCAACTTTGTTCCTCTACAGAAGCTCGGAGTCAAATTGGGACTCCCTGCTGTGACCGGTGCTCCCACTGGCTTCGACTGGACGGAGCAGTTCCTGGCAAATTGCACCAGTATCCTCAAAACGCAGTGCCCATACGACTTCATCCCTCTGCATTGGTATGACAACCTGGGAGGACTGCAGAGCCACATTAACCAATATGCCACTGCGTAAGTTCAATATCTGCTTCTCTAATATTAGATGGTGTCTCCTTCTCTAGAACCATACCGATATCATGCAATGACTTGAATCTTACCTGAATTTAGGTTCCCCGGCAAGAAAATCTGGGTGACCGAATACGCCGATCCCAACCAAGACCTCGCCACCACGCAGCAATTCTTCAACCAGAGCGCAAGCTACATGGACGGCCTCAGCTCTCTGGAGCGCTACAGCTACTTTGGCGCCTTCCGATCCAACGTTAGCAACGTCGGACCAAACGCCACCTTTTTGAACAACGCGGGACGCCTTACCGACATTGGATCTTTGTATCTTGGATTCGGCCTGACCGGCGTGATTCCCACGTCTAACAACTAGATGCTTGACCAGCGAGGGAGGTTGTGAGGAAAGCTGAAGCATAATTAGTATATACGAAAAGAAAAACGAGAGCACATATGTGTATATAAATGAGAGCAACGGTACATGATATTAAAAGGAGGAATGACAGGTGAAGACGAAACAAGAGACGGATATGGAGAAAGAAAGGACTGGGGTCTTTTACTCTGACAAGTGAGAAGAGATACAAAGAGCAAGCGAGCGGAGGCTCTTTCCAAGTGCAGCCGATTGTAAATAGTACCTGCCCAGCAGGAGTATCTAGCAAACTAAACGACGTAATTTATTACCCGTTCGTACCTAACTCACAGCGGTCAAGATTACTTGTGGTGCCAACAGGATGTTCAAGCAAATATATTTTTTATTATGTTTTCTATTTTACGCGTTTTTTTCTTCTTAATATTGTCTCAATAAGTTAGGTAGTAACTGAAAGAAATGCGGTATAACCGGCCATACACTCCAGATGCCAAACGCCAAGAAGAAGAAAACAAAAGAAAACAAAAGAGAACCCAAACACCGCCCGCAACGCCCAACCCCCATACGACAGGTCCATCAAAACTACACCAAAGTAATAGTCAATTCCTCACACTGCTCATATGCCGCCGCGGGAATGTTTCTAATGCAACCAATGCGCTCATAAGCTCCCGGATACCGCAGTGAAGGCGTCACCACCAGCCCCTCAAAAGTCTTATGCTCGTAACGAATCAGATTATCGTTGAGTTTCACCGTCGTTCTCCATCCAAGACACAACACGTAGGCAGTCCCAGAGATCTTTTTCTGGCCATGCTTTGGCGACTTTTTGCGAAATCCGCAGTGGTTGCGAGCCAAATATGTGACACTGCGCCAGGAACAGGTGACCTGTTCGGATACCAGTTTGGGCTTCTCGGTCATGCGACAGATACAGTTTGAGCCAGCGGCCTTCTTGCGTGATTGGTCTCGACTCCGGTTTCGATTCCTCACCATGAGGAGCGAGCCATCGGCAACGAATGGAACATGTTTGGTTTTGGGGATATTGACGCCATCTTCTTTTTCCTCCATGTGAAAGTGAGCGACGCTCAATTTGCCCTTTGCTCCGGCAGTGGGACCCGAGAGCGTCTGGCTAACTTCGCATCTTATTACGCGGCCTCGCAGCTTGAGAAACCCCCCCTCAACGTCATTGAAAAGGCCGCAGACTTCGTTCATGGTGCAGGCCACTTTCATCGTGCCATCGGGCACGAAATCCCCATTCCACGGCTCTGGGTAATGAACCCCAGCGTTGACAGAGGCCCAGGAGAAACTGGGCGCCTTTTGATCCCTGAACGGAAACGTGATTCTGGCGGCACTTGTCTGTCCTGGACGCAATCTTACCTCCCACAGAAGCCCTTCCTGCAGATTATTCATCCATAGGCCTGAAACATATTGGATGTTCTGCTGAGACATTGAGGTCATGCTCGCCAGTCCAGCAATGCCTGACAATTTGTCTTTGGGACTGACAGTCATGTCGCGCGCAGTATACTGCATCACAGCCTGGAGCCACAAGGCAGTATCCTCTCGCCTTTGACCCGTGGATTGAATGATATCAAAGATATTGGTTTCAGTACGTTTGGCAAGACGTCTTGTAGAAATTGCTGGGTCTTCGTCTTCACATATCAAGCCGCTGAAAACGCCTATCCTCTGATACCCAGGAGTGAAGCCCCCTGTACACTGCTTATGCCGCCGGCAGTTTACATCGATTGCAGCCGATGTGAAGCTTATCACTCGGGTTCCTAAAAGAGCTTCCTGGTAGCAGCGCTGTTGACGGTAGAGTGGCCCGATTCTCCGGAAAGAACTGCCCTCAGATTTGTGTGATAATTCATCGATGGCGTCGAGAGGAGAGGTTTGGCGGGAATATCTCCTGCGCAGGTCGATGATGGCAGTACCACCAGAAGGGGCTGTGAATTCAATCTGCTTTGTGATCCAGTCCTCTCTATCAGGGAACAAGAACGAGTCACTGGGTGAAGCTGAAGAAGCCGCCACAATGGTGATGGCAGAGTCTCTGAAATAAGCACCGACATATGGTTTTTGCACCATAAGATCCATCTCATCATCCTGAATTATGCAGAGAGATTCTATCCAGAGGTAATGAACGTTGTTCCTGTGAGCAACTTCAGCGGCATCTTGGATGGCCGGCGGCAGGTCCACAATGCGGACACCACCCAACCAGTTCCGCATGTTGGACTTGAGAAGTCTTGGGAGTTTTGGATCGGTCTCTGACCAACAATGGCTCAGGGTCGCATACGACATCATTTCTGGCGTTCCCAGAGCCCCTAGGGGCTGCCGGGGCGGGTGCTGTAATTTGATCTCTTGGGCGTCCCAGTTGATATGAAGCAGTTTGTTGGGAATGACATGATGACCGCCCATGGCGTCGGGAGCGATCCGACAGATTTGCACACTCAAATTCATAAATTTCTTGAATTCTCTGTCATCCACAATTTCTTCAGGTTCCGGCAACGCCAGATACATGCTGGGGAAGTCTCGGGTTGATAATGCGCTCCGGTCGTGACAGAAGATTTCGATTTCCGCTCGCAAGCTGAGCCACCTGCAGTCACGGCGGATGACTTCTTGGCAGTGAAGGACAAGCGGAAAATCTGTCCGGATGTGGGCCATAACAACGCTATCCCATCCGTTCTTGGAATCTTTAATCCAGTTCATTGAGGGCCCCACAAAGAAAAGGTTGAGGGTATCATGAAGGAACTGGCAATACCGGCAGTCTTGGAGCCCCTGGTCATTTCTGGGTTCCCAGCCATCACGAAGAAGAAATCGAATAGGAATGATGACGAAATAATCGTCCGGTCTACCCTGGATTTGCAATTTATAGACGGTCAACGGCTCTCTTGTGTGTGGCGCTCTGAGTCTGGGGACGAACTGCAAGTTATTGCAGTAGAAGCAATTCAGGTTTGCATCCAGTACGTGCTCTCTGTTGGCGGACACGAGACTGTTACAGCTAGAAGACATCTTAGCTGGCTGGCGAGTCGGCTTGTTGTTGGTATTGTTCTGTTGATTGGTTTGAGGAGGCTGATGACTGAAGCAAATTTAGTATGTAATAGGCGAGAGGAGCCGAGAGATAGACGCAGTTAACTCACCAATGATCTTGAAGAACAGAAGATATATGAAGACGATGCGAGGACTGACAAAAGAAGCCACCAAAGTATGAAAAATTGGCAGAAGCGAAAAAGAGGAGGAGAATGGTATAGAAGGAGAACTGGGTGCTGCTGAAGGCAAAGGCGTGGTGACAATAATGGCGATCAAGTTTCTTCAAAAGTCAATGATCCATCAACACTCGTTTGGGACGAAACAAGGTCTTTATACTTGAAAATCTCGAAAAAAGAAAAGAAAGAGAGGCAGAAGCAAAGCAAAAGGCGAGACTTCCTCTGGACTACGCAGTTGAGATCGAATGTCTCAGTCCGTTCTGTACGAACACACCTGCATCTCTCTCTCTGTAGTGTTAACTCATTGGGCCATTCATTTCCACCATCCCGCACCATCAGCCCATTCGAATGACAGCTCTAGCGCAAGGGAGAAGAACGCCTCTTCCAAGAATCAGGCTGTACATCTGTCTGGCTTCCCCCTTTTCTTGGCACAGCGTAAATTTTCCTTACTCCTTGGTACTACTATCTCGGAAGCACATGCAAAGCGCAATCAAACACAGCCGCATGGAGCTGGAGCTGAGCAATCAGAGCATTTTCCGATAGAGCTAGGAAAGCAGGTCTTTGATTGACACTCAAACGCCCTAGGACCACGCGTGTTGATTCGCCCGTTTGTGAATCAATCAGACGCCTCATATTTGGAGTAGGACTCCACCGCCCCACGAGGTGGCATTGAAACCGGGATTTCGTTTCTTTGGTCCAGATACGCTCGTAGGCCGTAGCGGCTAAGGAGAGCTGAAAACCAGGGTCCGAAGCCAAATATTGAGACCGGGGCGGGTATCTTGCTTGCCCTGGTTCTCGTAGGAGCGCCGGCTCTCACAAATCAGGATAAGGAGCGATCGGCCGGGAACAACCGCTCTTGAATCCACTCAGCGCGAGGGAACGCTTTGGTGGTTCGTGGGGGAAAAGGCCAACGGCCTATTCGATTTCAATCGCGAGTATCCCACAAGTTACGCCATCCCCAGCGCTCTTTTTCTTGCTGAGATGTCTACTGTTACAACGATTTTTCTTTGACTGTCTGATTCGAGCAGCCAACAGTCCAGGAGGATGCATAGGGTAAAGCCAGGAAAAAGGGAAAAACTAATTAAAAAAGCACACCGTAAAAGAGCAAACAATGGCAATCCGTTGCAGCCCATGCAGGGCGTGCATCAAATCCACAAAGAGTTTAGCATAGCGCAAATCCTTTCAGTCCGCCCCTCTCATGATCGTTCCTTTTTTTTTTCTCCTTGTGCCGAAGCCCGATCTCGCCGGCTTGCCGCCGATGGAGCCTGGATGGAGCGATGCTGAGCCCGTGATGGAGGAGGAGCTGCCTGAATCAATTTTGTGGTAATATGACCGACCTGACGGCACATAGTCGCACATCGTGTATACTTGGGCTTGACATGAGCCCACACCCATCTTGATGCGGAGTAGTGCCCCAATCTGCCCCCCCCCATGAGTCTGGATTTACTCCATATAAACTGGGGGCTTTAGACGGACGATGAGCGTTTGGGGGCGGGGCCCAAGTCCATAGATTGGCTGCTGACGCTGGAATGACAAACCATCGGATTCGGGCCCGGCACCTACGTACTTGTATATGAGAGGCGAGAGGAAATGCGTATTAAGAATGGACTAATGCTTAGAATATCGCTGCTGCTGCTCTGAAATGCTGCTGCTTATTCTGGAGAAACTTCGAGAGCGAGCGATTATTTAAAGGGCGTTGAGGAGCAGTCATCAATCAACTGGTTTTGCAGTAGCTGTCTGTGCTTGTCGTGTAATCCATTCAACTGATTAGACAACTCCCTAGTGCTTCCACGTCAGTCCACAACTGAGGTA
Source organism: Trichoderma erinaceum (assembly GCA_026401215.1). Lineage (NCBI taxonomy): Eukaryota > Fungi > Ascomycota > Sordariomycetes > Hypocreales > Hypocreaceae > Trichoderma > Trichoderma erinaceum. Next base: position 363,062 of record JALIRY010000011.1, on the reverse strand, counting down.
TTACTGCTAAGCGTTCCGACCACGGCCAGGACAATAATACGTACCCCGGAAGTAGGTACACGGCGAAGTAATACATCGTACGGTTGCGGTCTCTGTGCTGTGCCGGCCCTGCTCCCCGTCTCTCACCGACTTCGTCTCAGCTCATTGACGCAGCCTTCACGCGGCCATGGCACCCTCTCAGTCCGGCAACAACCAGGAGGCTGCTATCCCCACCCCTCCACTGCTGGACCTGACCATTGACAACATCACCCAAAACGTGGTGCGAATCAACTCCCAGAGCAGCGATGCGCGCCTCAACTATCTGATGGAGCGGCTGGTGACCCATATCCACGACTTTGCGCGGGAGACACGCCTCAGCACGCACGAGTGGATGGCCGCCATCCAGTTCCTAACTCAGACGGGACAAATTTGTAGCGACGTTCGCCAGGTATGATTTTGATGGCTGCTACTGTATCATCAGTCTGCTCATCTCTCTTTGTTTCCTCTTTCCCCCCTTTCCCTTCCTCTTTTCTCGTTTTCTCTGTCTTTTCCGTCTATCCTTTTTCCTTTTTTTTTCCCCCTCTTTTGCTCTCTTTTTGAATGACCAATGTTGAATCCTACGTTATGCAGTCTTCCATCCCCCCTGCTTTCCCAATTCCCACTCACTCTTTGCTTTCGATATCCACGCACCTACCTTATCTTCTTTTCTTTTTCCCTAGCCTGTACACTTTCGGTGATAAATACGCCACACATGTCTCAAAGCGGCGATTTCCCATCAATAGTAGCGGGAAAAAGTGGCTGGCTGAGCTAACATTGCATCGTCCAAGGAATTCATCCTGCTCTCAGATGTTCTGGGTCTGTCCATGCTGGTTGACTCCATTGATCATCCCAAGCCACCAAATTGCACCGAAGGCTCCGTACTGGGGCCTTTCCATACTCACGATGCACCACATTTGCCAATAGGCTCATCCATGAGCTCAGACGCGGCGGGAGAGCCTATGCTCGCATTATGCACTGTCCGCGATTCGTCAAACAGGCCAATTGAAGGCGTCAAGGTTGATATCTGGGAAACGGACTCCTCAGGACACTATGATGTGCAGTATTCCACCCGAGAGGCGCCAAGCGAGCGCTGCATCATGACCAGCGACGTGGACGGCAGCTTCTGGTTCAAGGCCATCAGGCCCGTAAGCTACCCCATCCCGGATGACGGCCCGGTAGGCAAGCTGTTGGGGCGACTAAAGCGCCATCCATGGCGGCCAGCCCATATGCACTTCATGTTTGAGAAGACGGGATTGGACCATCTGATAACGTAGGTACCGATACCTTTCTGCGCGGTGCCTTCCTGGGTGGACATCTTTTTGCGTCCGGTTTCCTGTCATATCCCTGTCCTTGCTCCTGCCTTTGTTTCCCCACCTCGTCTATCCAACATAAGCATAATGCCAATTGAAGCAATGGCAGCCGAGCAAGATTGGGGTCAATCACTAGTGCCAGTACGAGAAGCAGTAGCTGACATTGGAATGTGCTGTGATAGAACCCTGTTTATCCGCGGTGACAAGTACGAGACATCCGACGTCGTTTTTGGCGTGAAGACGAGCCTGGTGGTCGATCTAGACAAGGTCGACAAGGAGACGGCGATCAAATACGGAGTGCCTGAGGGAGCCTGGTTGCTCAGGCACAACTTTGTCTTGGCCAGCACAAGAGAGACTGAGGACCTGAGAGACAAGAATGCCATGGAAGCGATGGAAAGATTGGGGCTGAAGAGCAAACTCATTGACCACCTGCCTGTACCTGATTTAGATTAAGCCGTGAAATTCCCGTTCGGGACTCCAGTGGTGGTCTGGGGAAGATAAATTGAAAGTTGATGAATACACCAAGCTTTGCATGGCATACCGTTAAGAACGCCTCCAGCCAGAATCAATGGCCTCTCGGACCTGACTTGACGAGCTTTGCAACATTCTCATAGTAACCTCCTGTGCCACCGTATTTTTCAATAAGTGCTGCCACATCTACCTGTGTCTCCTGGCCATCGTCACCTCTTGTTCGCGTCCTCCCCAACAAGCAAGTATTCCTCGTGCTGGGGATCCGTAGCATCTCAGTCTCGACCTTCCAGCCGCAGTCCTCGGCAATCCTAGACACCCAATCGACTAACGAAGCGTAGGTGGACTTAGCCTTAGACTTGTCCCTGGGAGGGGGTGCGCGAAACTTTTCGCCAGTCAAGTTGTGGCTGCAGCAGGGAATCATGATAAAGGGACACCTTGATGAAGCGGCCAGTATCGGCGTCCAGGGGGTCAGCTCGTCGGCATGGTTGGAGATGATGAAGGTGCCGGGAGGGAAAGCGCCGTCGTGTATGACGCCGTCGCGCAGCAGTAGGTCGGTTTCGGGTTCAGCCTCAGCCTGATGGCTCGCTTGAGCTTGACCGCTTGTTGCTGCTGGCGTTGCCACAACGGAAGGGAGTAGCAGCCGCTCTTCCAGAGAGAAACCAGAGGGTGAGGCATGCCCCCGCGTTCGATACTGAGTCCAAGACTTGCGTTCTCTCGCATCGAATCCCCAGCCCGAGTAGCCCTCTCGTGTCAGCAGAGCCACCAACAACCCATTTCCACAGCCGATATCAACGAACCCAGGAAAAGCAGCGGTGTCTTTGGGATACATGTCATTCCATAGCTCGATGAGGAAGGCGGCTATTCCCAAATCCTCAAAGACGTGCTTGGAAGGATCAGTCTTTTCGGCCCACGAGTCAACCATCTGGCGAGCATACTTGCTCTTGAGCAGTGCGTATCTGTTCTGGAACCTGTCTTGGGGAATGACCAAGTCATGATTGACTCTTTTCACATAGCCTTTGACTACTCCATGACCGTGTTTGTCGAGAACCTCGAGAAGATGATACGCTGTTCGCTGTAGCTTTGAATCGGTGAGGGGATGCTCTGGATAAGGGAGGAAGTGAACGGATATAGTGCCTTGGCCTTGCTCATCCCACTGATGGAGATGAGCAATGCCCCGAACCTTGGGATGATAAAAGGGGAGACTGTCGGCCGAGAGGGCATGAGGCATATATATGACGAGAGTAGAACGAGCAGCAGAAGCAGCAGCGGGGACTATTGCCTGTAAGCCGCCTTGTGCCGGGTCTTGTGCCGTGGTGTAAAAGGCGCAGGTCTGCTCCAGGGGGTTGTCTCTGCGCTCGTTTCTGGGGATGAGTCTGCGGACGAGGGTGCGGACGAGGACCATGCCGCGGATCGCGACGGCAATGGGGCTGACCACCGGAGATTGCAGAGAAACACCGTTAGAGTCTGTATCGACGGCATCAGCACCAGCTGCTGCAGTTGTGGTGGCGCTATCACAATCACCGGTACTGGTGCTGGTGCTGGTGCTGGTGCTGGTGCTGGTGCTGGTGCTGGTGCTGGTGCTGGTGCTGGTGCTGGTGCTGGTGCTACCCCCGATCTGCTGCTGCTTGTCATGGAGAATATCGGCGCGAAATAGCCAGCTGGAGTTTAGATTCGGGTTCTTGATGAGATCCATCATCTTGTCCGCGAAAACTTCCGGCCCAAAGGTGCAGGCATGGCTGAAGATGGGCACCCACGCGCCGTTGGTGGCATCTTCGTCCTCAATAAGGGGTGGAGACCCTGGCGGGATCTCTTGCGGTTGAAACACCATGCAGAATGAATAGAAACGGCACAGATGGCTGAATCTTCAGCGCTTGCCTGATTGAGATTAATCGTGTTCCGGCTCCTTTCTCGTGTTATCACAAACCAAGTGGCTGAAAACCTTCGCTAGAAATTTGATCTGATGAATCAGATTTTTTTTTCCCGCGACCCCTCCAAAACTAGCTCGCTCAGCCAGGCCCCTCAAGATCCTCTACATTCCCACTCACTCGGACCGGCCCGGAGCCAGCTGGCTACTAAGGCAGTGAGAATCGTGCAAGATCTGAGGCTCCTTGGACAAGATTTCCCAGGTGCTTAGTGCGAGAACCATTAACTTGAGTCTGTGAGATTTTTACCATGTCACTTACTACTAGCCAAGCTCCCATTCTCCCATAAGTTTACCATGGAAATCATCCAGAAGCCGTCTGGTCGACATGGCTGGCCACTCCACTCCACTCCGGCAAAAATGGCGTCCCGGAATGCCCCTCTTCTGCTCCATCCCAACGGAGGCAAAAGTTAAACATTCCGGATGCAAGTAGACGCTCCCCCGAAAGAGGCCCACTGACATGTGGAATTCGCTTGAGCCAACGATCCATTTCTTCATTGCCCATCTCCAATAGGAGGCAATTCCGGTGCTTGATCCGTGATAAAAGACAACAAAAGCACCCAGATTCGCAGACGCGGATGCAACTCTCAGGTCCCGCGGAGTGCATTCAATGGATAGCATCGCTCCAGCAAAGCTGCCTATCGGGTTTGCTGCCGGTGCATCCAAAGGCGGGTAGACCAAGGGTCTGTTTGGAAACCGGCGAAGAGAAAATTTGAGACCTGACATCATGTAAAATGACTGCTGTCTCATGATGTAATGAGAGAGAGAGTCTCAGCAGATCTGTCTCAAAGGGAAGATGATTTGGCAGATGTAACCAACCTCCTGCTTGCTCTTGTCAATCGCGTTTGCTCTCTGACGTAAGTCTCTTGCCTCTTGAAGAACGTAATTCATGCTCTTGCTTTTTACCTTTGCCAACCAGGATGAGAAGCCACGACTTGACGTTGGTGGTGCTGCATAGCATTGGAAACTTATGCATGCCTCCTGCCAGTTAACAACAGTTCTCTTTCTATTTGCGAAGATGGAATGAGCAGACTCACTTTACTTCACTTCAGGCGCTAGTAGTAGCATTTTTTCGTACCAATTTATGATTGATGATGTGTGACTATAGCTTTTGTGTTCTGTGAATTTGTGAACCTGGGTTGAGCAATTCCTCTTCCCCCTTCACGACGACTTCTCTTCTTACTGAGAGAAGTTGAAGGAGGAGTGAAAGGAGTGAAACGTACAAGTGGATATTCTATACAATTAGGAGGTCGGTGTTTATCTCGTGGCTCGTAAAAATTTACGGAAAATGTCAGAAACATTCTTTCTAGCTTCGTTCTTTGCGGTTTCTTTCTTTCTCTTTTTCTTTCTTTCTTTTTTTTTTTTTTTGGTCAAAAAAGAGTCCTCATGAGTTTAGGAGAAGTGCCTGTATATGTTCATGTATGTCCATAAACAAGTAAATTTTTGTTATCAAGAGACTACTTAACGTGGTCAACTTTCTTTTATCTGGTGGGATGAAGAAAAGAGGTACCCAACTTCATCGAGAGTTTCTTTTGGGCCATCTGGCTTATGAAGCTTGACCAATTGCACTACTCATGGGCCATTAAATGTAGACATCAGTATACCGAGTGTAGGCGGAAGCCGTGAGAAACGGCGATGGCGACAACAAGCTCTTACAGCCTCGGTATCTTCTCAGTCCACCAACGCTATGGTGCAACTTGATAGCAGTAAATCGCGGCTTCTCACTCTCCTTGGTAAATACGTCCAGGCCATCGTGCTGTACTAATACCCATAGCCAAGCATAATACTGTTTCAAACACATGCTGTGGCACATCGTTGCTAGTTCAAAAGCGCGGATAGATGCTTGCTTCCAGTCCTAATACTACCACAGGCTAACCACCTATTAGACTACTATACTGCGAAGTATCTCTTCGCTCAGCTAATGCACAATTATGCGGGGCGACGGGCTAGCAAACAAGTATATGTCTGGAATTCTCGAGATTGTATACCATGGTATTACCACAGCAGCTAGTAAAACATATCAGTTACACAATGCCTTTATACAACCGCCGCGACTCTCCTGACTACTGCAGGCATCCCTACACCCAGTACCTCTTAGTCACACGCAATTTCCGCATCTAGTCAGCCATGCATAAGTATTACTTACTCGCAAATCATCCAACCGTGCTTTAGGCGTTGGAGAGGATTCTGATCTATTACGCGGTTGACCACCCGATTTTCTTTCGTAGTCGGGTCGGACAAGTGATGCTGTGTAAGAGCAATGGCCATGATGCCAAGCGCTATATCAATGAGGCTCTAGACACAATGTATACTCACATTCATTAATAGTCAGAAACACTTCAAGCACAAGTGGCTCGTCGCCTCTTTAGCTGCCTCTGTAGCAGCTGTCTGGACTCCTATCTTGAATATATTCCGATATAGTGCCAAGCAATATCTCGATAGCGTGGATCGTAGATAAGCCGGTGTGGATCGCGTGGGGTAAAAGTTCTGAAGCTGGATGATCGATCGATCAGGTCGGCCCTTGACACAAGTGGCGGAAACATTGGTATCTGTATGCACATCGTTGCGATAGAAGGATTCTGGAAAAGGATCAGGTGACGAAGAAGAAGAACAATAATCAAGGCCAAACATTTGATTGTATCAAAGTAAATACATGACCTCTGTCGTCTATCCCTGAGAATGGTAGTATCGTCTATATGAAAAACCCCAACTATCCCTCCAGTGCCGGCGCCAGTGGCAATGCTTCCAAGGGCCATTTTCTAAATAACAGATAGCGCCGTTTGAACATGTTCTAAAGCTCAAGCAAAAACCTTTTTTTTTTATGCTCCTGTTGGTTGCCAATCAGCGTACCCAATGGAAGGTAAGAAGAGTAGCCGTGTGGCACTCAATTTCTCGAAATCAATGGTCAAAATAGACCCCATAGTCCAACCTCAACACCAAGCTAAAACAGGGGAAAGAGAGGAAAGAAGAGAAATACAAATAAAGAATGAATGACTGAATGAATGAGTAAATAAGAGATTGAGAGAACGGTAAAAAGAAGGGAAGAAAAAAAAAAGGATTGAATGAGAATGAAAGAAGAAAGGGAAACGGCGGCGCAAATTGATTGTGTCAGATGTATAGGAGCTAGTCCTCAAATAAATCACTGGTAAATCTATCCCTCGTTTCCTGTTGGTACTTGGAGAAAATCGCCGTCACCTTCTGCACGAGAAAGCCAATGATTCCTTCCAAGTTGAATCGGGGCGAAAATCTGCCCATTTGCTCCAAGTCCACAATGACTATTTTATCTCCCACGAGATGGAAATTGTCAAGCCTCATGTCGTTCTGGTAGTACCCCATGGCAGCCACAGCAGAAATTGTGTGGCGGAACAACTTCTCGATAGTGGGAGCAACCGCTTCATTATCCACATCAATGTCGGCCATGCAGATGCCGCCAATATCAGACAACACGTGGCTCTTGACGCCGTTGAACTCGGTAGTTCCAAGGTATTTGGGGATGTAGATGCCTTGTAGGGGTTCTAGAGCCTTGTAATACTTGATCTCAGCGTGGAATTCATTTTCCCAGTTCTTCTTTTGCGTCTTCAGCACGATATTACGAGGCAGGTACCACTCCGGGAACCATTTCTGCAGACGAGGCTGTGCGAATTTGGGACAGATGGACAAGACTGTAGTGGCAACCTTGTCGAACCACTTAGGCTGGATCGTCAACCGGCGAACGTTGCGGTGCTTGGAATTGTAGACTTCTCCGGTGCCTGTAATTGAACGTGTGCCGAGCCAGAAAGACTATCTCCAGAAGACGGTATCATTAGCAGAGTATAAAGTAAAGTGAATGGCTGTCAATGTTGGCTTAGAATCAACTTAGAATCAACCTACAACTGTTTCCACATCTCTGGGAGTCAAGGCTGCTCGCTCCCGATACAGAGCGGGTGGAGTGTCAGACATTGGGCCGGCAACCTGCAAAGACGCAGATACGCAACAGAGATAGATGGCTTGATAGAGATTGGGAAGCGGGTAACGACGGAAGAGAACTGACACACAAAACGCTGGATTGATGAGGAAAGAAAAGAACTGAAAGAAGAGGAGTCAGGGAAAATAAAAGGAGGAAGTATTTTAAAATTAACCTTTGGGTTTGTGTGACGGCAGGTAGGTTTATACCTGTACCCATATACTTAGGTACTGTACTGTATTGGAGGAGGTGCAGGTGGCTTGCCAAGCCAATCACCCGCAATGTCAGACACAGACGACCGTGATGGAGCAGATGAGCTTATCGATATGCGAGCTGCAGGAACAAGCAACTTAAAATGCGCATCTCCAACCTTTTAGTGGTTCACATCGTCATGGCTCTGATCATAGGGTTGCTCCTTAGCCCTCCAGGCGTACGCTAGCCAAAAAGTTAAATAAAGCCAGACGGCACCAGCCGAGCAAGCGATCCAGGGCGTGATATCATAGATGATTAGGTGTCCGATATCTATGCTGCTGATACTATCGCAAGAGCTTTGGTGATGCAAGTTGTTTCTGGAATCTGTTCGGTGTGGTGTCGTTGAAGTCTTTTCAGTTGCGTAAAAGTCGAATCAACAATACCTAGGTATGAAGAGATGTCCGCAGAGTCAGGCTCAAGCCGAAATGGATGGCTTGATCTTCTTAAAGCTCGCTAAGCTCCAATTAAAGCCCCATCAGAAGAATTGAATCTATGCTTGGGTAAGGATACAAGGGGAAAATGGTCTCCATACAATCTTGGCGGCTTGTCGTTCTGCTTGTTGAGCGCCAGATAATAGACTCCCAGATGACGCTAGCATCGGATGGTCGATCTCTTAGCTCGTTAAGTGATTTGGTGGCGCATGTACCGTCGACTGGTCTCGTCTCGTCTCGCCCTGTCTTGATATTGGCCTTGTTTTGTCTTGTCTCGTCTTACTGGCAGTTGTCTGTTTCGTCTGTTTCGTTTCAAATATCCACTTTGGAGATCATACAAGCTTTTTCCAATCTTCTGTTATAATCGTGTACCTATGGGGAATCACTGGAATCTAGTATAGGGATGATTCTCGATGGGCGAAGATCTTGTTCACGATATCGGAAGTCTCTTTCAAGCCACCCATTGAAAGTGTGGACGATCTTGACCATCAGTGACAAATACGCGAGAGTAGACCGAGATCAGCCAAAGGAGGAGACACGTGTATCTTTTCACAGAATTAACGTTAACATACTGTCATCAGCATCCCTCTCTCCCATTAGCACTATATCTCGGGTCATATTGCGACGTGAGAAGCAGTACCTACTCTCGAACACAAGTTGAAGTTGTGTTATCCATCACCTCAACCTGCTCATGCGGTATTTCAACTAGAATTTGGTGCATTGGTGTGAACCAAAACGTAATCTAGAAGTGCCACGTCTTCAGCGTTGATAGCAGCCAGACTACAAACTGCATACATGTACATGTACATGCCACTTGCAATTTGAGCCCGCCGTGTGTAATCCAATGGCCGCGACTGCGCTTTGTGCGTTTCTCATTCAGAGTGAAGGAAAGGAAACAGAAATGAGACAACTGAAAATATCAGGTATGAGGCCGCGCAATGCATTTCTAACATGTTTCGGCTTCGACGGTTGCTGGCAACTTGGTCACATTCACATTCTAGATATCACGTGCGCTAGGCAGGCAGCTGCTCTTTTTCTGCCTCAGCAGCCTGCCACATGGAAATAAGCCCTCGTACTGTCCGGAAAGTATAGTAGTGTTGTAGATCTACGCGAATCTGGACCCTTGTAGAAAACGAAAGAAGCAAGTGGAAGGAAGAGGGAGAAGAGAAGGAGAGAAAAAAAAAGAAGAAAAAGCCTCATGAAATATTCATAAAATAGGTAAGAATAACCATTTATCAGAAAGTAGCCATAACCAGAGGCGGCAAACAAACAAGAGGGTGAAGAAACGAAACAGAAAGCCAAAGAAAAGAAACGAAACACAAAGAAAAGAGACCACTTGGAGCCGGCAAGACTGGAACATCATTTTCAAATCTATCCAAGTTTGCACGCTCTACATATCCCGAGCCCCAAAGACAAGGTCAGGTAAATAGTTGTAGCAGTAGTTGTCATAACCATCGGCCTCTAAATGGCCGATTCGATCCCTCCAACGAGACCCTATGTACATACATGAGAAAATATAGATGAGCGGCACGCAATGTTCTTTTTATATGTGTATGCTCTCGCTCGCTCTTTCAAACAGTACTCCTTCAAGTAGCCCAGACAACGATAAAGGTCAGCCTTCTTAGTAAACGCCTTTACACGCATCGCATCGCATCGCATTGCATCGCCGAAACAGAGCCAGCCCCGTCGCTCTCTCCAACCACATATGACGAATGACTCAGGATATTGAGGACAGCCGGCCCTCATATACACACAAGGCTGTTTGTGATATACACACGCATCAGGTGATGACAATTGTCCCTTGTGGGATTCGCGTGCGATTGATTATAAATAGAAAAACAAGACCAAAGAGATAAGAGAGAAAAGAAAAGAGATGTGCGTCATTGTAGGTCTATAGAACGGTCAAAGCCGGGACTTGCTTAATCGTAACCAGCACCACGCTGCCAGGGGCTATACACATTAATCAGTCAGTATTGCATACTCTTGTTGCGCTCAAGATACTTGAAAATAGAGAGAAACATACCTTGCATTGTTTTGTGCTCTGTAGCCGCCAGGGCTCGTATTGTGGTTGCTACCGTACGAAGGAACCCGTCCAATTGGCGCTGGCGATGAGCCGTGGCCGTATGATGAATGGGATTGCTGGTCATTGGCGGGGAAGAGTGGCACAGATGGGTTGACGGGGGATACTGAACGCGTGGGCTGGTAGAAGCCAGCTTGAGGGTTCATGGTCTGAGGCGCATAAGCCATGCTGGTAGCGGGTTCCGTAGGGTGGTGCATTTCGTCAGATGCAATCGATTCTTCGTCTCCGAGCTTGTAAGATGCCTTGTCACCTCTAGCGGTCGCTGCCAATGCGTCCAGTTCAGTGGCAGCACCATTGTTGAGCTGGGTTTGTGACTTCATGAACGACGCTCGATCATCTGCCATGAACTGGTATCGGGCATCTGGGTTCTTGCGCACGATGGAGTAAATAGTTGAGGCGACAACCATAAGCAGAAGAACCGTGGAGAAGATGGCATTAAGAACAAACAAAATGACACCAACAACACCAATGGCCAACAAAGGCGCGCCGAAGACGTTGGTAAAGATGAGCAAGAAGATGGAGTTCAAGAAGTTGATGACGTAAATAGCAATGTTGAACGAGTTGGTCTTCTTATCCATCCAGGGACGCAACACCGACGCGGCAATGAGCATGCCAATTTCGAGGATGATGAAGCCGACTGCCTGGGCGACGCCTGTCTTTTGCGCAAAAGCCACAAACATGGCTTTGATGAGGGTATAGGCCAAGATGGGTCCGATGAAGTAGTAAGCAGAGGCACGGAACTGCACGTACAAGAAACCCCACTTGTTAAGAGCCTGAGGGTCCGAGAAGAGGATGTAGGCTGCGTTTCCGTGCATGTTGATAGATCGGCGGGCAATCTGAATCACCTTGCTAGCTCCCCAGGCAAGGGCAATAAGTGGACAAAAGAAATAGAAGACGGCAAGCACAACTTCGGCCGCGGAGTCACGTTGCGTAAACTCCCAGAGGCACAGGATAGAAAGCTGCGGGAAACCGATGAGGGCGATACGGTAGAGGATGCCCTTGAGAACAGTTCGCCAACCGTTGCGGAACTCGAGGAACTTGTCTGATTTCATGACGCCTTGCTTGGCCAAACCTTCCAAGGCGAACTTGAACAAAGTGATACCAAGCATGGTGAAAATGGCAAAGAGCCAAAAGAAGGTCAGACCAGTGAGAAAGAGGTTGGTGGTTTCAATCTTGGCCTTGAATGCCACACGCTGAATTCCATAGACAACATAGCCTCCAGACGGGGACAAAATGTTGCCGCTTCGTTTCAGAAGATGGACGGCAGACGCAGGCATGAGAGCAAGGCTGCGTCTCATCAACTGCTTGCCAGCATCCAGACCGGCATCCAGACCACGCTTTTGGACAGAGACGGAAACAGATCCTAGCGAGCTAAACAGAGTGGCAGGGGTGCCGCCCGTGGCACGCTGATACCAGGTGAAGATGGTCTGCATGAAGCCGACGTGGATGATACCCATGGACCACTGGAAGTTTTGAGTCCAAGCTTGAGCGATGGGAGGCAGCTCTACGCCGGTCAAGCCAATCATAGCTTGGGCCTGGAAATAGCCAAATAGAGAGAGCGAGAGGGCAGCAACGTGGGCGGCGGTGTTGGAGTGGCCCAGTCCGTTGAAGATGGCGGATGAAACCAAAGCAATACCGGCAATAATGGCTGTAGCCCATTTCACACCGACCAGATTAACCGTCAAGCCATTGGAGATGTTGGCCTCGACACAGGCAATACTTTCCTTGGTGCTTGTGAGATTAACGCGCACCCTGACCATGGCATCCAGATCAGGGATGGTGTAGGCGATGGAAGGAATCGATTTGGCTGCATCGGCGGGGACGGGGAGGGTGAACGGAATATTGAACTTGGCGGCAGCCGTCATGGGACACATGCCAGGAAGCTTGATCTTGCACGGGTCGAGAGTGGTCTTGAGAAAGGTGTATCCGTAAGCCGAGGCCTCAATATCGAATTCGACATAGCCTGTAACAGAGGACGTGGCTACCAGATTGATGGTAGCTGAGTTGTTGTTGGGAGTGTAAACGGCGTTGAAGAAACTGGCTTGGAGACCTGAGTTATCCTGGCAGGTATTGAGAGAGGTGGAGGCAAGCATCTTTTCAACAGCAGAGACTGGTGATAGCAGAGTAGCCATTGCGGCCAAGAGGAGCGGACTGCTCCTCGACGAGAACCACATGTTGCCGGTTATTTGTCGTTGTTGCTAGCTATTTCAGTGACGTGGTTTTCTATGATTGTTGGTGAGAGTTGTGCTGTAGCAAGAAGACACGGATTGTTGTCGGAAAGAGGCAAAAAGTGGTTGCGCAATTAAGGAGCCGTTATCGTCCTGCGGTACGTCTCGTTTGCTTAGAAATTAATTCAGATTGTATGGCGAGTGAACATTCAACGACGAGGTTGGGAGGTGATGGTCCGGCCAAAGAAGTTCTTTCGGTGTCGCGGTGGGAAACTCAGTCAACTGCGTAGTGACTGATGCGATTGTCCGGGTCGGAAGGAGTGATTGTAGAGCCTTTTTGGGTTTGTTATCCGGATGTTTCGTCGTCGTTGTTGTCGTCGTCGTCGGGGTAGTGGGCGATTTGGCGATTTGAAGAAGCGATCGGAAGCGCCGTCGTTTGTGTGGTAACACGGCAGCAAAAAAAAGGAGATACGAAGAGAAGAAAGGGTTAAAAAAAAGAAGAAATTCAAGATACGAATTGCGAGATTTAGAATGAGAGATCAAAGCGAGCGAACATGTTTATCATGAAGGTAAACTAATGGTTGGATCTGTCGCCAATTAGTCCATCCACACACAATGGAAAAATCTGGGGGAAGGAAGAAGAATAGAGCAGCGACAGAAATCCGGCGTAGGGTGGGAAAATGAGCGAATAGAGCGGAGAGAGAGCGTGGAGAATGGAAAACGAGAGTCGATGAGCGCTTGATGCAGATTGTTACGAGGACGCGTCCAAGGGTGGTGGCTGAGTCCCCCGAAAGCGCCGTTTCAGGGCCGTATGAAAGTGGTATCCGCTCGCAGATCGAGCAAACTGGACGGTATTGACGGCATCGCACGCATAAAGGGTAAGGATACGAGGCCGCCGAGCTGCTGGTCGTGCGCCGTTCTCCGTACTAGCAGATTAAAATAAAATACGGGGCCCTTGCTTCTCCTGAAAAGAGTAGCAAATGGCACGCTCATTCGACGAGGCGAAACGAGAACTGGGGACCCCTGGTCGGACCAGTTGCTGCTCTGCTGCTCGTAACTGGTCAGTGTCAGTAAGCGTTGTTTAGTTTCCCGGCTCAGGGGGGCAGCAGATCCATACCGTGTGTGTGCCGTAGCCGTCTCACATTTCGATGGCGGATCTTGGCCACTTTTTTTTCCCTTTTGCTGTATAAATAGCGCGGAGGGTGCGATGGGAAGAAGAGATGGGAGGGGAAATACAGCGATGAGCATCTATTATCCCAGTAGGTAGCAGATCGAAAACGAGACGCCAATGGATGTAAAAGATTGAAGTGGATTGATTTTCTTTGTCTCTTTGATTCTCCCAGCTTGTGTGCGCACATGAAGGAAAAGGGCACTCACTCTGCGCCGCACCTGCCTCTACCATCGTAATTTCCTTTGCCAGAATGGCGCCAGGAACTGCCCTGACAGGCCCAGCCGCAGCCAATCGCAAGCCGCGATTCTCGTACTAATTACCCGCGCTTGCACCATTTATGCACTGCCGCAACTCCGTGACGTGCATCGCCTCGCTATTGATACTGTAGAAGTAGAAGGTCCAGTCCTTGCGCAGTCCTTGCGGTGCTTGGCAGGTGGCAGTAAAGAGCCAAGAGAGCTAAGAAAATACGGAAAGCAGGCAGGTTTCGTATCTGCACGTGCTGATTCGTATCTGCGCACGCTGCCAGGCCTGCTCCTTTCGAGGAGGAGAGAAACGAAAAAGGCAAGACAAATTGATGAATAATGTAGATGATTTGTCTGTCATTGGAGTGGTCATACTACCCTAATCTTACGTACTGGTAGCTGTTATTGTGCTGGACAGTTCTCTGCAATAAATGCTTCAAAGATCCTTGTTAATTTGATATGTATGCAGTATCATCTTACGTTACTGAGTTTGAAAGAAGTGACCACAAGATAAAATAAATCTACATTATAGGAGCTATTCATCTATTCTTTGTCTTCCTTATTATATGCATGATTTCTTTTAGGCTTCAGATGATATGGAAGTCGGATTCTACAACACCATAATTGATGCCTCTCGGGTAAGTGTGCGGCCAAGGGGCTTTAAGTGATATGCCTACCGAAAATAAACTACAGATATAGCAAAGCAATCATGTATCAAGATTGCTCGTCCCTTGCGCCCGAAAATTCACCGCGTGCCCATCATTCAATACTCTCCTCCGTATTAATCAACTTTTGGACCCCTCAGTCAAGACACGACCTTCTAATGATCAGAAATTGTCATGACAAGGCGACACCATGTCTTACAAATTGGCCATCCCTTGCGCCCGATAAATTTACGGCTTTCCAATCATTTGGTCATCGCACCCCGTATTGGCCAAGATTTCCAAGACATGCGCTCGAAACTTCACGGCCTTCCAATCGTTTAGCCACGAGGCTCGAGACGAAGAAAAGAAAGAAGAGAAGATGAGCGATGAGCTTTCCTCTTCTGCTCAATGGAATACATCTGTCTTGGATCATGATTCCCCTTGCGCCCGAAAATACTCGGGCTTCCTATCGTTTTGACACATGGAATCCGCGTTCATTAGAATATTCGAGCTGCTAATAGAACGCTGTCTGAGCAAGCCAGGCAACCAAACAACTGACCAACCTCACGATCAAGTTTGTGCTGGCACTTAATGGAAGATATTGGGGGGCAAATCAGATATAGATTAATAGATAGGCGCTTGGTTATATGATCGTCCTATTGAGTGACATTATGCAAAGGCAAATGCCGAAATCGAGCTGTCTTTAAGATTTTCTGTGCTGGCATGGTAGTATTATTTGGGTTAAGTATAATATTGTGTGCATACTGATTGTTACAGTAAGCTGTTGAGAACTACGGAAGAGACCAGCTGAATATAGAGTTACTTACGTGGTGTTTTGAAGCAAGCGGGTGGTCACAACACGGGGTCATACGCTGAATCCAACATAAAACAAGAAGATTCATATCCTTTTATAATATGTAATGTCTAATTATTTACCGCCCACCCACAAGTTTCTTCTAGATTCTCATAAAACAAAGAACATTGGCCCCCATTTTGGCAAAGAGATGATGAAGAACGGGAAAAACACTCGTTATCCGAGCAGTCTCTTACTTCTTACAGTAAAGAAAGCATGTATTGGCATTTCCTTTTTTTTTTTTTTTTTTTTTTTTTTTAGCTGTGGGGGAGGGAGTCATAGACAAGCAAGATTGAGATGAACTTTCTTTCAGTCAAAAACACACATCTTTTGGTTGAATCTACCCACACAGAGCTGAAGATACTGTAGCCCTTTTATGAAACCTTGCTTGATCTTCTCTTGGGACCATGTTTGTACATCGCCGCGTTTTCCCTTACCGGTGCTATCATTACGACTAAAACGTAGGAGTAAATAATAAAGCCCGTCAATTATGGACCGTTTGTAGCCTATAACCATGGCAGATCCCTCGACTGAAGAGTATATTGCAAGTCTCGGCAAGCAATAGTGATAATTGCGACGACTATAACGCACCACTTGATAGGCACAGGTAGCTAAGACCTACAAGCACATGTATGCGCATGTGCCCTGAAATGAACCAAGCCTGCGATATCATGCGGCCTCACGCTCAGTTTACTTGAGTTTCTTATTCTTTTGGGCCTTTACTATTGAAGCTTATAAACTGCCGCAGGCGAGCTGGCTACCTCCTGTCAAGTTTGTGCTGAGGCTACGATGTTTGACAAACGTCCTGTAGATTATGAAGTGGAAGTCCTCGCTTTTTTACGTGTTACAGTCAATTGAGCTTCATTGTGCGAAGCTCAACGCTGCCGGTATTTGAATTCACCCCAAAATATTACATAAAGCTGAAAAGGCATCTCTGAGTGTAATTCAGCTGGCTGAGCACATTTCTGGGTATGTCTTTGTTGTGATTTGGATAGCTTGAGCCTATCCATCACTCCAGCGGCCAAGAGTTGCGTCGGATGAACAGTCATGATGATACAGGTGCTAAGAGACTGATGGCCTTGAGAAAATTTAGTCGACAGTAGACAAGCGTCTTCTTGAATTGTGGATACTATCATAGAGTCTTCAGTTGAATCCCGAGCGAAACAATTCCCTTTAGACGAGCAGCACGGAAGACCTTCACCAGGTATCTTTCGAGGACATGGAAAAAGGAGATAAATTTTTTTTGTGTCTTGTTTCGTCTCGACTGGGCTAATAATCACACTCTATCTAATGTGATAGGTTGCGGGCGATGGTCATATTTTCGATGACGGAGTTGCATACTATAAAAGATAGCAAACATTTATTTCACTCCTGACTACCCAGTACCTAGTATTCTCATAAGAATATATGGATAGAGTATTATAGCTATTGTCCTCCATATCAAAAATTTTGAGTAGCTCATCTCAACATACAGGTGTGGCGGCATGGCAGCCATTTGTGAACCAGTAAACAACTATAGATGAGCCGTATCCTTGTTTAATTTTCTGTCTACGATACTCATCTTGGGCGCTTTGGATATCAATTTCTCTCCGAAATTGCCAACTGATCGATGATTCATGCCGGTTTTGCTTCAGTATCTCACTGGCTTTGTCGCTGCAAATTTTGACCCCGTCTAATCGACTAGGGGGACCAGGACTCTTGCAACAAGTCCGTCCGGTCGAGACCTGGCTGGATAGAATCTCGATTTCTTACCTTCGGCTGCTCGTCGCCATTTGATCTTATCAGTACCAGACTTTGTACCCATACATGCCTGTACTATCAACATCTCAAGTCCACTTGCTAAAAGCTGTACAAGTACACTCATACAAGACGTGAGACGCCCCCCTCCACTTGTCCTTCTCAACACTAACCTGTTTCCCGACGTGCATCATCTAGCTGCATGATTCCTCCGCCGAGCGCTCCACCAGGACCTGCAGTAGCCCAATGGAAGCGGAGCATTATGGGGGGCGACGTGGGAGGGGCAGCCTCGTCTGAGTTGTAAGCGTTGCTGCTGGATACTTTGTAGCTGTACAAGATGCGGAGGACCATAGGAATCGTCCAGAGGATGGATAGAATGGAGGGGGTGTAAACTTGTACGCCGCCTGTAAAGTGCCTAGTATGAGTTTGGACGAGCCAGTCAGTCCGTAAGCTGCAATAGTAAGCAATACCGGTCCCTTGTCCTGGTACAGAGTAGCATCGAGCAGTAGATAGAGAGCATATACCTATCCTTACCCATGAAGCAAGCCAAAACAAAAAGAAAAGAAAAGAGTAACACTCGGCGAGATCTGTGACTCCGTAAGTCTCCAGTCCCACTCGGGCATCAACTGCTCCATACCAAGGTAGAGCCAGTAAAGAAGTAAGAGTGTTGTGAGATGCTCCGCAGCACCAAACAAGAATGCTTTGCTTTGCTTTGCTTTGCTTCAGGTTGGGCAGTTTTGCATCCCAGCCCCTCGATCATTACTTACTCATGTAGGTATACAAGGAACACTTACTTCTACGCATGGCCCAACCTCCCAGTTACCATCCAATCAATAACCCTGGTAGTCCCGAGATTTCCTGGATGCCACGACTCTCAGTAGCCGATTCCGTTCCCCCGCGATCCATCATGTGTCATATGTGCCAGTGGAAGTGGTTCTATGATACAGTCGACAGAGAGAGTGATGATAGTAATACAACCTAACAGCAGGATTGATGCGAGCTGTAATATCTGCGAGTTGACGTGTACAGACGTTTGCTTCTGAGCATCTCTCGCACTTGTCTCATCATTTGGGCACGATATACACAAAAAAATATTGCTACGTGCTTTCAAACGCGCTCTACATGCGTGACCGACTTGCAGCAGCAGCTACTACGAAACAAGTACTGTTGCCTGACCCCCAAGGCCGACAACGAGCATCCGCATGACAACCATACCCAAATCGAGGAATAATAGACGAACCGACAGCTTTCAGATTCCCTATACTAGTAACCGGGATAGTTGTTAAGCATTTCTCATATGTTCAATACTTACTGCGTGATGCGTGTCGGCTTGCTTCGAATTCACTCTCCAACATCCAACATTCGTCCTAGTCGTAGTATTACTCTGTTTCAAGACAGGCAGTATGTAGCAGGTAGTATCGCATGTCAATATGGGTAGCCAATTAATGCATCTAGCACGCCATAAACACACTGAATATGAACTCACCTCCATCCCATCGGCGTATTTCGCAGTAGCCTCTCATTGCATACATCCGACCTAATGCAAAAAGCCTGAAATTTGTCACAGTCATCGTGATTTCATTTAAAAACCATCCAACGGCACGGCAGCCGAGTTTCGGCCATGAAAAGCCACCCGGCGGCAACTACCATCCTGTCATTGGCCATGAAAATCTCCTGCATTGCTTCAGCCACCAAGAGGCCAGGCCATCGCATTGAGGACAAGCCATCTCGACTCAAATAATACCGGTAATTGGTATTATTGGTATAATTCTACGAAGTCGCCTTACTCTAATGTATATGGGCCCCTCTTTCTCGTATAATATCACGCCACAAATGTCTTACTGCACTCGTTTCTTTTTCTTTTTCAGCTCTTGGCCACTACTGCTGTTGCCATGCCACTTTGATGCAGCCGGTGAGGGAATGCCAATAGGAACTCGTCCGGAAATGGGCCCCTGGGTCAAATAGTGTTAAGACAAGGCTTCACTTCTCCTTTCTCCTACATCACTAGTCTGGATCTTCTAGTTAGCCAGCGTTTGTAGACGTCACCTGGGCCAGTGACTTACGATAGATTCCAACGTAATATTTCTTGTGTCAGTATCAGTTGCCCATCTCCCATGCCCACTGGGCTCTATGGCTTTCCATCCATGAGTAAGAGTATAAGTGCGACGTTTCGAGTGCCGAGAGGCAAAACGTCTATAAAAGCGATCCTCTTCTGTTGGGCTCAACTTTTTTTTTTTTTTTTCTTTTCATCGTCCTTATCTTCATTCTCGTCATTTTACTCCCCACCTCTCGCCGGCATATTGCATTGAGCTCTTGGCCGCCTCCCAATTGATCTCAATCCCTGGGGGGCCTTCAAAGGTAAGTAACATCTGTTTCTCTCTCTCTCTCTCTCTCTCTATGAGCTGTTGCTGATAACATGATGAAAGGAGCCCCCTAGGGAGAATATGTCTTCTCCGAGCCATTCTTGGCGTTTCCTTTTCGTTCTTTTCTTCTCATAGAATAAAACAGAGAGTAAGTAAGCCAAACACCATTTCTATGCTTATCAAAGGCTCGGCTTAACAATTCCATGAGTAACAGTTCATCTCATCACAAAACTCCTCCACAATTGGCCATGTCACCATGGTCATGCTGAACGGGGGAGGACCGCAAAAAAATAGACGCTCCAATAGAGAAAAACCCCATAAAAGCCTCTCCCCAAAAAAAGATGAAAAGGAAAAACACCAAGAAAAAAAAAGGCTCCAACCGCAGAAGAGGGTATTTCTTCCAGAAATACGTGGTCTGCATCTATCTGCAAAGATAGACCATTCGCCAAGAAGCAAATGCTAGCCATGGCATCAATGTCCATGCTTTCTTGGGGGCTGGATACTCGGTAAGTAGTTGACTTGCAAATCATGCCTTAGCGAATATTGGTCTAGGTCATTGACTTCCAGCATTCTGACAACTTCAATCAGGCATTTCGGGATTCATCTACCTGAAAGGGTAGACGGTTTTTCAAGAGGCAAGTAAGCATCATGGAATGACTCTGGAAGGCCCGGGAGGTCCTTATATGCCGAGAGAATTGCCCCTTGGGCTTTCTTTTGATGTAAATCGCTTCCCGCTCTTGCTTGCTTCATCTTGATGAATCAATTTGTCTTGGGTTTCAACTATTGCTGGTTCATCTTCTCGATGAATCAGCTTATCCGGGGTTTTAGCTATCGAAGATGTCATGTCAGATTGTCCAGAAGAAAAAGCAACATTTCTTCAGCTAACATCTTCGATCCATTGCCAGGCGGTTCTGCATGACACTCTGTCATCTTTGCAAACTGAGGGGTACGCACGGAAATCGCTTCTCTAAGAGTCAGCGAGAGGAATCCAGTTTCTCTTCTCCTTCTTAGTCTGTCTTTTTCGTACGACGTATCTCGGTCGCCTGTCAATTAAGACAGGCAACGCAATCTGGCAATGAAAAAGGGTAATTTGCGCGACACTGCTGTTTTAGCAACCGTGTTCTTCCCCGACACGATTTCTTTTTGCTTTATATGCAGTATCGTGTAAGTTAGGCCTCTTGTCGTGGTCCTTCAGCACATTTGAAAGAGAGACTAGGGCTCTTCTTTTAGTCAAGGAGATCGGAGCTCGTTGGATCACCTCGACAATGCCTTGTGGAGGGGAGGAAAGTCTCTTTCTGGCCCCGAGGAAAAATTAGCGGAACGGGAAGAGATTTGCCAAGTATCACTCTGCCGTGTCAGCTAATTTCTTTCATTTTTCATTTTTTTTTTTTTTTCTTTTTTTCTTTTTCTCTTTTTTTCTCTTTTTCTCTTTTTTTTTTTTTACTTTTTTTCTTCTCTTTTCTCTTTTCTTTTTTCTCTTTCTTCTTTTTCCTCTCTTCTCTTTTTTTCTTTTTTTTTTTCTCTTTCTTTTCTTTCTTTCTTTTCTTTCTCCCCCTTTTTTAGAGCAGGATCTGCTGAAAGATCTCAAGGACGGAAATTGGGTTGGACTGGGATTGGATAGCTGGATGGGAATGATGACGGGTTTTGGATGGACACTGGGATAGGGCATTGGGAAAGGGTACTGAGATGGGAATTGGGATGGATAGGACGAGAAATTGGGATGGATAGGATGGGAAATTGGGATGATTAATGGATTGGACTTTGGGGTGGACAACGGGCTGCATCAGACTGATGTTGGGGTGGATAATGGATTGTATGGACTGGCTTAGGGGTGGATTATTACTGGAATAAGGGAATTGTAATGGGATTTAGGGATAGCAATGATGGAACAGGAACGGTCTTTTTCATAGATAGATAGATAGGATATAAAAAATCGGAACGAATATTTCGTTTCGGCCAAACTTTCTCTCTCTTTCATGTGTGTGTAATGAGCATCGCAGGATGAGTTGACGTTGAAACACATCTCATCGCCAATGATGCTTCAAGTTTCAGACCGAGGTGG
Source organism: Trichoderma erinaceum (assembly GCA_026401215.1). Lineage (NCBI taxonomy): Eukaryota > Fungi > Ascomycota > Sordariomycetes > Hypocreales > Hypocreaceae > Trichoderma > Trichoderma erinaceum. The sequence goes on along the minus strand of JALIRY010000011.1, from coordinate 341,396 downwards.
TCTCTTACATTACTCTCTATAGCTGAGAGGCATAAGATGGTATCACAGTTTGAAGCCTCGATGATGGATGAGTTGTAACACAGGTAAGATTGTTCAAATATTATCACTGAGTCTCATTTTGAGAAGGCCACGCGGAAAAGCCTGAGTAAAGCCTTCAAGTTAGTACCTAGTAATCACCACCAAACGCGAATTGCCGCAGGGTGCTGTGAAGTACATGTCTTCTTCCCCGCCGCTTCACTTTCTGGGCTTGCCTCAAATTACAAGATACATCAATGTATTTGTCTGATGAGCTGGGACTCCTGCGATGTGCTGTAGCTCTCAGGCGAGACCACATTCACTCACACAGCTCTCACAGGCTGCAATCTCTGGCATATAAACAAGTGCCTGTGAGTGAGTAAGAGAACTGTGCTGTACTTACCGGAACTAGCGTCAACTGATGCGGCTCGTCCAAGTTCGTATAGCCTTCCGTGTAGCATCAACTCTCCAGTATCCACTATTCTGGCGATAGCATCGGTTGGAAACATCTCATCATGGCGTCTCATGCCACGTGTCCGATCTCGACACAAACTTCAGCCCGTGGGGCACAAGTCACACCTGCAAGACGAAGAGAGAGAGAGAGAACTCTTTAGCAAAAAGCGCCACCAACAGCATTTGCTAGCACCGCTAATTAGGAGGAAGATGGATGATTTGGACGAGCTTATTCGACGCCGGCGCTAGGATGCTGCGCTGCTTGCGGAAGGCTGGAGCATGGAGTAAAAGCCCTTACTCTGTTGTTTTGAAGCCCATCTTTCTCTCACTTTTTCCCTTTGTCCATTTCGCACATGATACTGTACTGTACCAAACTCAACACTCAGCGTCTATTCTCCGGCCTTTGAGAGATGTTGATTTCCCTCTTCCCCACGCTGCTCCGTGCTTTGTGTCCCGTGCCCCGTGCCGTCGCCCCGGCCTGTGGTTCAAAAGTAGTACAAGTAAGAAACCCTGTGGATCATGGATCGTGGATCGCTCACACGGGGCGCTGCCAAAATTGGAAACATGAACATTTTGATCGACGCCCAACAGGAGCTGATCTTCTAAGCCCTGCGACGAAAGCATAGCGTAGCTGTAGCCGTAGTGTGCGCCGTGATTTGCGCCGTGGCTGTGGTGTGTGAGTTGGGTTGAGTAGACCAGATAATAGACTATCTAGTCGAACATGCCGGAAGCTGTAGAAGCCGTCGACCAGCCATGTGTTGTTGGTTCGCATCTTCAAGTTCGATCTAATATTAGTTTTGCGTTCGGCCTCGCCATGGCGCCGCCAACTCCCCCCATACATTAGAGCTACTTAGCTCCATGTCTCTCACCTGCTGCTATTCGTCTGTTGGTTCATCTCATAACCCTATTTCCTGAAATAGAATCGTGCCAAAGATGATAGCATCAACTTGCGGAGCTTTTACTCCATACTCAGCTTCGCAGTCTCATGTCGTTGAACAACACCTCGAGTTTTGCACCATTGGTAGGCTCTCCTAACAAAGTGACATCATCTGCAATCAACAGCGGCAAAAGAAGAGAGCATATCGTAGGAGTAACAGCAGCAGCAACAGCAGTGTAAACGACGACAGTAGTAAAGCTTGAAGTATTGTTGCGTGAATAGCAATAGGAGGACATGAAGGAACTGCAAACTCCCATCAGTTATCGCTTCTAAACGTTCAACGACAGCCTTTGGCAGCCTCTAAGCACTGCACTAAGAATGTTCAAGAAGGGAACATTTTCGTTCCCCACACCGAAATCGGAAGACCTCTTTCTGTTACGAGATGTGGTAAAGTAAGCTCCATTTTTGCGCAGAAATGGGTGTCCTAGATGCACGATCACATATGAAGCTTCTGATTCGAATGACTTTGCTCATACTCCCCTCAGCTCCTGGTGTTGTTGGTGGCGTCGGTTTGTCTCGAACTAGAGAAGAGGGGACATCAAACTATCCTGTTACTGTCGATGTTGAGCTTGAGAAACCTAAAGCCCTTTCAGCTGTGGCTTCTTCGAACCACGTGGAATGAGCGGCCTTCCCGAGGGCGGTCTCACGATGGTAGGGCTGCTACCAATACGGACCGCCTGGGGACATCGTGATGATCGCATCTCAATCTCACCCCTCCCCCTTCAGCCTCTCCAACTTTCCCCAAAACATTGAGGCTAGCAGAGAAAGAAGCCCCAACACGTGGTGGCTTGAAGGATTGAAACTAACTCTAATTCTCAGCTAGAAATAGCACGCGGCGTTACGCTCAGCTTAACAAAAAACACGCCCGCCGTTTTCAGAGTAATTGTCCTCATAGCGATACCCCGAGTCGTGAGAACAAAAATAGCCGGATAGAGATCGATGGACGCCATTTAGATGCTGCGTTCTTCTCGAGCATTCCAGATGCTGCATTAGTAGCAAAATGTGGCTAAAGAAGATTCGAAATGCATAGTATGCCAAGAAAGGTAACAAGTGGCTGAAACGAACAGATGATAACTGGGGCACTAGCGAGTCAGCTAAGAACGCTGAAATTGGCCGTATACGAGTAAGTGAATGGCTTCTCAAAGCTTCTTTGCTGCGACTCACATGTTTCCAGGCAATCATTTGTTGTCAGTATGTCTAATTGGCTACCGACAGAGCTAAAAGTCAGGAGAGAGCGACTACTCGCGCTTGAGAGGCCATGTAAACAACCTTTGCTCACAATATAGCTATGATATATGCTCGTCATGGTAACCGTCAAAGCAAGGATAAATGGCTCTCAGACATATCAATGGACTTCTGAGGTTGTAGTGTTATCCACTGAATGTGTTGTAGTAACAATTGGTAAAGCAAATTTCGCTCCTTTCTTCTTCCTGCTGCATTCTCTCTATCTCTCTCTTTAGGTGACTGCTGAGCTTATCCTTCACCCCAGTGTGTCAGTGTCAGCCAAGCATATACTTGGACTTGAACTCCGTAGTCTCTTCATTATCGTAGCCATTTCTCAGTCTTTACATTTCCTCTGTAGTCCTCACTCATATAGATGAGCCTCTAATTTTTATCTAGAACTGAGCAAATGTCAGAGTCGAGTTTCGAAATGGAATCAGCGCTCCAATGACAGCTGGCACATAGTATGCCGACCTGTTGATCAAGTCTCCAGTTAGCAGACCTATTGATCCGCTATGCTGCCTTGAGTTTTCGCTGCCAAACACTTGGTCGCCCGCTGGTCCCAATTCTATGCCACTGCGCACCAATCTCGCTACTTCTTCCGGCTGGAAGAATGCTGCCGTGCGAGCCCGGCCCATCCGCTCTGATTTTCTGATAGGCTCAGCTGCTGATTCAGAATACTTGCCCAGCACGACGACCCAAGCAAATGTTTCCATGGCATCTCCGCTGTCGTCCACGCCGCCCTCGATGCCAACCCAATAGTCGGCGTCTGGCTTTGCTTCGCGGGCGTTGCGAGCTCGATTCCTGGCTCCTTGCAGGGTTTCCGCGTCCGTCATGGGCTGGTCAGCAACGCCGGACGGCACACTGAGCCCAGTAAAGGAGAATGCCTGAGAGGGAAACATGCCGCTGAAGCCTTCCCTTGCGGCTGAGATCTTGACGGGGTTGTGCGAAGCGACAACGACCTGGGTGGCCTGCTCTGCCATTATTTCTTGCACTCTTTGTTCCTTTTTCCCTCTGCAAGTAGTATAGAAATGACGAAATGACTGCGCCGTAGATTTGCACAATAAAGGCGATAATAACAATCTTCAAGCGACTATTTTCTCCTAGAACCCACGGCGTAGCCCTTTGGTTTATTATATACAAGTTCTAAGCACGATAGCCGTGTCCCTTTGCGCTGTCGAGCGGGACTAGTTGAGTGACTCTTACGCCGTCACGACCCCGCTATTTACTCGACTCGGGGGTAGAAACCGGGTGTAAACCGACCCGGCAACAGTGTATATAGCGTCTTAGCGCAAAATTCTGCCACAGAATAAGCGAAGATGAAGAAAAGATTGGATAGAGAGAAGAAGAGCTGATCCTGCTTCAATAGGTGGCTGAAATAGAGCATCGGCTCCTTAAAAAGATTCTAAGCCGGCGGCGGAGGTCGCGGAAAAGCATCACTTTCTGCAGTTGCCAGCGACAGATAGTCCACTCCCATGGAACCGTCGTCGACGCTGTAGTTGCCATCTTCTTCCAGTAGAGGAATCTGCTGTCCCCAGGCCAGCCCATCAACATCCATGTCCCACGGCCAGTCTTGGTCCAGCATATCAACAATGTCCCCAGTGCCGTAGCCGCTAGGAAGAGCGGCATCAGCCCCTTCGCTTCCCCAGAACCCGCTTACCTCGCCGCTTGGTTCCCCTTTTTGAAGAGAAGGATCGTGAAGGCCAGCTCCTTGTCTTGCATTGGAAATCTGAGAGCTGGCTTCCAAGAGACGGCTGACGACATCTCGGCTGCGGCGTGCCGTAAGCGACCAGTCTTGCATTGCCTCAAACAGGTCGAGGATCGATTCGACTTGAGCGCGCCACTCAACGACGGACGGATTGTCAGGTTGCCATAGGATACTGACCAGCGGTATCATGGCAGCCTGATATAAGAACCATACAGCGTTCCACCCAGACATTTGCTGGCGTGTCCACCCCAGTGATATGCTATCAATAGTCTCCCGCGCAGCGTTTTGACAGGTCTGCACGGCAACCACGTCTTGTTCTTCAATGGGTGATTGAGTTTTGCAGGCTAGGGTTAGAAGTACTGGGCGGTAAAGCAGCATGCGCAGATTCCAATACCGCCACATCATGATGCTTCGCGAAAGATGGAGTGGCTCTACACAGGGCTCCGTGGAACGAAGAAGCCAAGGAAGATTGTTGTACCAGTCGACAAGAAGGCTGTCCAAGTGACTGCGATCTTCCGTCTTTAGAAGAGGATTCATTGCGAGCATATCCTGAACCTTTGTTGCGATTTTGCAGAATTTAATGTTTTCTAGTAGAGGCATGATGCCGGCATACTGTGCAGAGTCTGCTTCTTCCTGTTGAGTGAAATTGTTAGTTAGGATGAAGTATCAAAAGCGAACGTTGGTAAAACGTATAGAGGGCAAATCTTACTTGCTCTGTGATAAGCTTAGGAGGCTGGATATTGATTGCCGGCCCCCATCGCCCGAACGACGGTCGGCCTAGAGTGGTAGTACCCCATGTATCGAGGCAAAACAGCGTCCACCAAGTGCGTCGCCGCGTCTCAATTACTGCTGTGTCAGACTGCTCTTCTGGTGGCGGTTCTCGATGCAGGCCGAGAGCGGTTGCCATTCGCAGGATGGCGCCAATGATGGCATTGGCCATGTTTGGACGGTTGATATAGTGGAGATAATAGCCTCCAAGTAGAGCTAGAGCTTGAATCGTCTCGATGTGGCTACTGCCAAAGGCACTGAGATGGAAGTGCTCTATCGCTTGATTGTAGTATTTGATGTGACTCAGGTTGCTTGACGGCGTAGACATGATACTGCTTGTGGCAAAGACCATGTTGAGCAGGGAGAGCCACGGCGCATCGCATCGACGACCTTCGTTATAATGCTTGCGAAATGAGTTCTCATCTAGCATGGGAGCTAGACAATGAACACGTTTAAAATAAGCGTCGATGAGAGCCTGTCCTTTGTAAGTCCACGGAATGGGAGGGTTTGCTTTGGAGGATCTAGAAGCTGCTCGAAACAGTGGTATTTTGTTGGTGCGTGCATTTTCATCACTAGAACCATCAGGTGATGAATGTGCCGCAAGTAACACTTGTAGCTGCGGCTGAATTTGAAGCATGACTGTCAAGGCTACTTTGACGGACGATGCACCGAGATACGAGGCTGCTTGTTTGCCCATGGAAAGCGATAAAGCATTGACATCGTCGGCTTCAACCGGCATCTGGTCCTTTTCTCTCCGCTCTTCATCCCATTCAGATTTTGGAGCAGGCATGTTCTCAAGCTCTTGAGGATGCTGGGCCTCTTCAACAGAAGGGGGGGTTACGGAGACGTCAACGTTCTCCTGCTGCACTGGCTGGTCTAGGAGATCCCGCAGCTCCTGGCGAGACAGTGACAAAAGTTGTGAGACTTCATGGTGAGGATACAGGCGCCGCAGCACAGAACGGCACTCTTCAAGACTTCGTGATATTTCTTCTAGTGATCTAGGTAAAGGAAGTCAGCAACCGAAGGGAGAGGTTCAAATTCAAGGAAAAATAATGAATAGTTACACGGCCGAGGTAGGAAAAAAGCAACTCGAACAAAAAAGAGGCGAGAGCAGTTTACTGACTTCCTGGACGGCACAAGACGCTGACGATGCTGTTCATACACGCATCTCCGCCGTGATCGACTAGTCTGGCAGCGATTGCAAGGCTGCTTCCCGTCGCAGCGGATCTTGCGGCGCTGGCACTCGAGACAGGCGTGGAGACTCTTGCCAGCCTTGCCGCCGGCTGCGTCCTGTGACCGATTGCCGTCCGATGACGATTGAGGGGACCGATCCACGGCCTTGGCCTTGACACCCTGGACTGTATCGTTTTGCCCCTGTTAGCTAATCTGGGGTAGCGAAAATGGGAAAAAGAAGAGGAGTAAAGAAGCAACTGGCGACTTCGGCATTGGGAACAAAGCGAGAGAGTACAAAATGAAATGTATTTGGAATAGGGGCAATCGTTGCTTGATAGGTACTCCACTCACAAGTGTAAAACATGATGTCGGTCCAGGCCAGATATCGCCAATTGCGATAGCAGTAGAGGCGAATGGCAGGTAGCACTGCGTCAAAGGCAATCAAACAGCAAGAACCAATCAAAACGTGAGGCACAAGATAGTGCTGTGCATTGAGAATATTAAGAACAGGAAAGGATAGATAATCAAGCTATGCAGCCTGGCTGTGCGCATGCGTGTATAGGAATTGGAGAAGCTCGAAAAAGATCAAAAAAAAAAAAAGTTCCCGAGGAGGGTGAGAAAAAAGGCTCGCAAAAAATGCCCAAATGGCAAGAGCGACAAGGGGTGTTGAGTTTTTGCTGACAATCACAGTGAAAAATGAGAAAGAAAGACTCACAAGCGGCTAACAAGTGGCAGTACGATGTTACAACATTCACATGTTTAGGCGCAGGGATAAATTAGAAACAGAATAGAGACAAGGTGGTTAGTTTATTCTTGGCAGTGAAACCCTTAGAGCAAGATTAACGCTTTTGAGAACACTCAGTGTACGGTATTGGACATGTAGGCGCTGAGAAGTGGAAACTTTCATCGTTAACGGCGCCTCCCTCTCCTTCCCGCTCTAATCAGAGAAGAAGAAATCTCCCAAACTAAAGAAAATCCGGGGTAGAAAAAGGGGCAGGGAAGTGAATCCTACAGCAGGTACTGCGGACTGCTGGCGATAATCAGTTGCTACAAAGGTACTAGCAGTTAGGTAGCATGAAAGGAATAGAGGCAAATTCAAATTCAAACGGTTGCAGTGCATATGCAGAGCATATAGCCTACCCGTAAGGCACATTGAAGAAGGGCCAAGAAAACAAAGGCTAGCACCAGCACAGCAGCCCATAGAGCAGATCAAAAGGGAAAATCGGAGCACCCCACGCAAAACTGCCTATCCCGTGGGCAGGTCGGGTTACGAACTAGTCTCTTTACGGGGTGTTACGCCGTAGCAGAAAAAATTGCTTCTCCCCATTGGAGAGTGAGACGATTAGACTGTAGATAATTAAAAGGAAAGAACAAAGAGTAAGAGAGCAAGAGAGAGAGAAAGAGAGTGGGGGCGGGGGAAGCGGACTCGGTTAATGTCGTGATTTCTGACTGGCACGGAGTTATTGGTACTGCGTATGAATGGGCGCCGGAGTAATAGAACAGCTGATGCCATCGACCAATACGAAGTATATCCCCATGGCTTTTCTATACGACTGCTAGTCTTTGAAGCTATTAATGTAGGAGTAGGCAATACGCACTAAACGGCAACAGCTAGCCCCAGAGCATACATGTGCAAATGATACAAAGGGGAATAAGAAGCACTAATAGAGTCGCGTACATATGGGGGGCCCAGGGCCAAGGGCAGCTTGCTAGTGTCAACGCTGCTGACCTTGGACCTGAGCCCACATGATGGCTAGAGGTTTCCTAATACTCCGTATATTGCCGCTGGGATGTTCGGCTTGTGGGGGCAACAGCTGCCAGAGGCTGTTTATACATACATGCCAAGATGGGTAACCATGTCCATATTAACTGCATTCATCCACGCGGGATACTAGCATCTGATTGATGCACGAGGCACACACACAAGGATATATTCATACCATGTAGGTAGGTAGCAGTCGGGATAAAGGCGAGATGGACCGACAGAGATTCGCACCAAAATAGCCAAGTACGTGAACAAATTTGGGTAGCAGTTGAGATTCTGAATGCTGCAGAGTTGGGTTCTCCCCCTCGATATCATTATTAGATACGTTAAATAAAGACTAACAAGTTCGCAATAAAGACGTTCCTCTCCTTCTAATAGAAAGATCAGAGAAGAACGTCTCGAACAAACGCAAGCAATCATTAACACACATCCAGTCCCGTAACCCTGCGACCAGCTGTATTTAGGTATTTTTTGTCTTGTATAGGTTGTAAAAAGAAAAAGTGGAAAGCCCTCCGTGGCACGTGCGAATTCCGTATCCTCACGCCTAGACCTTCTCGATATTAACAATGCCGCCGTGGTTGTCTACAGCGACAGCCTTCTTCGTCGTCGATGCTTTGACAGGGTTAGGGGCCTCAAAGATTTCGTCGAGCTCTTCCAACTATAGAGAGACAATGTTAGAAAGATACCATTCTTGGAGATGGAGTGATTGGTACTTATGGTACTTACAGTGCGTCCTTTAGTCTCGGGGATCAAAAAGTAGATGACAATGGCTTGAACGGCATCCTGAATGGTAAAGACAATGTATGTCTTCCAGCCAATGTTCTTCATGGAGACTGGCCAAGCGAACTGGTTCAGGAGACCAGCGGCGTTGGTGGCAAAACTGGAAAAGGCCATGCCCTTGGCGCGCTGTTCAAAGGAGAGCACCTCGACGGGGAACAAAGCCTGCAGGGGAGTGATTCCAACAGAGTAGACGGCGCCAAAGATGAAGATCATAGCCAAAGAAGCCTTGGATGCAGCAGGGTTGGTGAAGATGGGGTTGCCGCTAGAGTCAACGCCGTCCTGCGATGCCGCGAGCCTAGATGAAGCAATGGTCATACCCAGCCAGACAACGGTGCAGGCAGTGAAGGAGAAGAGCAACAGAGGTCGACGGCCGACTTTATCTACCAGGAAAGCACCCAGAATGGCCCATGCAAACTGCTGGCAGTTGTTGATGAGGGTGATGTTGGCTTGGGCAATGGTACTCGTGTAGCCGGCAGCATCAAGGACTGAGCCGAGGAAGTAGGATAAAACGGCGTTGCCGGCCCATTGACCGAAAATGGTGACAGCAAGATTGCAGCCGAGACGGTAGTTGGCGGAACGGCTGCGGAAAAGAGCCCGGTAATCCCACCAGCGCTTGTCAGCACCGTCCTGGTTGAGGAGCTCCTCATACTCAAAGAGCTGAAGGCTGACCCAGGCAGAGTCGGGGTTTCCGTTGCCGTGGTACTTTGTGAGGATGGCCTTGGCCTGTTCCTTCTTGTTGTGAACGTAGAGCCATCGAGGGGATTCGGGAAGGAACATGACGAAGATGATGATGAGACCAGAGAAGAGGGCCTGGAGCCAGATGATGAGTCGCCAGGAGAAGTCACCTCCAGTGTTGAGCCCGCCTCGAGCAGCGCCGGCAGCAAGAATGGCACCGGAGAACCAGAGGGTGTTGTACATGGCTAGAGAAAGAAAGAGACGATAGTTAGTACATGATATCCGCCAAATGCGAATGGCTCAGAGATAGAAAAGAAAGTCGATTGAACGATGAATATGGGGAGGGTGAGCAATAAAACTTACCGCCAACACGACCACGGTACGCAGGGTGGTTAATCTCAACCACGTACATGGGACCAGCAGCAGCAGCGAGAGAGACACCGAATCCAAGCAGGAATCGACCGCCCATAAACTGGCCTTGCTGGTTGCCAACTCCCTGAATAATGGTACCGACAATGATGAGAACGGCACCAGAGAGCATGCCAATTCGACGACCAAAGCCATCAATGGTAGGACCGACAAAGGGAAGCGCGGCGACACCACCAATCTGGTACATGGAGGAGACGATACCAGCCCAGATACCGTCGTTTTCCACACGGTACTTTGCCTTGAACCAGGGGTTCTGTAGGAGATTGTTGATGAGGGAACCATCGTAACCGTTCATGGTACTACAGAAGAAGGCAATAAGGGAGAAGAAGTAGATGAGGAACTGAGCCTTGGTGTAAGCATTGGGCGGCTCCTTGATCATGGCCTCGGCAAAGGCCTCGTTGCCATGGACAATGGTAGTTCTAAGTTCGCCCTAAATGATGGTCAACAAGAACTGCGTTAGCATTGATTCTACAATTTTTTGTCCGATTTCCAGCTTCCATAGAAAGATAAGGGATTTGCATCGAGTGGTATGCCATACATGATCTTCCACTTCATCATGGACCTGCGTCTCGTTCTTTTCGCCCATGGTGACGGGTGTCTGCAGCCCTATGGCCAGACCAGCTTCTTTCAGCGAGAAATGGTGATGTTTCCTGAATCTCTCGACAAGACCCCGTTGCACGAGGGACTATCGAATAGAGATGAGAGGGATGAGGAGTAAGACGAAGGAAAAAGACGAGAGGTAGCAACCAATTGTCAGGGGGGCGCTGTCGATTTTATGTTTGTCTCTTGTCCCTTGCCACTGCGCTGTGCCGCTTCCCCAACCTTTCTCACCCTCTCCCACGAGCTTGGGTTGCCTTTGTTAGGATCAGGCAAATGGCCCCCCCGGTCAGTAGGGCCGAACGAGAAGGAGTTGCAGCTACGAATGAGGTCCTGGCAGCATCAGCCTGGCACGTCCAGAGAAGGATTGAATTTCGCCGGCGGATTATCTAGAGCAAAGCACCAAGCAGTTGGGCATGCCGTGCCGCTTATACGGCCATTGTCCCCTTTTTGGCCGCTCATACGACTGCGGTGAGACGAGGCTATTGGACAGAGGCGTCGAGCCGTGGCGTCGACATTCGGCCCTCGCAACGATGCGGGGAACGACTCCAGGCCTGAAGAGGGTGCGGAGGGTCCCGCTCCGGATGGCACGGTGCGTGCTTTGGGAATAGGCACAATACGCGACCCCGGGTCGAGGCGACGGTTGTGCGGCGGCATGGATCCAGTGAATAGAGATTAGCCTAAGTGGTGCGGATCATCCGCTCTGGGGTACCAGGGCGTTCTACAGCCCGGCCATTGGACCGAGGCCACGCGACGCACGGAGAAATCCTGCCATTGGCGCTGAGGATTGCAAGCAAACGGCTCAAATGGTGGTGGTGATATGGCGGTTCTGGTGGCTGCGAGCTCGTCAATATTGATTGCGGAGGCCAGGGCAGTGGTGGTGTTGAAGTTGCTGCTCACAGTGCGATGTGCATGTCAGATGGCCAAGATACCCTGTCCACAAGATGGCGAAAATAACAAAAATAACAGAGGCCTGGACTGACTCATGTAGAAATAGAAGAAGACGATAGGCAGGCCTGGATTGTAGTTTTGGAGGGAGAGGGCAATATGGAAAGAGGCGAATTCTTGATGCCCAAAAGTCCTGCAGCATCAAGCGGTTGGTTGTGCCCATGTTCCAATGCATGTCTACCTACAAGTAAAATAGGCTGACCATGACATGACACGCCTGGTGTGATTGATATGGGGAATCTCGAGATGTCAAAACACAAAAAGCAAAAGCCGCAGGGATCGGGCCCGTTTCTTTCGTAGCATCGGCAAGCAGGGCCGATGATTAATCAATCGGTTTAATTCCTTGGGTAGCATCTACGACCGGAAAGTGGTTCTTGCCAGAAATGCAAAGTGCCAAGACGAATAGCCGTTTTCCTCAATTTTCGAGTATAGAGCATTTTGCCCCGACAAGTCTTCAGTTGCTTGATTCCATATTCTCAAAGAGACCAAGACCAGAAAAAAAAGAGATTAAACAAAAATAAAAATAAAAATAAAAAAGGTAGAACAAAAGCCATGGCGCCAACTTAATTTTGCGTCCGCATCTCGAAAACGGCCCCTACATGTAGTCATGTTCTATTACTCCGTCTCTCGTAAAGGCTTAGTTCGTTCAACTCCGAACCGTCATTGATTTGATTTCCAGGTAGGATCTAGAAGCAGCATATCAAGGCAAGTAAATGCATACTACCAGCATAAGGTGTCTGGAAACAGATAATAAAAGTCACGGCGAGATCAGAAAGGCTGCAACATGGCAGCAGCTGAACGGGTGCGTGTTTGAATGGGGCAACTGAGAGTAGAGCTACTCGGTAAAGATGGCAACTGGGGATCATCCACGCGAGATGATCGCGATATCCTCGCGATATCCATATGACAGGTGCAACCAAGAACGTGGGGAAGAGCAGCTGCCCATGGAGTGTGTCAGGTGGCCGGGCACACCGTCTGTCGATGCCCAAAATCCAATATCGTCGTGACTCCTGATTGCCCCTTACTCCATACTATGTGCCTCCTTCATGCTTCTCCAGGCTCCAATTTTGCCATTTGTACATCTACTATGCTTTATGCAGCTGCATTGCATACATTGCCACATAGATAGGTACCTACGTCCAACGAATGATATTTCCACGGGGCTCGATTGAAAATCCTTGGATCCTCTTGGCACTCGCCACCGTCGAGCTGGAACATTAGCGAGGTCCAAGCTACGGGGTATCGTATGGAGTACGGAGAACGGAGAACGGCCCGCCGTCTTCTGCCATATGCATGAGTTGGATACTATTGGATCCATGGATGATTCGTGGGCCACACGCCCAACTGTTAGCAGGAATAGGATGGGGAATACAATTGAGTCTCCGGGTATGGAGGAGCCAAGTGGCGGCTCCTTACCAGGTATCTACCCAACAGGCAAATCAAATCTTCAGGCTATCGATTTTTATTTTTATTCTCGTTTCTAATTCGGTTCTATTATCAGTTACCCAACCAAAAGTCAATCCTTTACTCATTTCTCCTACAGCCCAACAGCCTTTGCGCTCAGTGTCCACAGTTTTTCCGACTCAATATCGCTAATGGCCGCGGGGCTAACGCAATCGACATAGTAATCTGCTATCCGAGCCCTTTGCTCTATATACGCGCCGTTGTGAGCTGGATAATGCGGTTTGTTAGCTACTACTAGTGGTGATACTGGCAGCTGAAGGAAATGATTGCGAGGCAGGCCAAGAAGAAGAGAAACAAAAAAGAGAGCTGAGGGATGACATACCCTTGAGAACTGGGTCAAAAGATGCAAGAACGTGAGAAGAAACACCTCGCTCTGGTGATATCAGCTCCGGTATTTGCCAGCCATATGGCGCTCCGGCCATTCGAGAAATTCTCCCTGCAGAGAGAAAGCGTTAGCAATCATCTGATAGCTCATGACAGACAAATAACGGTTCAACTTACAGGTTTCCTCTCCGTCCTTTCCAGGTGAAAAGTCAAGATGGGCGATGAGGCTGGTCGTCCCAATCGCTCCTGGATTCACACTGAATGACAGGAGCCCACGATCTCCTAGCCTCTTGGCAAGCTCTCTGGAGAAGAGAATGTTGGCCGTCTTGGATTGGGCATATGCCGCCCATTTTTCGTATGTCTTTCCTTCCTGTGTTATTGGTTAGCACACTGCCCTTTTTCTCTTTTAATTTTGGATTCATGGTGAAGTAATGAAACTGAGTGCGCATAGAGAAAGCCGACTCCTTCAGAACTTCATTGTCGACTTACATCAAAGTTGATATCCGCATGACGAATACCGCTAATATAATGCGCACCGCTGCTGATGTTCACCACTCGACTATCCTTTGCCGCAAGGATCTTATCCAATATCAGGTTGGTGAAGAGAAAATGGCCGAGATGATTGGCTGTAAATTGCTTTTCAAACCCGTCGACGCATATCTCATAGGGCACCGCCATGATGCCCGCGTTGTTCACCAACACGTCAATCACGGGGACATCGCTCCAAGAGTTGACCTCCTCAGCCGCTTTTCGCACCGAGGCAAATGAAGTCAAGTCAAGCTCCAGCACTTTGGTCTTGACCTCTGGATGCGCCTTGGTTATCAGTTCGGCCGTTTGCTGAACCTTGTCTAGGCTTCTTCCCGCGAGGACGAGCAGCTTTGGCTGGCCTGCTGCGACCGACTCTACATATTTTGCGCCTAGAGAGTTGGGAGAAACGCCAGTGGTAAGGATGGTCTTGCCTTTGATGATGGAGGCATATTCAGCGACCAACTCGGGCCCTGTAATGGTATCCGGATATGGGTAAGGCATGTTGGAGTTTAAGTCTTGATTCTGAGGTAAAGGCTGAAACTAAGTAAGACAAAAAGAACGAATAAGCTGTCACACTGACCAACGAAGTGAATAGATTAGCTATTATTGCAAAATCGCGGAGAAGAGGGGACAAAGCAGCGCCTTTATACCCCCCTCTAACGACTCATAAAGAACAGAACTTCGGACCTCTTCTGCTCTTTCTCCACCAGTCTCTCTCTGATTTGCGTCTTCGTGCTCTTTTGTCCGCATTCTAGCTCTTGGTTGACAAATCACTATTATTTTCTTACATATTTCTCGAGCTGGGATACCTTTTTCCACATCGGCAAAAGCGCGGCCCCTTTCTCATCTTATACTCTAGGTGCTATTCTATCACGATCGCAGCTAGCGGGTGTCTTGGTATTTTCTGGTTGGTTGGCTGGTTTCTTCTGCAAATTCCTGAAATGGAATACGTCGCCCCAGGCTCGGTCCAGTGATTGGGTGGCGCTTACAAGCGCTCATCTCCTAGCTAGGGGCGATTCATCTGGGCCAGTTTTATGGAGCAAGATAGGATCTCAGAGGCTGACGGGCTTTTGTGAATAGTGATATTCGTTGCTTCTCAATATTAATACCTTTTGCAGGATTAATCATCCCGGGGCTGTAGAAGGTCGGAGATTTGTAAGTATTTGTGGCGTCACGTAACGTTGATTGGGTTTCTCGCATGGGTTTCTCGAACGGGTAGAATTAGTAGATGGCTTGGATTAAGCTACCGATAGTGCGCCATCGCGTTTCCACCGAGCCACGGAGGAGACTAAGGCTTGGCGAGGATGGAAGCAACAGGTCGATCTCTCTCGGAACGAGCCGATTCTATTTTACACATGCAGAGAGCGGATAGTCAACCCACGCTCGGTTTTGCTATCTAAAAGGCTTTGTAACATATCCATCTAAACTTGGTTAGTACTGATATCCATGGCCTCATTTTCTGATTCATGATGTTTATAGTCACCGTCGACAAGCATAAGCTTGTTTCAAAGATTATGCTGTAATTGTAAAACGGAACCAAGTATCGCTGGCAAAACACTGGCGTTAAAACAACTCTCATTCATAAAAAGCTTTGTCTCTGTCAAAAAGCAAGACTGAATATGACTACCCTGTTCCCATGCTCACTCTGTAGCACAAATAGACCGCACAAGCACGTAGCTTTCTTCCTCATCCCAAAATAACTATCAATCAATCATGAAGGTAAAAAGGAAAGAAAAATGACACAATCATGAAAATAGGTAATGACGATGACAACAATAAGGACAACCAATGATCATGCAACGCAGCATTAAAAAACCGTTAATACAAAAACAACGCGGAGAAAAGGTTAAAAAGAGAGGACACAAACATCAAACCTCTGCTCGCCAACAACAGCATCCTAGCTAGACAAGACAAGATGACACAAAACAAGACAAGACCAAGATAGTAACGGCAGAAAAAAAAATCCCGTACAACAGATGTGGTATCCGACATGGTTACATTGTTAATATCAACTCCAATATGTGCCCCAACCTTCGAACGTCGCCTGCCTTGTGGGCAAGTCGTAGCCAACTCTTTTTCTCCTTTTCGTAAAATTGTGAAATGTTTTCTAGAAATCCTCCAAAACCCACCTCCCCTTTCCTTCCACTCCTCTATGTATTCTTCCATATGCGCACACGTGCCTCCTTCCTCTCTTTCTTATCCTTCCACTCTTGTTCTCTTTTCGAACGCAAGAGAAAATGTATCATACTACGCAAGTGCTTGCTTGTTGCATAAAGGAGGGGAAAAAAAAATCTTGAAACTCAAATTCGCGGGCTTTCATTCGTGGCTCGTAGATTGTTCGTATATCTTCCATATGCGTCTCTTCTTTCTTCTTTGCTTCTGCTCCAAAACGGTACTCATGTCGTGTCTATTCCTCTTCTTCTTCAATGGGGGCCGGCGTGCGGCGCTCAACGCGTCTCTTAGGCCGCCTATGTCGGCTGCTGCTGATATTGCTGGCCGAGTCATCGGGATAGAGATCATATTCCTCCATTTGCCAGTCCTCGTCGCTGGCGTTGCCAGCATCGCTGCCAGCCCATGCAGGTCGCTCGTAGCCTGAGTTCAAAGAATTGCCAGAGCCGGGAATGGAGAGCACGTCGATGCGCTTTCGGCTCTGGAGATTCTGCATGAGGCCGGCTCCACGCTGTCGCAGTGCAGTCCGAACAGTCTCTGCCTGGTGATGCAGCTTTTCAAAAGCATCCTCCAACGCTTCCATGCCCTGATAAATTTCTCGCTCAATCTCAGCAATGGCTGCCATCTCCATCTCCTCATCGTTGGATACCGGGGGTCGGCTCCCACCCATACCGGAGGAAGTAAGGCTGATGAAAGAAGCGGGAGTCGCGTTGCGGGAGTATGGAGAAAAAGGAGTGCCATTTCGAGAACCCATGGCAGAGGGACCACGGAAGGGTGTCGGGCCTCTCGACTCCACGCCGCCAAAATCGTCGCCGTCAGCGCCTGACCATAAAAATCCGTCAAATCGGCCTGATGTTAGAATCTCCCATTCTTGGCTATTAATGTTGGATAGGGTGATGAGAAGGTCGTGGGTATGGCGATTCTTAATGAGATAGGTAACGCTCTCCGCATCACGAGGAACTTGCTGAAGGCGGTACAGTCGCTGTAGGGAGAGACCAGTCTTGATGATGAAATCGTTGCGTGGTCGGTTAAGCGGAGTCGGTGCACGCGTGGCAGGCCTTAGCTCTTTTGACCCAGATAAGAGGGCGTTGAAATAGGGCCGGTCCTCGGCGTCGAGATTGGTCAGGATGGCGAAGCTCAGCGTCTCGTCATCGACCTCTTGAGGAGGCGGAACAGCCGTCTCGCCTGTGCTGTGAAGCCACTTGTCGACAGCAGACCTGACCTTCTTTGACTGCCGTAGATAGTGTTCTCTAAACTCCTCAGCGATATCAGGATCTAGCTGGATGGGAGATTCCGGCCTCCGGGGGGTTTCTCCTGATACCTCGGCCGCCTTGGAACCGATGTCTGCTAAATCAAAGGGCGGCCATTGGGGCAATTCAATGCGGCCGCTGACCCATTCGAGCACATCACCCCAGTTCAAGCCACGGTGAGGTTCGTTGGACTTTTCGCATATGATGCAGGAGCAGCCATGGGGTGGCAAGTCTCGAGAAAAGACGTTCTCCAGCCGGTCAAGCAGACGACGAGCGACTGACCGATGGCCAGTGGCCACGGCAACCGATCCTTGCTTTGTGAGAACGGTATGATACTGGTCCAGGAGGCTCACAAAGGGCGTGAAGAGCGTCTCGGCGCCAGAGAGTGGTGATTGTGAGGGCCTGGAGCTGCCGTTCGGGACGGGCAGAACCGACAGGAAGTGCCTCGTGACGGGAGCCGGGAGACCACCATTTTGCAGCAGATAGTCTACCCTGGGTATGTCGAGGACATCAACGGCAGGAGGCGGAGGTGGCGGCGGGATCGGCGGCGGAGGATGAGAGGGCGCCTTCATGGCAGGTGTGGCCGTACCTGAGGCAATGGTGGACGCATAGTCGTCGCCATCAACTCCAGATGCGGGAGTGCGAGATCGCTTCGAGTCGCCATAGAGATGAGAGGGGAATTGGTGAGCCTGGGTTGGCGTCTTGGGAGATGAGTCCTGGGCACTGGAGGGAGACGAGTCGACGTGGAGCGGCTCTGGCTTGCTCTTTTTTGCGCTGCGAGTTGACGATGACCGCTTGGATGAGTGACGTGAATGTGAGGCCGTGCTTGACGAGCGAGACAGGACAGACGATCGAAGTTTGTCGTGGATCTTGTTTGTGGGTGAGCGTATCAAGGTCGCAGCGCTGGTGGACGAGCGGCGGCTAACCCTTGAGGATTTCTCCTCCGTGGCACGAGAGGCCGACCTAGAAAGTGTAGACCTGTTGCCGCGGTCTAGGAGCTCTTCGGCGCGTTTCCTGGCGGCAGAGACGTCTGTATCGGGAGGTGTAGGCGGTCGAGATCGGGACGACCTTTTGGAAGCTGATCGAGGAATGTCGTCAGGGGCGAGATGGTTTTTGGATCGACGCTCCTGATCTCCGCCACCCGAGGCAACGTCGGTAGGCTCAGGTGTCAGAGGGCTGGAAGCCTTGTTCTGAGAGGTCGAAGAGCCGGCAATGTCTTCGCGGCTGTTGACGGCCTCTTTGCTGTGCGCCTTGTCAAACGACGGGTAAGGCAGCGAGATGCGATCCTTTTCGATGGAGAGCTTGGACATTGCGTCGACGGTCAGGTCGGACATGCTGACTGGGCGCTGAGGCAGGAGGCGGTCCCGGTCCCTCTCCCGGTCTCGATCGCGATCTCTATCCCTATCTCGGTCGCGGTCAGATTCCTTCTTGCGGTGGCGCCTGGTGGACGAGGTGAGCGAATGCGTGTCGCTGGAGCTGCGAGCGGATTTCGAGGAGCGGTGGGGGCGGTCTCGGTCAGGCTTGCGCTCAGATTTGGAACGACGGGCCCTGTCGCGCAGGCGTTCGTCGTCGACATTGACGTCGGCGTCACGTTCCTTGGACGGCATTTCGAATCACCATCGGGGCAAGTTGCGCTGCGTTGGTTTGGGTTGAGGGGCGGATGGATTTCTGGTGGTTGGTTTCTGCGGAGGTTGCAGCGGTTTTGAGCAGGGGTTCCGTTTTTGGGATTGGACTTTTGTGTGGTGTTTGCTGTCTCTCTTTTTTTTTTTTCTTCTCTCTCGTGTGCAAGTGGGAAAGGAGGAGAGCACAAGACGAGTCAGGATAGGACAGAAGGAGAATGACGATGCAGATGCAGACAAACAAAAGCGGCGAGCTGCAGACGAAGAGGGGAGAAAGAAACGAGAGCAGAAAAAGGATGATGTGCAGGTTGGACAAAAAGAGTGAGGGGACGGTGAGGAAGGGATCACCCGAAATCGAAATCGAAATCGAAGTCGATGCCGGAAGCTCTTGCTTGGCTCACTCAGGCAGCGACGACCCCTACTAGAGACAAAGACTGGCCTGGAACTGGAAGGGGAGTACAGGGAGGTACGAGACGCAGTGGTACCTGTCAGGTGATACGGAGCGCTGCGAAGCGCTGTGATGACGGGCTTTTCGCCTTTAGGGGGTTTGCATAGGGGAAGCGTATTAGGCTGGGCTCAAGGAGGCGGTACTAGCAGGGAGAGTACCTGTACTTTGCGATGGGGTGGGTCAGCGGCAACAGCACAGCTTGGAGGTGGGCAGATTTTAGCGGTCTTGTGGCCTGGAATCTGCCTTTCTCTGCTTTGATGCACGAGTCTTTGATGCATTCGATCGTCTGGTCTCAATCAATCGATCTGCCCTGCCTGTAATTACGTCGCTAGAGCGCGGCTTGAGCTGCTGGCAGTGCAGGGCGGTGCATCATATCATCAGCCCCGGGCCAAGTGCTAAAAGTCGAGAAAGCTGTGGCACTTTACGGACTTGAAAAGCATCAATCGGAATGACGAATTGCTAGCTTGGCATCATCTCCCTCATCCTTTCCCTTTCACGGTGCGACCCTAGATAGAAACGGGCAGTTTAAGGGCTTATCGTAGGGCTCATGCTAAGAAAAGAGTAGTAAAAATGCGATCCATTAGACTATGAGCTATTGGAATTATGAACGTAAAGTGATCGCCTCCCGTAATAAACAATGACGCCCAACCATGTGTTGAACAAAACGCTGATGATGCCTTACCGCGGGTGCTCCCAAACGCCTAAAGCGCGGCCCGGGCAAACGGTGCGCCCAATCCGTGCCACTCAGAAAAGCCATCCATCCATAGCAGCTGTCACACCTAAAATTGGCAGCACTGGAGCACTTTTGCGCACCAAAGCAGCAGCTTCAATTTAGCGGCACATCAAAGTCTACAGCCGGCGCCAATCACAGCCCAATGGAGGGGGGAAATGGCCGGAATGATTGGCTGCACGGCTTTTTTTTTTCTTTTGCGTCCCTCTCTTGCGCCCCTCCCCTGACGTGGCATCCGGCGCTTCACTTTTTTGTATTGCATGTGTTAGCATTTGAGTTTGGAATATTTTATGGAATTCGCGGAAGAAGATTTGTGTCTGATACGTTTACGCTATTGAAGCGTCAAGTGCTGACGTATGACAGAAGAGAGTCTGGAGAAAAAGGAGACTATTCCAAGAGTAGGTACCTGAAATTCTTTCTTCTCGAAAGGAGATGCTGCCATAGAAGCTCGTATGACACTCACACAGAGAGAGCTTCCAGAGATACATTACCCCTCAACAGGATGCGACGTACAGATATTCTACACGCACTCTTCGTATAAATGATGCAGCATCTCAGGCCAATCGCATCCATGCCGCATGTTCAATAGTGGAGACGTGTTGCGGCGTGCAGTTGCAGGTGCCACCACTTTCAAGCAAAGCAGATAAAAGGTACATGTATCTCAGGCAGTTAGCGTCGACCGAATCAAAACGCTCTGAAACAATCTCAACACAAAGCTGCTACTCGTAAATGTGTCACAATGAGATAAAGTCGTCAATGGAATCGGCAAATGCGAGACAATCGCTTTTGTTAAGGCAGACAATCTTCTCTATGCGGCCGCATCTTGCTATAATAGAGTCTCGTATGTCTTGTATCCCGTACCACCTCTAGCTTTAAGGCACTTCGTCTATTTCATCCGTCCATCTATGCAAAATAAGCCATTGACCAAATGCTTTTGGGGACTCTTTTCTCCTTATATTAAACACAAATCCATCATGAGTATACTGTATCCAAACGCCAACACTTTTTTGCCTCTTCCAAGTACATATATCTATACGTGTTGAGAAGAGAAAATCAACAGTACAAACGAAACCAAACCGATAAGACAAAGACAAAAAAAAGGCACCGCTACTTTACAAGCGATCCAACAGGCCGCGGCTCTCGAGGAGCAAGATGATCTCGTGCACAATAGAGCGGACGTTCTGCTTGGTCAGGTCAACAGTCAGATCGGCCTTCTGAGGCGTCTCATAGGGGTCGTCAACACCAGTGAAGCCCTTGATCTCGCCGGCGCGAGCTCTCTCGTAGACGCCCTTGCGGTCCGTCTTCTCGCAGTGCTCGAGCGGCGTGGCAACGTGGACCAGGAAGAAGGGTCCAGACTTTTCAACAAGTTCTCGAGCGTGCTGGCGAGCATCCTCGTATGGCGCAATAGGAGCGGCGATGACGGCAGCACCGGCCTTGGTCAGCTCCGAGGCAACAAATGCGATGCGACCAATGTTCAAGCTTCGGTCCTGGCGGCTGAAGCCCAGCTCGGATGAGAGCTCGGCACGCACTGTCTCACCCAGCAGCATAGACACGGGTCGACCACCGCCCTGATTCAGCGTCGCCTGGAGGGCACGCGCAATCTGGTCCTTGCCGCAGTTCTGGTAGCCCGTCAGGAAGACGGTGAAACCCTTCTCGCGCGGCAGTGGGTTCTGCTCTCGCAACACCTTGACCACCTCGGGGTAAGAGAACCACTCGGGAATCTCCTTACCGGTCTTCAAGCGGTTTCGCAGCTCCGTGCCGGAGATGTTCATGGTGCGGGTGCCCTCGGGGATCTCGTTGGCAGGCATGTACTCGTCGCGGTCTGGGATGTAAATCATCTCCTGGAACTCGACCATCTTAATGCCGAGCTCCTCCTGGTGCTCCTGCACAAGGATCTGTGCATCATAAGGGCCGTAGTGGTCCTTTCCGTTCTTGTTCTTGCCGGGGCCGGCGTGGTCACGGCCGACGATGAAGTGAGTGGCGCCGTGGTTCTTGCGGATAACGGCGTGCCACAGAGCCTCACGGGGACCACCCATTCTCATGGCCAGAGGCAGCAGAGCGAGAGCAGCCATGCCATTGGGATATCGGGGCAGCAGAGCGCGGTAGACACGGACTCGGGTGAAGTGGTCGATATCACCAGGCTTCGTCAGGCCGACAACGGGGTGGATGAGCACGTTGGCTTGCTGAGAACGAGCAGCCCGGACCGTCAGCTCACGGTGAGCGCGGTGCATGGGGTTTCGAGTCTGGAAAGCGACGACCTTTTGCCAGCCGAGCTTGTTGAAGTGGGATCGCAGCTCAGCAGGGGTGACTGTACAGAATCAACCGGTAATTAGTGATTTGCTCTTTCAACTTTGCACATATGCGTTGTTTTCTAGAAATAGAGTAAAACATACATCGCAAATCAAGGAAGTCGTAGTGCTCAAGACGGCTGATAGCCTCGAGCTTTCCGCCAACGTAAAAGTCCTTGGCGACGCTGAAGAGGTGCTTGATGCCGGGATGGGTGTCATCGTCACTGCCAAAGACCAGCTTGGCCTCCTGGACCCTTTATCGCGCGCGCAATGTTAGCTCTCTGTCGAGGACGTTTGGTTGTTTGGCTGTCTGCTTGATAGGCTAATGGTTCCCACAATGCAAGTCACCAATCCCACTCGGATTGTCATTAGAGCTTACTTGTCTGGTTTGTACACATCCTCGACGGTCAGGATGGCCAGATCCCGGTCATCTCTGAAGTCGCGCAGCGTAAGCTTTGCGCCTGGCTTGATGGAAAGCTCATCAATCTGTGCCTGGTCGACGTCGAGGGTGATGGGCATGCTGAAGAGCAAGCCATTCTCGAGACGGTTCTCCTTGACGACTCTGTTGTAATCATTCTCGGTCATGAAGCCTGCGTTACAATAACAGTAGCGTCAGTAATCGCGGCCAGATAAGTTGATTGCGCTTCTCTCTGCGTCTCTCGCTTTCGCCCCTCCTCTCATCGGCTTCATTTGCGCCAACGCCAGCGCCAGCGCGGGGCACGTCGAATCCTTGCGATTCGCATTGCGCGCGGGCTTGGAGGGGCTTTGCGACCAGCACTAATCCAACTGCGACGGCAAATACCATGGCATACCTTCTAGGGGCGAGAATCCGCCATTGAGAATGAGCTCCAAGTCGCAGAGATGGCGCTCGGACAGCACAAGCGCAGGAAGAGTCTCGGCTTGCGCCAGCAGCTCGGCCTGGCGAGGCAGATCGCGGGCAAAGAGGTCCTTGAGGACGCCGCCGTGGGGAGAGTTGGCCATTATGATGGTGGGGTGGTCAAGCTTGGGAGGATAAAATGGTGTCAACGGCACGACCAGTCACGCAACAGGCTCTGACGGAAGGGGGAAACGACAACGAAAGCAAGCAACGGGAGATTGCAAGCTCAGGGATAGCAAAAGAACAAGAAGCGAGAACGACAAGATGGAAGAGTCACGAAGAAGGGAGATAGAAGAGAGGAGAAAGGAGGGAGAGTATTGATGGGGGCGGGCGTCTCAACGCCAGACTATAAATGCTTTTTCTCCTCTGGGGTCGTCTCGGAGATGCTAAAACGCCAACGATCCATGGCCCCGAAAAAGGTACATTTGCAATCTGAAGTGCACATCTGTAGAGACACACCTGGCAGATTGGTGATCCCGTAAGCAGCCTCGCAGGAAGATCTGCCTGCTTCTCATCTTCAATATACATACGCCACTCCCTCCCCACCGGTTGCCCATGGGAAAACTGGCCCATGGAGTCGCAATTCGCAGCAGCAACAGTATTACTCGGCAAATGCTCCACAGAATAGGGAAAAAAGACCGGGAGCGGTCCACCACAGCCATAGAATGGCGGCATTTGGCTCGAGATTCTGGCGATGACGTGCTCGAGAGCGATGCTCCGGGTCCCGCATGGCTTGGAGGCCAGGCCCAATCAGCGACGAGCAGATGTCCGCAAAAGCCAGTCCGATTATGAGGAAAAGCAAAGCAAAAGGCCTTTTCCCTTCAACGGACGGGTCTCTGTCTCCATTGAATAGGTTAGCCGCAATTGCGAAATCTCGGACCATCGGCGGTGGGTGTCGCTGCATCTCTGTCTTTTTTTTTTAATCCCTCCTGTTCCTTGCCGTTTGATTTGAGGCTGAGGAGAGCGGCCTGCATACGTAAACCTGCTGCTGATCGTCACTAGAGATCTCGACTGCTTTATATGTGTAGACGACGGAACCCTAGCCGAACGCAAATGATCGACAGGGTGAAAGATTGGAGGATATTCGGTTCCATATGACAACTCACCACCAGCCATATTCCTATGCAACTGAGTATCCGCCAATCTGTTCATGTCCCCAGTCCCCCCCAATCCAGGATGATGACAAAACGGCTTGGATGGAGGGAATTAGAAGAAGAGAAGCCCCAGTCCCGCCGACTAGCCACGGGCTAAGCATCGTCTAGTGTCTCCACGTCCTTCGGGCCATCGCTTCCTCTTGATTCTTTTCTTCGCCTTCTGCAACGTTCGACCGCCTAAACCTTGTGTGGGAAGTCTGGTCCAGATTTCACCACCGGACGCCTCGATTTCGCCATTTTCTTTTTTGGGAAGGCCGCCTGGTTTGGTGCTGGTTTGAGGGTGCGTTCCCTATTCAACCTCACGCTTGTCGCTGCGGTTCGCCAACGGCTCTCGGGCTCCCGGTGGGTTATATTTTTTTTTTCCTTCGGGCTGTCGGCGGGCACGTTGGAGTTGGGAGATTGTTGGAGAGAGTCGTGATATGTACTGCTTCAACCCAATGCTGTCAGTGGCCAATCATCCTTTGCCGTGATTCTGTGAACTCTTGGTCCATCCATAGGTACGTGCCATCTAAATGAACCGTTGCGAGTGTACCTGCGCGATACCCAAGCATGTGCCTATAAGCAACGCCTATAAGCAATGCCTATATGTGTGACAATCACCTGCCAGCGCTGGATGGACATCCATCTTAGCCAAGTTGATGTCGTGATCAATTTGCAGGTTGATCATGTCAACTATTTCTTGTCGTTGCTGGATATATTCCAGATTCTTATCAGTCACGCGAGTTTGCCAGCTTAAGGCAGTTGCTTCCGGGTAGTGGGGAAGAACCTACTGCTCATCGCTCTATTGTACTCATTTTCTTACCAAGTTGGGCAACGTCGATTATCGCACAAAAAAAAAATCCCAAGTTTATTGCTGTCTAACCACATAAAAAAGAAATAATGTCTAATCTATCAAAACCAAATAACAAACTGTCTCAAATCCAAAAATCAACTTCCAATATCGGTAAAAAGAAAACAAAAAAAAAGGGTAAAAACAACAAAAATATGTAGAAAATCTTAGTATCGCTCGGTGAGCTGGCTTTGGTGTCAATCAATAAAGAAACAATCTCGAAAAGAAAAGAGAGCAAAGCAAAGAAAAACACAAAAAAGATTCCATGTGAGCAAAACAGATTCGCAAAGTGTGCATGTCCAGGCTGGACCAAATAACTGTCGCCTCGTCTCTCTGTTCATGTCCATGAGCTGGTTAGTTAGGCTAAGCAGTTGTCGTCTCGTCTCTCTGCTCAGACTGCAATGTTGTAAATAATGCACGATATGGCGGCTGCGCTCCCGAGCGTCGCATATTTGTGCCACATCATATCGTTGTCAGCTCTGCCTCGGTATCCCGAAACTCCCAAAACCTTGAGGCAGGGAATCTGGTTGGTGTAGCTCCCACTGTTGAACTCCTTGCCGCAGCACATGTAGTTGTTCATAGGCTTTGGCCATTCTGGATACGTTGCAGGGACCTCTGTATATAGTATTAGCATCATTCTCTGGAGTAAATCCTCTGACATGGGGACATAAACGTACGAAGAGTTGTTGCGTCTGGCATTGTGAGTCCATTGCTGACTGCTACGTTTTGCTCAGCCCATTGGTAGATCACTTGATCGAGGTTAAACTGTCCCTCCTTTGCTCCGGCTATAAACCGATCCATGCCATTAGCCAGCTTGGCTAATGATGCAATCTCTTCTCCGGGGATGGATGCTACTAAGCGGTCATAACGGCGCTCGTCAATCTCTGGCAGCTTCAATAGGCAATGGCCAATAGGAGGGAAAGGGGAAGTGGTCGACTCATAAGTGCCTCCAATGAACATGATCTTGATACCAAATCTTTGTCTCATCGTGGCACCCGCATAGGCATGCCATTCTTTTGGAGCATTGGTCAGGAAGACCTTTTTGCCATAAATCTCGCCCATTGCCCAGTTGAGGTCATCTTCGTTTCCGAGTTTTGTGCTCTGCACGCAGTAGGGGCCGAGCAGTGGCACGGTATAGAGGTACTCGGTGAGATCAGAAATGATCCACCCGATGGGCCATTCAGCTGAAGAGCTTGCCATGATGAAATCTAAGGAGGTATTCCGGGGTTAGATATGGAAGTTTGAGAGTTAGAGCTTCAAGGTTTGAGGCCAGTTGCTGTCGTTAGTGAGGTGCCAGAAAGAGTCTGATAGAGTCTGATAGATGCCTGGATGTTGTGGAGGTTGCTGGAGTGCGCTGTGGTGTGTAGAAAGTTTGTATCATCTGGATTGCTTCGAGATAATTATCAGAAGGTCGGATCTGCCTCTTATTATAGTTTTGCTCGCATGCCTCAAAATGGGTATTGCTATTGTGTATAATCTACCATCACAGGAACTAGTTCTAAAGGCCTTTGTGGTACTATTTTCTTAGTATGTAAAGCCGCACAATGAGTTCAAGCTATGAAAAGCGTCTCCTTTGAGCAAATACTACGTTTATAAAAGCCTTTAAAAGACAAACTGTATAGCAACATTAATTGTTCATGACAAGTTCATGCTGTAAGAAGCGGCTCTGTGTAACAATACGCTTAGAATATCATCAAAAATAGAACTGCATCAATTTTCATCATTTGTTCACAAATGTCTTCAAAGACCTAAAATATAACAACTTCACCTAATGAAAGTAGCATTTGTCCTTGCATCATGTTCACAAGACATCGTTCCACCGATAATTATGAACTCTACGCGCTGGTCTTTGTTTGAACTCTGTCAGACAAAGATGGTTTCAACATGACTATGACGAATTTAATGCAGAAATGATGCTTGGATAGTGCTTGTGGCATATAATACAAACAAACAATGCATAGGCAACAAAGACTGGTCTTTACTAATTGGACGTTCATCAACACGTATTTTATTATCATCCATTAAGTTTTGGCAAAAGACATCGATATTGAGACGCATCAAAGGAAACAATGAGAAATACAGCAATTGAAATGAAAGAAGGCCTTAAAGGATCACGTAAAGGAGAGAAGAAGAAAGACAAACGAATGACTATCTTTACTGCTAGTTATGTGGTGCCACCACCTATCTCGTGTATTCATTAACCGTCTTGATACAAGCACGCATTGTATATACTTCAATTTTTGAGCGCTTTCACATCTATTTATAGACACGTCCAGAAAGTTGTGCGTATTCTCAGAGATACTATACAAACGGATCTTTGACGGCCTGGTTTTCCACCAACGCACGCAGAAAAGCCACGAGCTACCATATGTGATTCTGTACAGGAAGTAATAGGAGGAAACAAATAAACTAGATTGAGACGCAAGGCTAGATAATGCATCAATTGATGATTCCGTTGCAAAAGAAGCGTTTCTTTTCCCTCCCTTTGTTTTTTGGCTCAACGAAGAACGAATAAATAGCATGGCCCGTTGTATACATCTCTTTCACATTCATATCCACGTCAAATCAGTCTCTACGAATCAATTATTAATAAACTTCAAGGTATAGAAAACAATGATGATGTTGATGAGAGATGTGAACAAACAATGTGATAACAACAAAGGAACAAATACATTGAGGAGAAAATGTCACTGTCTATTCTATATTCCGATCCAATAAGTCCCAAATGAACTGATAAAGGCAAACAAAAACGCAAGAACAACAAACTCAAATCGACTAGCTGCCCACCGATGAGTGAGCACAGAGGAAAAATCGCTCTGTGGCGAAGACGGGCAAAGAAAAAGAAGGATGGAAAGAAAATTTATGTAGACGCGGAATTCCGAAAAGCCTTTGTCGCATGTCGTCAACATATCTCATCAGCGTCGTATCACTGCCTCTAGCTTCTCGAGATGCTCGAGAACGCCCATAATTTGGATTCCAGCCACTGCATACGCGTTGGTTTGCGAGTATTCAGACACGTCGCTCCTGTGGCATAGGCCAAAAAACGCCATGGATGGCATGCCAAAGAAATCGTTTGAACGACCCATGTTCAGTGGGAGAGCTGTGTTCTGGTAATCGTAAAGAATTAGAGCTTTATACGCGTAGTTATCCCTAAGTTGGGTAGTTTGATAGCTCCCCGCCGCGTTGAGAAGACGCTGTCCATTCCTTTCAGCCTCAACCGAGACCCTGTTAGTACCGATAGGAAAAGTGTCGAAAAGGCAGTCGTTGGAGGTAAGAGGTACTGCTAGGAAGTCATAGTCATCAATATAGGCAAGGCTGCTGACCAGAAACATCCGAATGTGCACATTAATCTTCTTTAGTTTGTTCATCATTATGTCAGCCAGGCGAGTAACATGGTCTTCGTGCACGGCGTTTGCCAGATAGACGGTGTGCCCATTGATCTTCTTGTGGTTATACGTATAGTCGTAGGGGCCATTGGTGGGATCTTCTGGGGCGTCATCTTTCCAGACGGAGTTCGCCTGGTTGGGATGCATAACTCGATGGCCACCCTGGAAAGCCAACTCGTTGGTGGCGATCCACGCAATTGCGTATGACACTTTCGGCATGATGGGTGGTTGGGAAAGAGGGGGTGGGTATTGACTACGATTGTGATGTTGAGGGTTGAAGTTCTCTGTTGGCAGAGATCTGTGTCTTTTGGAAGTTGAGAATTTGAGACGCTGTTTCGATGGGGTTGAGGTGTAATCTCTTCTGTCGGTCGAGATTTGGAAGTTTAGAAGCTGGAAAGTTGGGGAATTGGCAAACTGACTTGGTTGTTTGGATATGGATGGCCATTGGAAGCATCGTGCTCTTCCTTTATACATGGCAAGATTGCAGACTTTGTATGATGAGATACGCAATTGGTGAGTTGCATTGTAACTCGTAAAGGAGCTCTCATTGGACTCATCGGAGACTGATGCTAACAAGGCATTTGAACAAGGCAAAAGTATTAAAGAACACACATCCAGAAGAAGAAAAGACGTACGAATGATTACCATATGAGTTACTGCAGGGGATGTATAGATTACCTGGGTAGGTGCATGTAGTTTACAAGTTTTACAAAACAGGCATTACATATTCAACACACTTCTCTCGACATCAACGTACTTTGTAATCTCAAATGACCTTTGTCCAAAAGCACATTATGTCTATTCAATCATAGCCTCAAGGAGGTATTTGTCGGTAGGTAGAAGAAGGAAGAGGAAACAAGGGGTAAGATAAAAGGTAGTAAGATGATACGAAAAAATGAATAAAGAAGTCAATAGCACCATTTGCTCCCATCAAAAACAAAAAGAAGCTTCCATTAAAACAAAAAGGATCCTTAACATATTCCCTGTTTATTCTCCTAGTGTCAACCGTACTTTCTTAATCTGCTGGGGGATAATGAAGCCTTTGAACAATATCTTTCATAGCTTTTGTAGATGACGCTAATATGTTCTACCATTTAGAGCTGTAATTGATTCACTGTACTTACTCGATTCGCTCAAGAAGGCACTCGTGCCCTTAATTGCAAGTACCTACTGTACGCCTCACGTTTTAGAAAGCCTCCATGCAGCATATGGACTCGAAGTTTCCAACGGCAACACACGCGCTATTTTACACATGACCCCAATACGGCCCTTACCGGGCTCGAGTGGAGGGCTGGTTACTGCGTGAAGAAGCTGGCCTGCGTTTTGTCAATTGTACTTGGAATATACAATTTTTTTTTAAAGAAAGAGATCTAATGGTTATCTTCACCCATGCCGTAAATATCGATGACACTTCCCGAAAAGCCCTCTTGCCATTGCACTAGCTGTACTATTCACGATTCCTTTGATGAATGCGCCATGGCCATACGCCACAAAGAGCGTCATTATTTAAGATGTGCGTAAAAGAAAACAGCTTTTACATGTACTAGATATATGGCCTACACAGTCGGACAACATGAACAGACTTTGTTAACCTGTTTGTATTTCTAGCAAAGAATTTGTCGTGTTCTTGGACGTTCTGACAGTAGCAAGCAGTATTCTGTGGGGTTTCTAGGAGAGATGAGCGCATGATCAACCCAGTATGAAAGAAAGCAAATAGCAGCTAGTCATATTCAAAGAAAGGAGGAAAATTAATTGGACGAGAGTCGTACCGGTTCAAAAGTTTGCTCTGAAAAGCTGTTCAAAGGATGCAAGAAGAGCGGAAGATTGTCAGTTACTACCTGCGCAAACTTTGCCTCATAAAAGTGCCAATACCTTTGCGCAACATACATGTTTTCACTTGTTAAATTTTAATCACTGGATATTGAAGAGAAAAGATAGCGAAACACGACATCAGGGGGAAAGGGAAACTCTCTGCTTTTTGGTGGAAAATAACACAACAACTAAATCATTTATGCTGATCTAACAAAGCGCAAAGCCGATATTCCAAAGCTATGGCGTGGCGGCCATCGAATAAAGAGGAGAAGCAGCTCATCCTCCACTCCGATTTACTTGACATGATTATCATGGATTACTTGGAAAAAGATCACGACATTCTCAACTTCATCCTTGCAAGCAGAATCTACTATGAGCAGTTTCATGACACTCTCCTCCTTCATAATGTGCGCCGTGGCGGATGTACGGCTCTAGAGAGTGCTGCGAAAAGGGCCAATACGGCCATGATTGTAAAGATACTCAAAATCCCAATCATAGAAGCAGCTGCACCTCGCAATATATGGCCAAGGGCGGTAGACAATGCTAGAGCCCATAAGGATCTGATGGAACTTTTACTGCAGGTCGACTGCGTCCGGACCAGCATCGACGAAGAAGCCCGCGAATTGGCTTCAAAAGAGAAAGAGACTTGGAAAGAGCGCAAGTTTGAAGATTCTTGGCTGCGGGTAATGTGGAATGCTATCGAGTCTGGCCAAACGGATGTTGTAGAGCTATTCCTTTCTCTCGGCCTGACAGTAGAGTCGTGCGGTCGAGATGGCTCGACGGCTTTACACATAGCGGCTAGAGGCTGTGAACAAGTGTCTCTAGTCAGACTTTTTCTGGAAAAGTATGAAGCTGATCCGAACAAACTTACTGTGAATCTGGATCCAGTTGATAACAGGTCCAATTCTCCTCTTTGCCTGGCAGCTGAGAAAGGCAACACTGAAGTTGTTAAGCTGCTTCTCGAGTATAATGCAGACCCCTGTTCTGGACGACCCGGGACATTTTGTCAGGCTTTAGCAGCAGCAGTTTCGGAGGGCCACCAGGATTTTGTGAATATCTTGTCGCAGGATGAGCGAATCGAGCCCAATGCACATGACGATGATGGCATGTCAATCCTGGGCCGTGCTGTCAGAAGTGGAAAAACAGGTGTGGTGGAAATACTGCTTGAAAATGAACGAATCGATCCAAACGCGACAAGTGTTGACGGCGAATCTCCGTTAATGATTGCCGCCAGAGGTGTTGGTTTCCGCGAGAAAAGCAGCGGGTTGACAATGACAAAGATGCTTCTGTCTGACAACAGAGTGGACTTATTTCTAAAGGATAATCATGGGTGGAACGCGTTGTTCTATGCTGCAAAGTTTGGCCAGAATGAGGTCTTGGAGATGTATTTGAAGGACGGCAGACTGGATCCGAACGAAGCCGATGAAGATCTAGATACACCGGTCTCACTCACTCGAGATGAAAAGTGCCTCGAACTTCTCATCAACGACACAAGGGTTGATCTGAATAAGGCGAATAATGAAGGAATGACACCACTCATGCAAAACGTTCCTTGCGGATGGAAAGGTAATATTGAGCGGTTGATAAACTCGGGTCGCGTCGATGTGAATCAGACGAACCACCACGGAGACACGGCAATGATGATGGCTATTTCTAGGCATGACCCGCTCTCTAAGTGGGAATCATCCATCTACTGCGCAATAGTACGGCACATGCTCGATTCGGGAAGAGTGAAGCTCGATCTGGTGAGCGCAAATGGCGAAACGGCGCTGATGATGGCCGTGAAGAGCGATATGGCGGATGTTGTCAAGATGATTCTGGCCACGGGTCATCGCATGATAGACATCAGAGACGCAAGCGGAGTTACGATGATGGATTACGCCATTCAGAATGACTCCGCAGAGGTTGTAGACCTGCTGCTGGAGACGGGCGAGGTCCAGGTAACACGGGAAACCATTTGACTGGCTCGGCGGTCTTGGTCAGAGGACATTCGAGACATGTTGGTTAATTACAAGAAAATGATGAAGCAAAGAGGAGAGAGTTCAGGTTTGGCTGATGCTACTCAGTAGATGGCGTGCAGGATGGAGAGATTGGTTGCTAATTTCATGCGTAGTGTTATCAAGAATTAGATTATCAATAAAGAGCTGAAATTTATGTGAAAAATCTCACTAAGCACTATCCTTGTTACATTGCTCTGTTCCATCTTAAAAAAAAAAAAGCATACACAACAACACACCGTGGAAGAATTTGGTAATTGTCCGCCTCTGTTTCTACTTCATACATTATAAAACAATAAACTGTAGCTCCAACCGCCACTAGACCATGACTTCTCGTTCATTCATGACTCGTAATAAACAGCACCATCCACAAAAGTCGGCTCTCGATTTTCATTAGAGACGACGAGTATAAACAGAGTAACTTCAGTCCTTGTGCCTGAAGGTGGAGCCGAGGCTGGTCTCTCGGGAGACGTTGATCGATCACTACTTATAAAGAGACATCGTTAGCTTTGACAGGATATTGTAAAGGAGCGACAAGAGGTGGAAAGACAGGTATAGACTGCTCACGACAAACAGGTCAAGCACTCTGAGATGGGAAGAGACTCTGAGATGAGCTCTCCACAGCCAGGGCAGTGAACAAGCTCGCACATCCTCGAGTTATTGGTGAGGATGAAGCTAGTGTTGATAATGAATAGCCACCGACTCTGATATGTAAGCTTGATACACTGAAAGCTTTCACGGTATTGCTAAAAGGAAGCCGCTTAGTGGCTTTTGATCAACAGCTTCAGATTAGTGATTGGCCTTGGACGACTATCCAAGCATTTTGTCGTTCTGTTCCGCTTTCTTTATACTTGCCGCATGCCCATCTTCGCTTCACATTATGCCGAACACTCTACTGGCGGCCTCGAAGCGAAGCCTCGACAACGTTGCAGGCCTAGCATCAACCAAAGATAGGAGACATCCGCACACATCCGTATGCTTAGAAAAGGGGGGGGTGCTCAAAGGAAAGGTGAGCGAGAGAGGGAGAGACATTTCCGAACAAGGAAAAATGAACCTGCCAAGTCCTTTCGTCGTCCAACTCGTCGTCAACGGCCTCGTGGCCCTAGTTCGCTTTCGACCGGTTTTGCGAGCCAACGACAACTCATGAGCACGTTTCCCCTCTTCACTCCCGCGCCCCTCCCTACGTTGAGAGAGATGACACACACTTCTCGAATCCCGTGATGGCCAAACTTTAATAGATGGCAAGAAAATGTCACAGGCTGCAAGGTACGGCGGCAAGCGGCAAGGAATAGCGCCACGCTCCCCTCCAGGATCGGACCAATATGAGGACGTTGCAAGTGATCATCGGAAGCTAGCCGAGCGAAGCATCGCAGGTTTTGGTGCCGTTCTCTTCCATGCGGCTAATTTTACCCTGTTTAGAACATGGTAGGCGACTAAAGTTGCTTTTTGATTCAACCTGGCATCCTGGCGTAGAACGAGGGGATGTTCTCGATGTCCCCAGCATACGCACACTCTCATGTGAGTCAAGTTTTGTAAATCAGGTAGGGCAGCGCCATCACAGTCGGATTTGACTGTGATTGTTCTTTTTCACTGCCACATCACATGGAGTCAATGACGAATACAGGCAGGAAAGCGGCTGGACACGGCATCGGATTAAAGTCGAGCAGAAGAGCATCTCGTATGTGAGTCCACTCGTCTCGAGCAGACAACCTAAACTCTAATCGTGACGAACATGGCCAGCCAGTCAAAGCGCTCGATAGGCGAAGCTCAATCAAAGATGGCCGCTGTCGCCTGTGACAGAGAGTAGAGGATGGAGGGGCATCGATCAAAGGTAGGGTTGTATTAGGCTGCATCCACTATGCGATGTGCGTATAGATCGGGGCTTGCCAGGTTTTGATGGGGAGCGTGACTGCGGGTGATATTGGGTGAAGGGGACAAGGCAAAAAAAAAAACAAGGACGGAGCGAAGGAAGCAGATCTTGACGGCACTTTAGCGGTGCATCCGATTGGCTCGAAGCTCTGATCAAGCGACGACAGACGTGGCTAAAAAAAGGAAGATGAGAAAGACGTGAGGGTGAACGTGTGCATTTGACTGCGGGTGAAAGTCCAAACGCCAGGGGTTTCAAGCACAACACCATCGCAGGCATCAAATCACAGCCCCCTTGGTTGACGACGTCGCTGCGACCCTCCTTGGCCAACACGGATGGATGTGCACTGAAGCAGAAGCAGCTGCAGCTGCAGGTCGCACGAGCCTCGCCCACAGGGCTGACCAACA
This sequence comes from Trichoderma erinaceum, assembly GCA_026401215.1. Taxonomy (NCBI): domain Eukaryota; kingdom Fungi; phylum Ascomycota; class Sordariomycetes; order Hypocreales; family Hypocreaceae; genus Trichoderma; species Trichoderma erinaceum. Next base: position 306,778 of record JALIRY010000011.1, on the reverse strand, counting down.
GCTGAGCGGCAACCAGGGCTATCCCAGTGTCGATGATGCGCCATGGATGAGCAACGATTAATCCATACTTCACGATAACATTATAACATTATCCATAATACTACGTTGAAGGCAGGACTACCAGCACCTGTCAAAAGTCCTAGTCGGGCGTACATGCGCCGAAAGACCCCAGAAAGTGGGAGATCCAACGCCACTACCGGCGCCTTTTTAGAGCTCGGACACTTGTTTGCTGACGGCACTCCGTAGAAGCGCCGCAATAGGAGAAGCAGTTCACCAACTGCATGCAAAGCGTCAACTTGAGATGCGCCGAGATTTGATATTATAAAAGAAAAGCCAAAATCAGGCCACAGTCGCGTATTCTAAAGCTAGATTGAACGCTTTGACGCCTTGAAAGAAATGTAACGTTGATCCTCTTATAAATCCATCATCTTCGAAAAATGTACTATTGTGTGTATTTGGCTCCCCCTTGTATCTCTCTGTAACCCGTTACCAAAGACTAGGTAGCCCAAGAAAGAAAAAAAGAAAGCTGAAAAGATTTTTTTGGACCCGAAAATTGATTTGTTCGGTCAAAACATGTCCTGTCTTGAAATCTTTCCCCCTTCTTCTCCGTCTTTGCTACCAAAACCCATTGGCTCAATTTCCCAAAATGCAGCGCGCCGTATCAAAACTCCTCTTCTCAAATACCACCCAATGTACCTAGAATCATCCATCGTCCCATGTCTTTGTAAAAGCCCCAAGCAATCCCATCCATCTATTATCTTTGAGGGTGCTGTTATTCATCTTCAAATGCCCACACCAAACGTTTTGACCCTTTTCTTTTTTAAACCTTTCCCCCTCCTGCTCAAGCGGAAACGCACCAGCATAGTCGCAGATATTAAAACAACAGACGAGAGAAAGTCAAATTACAAATAACAAGGTATTCATCATACAGTTTTCTAAACAGAGTTTCGCGCTTGCTGATATCCTGTTGAGAAGAAGAAAAAGTAGAGAAGAAAAAAAAAAAGAAGGGAGGAAACGATGGTAGTCCGGTCGGTATAATTAAGAGTCAAGCGAGTATATCAATGATGTATATGTGAGGCCGGCAAGTCTAATTGTAGATGGCCTCGATGAGGTATAGTATGCCAAAGAATAAGAAGGCAATGGCACCGCCAACAGTCACTACACACAGCTCTAGTTAGAATTCTATTTCCTTATAAAGAAATTTGGCCGTATCTGCATATTGATGGAGGGGGACTCTGGGGGGTTTTCGACTTACCAACTTTCAGACTGACGCGTCCGGCAATAGCACGACCACCAAGAACCGCAACACCAGTGCAAATGGAGTGTCCAGCCAAAGCACCGAGCGTAACCCACCAATAATCCTGTCCAGCAGCCATAGCAATGGTGGCAATTTGGCTTCGGTCTCCCCATTCGCCCAAAAAGGTCATGACAAAGGTCTGGACCCAGGCTGGGCTCAGAATAAGAGAGCAAAGGTTGCTGATACCACTGCTGACGCTGTTGAGGCTGCTTGATTTGCGAGAAGGAGCACGGGAGGGAGACTCGGAAGGCGATCTGGGAGAGGGAAATCTGGTCTTGCGTGAAGACCTGCCACCAAGGCCCATCTCAAGAGCATCACCAGAGATGGAGCCACCTCTTCGCTCAAGCTCCTTCTCCTTCTCAGCTAGTTCTTGCTCAACCTCGTGCATCTCGGCTGTGACACCTTCGTTGGGATCCATGTTCATTCCCTCTCGGAGCAATCTGGCGCCGAAAACGAAGAACAGGCCTGCGGCGAGAAGACCAGTCAGACGCTTAGAAATCAGAGCCGGTACTGCATGTCCCAAGACGGCAGATAGGACAGTCATGACAGCGAGAGCTCCGAAAGCAGCGGAAAAGACAACCATGCGATCGTGCTTCATGGCCATGAGAGCGGCTACCAAAAAGGTCTTGTCTCCAACTTCGGAAACCAAGATCATGGTGAAAGACAGGATGAATGAGTGGAAAGGCTGGTTGATGCCATCTTCGCCTTCAGAATTCTCAGGCGCTGACGGTGACGAACCTCCGGCTTTTGGCTTGGAGATGTCGAGATGGTCCTTCTTTGCGGAGTCGGGAATGGGCGGCGACAGTTGTTCGCGAGGCGTGTCGGGGAGATCGCCGGGTTTCTATCCGCCATTGCGCGTTAGTGGATCGGATCATTGAACAATCATTGCATCGTTGCTGTATTGCTGTCGCATCGCATAGAAATGGATACATGCATGGATAAGGAAGGGGGGGTTAATGAAAAAAGAGATGTCATACCTCAAGTCCGGTGTAACCAGTGTCTTCGGTATCCTTATCGGATGACGACTTTGGCTTTGATTTCTCCTTCTCTGAGTCCACCGGCTTGGTCTTGTCTTTACCCTTGCCCTTTTCAATCTTCTTCTCCTCGCTGTGAGGCAGTGGCGGGTGCTCCTTGGGCGCTTCCGGCTGGTTCACCAGCTTCTCGCCAGTCTTGCCCTCGTGGGCCTTTCGGGCCTTGTCCTTTTCGGAGACGCCGCCCTCAGTGCCCGTGGTGCCATCCTGAGGCTTCTCACGGTTCTTGTCGAACATGACGCCATCATTGGATTCGGGAATCTTCTTGCCGTCGACCACGGTGGGATCCTTGGGGCGCCCTTTGAGTGTGGGGAGGTCGCTTTCGCCCTTGGTCTCGGTCGACACCTTGCCGTCGGTCTCGACAAAGGGTCCTAGGTGAGGCTTTCCATCTTTGCCGTCTACCGGCGCGTCTTTGGTGGGCACACCGATACGGCCCTTGAGGGTCGCGGCGTCGGCAACGTCACCAGGGATGGTGTCCCTCTCGCTGTTGGCGACGGCAGCGGCAGCGGGGTCTGTCGCAAGAGCGCTGGCGATGGACGGAAGAAGAAGGAGGAGGAGAGGAGAATGCTTTGCTCGGAATTGCATTGCGGCGGTGGGGGTACTGAAGTGGAACAGTAGCCTGGTACAGTAGATGTCGTCGAATCTCGGTAACTCAAGGGTCAATTGTTGCTCAACGCATCAGGATGCGATGCGGTCTCTGGTGAACACGGGGCCTTGTGCCAAGCGCAGGGCGGCGGAGCAGGGCTTAGCAACAGGCGATTCGAGATTGAGAAAGAAGAGCAAAGAAAATTGCAATGTTTCAATGGATGCGAGATGAGGAAAGGGGCGAATTGGTAGATGGGATGGTCGATTGAAGGTACGCAAGCTCGCGTGTCTTGGCTGGTGGATGCACACAGGCCACTCGGAGAGGATTAACTCTGACGGAATGGTTTTTCTTGGTGTCGCAGACGTGCAAGATGAGCAGCAGCCGGGGAGAAGAGTTTGTAAAAAAAGATATAATAAGGGAGCGAGACGAATGAAAAAGAAACAAATTGTAAACAGCAAAGCGAAGAAAAAAAAAGGAGACCAGAGAAAGAGACGCCTTGTTGAGGAGGTAGAAAAAAAAGAATCCAAGCAGGCAGTGTTCGAGGCTCGCTGTCCTTTTTTTCCTTAGCCCCTCCCAGTGCTTGAAAGTGAGGTTCTAGGCTGCCAAACAGCACTGGATGTTTGTTGCGGGCGGTCCCTCCAGGTGTCTAGCGCTGCTACCGGCCGCTGCACGAATCTGGTTTCCCCTTAAAATGCACCGGCGCGGACTCCATCATCTGCAATTTCGCGGCCTCTTTGATCCAAAGCGGCGACCCCCTTGCAGCGAAGCGGTGGAGCCAGATCCACCCGGCAGGTACTTGGGTACATCCAGTCGCCCCTTGAGATACGAGTTGGGACAAGTGAGTGCAAGCGAGCAGCAAGCAAAAGTGGACTTGTGAGCTGGAAATAGATACGATCGAGTGAAAGACGAAGCGTTGCAGCTCACATGCAGCTATACGAAGTGCTGCGCGCATCATCATCTATCTAAGTCTTTCAACTGCAGGGAATCAAATCCTTCCATACAATGCAGCATTCAAGACATTACAGCGCATCACCGCAATTATTGGGCAGACAAAGAGCTTGTCGCCGTTGACTTGTAGTGTCGTCCCAGGGTCAAGCTCGCATACAGATATATGATGCAAGGGCCCAAATATATCCCATTGAGCGGTGTATGTTACAATATAGCAAAAGTCATTGGCAGCAAGAAGGTATAAATAGTTATCGCATGTTTGAGCATTATAACCAGTAGAAGAAAGAGTACACGTAGCAGTCGCTTGGTAGCAATCTATAATTGTACCGATACACACCATATAAAGGAGCAAGCGGCATGTTTTCGCGAGTGACTGCGATGTTGTATCGCCAAGGAACATCATTTTTAGTTTTTGGAATCATTCTTAGTGAGCTGGTATTACCATGAAACAACTTTACTCACAGCGATGAAGTCTTAGTACTGAAGGCATTGATACAAATTGGGAGAATGGTACGAGTTATTCTTCACAGCTAGCGAGCAATGATTGACGCCAAATACGGCCAACGACACTGGCCCCGACTGATGCCACACCTCGCACACTCTCTTCATGCCGTAGTTCACTCAACAATAACGCATTCTGTCTTCGAGTTATTGTACGGACGTTGCGCCTCACATTTCCTTCAAACCCGGGAGGAGCCGATGGACCTTGTCGAATTCACAATCTCTCACCAATAGATGTAGAGGGACGCTTGAAACGCAGTCCAGTTCTCCTGGTTCGTTGTATCTTGAGTCATTGTACTAATTGCGGCTCGATTATAAAGAGGGCGCATACACATATATATATACATGTGGGGAGACAATACTGTGTTATAGAGAAAACTCTTCTGTAATGCTTACATCCTAATTCCCAGCTCTATGCGCATTTCCATTCTGTAGTCTCTACTCTTTGTCCTTTTATCACATAAATTGCAAACGACTTCATTGGAAATTCCTATTCTATTTGGTACTCAGTTACTTTAAATCTATTCTATTATTGTCCCGTTTCCATACATCAAATCGCCCTCAAGGAATCACATCCATCCAACACGTTTACACAGGAATGATGCACCGCCAGCAATGGCAGTTATTCCAGTAAAAGCAATAACTGGGCCATAGCCGCTTCCATATCCACCAAAAGCCTGTCCTTGCCACGGAGTTCCCTTGACCAAGACCTCGCTCAAAGGTCCCGACACCACGTTTCCAATGCCTCGGCCGGCTGCAAGGTATCCAAAGATCATGAACGGGTCAAAAGTAGAACCTCCGCTTGAAGTGTTTGCCTGACTTGGCTTGGAAACTACCGTGCGAATAATTCCTGTCCAAGCACTCGTATAACTTCCTGCAAAGAGCCCGTATATGATGCAAAAGATGTAGAGCACGGCCATATTCGTCGCAAATCCCCACAGCAAGAAAGCTCCCACAGCCGCGCCCACTGCTGATATCATGAGGCATGTTGTAACGTGGAACCGATCAACAAGCATTCCCATGGCAATACACCCGAAAACCGACGCAACGTTGACGGCTAATACTGTCAAAGCAGCAGGAAACGCCTCGGAGCCAAGAGTGGAGGTAGCATAGGACGGCAGATATAGGCCCGGCATGAAGAACCCCAGGGCCTCGATTATGTTTGCCAATTGAAATAATAGGAATGAGCGATCAAAGAGGAAGCTCAGCTTCGACAGCTGAAACTTTACGCCAGTTGTTATCGGGAGCCGTGGCTTAACAAAGTAGACAACCGGAATGGTCAGAACAAACAGGGCAATGGCCCAAATGCGCAACGTGGTTCGCAGTCCGTATCGTCCCAGCAGGAATTCAAGCAGCATCGGGATCGCAAATCCGCCAATACCCGTGCCAGACCACATCACTCCAAAAGCCAGACCTTTGCGCTTAACGAACCACTCGTCCATGTACAGGATGCAGGGGCCATAACAGATCGCGCCGCCGACGGCGAATAGGACGCCCTGGGTCAAAATCAAATGCCAGACAGTCTGCGAGAAGGAGCTCAGTGCAAGTGCTATGCACATAACGAGGAGGCCTACGGTTGGGCCGTATCGATTCTGCTTGGGATACATTCTCATCAGGGGAAAGACGAATGGGGAAGATAAGTACATGGTTCCCTGTGATGATGATGACTATCAGTACGAGTGCCCCGAAGATGTAGGAGAAGAGGAAAGGAGGAGAGAAACCTACCATTGCAGTTGTACCGATTGCGGCAATGTTGGAAGAGCCCATGAATGGCGCATGGGTGCTATAATAGTTTTGAAAAATACCAAAGGCAAAGGGAAAACCTGGCTATTTGTTAGCGAACATGGCGTTTAGTCGACAGGGCCATGTCTTGTTACTCACCCCAAACTAAGCACTCTATGATGGTGCAGGCTGCTAAGAACAGCATTGCATCTCGACCAGTGTCGACCGGAGGGAGCGAGACTCCATGCTCGTTCTCCGAGTCGATATCGATATCTGGAGAGGGAGAAGAGTCGCCGGGCGTGGTTGTGTCAAGCTGTAGCGACTCAACCCGCGGGGAATCCTCCAAGGAAGCCCGTCCCATTGTGATACGTTGTATTGCGATGGCTTTCGTCTGATACCTGTTGCGAATGAAGAAAGTATGTAGCACGAGCAATGTAACGGATAATCGAGACGACGACAATCGTATTATGGAGAAGGGAAAAGGGTAATGTTTATTCTTCGACAATTCGATGCTTCGTCTATCTCGTTTTAGAGTGTCTGTTCACTAATCATTGATCCGTATCTCAAGGGACTCCACAAGGCTTAAGCCAACACGCCCTATTTTTGATGCGCGGTGTACGAACCCCACGCTAGGGAGTTCATCGCCCAGATTACATGTACCTTATCTACCAACTTATCGGAAAGAGCCGTGGCTAGGCATTCAAAGGGCAAAATATATCCCACTTCTGGTATGCTACTGGTTGAAACACCCTGGAATTCAACGGAGCCTTTCGTAGCGGAATGGAATACCAGTCGTGCTGATAATTTGATATATTGAGAACTACCTCTACACATATTCAGCCTTTGTACTACTAATAGTTTCGGGTCTTTGCGGCTGCGGTTACTGACCCCGTATTCGCGGCTCCGACCGGTGGGTGTCCAATATGCAGATACCCACCCACTGTTCGTCGATCTCGCTGCGGTCTGCATTGCCATGTTACGCTAAAGCTGTGGAAGTAGAGACAATGCTATATCATAGATACAGACAAAGAGATGATCAGATACGAACTCAAGCATGGCAGCATGCAGGGGCGATTCGTAGACACAAAGACAAAGAGTGGGAAATGTTGAAGTTCTTTATTCTTTTCCGCAAAGCCTAGAGCTTTACAAGCTCCGTAAAGCCAAGGCTAGATTCGTTACTAAACCGTGCTAGCTGTCTCCTAACCTCATCGCTCTCTAAAAACCTAAATGCTAAATATTTAATTGTTATGTAGAATCGGCCGACGACGAGAAAGGAGGCGATTATCGAAGGGTCGCGAAAGAGACCATGCTCTTGCAAATATATTGCACCTAGCGATCCATTTCTGCGCATTTCAGCGTGTTGCTCCTATCAAATTGGACAAAATGTACGACAGTATCTCAGAAACGAAATCTTGGTCTGGAGAGAATGTCGGAAACAGGATACATACGCATAGCAAGATAGGTATTGAGGCCAATTGTCTTCAGCACAGTTTCGCAAGTGACGTCGTCGCTGTTTGGAAACCTGCAAATGGAGGTGTGGTCACCGTAAATAGAAAAATGCTTCTCCCAATATTCGTGTCTAACGTTGCACATGGTATCCTCCTTCTCGACCAACTTGAAGAAGAAGATAACTCTACATGTCAGCTGCTGAAGTGACTTGTGTTGGATACGATGGCAAAGAATGCGGCAGAGAACGGGCTTACAAGTTGCTTTCCACGGTACCAGTTGCATCCATGGAAATTGATGACTAGGCGTCTGCGATAAAGGCGGCCTCGCTCTTCAAGAGGCGCGATACGCTCTACGTGCTCGTTACAGGCCTTGTCGAGCATATCCAAGACCTCGGGGGAAGTGGGACGGACAGCAGCACTGGCGATGTTGCGCACAGACTTGGCAACGTTATGATGAGGAGTGTTGAAGAAGACTAGGAGTCGAGTAAACTGATCGATAGAGATTATGGTGCCCGACTTATCCAAGTGAGCCTTGACAAGCGCCTATAATCGTTGATTCAGCAGCTCCAATGGTTGGACGGACAGTCAGCCTGCCCAAAATAAATGTGTTCCTGTATACTAACCTCCTTGACAATAAGTCCGCCTACGTCATGGCAAATGAAAACTAGTGGTCTCGTAGGGTCATCCTTTCGCTTCTCCATGAGAAGGCGGAGGAGGCGGTCGGCATGCTTGGTGAAATGCGTATCTTCTTCGTTAACAGAAAGACCGTCGTTGTAGGAGAAGAGCATGACGCGACAGTATTTGTTAAAGCAGCTAGGGAGAATATCTCTAGGCCAAACTTTGCCCCGGTGGGACCAGGTGTCTCTGTGAACAAGATAGCGAGCCTCGATATTGAGGCCGTGAACGGCGACGACACTAAACAAGGACAAAGAATGAACGAGTTAGTGGCATGAAGACGTCTGATATCAGAGATGGTAGAGCACAAATCAATCACCCGATTGCGGTAGACAGGTGAATTTTTGGAGGAAAAGAAGGAAAGAAGGGCCAAAATTTGAAAGAGATTTCGATGGAATAGAGGCACTTACTCGACGTCCGCGCTTCGCATAATAGCAAAAGGTCCAGGCTGGGGAAACACGGTTTCGAGATCGTACTGTTCCATGTGCTCCGAAAATATCATAGGCATGGTCAATATTTTGCACAAAGACCGCAACTGATAAGCAGAATTAAATTGTCTTGTCTTTCTCTTTTTCTCTTCGTTCTGAAGCGAAATAGGAGGTGGGATAGTAGATTAGGTAGAGAAAAAAGATGAATAGGGGAGGAGTTGAAAGGGGGAGAGAAGACAAGTATCAGAAATTTGTAATTGCCGTGTTCAATACTTTCTGCTTGCTCGCACTTGCGTCTGCAGCTGCTGCAGCAGCCGCGTTTCCAGCTGTTCGGGTTCGCTTTTTATAACTTGTTTAGACACACAAGAGCGATAACAAAATTGTTTCAGCTAATAGCTGCTCTGAACCACTGTTCAAAAAGCAAAAAAAGAAAGAGAAAGAATTTGCACTCTTTTATGCTCCCAAATCAGACTTTGAGGCAGCCCTTGACCAACAAGAGGCTAATATTTTGTTGCCAGCCTCACAGTCGCGCACCCTCGTACACCAATTATTGGTGTGGCTGGAAGAAAAGAGTTACACAAGAGCTGCAGTTGATTAGGAGCGAGTGGAGAAGAAAAAGGAGCAGGAGAGGAGAGGAGAGGATGGGTGGAAGGACGAAACGCGTGCGATCTCGAAATGCAGGTTTCCGTGGGCAGATGTAGCCAGTTACCGCAAATTCAAAGTATACTCGAGATGATAAGAAGGGCTTATGATCAGAGAACAAAAGGGTGTGAATGGGAGTGCGAGCAGACGGTAGGTAAGATTGTTCGTTTCCCGCCGAACTGCCACAGGAGTCTCGACCTGGTAACCAAATTGCTCGAAAAGAGTATTATTACTATCAAGCAGAATGTTAGACATAGCCGTTCAAACAAGACTGGACTAGATCAGTGCACCTGGTCTGAATGACGAGCATCAAGAAGAGCGAACGACTTGGCTCTGTTGGTGCCTGTATCTGTGGATGGTACAATGACCACACTAGCAAGCGGCGAACGCTCAGACGTGTAACGGAATATCAATCCCTGTTACCTTTTCCCACGCTGTGTATCAACAGGGAAGCCGTCTTGCCGTTTGATCCTCTCTTCTCAAAGGTTTGTATCTGGGATTTGTAGTATCCGGCTCTCTAGGCAAATGTTAATCAGCGATTCAGAGACAGGAGCGAAGATATCAAAGCACAAAGATGCTCTATTATTCTATTTGTTCCAGCGCCCAAACGAGATCCCAATAGATAGATACCTAACAAATGCCGGTCCATGCAGCTGCTGAGTTATTTCCCCTCTTTGACTCGTTCGATTGAGCAAAAGATACAAAGGCGCGTGGACATGTCATTGTGTTACACAGCTTATGCGCCCGGGAACAAAAGACTCCTCTCAGTGTGGCAGGATTAGATTTGTGCTCCCGCATCTGTGGGGTGCTCCCCATCTATCTCGTCCAGTCCTCATCGTGTGTCTTGGGCATGGAAACTTTGGCCGCAAATCAATTCTCGGCGGGAGGAGACGTCTATGCTCGTCCGGCACAGCAAGGACCTTGCCTGCACCACCATCTTGAGTGGCTTTTCGAGGGCGCCTAGTGATCGAGAGCATTAGTCAAGGAGGCATCATGTTCATATCGTCTTTTGCTCGGGTAACGGAATAATATCTCGTGCTTGTGTGCATTCTGCGAACAGGCACGGAGAATAACAAGTCGGATTGTGCCTGACAAGAGCACAATGCTACCATCCTTGATTGACGGGGATTGAGGCACAAAGCGCTAGAGCCCAACATGCTTTGGTTCACGGCACTCACAGTTCATTGCTGGCTCGTTACTGGCTGCTGGCTATCTGACAGATACGATTCGTATGATGCTGGCATGCAGCATTCTTACAGGCTATCATAGTGCATGTATTTGGCTTACATGGTGTCTGCGGGGGTGGTCTGGGCATAGATTTACATGTGAGTGTAGTAGCACACAGTGAGATAGGGACACAGGCACCACCCTCTGATTATGTATTAGAGATGATGAGATCAGAGATGCCCAAAGCAAAACAAAAATCCGAGCCATAGAGGCGCTGAGCTGGACAGACCCAAGGACATGGAGCTGTTAGTGGCAGCTTGTAGCCCCCACAAAAGCTTCCCAGCTCCAAGCTGAGTCGGCTCACTTTGGCTGTAACTAAATCGGCAGTCATCCGATCGGCCCAAAATCTGGATCCTCAGAAACTAAGTTCTTTTCAACCTCAATCCACGCTCTCATCTCCTTCTACTTCCCGCCCAGTAGCCCAGCTATCCACAAGTTTATACGTCTCAATTGAAATTCAACGGCCAACGACTATACTACGAGGTGAGAGCTAGCAATGGGACAGGAAGAGACATAAAGCAGAGTGGTGTGCAGGACTGATGACTTGACAGGGGAGGGATACAGCTTCGGAGAACTCGCGGCGGCTTCCGCAATCAACCACCACGTCTTGATTTCGTTTTGCTTTTTGTTTGTCTCTGGCCCTAATTTCAGCCGCTCACGGCGCACCGCATTCTTGACGCACTATCCCTGCGCCAAGGAGACTGAAAATGGATGCGCCACTGATTCGAGTCGGACATGGGCTTCGGGCTGCGGCTACAGCAGCAAGACCAGCAGCATCAGGCCTGGTTTCAAGGTCAATATCGGGTGCTTCGAGGCCTGCAATCTGCCATCCGTCGAGGGCCACAGCAGTGGCTGTAACTGTCGCCGCTCGCCAGTTCTCTGCGCTCAACCGGCCACCGCCCAAGTATCCAGGCCATGTGCCTCTGACCAAGATAGAGCAGGCCGGCATGGCCATTGGATCCGGCATCATGTCGCTGTTTAACCCCTACCGCGCTGGTACGTGTCATACTTTTTGATTCTATTTCTAATTCATTTTACCTACTTCTGTTTTTTTCTTCCCTTGTAGTGCTACATAGAGCTGGCACGATGCAATGCCGGTTTCCTGGTCTCTCATTTCCCCTTGCCTTTCCTCTGCTACCCGCCAATGTCCCACACTAGCAGAGGAAAGCAAACAAATAATCTGGGGCTCCGCTTTTACAAGACTCGTACGACGAGATTTGATTACCTCCTCTTTAAAGAACGCCAGATATCAATATTTCTGTCAGAAGCCAAGCTCAATGAGGCAGTAGGGGGGTGAAGTGAAGGACAAGGTCACTTGAACAAAGCTTCAAGAGCCAAGGGGGCCAAAGAGATGGGGGCCCAGATGCAAATCAAACACATGATGGATACGAGTCCTCAGCTGATGCGGAATGTTGCAGATCTCATAGCCACTCTGGGCGAGGCCACGGCAACCCCCTACTTCATCTACCGCCTTCGCGACGCCATGCTCGCACACCCCACAGGCCGTCGCATCCTTCGTCTGCGGCCTCGCATCAGCTCCAAGACGCTCTCCATCCCGGCCCTGCGCGCTCTCCCCGCGAACTCCGTGGGCCGCGCCTATGTCGAGTGGCTGGACCGCGAGGGGGTGTCTCCAGACACGCGCTCTGCTGTCAAGTACATTGACGACGAGGAGTGCGCCTACGTGATGCAGCGGTACCGCGAGTGCCATGATTTTTACCACGCCCTGACGGGTCTTCCGACGGTCAGAGAGGGCGAGGTGGCGCTCAAGGCGTTTGAATTCGCCAACACGCTGCTGCCTATGACGGGCCTCAGCATGCTGGCCGTGGCCACGCTGAAGCCGGCCGAGAGGCGACGCTTTTTCGGGGTGTATATGCCCTGGGCGGTTAAGAACGGCGTAAGGAGCAAGGACATAATCAATGTCTTTTGGGAGGAGGAGCTGGAGAGGGATGTGGAAGACCTGAGGAGAGAGCTGGGCATCGAGCAGCCGCCGGACCTGAGAGCAATTCGCAAGCGGGAAAAGGAGGAGAAGAGGCGATTGAAGGAGATGAGAGCCAAGGGTTTCTAATGCTGATACTGAAGCCACTGCTATAAGCCAAGGCCTTCTGATGTTGATAGTGCTGGTATGTTGGTACCACATCTGTACAGGATTAGTGGCCTCTCTTTTTCTTATTTTGTTTCATTGTCTGGTGTTATGCCAGCTGTCGGGGCAGCTCTCATGACAATGTGTAAGTACATGTACTTTTAGCTTTTGTTAAGACCTTTCATCAAATCAACCCTCGTGAAGCTGTATATACTTGGTCTGTCCTTTGTTTCCTTTGTTTCTCGTCCTTCTACATATGTATTATACAACTCGACCCATGTGCTAGGTAGAAATTAAGAAGGAAATAGGTATTCGTTATCAACATCGTGCAAAAGAAAAAAAGACTTGAAATAGAAAAAGAAATGCCATATCCCGCTTATAGATCCAGCAAATCGTCATCGTCATCATCCCAGCCCTTGCGTCTGCTCACTACAATCTTTTCGTGTTGCTCGTTATCCGCCACGGCCGTCAAGAGTTCCTTGAGCTGCTCCTCGGTCACTTTCTGTCGCAGCTGACCGGTCTGTGCCAGCGTAATCAGACGGTTCTCGACGTCGGTTGCGCGCTGCTCCTTGACGAGGCGGATGCGTCCGAGGCGATCCGCAGCTTCGGGATGCAGAATCTGGTTGAGGATTTGCTGTCGGGCTTCTTCGGCTTGTCTAAGAAGGGGGGTTGGCTGTTTTAGCTTGAAATCTTCTTCTAAATGGTATATTCAATGGCAAGGGTGCTATAGACAAGTAAACTCACTGTCTCTGCCTTTCTTCTTGGCCCGAACCGTTGCCAGAGCGAGCACCTCCTCCGCCGCCGCCGCCACCTCCTTGGGCCTTGAGCTGCTCGAGACGAGCTTTTCGGATCTGTAAATTGTGTTGATTGAGTATGAGGGCTTTGCTTCGTGCAAGAATGCTGGTGGTAGCAAGAGACTGACCTGTTCCAGCTCTGATTCGTCCATGTCGGGAGAGAGCTGCTAGCTATTTGTTTACTTTTCAAAAGGATTGCCTGGCCAAGATCGTCATAGCAGGCTGCGGGGCATTGGAGCATATGTTTGCTTGGAGTTTTGGAGGGGCAGCTCAGGGCACGTGATCAATATGTGTACATGTATCTTTTCGGCGTCAATTCGTATAGCTGAAAGATTGAAAGACAAGACAGTTCGATTTAATTTGTTTAATGCATCTAGGATATCTTAGTGATTGATTAAATAGGATGATTATGGCGCTAGGAGCACCAAAAAAATGGCAGCTGATTGAGTATGAGACGATGAGGTTGGCGTTTGGGAATGAGGTCAGCAATTTACACAAAGAACACCATGGATTCCATCAATACTAACATTTCAACTTGTATAAGATTTCATTGACGTATATTCACAAGTCCAAAAAAAAAGTCATTGCGTCTGTTTGATCTGAAAAAGTGGAAAGATCATCTTGCAATATTCTACATGCCATGGTGTGCGAAAGACTTCTATTCTTCAGTCAAGACTTCAATCTTACTCACCAGCCCAGCGACCTCATTCAAGCAGCTTCATTTCCATTGCCCAGCAGTTTCATTTACTAAACAAAATCGATTACCATATACTATTAACAGCTGATAAGAACAATCGCAAATGACCCTCCAACCAAACCCTTTTACCCTACGAATGAAAATCGGAGCCAAATGAATACCAAACTCTCGATTCATACTCCATGTTTCTGAGTACACGTATATCAAGCAATATCATCAACATTGCGCTGCATCAACTCGCACATTAGCAGATGCTAACACATTTCCGACATCTCTCAGCACATCAGGTTCCTCGTGTCCCGCTATACAACCCACGAGTACACCTTCTTTATAGACAAAAACCGGCACTCGTCAAAGCCCAAACATGGCACTCCGTATCTATCCAACATTTCCTGGACAGTTGATTCACAAAACTGGTTACAAATTAGCTACCGTATCTCAAGAAATTTGAATAACGAAGATCTACGTACCAAAAAGCTCATTGACCTCGGCGTAACAAAAAATCTGCCAAGTCAGTCTTCGGAACGACGATTGGATGAACTTTGCTGCGTGCTTGAGTTAGCTGCTCAAAGCTGTAGGCTATTCTGAACAGCTTTTCCTCCTGAAAGCTGGTGCTAATGAAAGAAATCCCATAGGGCTTATTGGGCGCCGAATCAACCGAGCCGTCATCGCCGGCAATGATGCTTCGTTCCGATCCCAGCTTTTCAAAGGGCACTGTGATTGCACAAATGTTACCCATGCGCGAACAGAGCGTGGCAGCTATGTGCGGCCATGTTGCAATAGCGTCAAGCTCATATTTCTTGAAGGCAGTCAAAAGACCTAAATCATCCAAGTATCCCTGCTCATGCTCAGGCACCTCTTGGCTTGTCGGCGTCTCGTCCTTCTCCATCTTCGGGGCTTCCTTGCAAGCGTTTGCTTGACAACAAGGCTGTGGTCCATTTGACTGTTGTGGAGCAACATCACGCGAATCCATCGCTGAATAGATGTTCGTGGGTGTCTTTCCCAAGCTGCAAAGATGCCTAGGAGTGTCGAGTGAGAAATCAAGGGCACAACGACGAGGATGTGTGCTCTCCGAGTCCGTGCTAGTAGCTCCATTCAGCATGATGCCGTCGACTATTGTTGCTTCGGCTTTGCGCATTATATCCAAGGCCTGGTTGAATTTCTCTATTGACAAGTCGTAGGTACAAATCTGAAAAAACCACGCCAGCGATCGCAAGAAGCCGATCCTCATTCCTTGCAGACCGTTTTCCCTGCATGCTGCCACGTAATTGGGATAGATATCAAAGGGGATTCGATTCGTGTAAAGGTCCTTTCTATCTAGCCCCATAATGGCTTTCAGCAAGTATGCCGCATCTTTGACGGTTCGGGCCATTGTACCAACTGACTCAAGTTTCAGCGTGTCGGCCAACTCCTGTCTCAACGCCTGAGGAATCGCTAGATGCCGCGATGTCAATCCAACCGTCGGTTTGAAGCCAACCACATTGCTCTGGCTTGCTGGCATAATGATAGAGCCGTCAATGTCGGTGACCACAGATGCCCACGCAAGGCCTATTGACACTCCCACTGCGCAACAACCAGAAGAGCCCTTTGGAACTTGCCCCTCAAAATATGCGCCCTTTGTGCGGCTTTTATGCAGAGTCCGTTTATCTACACTGCTGTCATAGCCGTCGTCACGAACGGCAGACCACTGGGTCTTCGTTTTCCCAAGGATAATAGCCCCAGCCGCACGCAGCTTGCGAACTACCGTGCTGTCTTCGGGAACACGGGCCCCTATTACGCCGTACAAACTGGTTGTGGTGCTTTGCATTCCGTCATCTGTTGCAAAGGTGTTCTTTATCAATATTGGGATGCCATGCAGGGGGCCGAGCTTGGAGAGTTGAGAACGGTTCCTCATCTGATCCCTTTCATTATCAAGTTGAATGGCAATCACAAAAGCGTCAGGGTTGATTTGTGTGACTGCCTCTAACAGGGGGTTGACTTGCTGGATTCGACGAACATAGGCTTGAACAAGCTGAAGGCTGGTGAAGTGGCCAGCATCTAGCCCAATTCGCAACTCCTCGAGTGTCGCGTTCAGGAGCAGCGGCAGCGCATAGGGTGCGGTTGGGATGTTGAAATTGTTACTCATGGTTAGATCTGTCTGAGTGAATGGATCTGAATCAGAGGTGTTGTAAAATGGCAAAGACGAGAAAGTGTAAAGAGTTGTTATTTGTGAAGCAACTAACAGACGAGAGTGTGTAAAGCGACCGAGAGAAAGAAGTCGCGCATTGGCTGGATATAAACACTTTGACTTGTTTGGAGTGGTGAGCTGAAGACCAAATATTGGGTAGCACGGAAGGGAAGCAAACATTGACTACATCATAATATCACGCTTTATCAGCTTTGCAATCTCAATTTGAGACATCAATCAGGCTGCTATGCAAGGGTTCACGACTCGATGGTCTTTGCTTTCGTGTAAGACGCTCGAAGCAAACATTACTATTCATTGTGCAATTCCAAGATATCTTACATGGCTATTTGTTGCCATGGTAGTTACTATGCTTCGACAACATACTCCTACAGCACTCATCTTTGAACACGGATTCAACAATGGCTGTAAATGTGAGTCTCGATTCATTTTCTGGCAATCCAGCTGCTGACTACCTCTCTATAATTCTTGCTACATCGTATTATGACGGAGAGAGCTTTCCAAAGTGGCTATAGGCATTTTTTGACTAGAAACTACACAGGTTCGCACTGGAGAGCTCCATGGCCTGCAGCTTTTTGATGCGGCTGCTCCGAAGTACCTGGACAGAGTATCTGTTAATTCGTCCTAGCAGGCTGGGTTACACAAATACCGTGCAAGTTCTGGCTGATGACACCAGTATTTCCAATTATGAGGGAGATTGGACGCCACCAATTTACACTATGCAGCCTGTCAACACTCATCACACCGGTTACGCTCCCCGAATCCTTTGCTTCATTCGACTTAGTCGCCGAGGGGAGGAGGTGTGGAGGCGTCGTACACCATCTTGAATTGGAAGATGCTGGGTGGATGAAAGAGCTGGCATAAACAGGCTCGGCATATGTTGATAAACTTGCGGAGAGCCATCAGGCCTCCACGCCACTAAGTTGTCAAATCCATTTTGGGAAGCATGCGCTGATCAGCCGGGACAGGTGTGGTATACACAGCCTGATAGTATCCGTGCTTACGGCATTCAGCGCCTAGGAGCCGGTTCTAGCCCTTCAGGAGGATTGCCTTGGCTTATAGGATGTCTTTCTTTAGATCATTTCTGAACATTGGAGCAAACAAGCAAAAGGACTGCTAAAGTGTTTTATGCCCTCACTTTTCTGCCCCATTTCTGCCCAACGGTCCAAGACAGAAATGGAGCCTACGCCACTAGGACTGGAAATGATTTGGTGAGACATAAGGGCGATCGATTTTCGGACGCAATATTGCGTATTGAATAGCTCAGTCCTAGCTACGACGGCATGTTATGCCAAATTCTGCCTTGACTAGCCGTTGGGGCCGCAACTAAGATGCACCTCAATATTATGGAGCCTCCGACACAAGAATAAGCAATGTTAGGTATTACTGCTGTTGAAGTAATAGTACATGTGGTACATCACTAGGCGCGCCTTGCTCAAACTCGGCTTTGACAGAGCGTATCTGCGAAGCGGATACACGACTATCTGGGAATCGATGCTTCCACTACCTCTCCGTTCACATACTTACATGTTTAGATGTGCTTTTGACTACACTGACAGCGTTTTTCGGGTTGGAAGTTTGAGAGAAGTTGTATACATATCTAAATAAAGGGCTTTTGGACTTCAAAAGAACTACAATATGATGGAAAAGGGGTACATAGATGATGTTCGGTCAGCTTGGTAAAATCATGTGCACTATCTAGGACAGCTTTAATGGGCCCATACGCTCGCCTTATTTTTTTCTCAGACTCTTTCAAAGAGTCATATTCGATCCGGTGAGCTGTCTCTCCGTTGTCTCTGCCACTTGGTACAGCTAAATGAGCTCATCTCCGAAAATAGGTCCATCTGACATAAGAAAAAGCAACACTCTGCTCGTATACTGACTACTGATAGTCATCAGGTGGCCTTCCTTGCAGCTTCAGAAACTGAGACAGACGTAATAAAAGAAGAAAAGAAAAGAAAAGAAAAAAGAATTCCCAGGCGGTGTGTCAATAACAAGATAAGGGAACTACGCTACTTCTCCGGATCTTGCACTTCCCGGTCTCAGAATCCCACAAATCTCGGCCCAGAGTCGATTGATCCTCATTGCTCGATAAAGATGAATCATGCGCTCTGAATAAGACCGGCCAACCCCAGAGAGGGATAGGCAAATCGCCCCCACGATAGCAAATCGAATATGTTTGTCTTTGCCGCCTGAACCAAGGATGAGCTAACAGACGCCAGGTCTCAGTTGAACCCGGTATCTGGCGTACAATGACAGACAGCCAGCCACCTTCTGGAGACTGACAGGAAACCGGGTTTTCTCATTGACTCTATCGTCAGTCTTGCTTTTCTTTTCTTTTCTTTTCTTTTTTTTTTTTTTTCAAATCTTGCTTCTTCTCCGAAACAATACCGGAATGGGGAAATTGCGACGGCCGCAGGCAGTATGTGCCAGAACGCCCTATTCTTGCTCCAGGGGTTCAGTTTTGTTCACGAGGCTCTGGATGGGGCAGCAGTCTTGTGTTTCTCACGATCGGAGCACTACTATTGGCGTAGATAGACGTCAGTGGCATTTTTTCCATCACAGTTATACGAAAAGTTTCCAGGATCATGCAATTGTGACAATTTTTGCTCAAAGGAATACGCATACGAGTACGAGTGGTGGCGGCAGCAAAGAGCGAGATGTATGATAGAGCGTGCGTGTTTGACTATCTGTCATGACTTGTGGAGTACTAGTATATGCTGCGTACTTAGATCAAATCACTTAGGATACTTTGCGCATTATGCCTGTGTTTCGTATTGCTAGCAGTGGAAATCTTTGCTTTGAGTTCATTTTCTTAGCAATGAGTTCAAGCCAGAAAGGTCGCTACCAGGGCATTGGCATACACAGACTGATACACTGATCAACTTCTCTCGAATTATCTATGTGGTCATGTGTTGTAACGTGTAGTATATTCCGTATTCCGTATAAACTATCTCTCTAATTCTAGCAGATTTCATTACGCAGTCAAGTCAAAGGGAATCAGATTTTGTCCCTCTCAAGATGCTGCTCCTCAGATAGTGTTCGAGGAGGCCATGTTTCTCATAATCATCATGGCCTGAGAAACCTGGTTCTATGGTATCAAATCATCCTATCTACTAGTGATGTCTCGAAAATGGTGCGCCCTAGTTAGCTCTCTTCCTATGTCTTTCCCTTTCGATCAGATTCTAACTTGTATACTCTCTCCTAAGCCCACTCTCCTCGGCTGACTAGAGAGTCCATGAGGCCAGTCGAATCGGGCCTGTGGTCTTCCGCTGCATGCTGCAGCGCAAAACATGCAATAAGTGGATCATCAGTATACAGCCGCAGCTGGGATCCATCTTTCCCTGCTCCGCAGATCCAATCAAGCTCCAGTGCTGAGACTCTGAATGTATCGGCCGCGCTCAACGTTGGCGTAGGAATAGGGCTTCGATTCCGGTGGGAACGTGCCATCGGCCGCCCAGAGGTCAATGAGGTACTGCATGGGCTCCAACTCCGAGGGCTGCAGCATATCGAGCGTGGTTGCGGTCAGGAGGAAATGGCTGAAGCAGCTATTGAGCTGCTTCTCGAGATTGAGGTGGTAGAAGGGCTCGACGAAGTGATCCCAGTAGAGGTGAGCGTAGACGCGGAAGATCTGGCGGAAGATGAGCTGGCAGGTACTGGCCATTTGCTTGGGGAAGCCGCTTCTGCCTCCAAACCAGTCTTCGGAGCCGCCGAGCTGCTGGAGGGTAGTGCCGGTGTACTCTGGATGCGTGGCAAACGATACCGTGTCTGGGTCGGTAGGGAACAGCGCAGGGTCGTCAATCTTGCCAGACATCCACCGCTGCATGAGACTCATGTATTCGTAGGCCGGCAGCTCCACCGGCTCGTGATTTTTGTTGAGCCAGGTATAGGAGTGGTTCCTATATCCGCATGCGCGCATGCATTAGCCAAGACACTCTCTCCACTTGCTTTCTGGGGACGGCGATAGGCTGCTGTAGGCTGTAGATATGGCGATGAAACTTACTTGCCAGCAGACATCTTGGGACATGTCATGGGATTGCAAATGCTGGTGCCATCGTCTTCCTTTTCGTGAAGAACTCTGACAAAGTTCCAGAGGTTACGGTAGTGCTCGACCACTGTTGTTACGATGTGTTAGAATATACCATTGCTTCTCTTTTCGCTTTTTGCGCCCTCTCTTGCTCTCCACAGGCTTTCCACCTCTCTCTATTCTCATCTCAATTCAAGGGTTTGATTGATATTGAAGGCGTACCCTGGTGTGCTACCCACTCGCCATGCTCAACCGTCTTTGGCCGAGCGCTTAGCGTCATGAAGTTTCCCTTGACAATGTGTTTGGCGCAGGCTGTGTTGAGCCATAGCGGCAACGGTCGAGGGATATCGAGGGGCGTTGGAACCACTGCGTCTATTGACTTTGCAAAGGACAAGGACTCGGGCAGAGACACCTTCGGCGCTGCTGAGCTAGACACGGAGCTGATGGACGGGTGGTGGTCCGCGGCGGCTACAGATCGGGAAGAGGCAGCAGTCTGTGCTTGCGCTTGGGCGTGAGCTGAAGCCTCCGAGGCCGTCGGGCTCTTGACGGGATGCCCTGCCTTGGCAGAGGTTCCCCGAATCTGGGCTTTTCTGGATTCGGAAAACGCGAAGTTAGCAAACACGCGGACAAACAATCAAAGCGGCTGACAAGAAGCGCCGGCTGCTGCTGGGGAATAGCAACAGCAATAGCAGCAGCGACACGTAATAGACTGGAAGCCACGCAGACGAGGACCCAATCAAACGCGCCCAAGCAGCGAGACAGCAGCAGCGACAGTCGGGCTTTTGCTTACATTCCAGAGAAGAGGTTGGACATTGCGCGTGAGGTGTGGTGGTGTGGTGGTACAGCAGCAGCGCAGCTTTTGGAGTAAACAGTGTGAGCTGAGCTTGTGATTATTGGCGGGGGGTTTTAGATGGGCAAGGGAAGAAAGACGGGCCATCCATAGGCTGGATTCCCCTGAGCACAGCAGCCGCTAGAATGCAGGGGGCATAGAGTGTTCTTAGATAATCAGAGGTCCCCGAACTAGGAGGATCAGAATCGCTGGACACTAAGACGGCGGGCGGGAAGATCCAGCAGCAGCGGGACCTAGCACCATTGCAGCACATCCGCTTTTAGAGCAGGCTACTAGAGGCTGTTGGGGGTAATTGGCAGCTTGGTGAAGGGCAACACAAGTTGGGCTGACGCTGGGACTTCGTATAGAACGAGGTGCTCAACAAGTGACAGTCATGGTCATGACAGATTCAATTTTGATTTTCAATATTGGACCGCTAGGCATGGGATAGAGTATCATCTATCATAGCATAGTAGAGCACTGCTAGCAAGCACAGCTTCTCACCGGGCGGGTGTCACAGCATCGTTTCAAGGGACTGTCATTTCCAAAATCATCCAAGCCTGCATTCTTAGTCAGTGTGCGCAGTAATACCGGTGTAATACCCCTAGGAGCTGCCACCTCTTGACGCCGCCAACCTACGGAATGTCGTGTTGCTACCTGGCACAGAGTATTGCGCTGTTACTCAAAGCGAACAGCGACTAGGAATTGTCATCTATAGTGCTGGCAGAAGCATGGGGGGCTCTGTCATGCATCATCTATGCAATCAGGATACTGTGCTTTCTCTACATGATACAGACAGTATTTGATTTTCTGAGCTGCAGCCACATTGTGCTGCTGGATGAGCTTTGTAGTACCTAGTAATATTGAGAAGAACGGCTGAGTAAGTCGGGATTGCTAGCCAATAGCCTAACTATCTACTAGAATCAAGAAGCCAATGAACCCCACAAATGAGGCATCTAGGCTCACTCGCATGAAAATGTACATCCAGTATGGCCCGACATCATGCGAGAACTGGCCTGCCTACTGTAAGTTCCCTGTCCAGTTCGGGTATCCTTGATATGAGGTTCCAGCCCAGCGTTAATCTGCCGACCGGTGAGAACAAAAGGGCCAATGCCATTGGGCAGCAGCTACAAGCCCTCCGTACTACTGGCGATAGTGCTGTGCCACTCCAGCCACCGGTACGCTAAATAAAGAAGCAAACTGAAAGAAATGTGAGCGGACATTATCATCCCGGTTTCAGTCATCTCAAAGAGAAAGAAAGAAAAATCAAATTCTCGACTAGAATCCACCTTTAGTCTCCTTGCAGCTTGTGGCTTCTTTTTTTTTTTTTTTTTTTTTTTGGCCTGTTATTGACGCCGCGATTCATTTACACGGCCACGCCATAAAAGATTCCAATCAGAATGACTCTTGTTTCACGCTGTACACCCACCACTCGGTCGAGAGGGTGGCCGGGGGATTGGACCGGTGAGAGACGTACATATGCAGGTGGAGAGGATTGATGCAAGTCGAGCCCTGTCTGTGTCAAAGCGTCCATTGCCACACTCTTGTCAATATGGCTGCGGTGGTAGTATAGCCGTGCGTAATATTACTACAGTATAGGTAGGTACTGGTAGGCAATCTCTGCCCACTGGTAGCAGCAGCAGCAGCAGCGCTGATTACACGTGTAACGAGGCACTCATTTACTGGCTGCATGCATCGCGCACTTGCAATATATAGCAATGTAAGGTATGATAGGATTATGTCTGCTCAACTGGCTTCTGCATATTGGGCCACCACGTCTGGGCTCGCCCAGCCCAGGCTACATGCACACAACGCGAATCATATATAGGGTCCATTTTGAAGCGTGAGGCGCTTGGAAGATACAGTAGGTAGTCCTTGAGACATACCCGGAGATTCAAGCTTGAAACCAGAGGAATGTTGCCCTGCATCTGTAAATGGTTGCAGCACCACCAAGTAAGGGCGGAAGGAGACGACGGAGAAAAATTAAGAAGAAAAAGCATGGCTCCCACGCAGCCTCTTCTCGTTGAGGGCATCTCTAGTGTCGGCCAACCCACTCTCAGTTTCCCGTCTCGCATGTGCTTTCGCCTTCGTGACGTTATCCGGGCCTCTCGTATCCCATTTCTCCCTGCAGCTGGGAGAAAAAAGTTGGGCTGCATGGCGGGCTGCATGCGCGCTGGCTGCTTGGCCCGAAGGGAACCCGCTTTGGAGTCCACACCGGTCACGGCCTGCATGCAACTGGGTCGCCCGAAGAGGGCCAATTGGCTACAGAGTGCCGGACGAAAAGACGAGGTGTCCGTAGAGGGTTTTGTATAGGGAGGAAGAAGAAATGCTGGCGGTTAAAGGAGAGGAGAGGGGAGGAGAGGAGAGGGGAAAGAGGAGAGAGATCTCGCCGTGTGCCTCATCGGAGACGCTCGCAGGCGGGGGCTCTTGTTTTAGGGATATTTTCGACAAGACAGTTAAGCGTGGACGTGGCAAGTGCAATACCTATGTTGCATGTATCTGGCTGCACAGTCTGCGAATATTGGGGCGGCACGGCTGATTGGGGCAAGGCGAAGCTGAGAAGTGACGAGGGTAGGCGAGCGAGATGATGCTGCACTGGTGATGATGCTGTAATAGAATGGCGAATGGCAGAGAGATATCAGTGGCCATTTGCTACATGACGCAACGAATAGACTTTCCCAAATATACACGTCTGAATATCAACTATCAATTGATCCTATGTGTGTCAATACTTCATATACAGGTATGGTGTCTTATATGCAGCACTAGAACTGATTTCATCCAAGCCACCGGCGATTGCTGTGTACAAGTCCCTGAGATAGATACACTAGGAACCAGCCAAATTGGGCGTGCTCCTAAAGTACCTACATAGGCACTCAAACCACTGAAGCTACTAGCCAAAACCAAACTGTGTTGATAACGGCCCCTCCCTTTTTCTCGAATTTTGGCTTTCGCCTTGGTTAGCAACCGTCTCGAGCCAAGTATCCGCTACCAGATCCCCCCCGCCAATCTCAGATCCCTGACTAAGCGTCCCAAGTACCGTCTACTTGCCGCCTGCCGCGTCCCACTCCAGCAGAAACATCGACGCGTGCAGGTTGTCACACTCACAAGGTTCTAAACTCAACATCATGGAACTGAATTTCACGACACCGTGAGGATTGGCCTCTGTCCGCACGGCATACGGAGGTACAGCCCACGAGCCCAATCCCGGCGTCCAGCCTCCCCCCACGGCCCGCATCTGGGGTTCAACAGCAGCTCTAAAACGTGCAGCTCTCACGGCCAATCCTCCGCCTGTCCATTGCATCTCGTGCTGTCCATCGCCGTTTTCTTGCTGTGCCTCTGTGCCTCTTTGCCTCGCTGCCTCTCCACCATTCTTGCTGCTGCTTTGGCCATTTGTGTCTGTGCTCTACATTACATCCCGATAATCGGCTGCTTGTGTCCAATTGAACTCCCTAGTCAATCACTCTCGAACTGCGCATCTCGTGCTTCTCTCAGTCTTCCCGGTCTCGCCAGCTTTTAGAAAGAGAGGGATAGAGGGATCTTATATTGTCTATAAAGGGCAAATACCTACTTCACAAACCACAAGAAGAATCCAATCCGCATCTCCCAGGGCCGCGCCGCGACTCCTGCTCTTATCCTCTCTCTCCAGCAGCATTCCTTTGTTGTTGTAGAGACTGGAAATTTATTTCTTCCTACTTCTTTTTCACCGGTTTCACTCAACCCGTCTTTCCATGTCAGAATCTTATCAGCTCAACTATCAACTCAACAACGATCCAGACAACTATCTTCTGGAATTTCACCCTTCGGGACCCAGTTTCAACCACTACCGCCGAGAGCTTCGCAGGATTCAGAACGAGAACAAACCACCATACGCCGAGACCGAAAACGGGCTCTCAGAGGACGACTCTACTCCTGAACCCTACTCCCCTCCCTCCACATCCCCCTCTCCCCCCTCCAGCGTTGCCACCATGGACCTCGAGATTATGGACATGGGCAGAGATGTGGACGAAACGCCGGTTCACACGCCGGTACAGCGGCGGGCCAGGAGTCTCGAACCCTCTATCAGCCGTTTGTCCATGAACACGCCCAACGAGCGTTATCGCCAAAATCCTCATTATCCCCATTCTTCCATCAACACGCCGGCTCCTCCCACTCCTCATGCCATGGCCGCTCGCAGAGCCCTTGAGGATCGCCGCATGGCCATGTTTACGCCTGGGCGAACTCGTCGCCAGAGCCTCAGGGAACAAAGAGAGACGCCCATGCTGATCCTTCGTAACCTTGGTCGGGCTCTGGCTCCCACCAGCAAAGTCATTGATTCTTCCTCCTCTCCTGAAAAACCCTCCCCTAATGGCGTTGGCAACAGAGGAGCCGGCGGCAGCGGAAGGGGCGCGGGTCGACGCAATAGCGACGACGACGACGAGCTTCCTATTGATAGGCCACGACTGTCCTTGCCCATTGACGAAGGCTCTTCAGATGACCTGCAGCCTCCCCACTCTTCCATCCTGGACGACCCGAACGTAACCGTCCAGTCCGTCGAGCTGCCTCGTCGAGCCATTAGCGAGGGTCCTCTAAGGCGCAGCTTTGGTTATCTGGGAGATAGCGACGTCACTCCGTGGGACGACATCTATGGAAATGACGATACGAACCCCGACCCCTTTGCTTATCCTCCCGGCATTGCGCCTCATGCTCCCACAGACCCTGAGATTGCAGACCTCCGGTAAGTATATGATCCTCTACTTTAATAAATCAAGATTTCCTTCTAACTCTTTCTACTTGTAGGTTTCCTCCGGGTGTCGGTCGTGAAAGTGACTTTAGCCTTGACATGCCATCGGGTCTGAGCGACAATGAACAGACCACTACATTTTACATGAGGTCTCCTGTCGTTGACACCGTTGAAGCTGTCCCAGAGGATGAGGATGCTTCCAGTTCCAGCAGTGATGATGATGATGAAGTCCAACTCATGGAGAGCCGACAATCCGAAATGGACAGGCTGCTAGAGCAGGCCACGGAGGCAGATGAGCAGCAAGGCGAGCAGCCACCTGAGCAACCATTTGAGCAGCTAGATGATATGTTCCCCGACTTAGGCGACTTTGAGCACGTGCCAGAGCTCGGTGATGCGGAGATGGACGCTCTCACTCGGTATGACCCAGAGACATTTGCCCAAGATCCGGTGAGGCCCGGAGATGAGTGGATCGGATATCCTCCGGGCCGACCCAGGAAGAGGAGAAGAGAGGACGATGAGAGTTCCCGGGCGGCCGAGGCAGAGACTGAAGGTCAGTCTCAAGCTCAAGCTCAAGCTCAAGCAGAGGCCCAGGGCCGAGCCCGAGCTCAGGCCCAAGCACGGGCACGAGCACAAGCACAAGCGCAGGTCAGAGTCTCGGCGCACAATATCCAGTATCCTCCGATGACAAACCTTTTTGTGCGACAAGTCGTTCAACATGCTGCGCAAAACTCGGCCCTGGGTAACCAGAGACTGGCCGCAGATGCTCTAGAGACCTTTTCACGCGCCTCGGAGTGGTTCTTCCGGCAGCTCGGTGACGATCTCCGTGCTTATGCCGAACATGCCAGACGCAGCATGGTAGAGGAGCGTGATCTTATTGCTCTGATGCATAGGTGAGTACTTTTTTCTCTCTGTATTTTTTTGTATGGTATAATATCTCTATCTATTTATGTTGATTGGGGAATATTCCATGATGCCATTCCATGATGCTAACAATATAATGTACACTAATAGACAACGCGTCATCAACTCTGAACAATCTCTCTTCCACCTGGCCAGCCACAACCTTCCGCGGGAGCTTCAGCAGCTGCTAAGAAGCAACAACCCCGGATACCAGCCCGCTTATCCCGTCGCCCAACAGTCAGGCAATCAAGTTCAGCAACCTCTCGCCAATGCCCATTCAGAAACCATCACTCCCCTTCATCCGTTTGTTCCGAACCCCCCTTCTCCTCACGCAGGTTCAAAGCGCAAGCGAGATGAGGACGATGATGGCGAATCTGATAACGAGTCTTTGGTTTTCCCTGAGGACGATGATTACTAAGGCATGACGAAAGACGAAGACGACGGGTAGTAGCTCTCTTCCTCTTCTTCTTTTTCCCTTTCACTCTTCCCTCCCTTTTTTTAAAACTTACACCGTCTCGCCATTACAGGCCCCCGCTTGCTCGGACACGGCGTGCAACGTTGGACGGGGGCTTCTTGAGCACCATGTACAGCATGATTGATGTGGCGAAGCTCAGCCCATACCTATGGTTTTTTATTTAAGTTAGCGGCGGAAGGCCATGATTTGTTTGCTTGTTTTTATACTTGGCTTGGGATTCTTTTTCTTTTTTTTCTTTTTGTGTCTTGCTGCTTTGCGAAAGAGCAGGATGGATCAAGATTGCTTGCGAGTTGGCTTACCATGTAAAGATGTATTGGGCGTGGTTGTTCCTCAGGGTAACCTCGGCAGGTCGCCCAAAGGGAATACCACGGGCCTCATAATCCATCATGCGTAAAAATTCGGGTTCTAGATAGTATTTTCAATTTTTCCTTTTGTTTAGCGACGGATTGCCAATGGTACATGAATGTGTGCCTTGATGCATGCATGGTTGGATGGACTGATTGATTGCGAAAGACGGAAAATCGGGCCAGCTTTGAAAGGAAAGCTTGGAGATCTTTTGAGGTTGCTTTTTTGGGGTGGATACCTGGGATTGTTTTTGCTTTGGATTGTCTGTGCTTTATGGAAGGAAACTTGATGCTAAATATGATGGAGACGGGTACAAGAGGGATCATGATGAAGATGAAGATGGAGGATGACTGGTTTGGAAATAATCCTAGTTCACTTACCCATAGTGGCTTCTACCCACACTGGCTGACTTCCAGTCAAGGCAGCCATCTGGTAGACATCGGGGAAGTAGAACTCGCCCTTATCAGGCCTGTTTTCAGGTGTAAATCTGTTCTTTTTCCAAGGCTCGCGCAGCAGTCCCTCTATCGTGACCTCTCCCTTGACCAAGCTGTCCGGCCTTGTCCGCTGGTTACGATGCTTCTTGCTGATCCATCCGCGGTTGACGAGAATCGTTGAGCCGTCCTTGCGCTCCAGCGGTGTGATGACCATGTATCCGTCCTCGCCGTTGCGCATGCGCGGGCCCACGAGCATCTCCTGATCGTGGCGCAGCGTACCCGTGGCAAGGACGCGGCGGAAATCAAAGTCGCTGATTACAGAAGGGTCGATGTGTGGCGGTAGGGGGAGGGGATTGCGAACGAGACGATCTTCGGACTTGGCGATGAGGCGGGTTTTCCAGCCGAGGCGTTGGACCTGCCATGTGCCCAAGATGAAGGCGGTGATGGGCATGAGGGCTGTTCATTTAGAAGAGAGGCAAATGGTTAGCGAAGCTCTAATTATTCCATTCCATTCGTATATACTTCGATGTATATGAGATCTGAAGGCATCTGGGGATAGGGCTGCTACAAACCGAGAAGAATAATTCCTGCGCCATGGCGCTTCCCCGCGCGCACAGTCTGCGGCTGCAAATCGACAATCGATACAAAGTTGGGATCATCGGCTGACGGCGTCTTGTTGGATCGAGAAGCGGTCGAGGAAATGTGTCTGCGGTAGATGGTCCGGGGTACTGATGACGCTGGTTTCGTCCTGAAGCATTGAGAATGTGAAGAAGCAGATTTGGCAAAGGCAGTGCGGCTGTTTGCCCGCAGGCTGTTGCGCATTAGAACCTGTGCGCAGTTCATTGTTTGTGCCTGCACAGAATACGCCTCATGCAATTGATTTCTTTTTTTATTATTCTTTTTGTGTTATCGTGAGCTGCTAGAGCTCCCCGTTGATAGTGAGAAGATTGTTCTTACTCGATACTACCTAGGGTGATGGCACTGAGAGCACTCAGGCTCTGACCGCCTGCCTAGACGGGCGATTTGGCGGGGGAAGAGGTCAGTTGCTAGCGCGGTTTTGTCCGATACTCCGGCAGTAGGCGCTATTTTCCAAGTCGAGCACATGTATATTTTCAGATGACAGGTGCCATCCATATAGGTAGACGAACGGGTCCGTTGCTTGGGTCGCCATGTGGTGCAATTCGAGCTTTCATTGGACCCGCCTCTGTCAAGCAGTGGAGATTCATTTTCTCATGCTCTTTGTCAAGATGTACTGTAGCTCGGCCATTGTTCCAAGGTTTGGCATCTGCCCACCTCACTAGGTAGAATTACAGTTTTTCAATGCATGGCTGTCCTGGAATCTGACTTACACGCGCTGCTGGAATGATGCTACATCAACGCCAAAGGGGAAAGCAAAAAAAAAAAAAAAAAAAAAGGCCAACCAACAGCTCCTTCTTCTCAAGAAACGAGCCTGCAATTCAATTGCCCTCTCTTCTCGAGCAGTGGAGTATTTCATCGCCATAGAAACCACACCAAGCGCACGTTTTAGCATCGTGAACTAGTGCAGGTCCCCTTCTATCCATCTATCCGTCTCCTCCCAACAAAAAGTCAAGGCTTGCTAGAAAAGGAGCAGCAGAAAAGTTCCACAGCCTTGCCGCAAAGAGCAACGCCCGCGCTCGTCAAAAGTGGACGGGCCTCGGCGGAACTTGAGCGCTGCTGGGCAACTGGGCAAAAGTCCAGTCGTGATTATAGTGGAGTTTTTTTGGTCTTCTCAGGCCTTCTCTGTTTGGGGGCTAGTCCGCTGTGGCCCTGCTGGCTGTCCTTTCGTCATCGGTTTACCTCGTCCTCTTCCCCAATAAAAAGAAGCCAGCTAGTGTTTCCCATGTAAGTTGTCATTGACACGATAGCCGTAAAGGACCCCAACAGAAACAAATAACACAAGGAACGAAGAGAACGGAAAGAAATAAGGCTGTTGTTCTTGTACCTCTCTTTCTTTCTCGGAAGGCTTTCCGTCTTTTGATTTTACTCTCTTTTCACAAGCTGCGGAGACAGGCGGAAGACCAATCCCTGTCTGGACCACAAGCTTGTCACCATCGATTTTCGGCAACCCGGCCATTTGCGATTCCCCTCCTCCATTTATCATCAACGCCGAACCGCCTCCGCCTCCTGTCCTATTCCTACCTCTCAAAAGCAGCAAGTCACGATACAGAAGAGAAAGCAAGTCGATAATAGATCACAACAAAAGGGAACCCCCAGAAGCAAAAAAGCAATGTTCTACCAGGGGAGCCTGCAGGAGGGCATTTCCACGGCCGTCGGGCAACAGAAGCTGGTGCTGTGTTTCGTCACTAGTACGTTTTGGCGAATGCGTGTTCAATGTCGGGTTAAACGTCGTTCTTTGCCTAACTGTTTGGTTCACTAGATGAAAACGACGAGAGCAAGACATGGGAGAATGAATATCTACAGGACAGCTCGGTGAGATCATCCCCGCGTACCTGCATGCTACTTGGAATGACAGCAGACAATGTTTTGTCTACTCTGGTATAGACACGCTGCTAACATTATATGCTCACCAATCTCTAGCTCTCAAAGTTGATTGAGACTCAAGCTGTCGCTCTGCGGCTCCTCGCGGGCTCGGACGAAGCCGGCTACCTGTCGCAAATCTTCCCGCTGCCCAAGACCCCGACCGTTGTCATCATGAAGCATGGCGAGCTGAAGGAATACATCGCCGCTGGCACCAGCAAGGATGACTTCCTCCGCCGAGTCCTCGTCGCCTTCAACGCCGCTCCCCCAGCGCCGGCCTCTTCGCTGCCCTCTCCCGCCGCCTCGCCCACCTCTTCACCGACAAGACTGTCTGCCCCTGTGCCGGTCCCCGCTGCAGCGTCACATTCAAACTCGAATTCGCCTTCGCCGACCCCGACGCCTTCATCCCAGGCGCAGACACATATTCCACCCGCTACCGCACAAGCTGCCGCGCAGTCAGAGATTGTTAGCCGCATTCTCGCCGAAAGGGCTGCCAAGCTCCAGGCGCAGAAAGAAGAAGCCGAACGACGAGCCAAAGAAGAGCGCATCAAGGCTCAGGAAAAGGCCAAGGCCGAGGCACAAGCGGGAGCAGACACAGACGGCGCCAGAGTACACAAACAGGCCGAGGAGCTCAAGAAGAAGCGACACGCAGAGCAGGAGGAGCGCCGGAGGATCCTGAAGCGGATAGAAGATGACCGGGAAGAGAGACGAATGCGGGCAGAGGCAAAGGAAAAGCAGAGGATCGACAACCAAAAAATTGGCGATGTGGCTGCCTCGCTTGTCAATTCCAAAGAGAGCAAGCTGCCCTCAACGACCAGGGTGTCCGAAATGGCATCGATACAGGTGCGACTCTTTGACGGCTCAACCATACGCTCTCGATTCAAGACCGCTGCTCCCCTAAAGGAAGTCAGACGATGGGTCGACGAGAATAAAGGAGAGAACAAGAGCCCGTACACGTTCAAGCAAGTCTTGACGCCGGCTCCCAACAAAAACATTGATTCGACAGAGGAGAACAGGGCACTCGGCGAGCTTGGTCTGGTTCCGTCTTCAACACTGGTCTTGATTCCCGTCCAGAATTATTCGACCGCCTACCCAGGCGAGAAGCTACAAAATTCATCCTTCTTTTCCAAGTTTCTACGGACGATTCTCGGCTTCTTCGTATGGATCTTGAGCTTGGTTGGTCTAGCTGGTGGCGAGCAACGTGGGCAGGAAGCCCCAAGTAATAGAGAGAGAGGGAGTGAGCGAGGACACGCATCGGATGCAACGGCGCGAGCGATTTCTGAGGAGAGGCGGCGTCGCGTTCGAGGCTTACAGAATTTAGCAGACCGGCAACGCGATCACCAGCTGTACAATGGAAACTCGGTATGTATCGCTTTGTCTTTTCACCAAGGGTCTTGTACTTGTTTGTCATCCAAGTGACCAAACTAACCAGATACTGTCTTTAGTTAAATTTTGAGCCGCGGCCAGACGAAGACGACTCATGAAACAAGTAGGAGAACGAGTGTACGATAAAGCTACGTGTGTAAGAGCTGCATGGCATGATTGTTCCAATTAACGATCGCTTTCTTTGGGCTTAACTGGCATCTATGTTATTGATTTCTTTCTTCTTGATGGGATTGTTCTTATTGGGATTGTATTATACAGCTAAAAGCTTCAAGTGCCGGGCGTTTCTATGGGGTTTCTTCTTCTTTCTTATTTGTTTTCTTTTAATAAAGCAAATCCTCCGTATGCGCCTCTCCTCGCATCTGTAAAAATGCTTTCCTATACTGCCGTGATAGTATTGGGCATCTGACGCCGACGCCATCGTGGCTAATAGTCTGCTTTGTGTCTGTACATGTCCCACCTCCGTATGATGGGCGCATATGCGTTTTCGTATATACAAGCGTGCTCGTCTCGATATATAGTCTTACATGATTCTTCTTCTCATTCGCTTCTTCGCATGAAAGCTTTCAGGCCATATCCGCTATGCCGCATTGTCGTCGTCCCACTCGTTCCTCTAGTACTGGCTGGCAGCAGCCTGGCAGGCCTTGAGCTGCTCGAGGTACCAGTTGCAGATCTGCATGTTACCGCCGTTCTCGTCGAGGCACTTTGTGAAGTTCTGGGCGGCACCGGCACAGTTGTTGTACTGCTGCTGCTGCTGGGGAGCGGCCTGCGCCTGGACGGGAGCAGCAGGTTCGGAGGAGCCGCCGCTGAAGAGGCCGCCGATGGCGTGGCCGACGGATGAGCCAATGGCGACACCGCTGAGAGAGAGAGAGATATGTTAGCTTATAAGTGCCCCTCGGTGTTATAAGTTTGCGATTCGAAAATGGCAATCGTCCAAGATTGAGCGGGGCAACAGAACAACCAGGAAAGACGAAGAAAAGGTGTCAACATACGCAGCAGTGCTGGCCATCTGGCCAAACAGTCCGGGGCCCTGGGAAACCTGCTGAGGAGGAGCCATGGCAGTGGGAGCGTGTTGCTGAGGAGGAGCAGCCATGGTGGTCGCAGGGCGGCGCTGCTGAGGCGCGGGAGCAGAGACGGTGGGGCGCGAAGGAGCGCGGGCGGAAGAGCGTTGACGAGGCATGGCGATGGTGAGTTTTTGTGGTGTTGAGGAACAGAAGAAGATAGGTAATGTGGTGAGTCGGAGATTTTGGCGATGCGAAGCTTGGAAAAGAGAGAGCGAAGACGTATAAATGCTGGGGGAAGGATTTATCGGGCCAATGGGAGGGGCCGTGATTGCGCCCGTGGCAGGCGTTAGCGGTTTAGTGCCCCGCTACAGGGATTTTCTTGGGGTGGCGGGACGGAGTGCCGAGAATTTCCAGCGGCGAGAATGTTCTAAAGCCGATATAGAGATGGACAGTTGACACCTAAAGCCGAGGTCCTGATGTTGTGTGTAAGCTGGTTTTTCTTCTTGTAGCGTATTCTTTATTTCAATTTGACTTGTAAGACAGTATTTCCCATTAGATTTATAGATGACGAGAACAGGATGTATTCATCCAGGTAGTCTTCAGTATAGAATCTTGCAGACTAATCTCTAATAGCGCCTCAGAGCCCATATTGTCCCTTTGCTAGATAATTTCCTCCATTAATCAGCCGTCAATGGATACTCTTGTAAGAATGCTTCCAAGCGATATCTGTAAAACAAAATTCCCCAAACAAATCATAGACCTTGCCGTAACGCCTCCGTTATGTGTAGTTGTTCGCCATCTAAAAAGAATCCCCCAATCGCTAGCAATAAGAAACCCTCTTTCTGAAGAAAAAAAAAAATACCTTTCACCTCTAGTTCCGGTTTTTGCCTTTGCCCTTCGTTTTGGGTTTCTTGTTCTGGCTTGGTGATGACTCAGACCCAGCAGCTTGTGCAGTCTCGTCTGCACCTCGCTTCTTGCTCTCTGCTGCTGATTTGAGAAGTGCCTTGGCGCGCTCCTCGGCAATTTTCTCTGCCAACTTGGCGCTCAAAGTCTTGTTATCAGCCTGTAAGTAAAGAGCATATGAGTCAGTTCCAGGTACAAATATTCAAGGAGCAGGAATGAGAACGTACCAAGTCAGCTTTCAGAATGCGCGCAGCAGCCTCCTGGTTCACAGTCAGGGTCCGTTTGGCATCGGGTTCTTCGGCTGCCTTGATCTTTGCAAAGTACTGCTGAATTCGCTTGAGTTCGCTATAAACTGCATGGTTCTGCGCGTCCGCCCCTTGGACCTTCATAGAAGCTAGATGAGATTCATGTTAGCCTTATGGTGTCAACGACCAGGAAACAAGTTAATAGTCAAATCGTACAGAAAAGTAGAGATTCAATGGCGTATGCCGTCAGTGAGAACAGCTTTGCTCTGTCCAGTAAAGGCAGCTGAGATGCCATCTCGCTCAGATTGCCCAGTAACGGCTCAAGCGCATCTTCCAACTTATCCAACTGGGAATCCAGTTTCTCCACGAGCGGCGCAATGGTGGGAATGTCCGACATGATCGCGGATGTGGTATCAAAAGGCAAACAAAAAGATAAAATTAAGATAATGATTAAAAAGGGCGAAGCAATGCTTTGATGCAGCTTTTACTGTGAATGAAATCTCAATGTCTTTTTTTTTCGGTCAACTGAAGGCGCCAGTCGCGAAAGATCTTTATCGATAATGCAGCAGCTATCGGAGTAATATGCACGTATCGAGTGATAATCCATCTATCGGGTCGCGATCCCGCGGTGGAACCTCTCCGGCGAGAAAAAAGAACATTGCATTTGGCGGGCTCACGAGGTACACGATAACGACCAAAGCTCGATACCTGGGTTTATTTGACAATCTTTCTCGCTTTTGAGCTCCAAAGGCAAAATCCGAATCCTTACCAAGCAGCCATATATCCTCCTTCGTCGTGAACCCCAAGGCCTGCTACAGCCTGTCAATTGATTGACACTTTACAAACAGCGGCATATCGAAGGGGGAGCCCGAAGCTGCAGCGCGAAATAATCGGCATCGACAACCCGGACTGGACTGAAATCGACACCTAGCCATTCTCTCGCCGACTTCTTTCGGCGGCCTTCAAGGTGGCCTCCTCAGTTCGGCCGCGACTATCCGCGCGGATATGTCTACGACAATCACCATGGGCGGGCGATAGCATCTGCAGAGGCCCGGCCGCCGCAAAACGCTATGGCACCGTAGCATCAACGTCCTCAACCTCCGATGCTGGCAACGGCCATGCCAAATCACGCGATACCTCATCACCAGAAGCTGCTTCAAAATACTCTATACCGCGGCCGTGGTCAGAAGCTCTGCGCCCTGAGACTGCCACGACCAAGAAATCCTCGTCCTCGAGACCAAAATTCTACGTGCCTTCGGTTCTCCTACCTCCCGACGCTGCGCAATCACCCTCGGTCCACAAAATCCATATCCTAGGAGATGACGAGAGATCGAGATTCATTGCCCATGCCCTGTCCGGCGTCTACGACTCAGTGGAAATGCTTGGATGGAAGCGAAGCTCATCTTCGTCACCTACAGTCTCATCAAAGTACCGCAATATTTACAAGTCTCGTCATGGCGACCAGCGCAAAATGAAATTGGAGCATCTATCAGTAACACCAAGAGCCATATCCAGAGACGACAATTCACATATTGACCAGCTGCTCGTAGCTGGACCGGGGCACACGGCAGTTGAAGCATTGCGGTCGGTCAAGCACCGCATCAATAAAGATACAACTGTGTGCCTAATGACAGATGGCCTGGGCGTCCTCGAGGAAGTGAGGGCACGAATATTCCAGGGAACTGACGAGTCATCGAAGCCGAACTTCCTCCTTGGCCACATGAGCCACCGATTGGCGTTCAACAGGCGCCATGACTCGGTCAAAGAGCTGCGGCACGGCAAGACGCAGCTGACATGGGTCGACTCCTCTGGAGTGACTCAAGAGGTGGAAAAGACGGAAACACGCATGAATTTTGTTGAAGCACTGCAAGCAGTCGAGGATCTCAACTCGTCCCTTACGCCATTTGACAAGTGGCTCCATTTCAAACTCCCGTCAGTTATCTTGGATTCCGTGGTGGAGCCTGTCTGCGTTCTATTGGAGATACCATATGCAGGGCTACTGCAGAATCCCGCAGCCCAGCGGATGATGCACCGGCTGCTCAAAGAGATTGTTTCCGTCGTAGACAATATGCCAGAAGTCGAGGGATCGGCCGCCATCCGAGATTTTATTCGTGGCAACCGCATCAGACAGCACATCTATGGCCGCATCATGGCGAGACGTGGCGCTTCGAGCAGCGAGCTAGCAAAGCAGATCCGGAACGGCCTGCCGACCGATGTTGATTATCTGAACGGTTTCTTCATCCGGCGCGGTCGTCAGCTGGGCCTGGACCTGCCCACCAATGTGTTGATGAGAGACATGGTGAAGGCAAAGCACTCGCTCGCCGTTGAGAGGCTCAACTCGTATATCCCTGTCGAGGAGACTTCGATACCCAGCCACTTGTCATTTCGGTATCGGACCATGCCCAAATCAAGCAATAGCAAGGCTGTATGAAAATTAGATTTATTGCCCTTTATTTGCTATAGGTGCTCAGAGAGGGAAGCGAGATGGGGAAGTCGGGGAGCCGAGAAATCATTTTTGGATTATCGTTTTTTTGTAGACATTTTGCATTCAGCATTGGCGTGGGAGGGGCCTTTTCTTTTCTTGTACGATACCACCTCCGAGGTACGAGGTGACGTGTGGATATCAGTAGCTAGAGGTATATACCACCTACCATGAATGAAAATATCCCAAGGTCGACTGTGTTCCGCGTCTACAATGTGGTGTGCATGTGAAAGACTTATGAAGTATATATGTCGAGTGTTGGTGGGCATTATAAGCTGTATACACCACCTCCAAGTGTTTACATACTGTACCACTTATCCAAGTTTACTTGCATGGTAGGTGTCAAGTGTATTGCCTGCTTCCTACTCTTTACCGCAAAAAAAGTCTAGATCCAATCTCTTGCATCTCCCCAACGGATTCGCAGCTCTTTTGGGGTCCGGATAATCCAAAACTTGCTCAGCCAATCGCACTTGAGCCTGTACGAGAGCCCAACGCAAGCTATTCCCATACGGCGTGTGATTAAGATCCTAGACGCGGGCGCGAGCTCCAGCTTTGAAGACCAGAAATGGCTGTAAAAAAAAGAGAGAGAGAGAGAGAGAAAACATTGCCCCGCGTTTTTTCCCAAAGCTTTCATGACCTCATGCCTCTCTGCGGTTGCATGGGCTGCGGACCAGGGTTTCGCTGCAAAATGGAACACACGACCTCACAAAGTCCGCCACGCCCCCTCCCTTCTTTTTGCCAATTGAGAAGACACCGCGGCTTGCGCATTCTATTCCCGAAAAACCTGCTACGCCCACCTGCGGGCGCCAGAAGCTATTGGGCAGTCGTTTGCTCCTTGCATACAGCTTGCATGGATGAGTTACAACAGCTCTCAAGCGGGGTCGCTGTCGTGATAGGTTGAAGCTGCTGGGCTGGTGGCCCCTTATACTTGTCAGGCGTGTTGTTCCGGTCCCCGTTTCGTCCGCTGTGGTCAATTTAATACAGATCGGTTCTCGTTTCCGTAGTTCATTTTGTTTCATTTCTTCTTTTCTTTTTTTTTTCTCCATCTTCAACTCTGCATCATTCTATTAAATACTTGAAATTATAAATCTTTTTGTTGCTCGTCCACTTACACGAGCTACTACTTAACTTGCGTGTCAGATTAGTTACTTCTTTGGTAAGTAAGCTCTCACTTACACGGGCATCGTCATCAGCTCCTCCCCCGGATTTGGTAAAATGCCCAATACTAACACTCAATCTTGCATTTCAGCACTCAGTAAACAGCTTTTCTTTGAAAAATCTTTTATACAAAAGAGTATCAGACAGCAATTGCAATGAATTACATCGCAATGGCACATTCAACACGGCATCGTGCATTCCATCTTTTCCCATGTCTTCCTGTAGAGTTGCGCCTGCAAATATGGCAAGAGACGCTGCCAGCTCTCGATGGCGTCACTTTGCATGGCTACAAGAAAGGATGCTGGGATCTCAGAGACCCTCTACCAGAAGAATTCAACGAAGAGGAGTCCGACGCCCTTACCAGAGCCGACAAGATTCTAGACTTTCGTCACGAAAAGCTAGACGACGTTCACATTGACATGCCCATCGTCTTTGTCAATCGTGAAGCCCGCAGCACTGCTCTATCCTGGGCCCGCGCGCAGGGAATCAAGATGGAGTTCAATACCGAGAAAGCCTGCCACGTTTTCGTGCTGCCTTTCAACCCATGGCAGGACGCATTGTTCATCAACTCGCACAAGCTCGAGGAGTTTTGTGTCGAGCCGGCCGACCGCCTGGCGGGACTCCAGCTCCGCGGGCAATCCGCCTACAGCAATCCCGAGATCACTCAGGTCGCCTTGCCTCATACGACGCTTACATCCGATATGTCGGTCTTTTACGATCTGATTCATTGGTTCCCTCGTCTCGAGGTAGTCTACATCATTGTGGACATTGAGATTGGCCCAGATATGCCAAAGTATTTCTCAGCTGAGGAGAGAAGGAGGGCAAAGGAGCGAATGCAGCACCAGCGGTGGAAGACGAGCCAGACTCAGGGCCATTCGTATGTGTGGGACAGCAAGGATCGCAAGTTTGTCCGCAACATTGGCACGCCCATTGGCTTCAGGTCCATGTACAGGGAGATTGAGGACTACCTGACTGTGGGAATAGCCAAGGTCTTTGCCAAGAGGGACGTTGAAAGATTTGAGATTCGACCTGTTTTGATGATTCTGTGATGGTCGTTGACATTTGCCTATTTTTTCTCTCTTTTTTTTTTTTTTCCTTTTCTCTGTATCTGGGAGCGGGGTTCTGGCGTACTGTTACTGCAAGGTTCGATTCGGCAAGGCAAGGCAAGCCAGGATTTTGGATGCGAGGATTTTGGGTGCCAGGATTTCGGGTTCTTCTAATTTGGGGCCGGTGGATTTTGAGTGCTTACGCAAAGCGTAACTACTATTGACTTTTGTATTGTATCCATCTACACCCTCTTTTTCAAATCTCACTGACTTTTGGGGTCGATATCATCTATTTCTGCTTGCTCCTATGCTTTCGTTCTGATCCTTCCATGCAAACACGGAGGAGCGGACGAATATTAAACTTGCTACCAGCAAGGATTAATTACCAAATCTGAAGAGCGACCAGTGTAACCTTTCAAGTCACTGATGATGCTAATTGAGCTGAATCAAAGCATGAATGAGATGAAGTGTGGTATAAAGAAAAAGAAAAAAGTAAACCTAGGGCGATAAATCAACACATTTGGCAATGTGTTTGGTCAGTAAACCCACCAAATTTACGTTCAATATGTGAGTGATCCTACCACTAAGGCCTCACCATCAAACAAACTAACACCAATGTCAATGCTGCAGGGTATGAGTACATATACTATAGTGCTATCAAAGCAACTAGTCCTTTAGCCGTTCAATGGAATCTCTCTGTTGCTTTCCCTATCATATTACTAGTAGTTATTCAATTTGCTGATTATCGCAGATATCTTTACTTGGTCTAGGGTATGAGAATCAACCGCTATTGCTTCGATTCTCTAGTGGCGCTGAGATGGAGAGTCTGCTATGGAAGTCTGTCCGCTGCAGCGGCGTCTACGGTGGCGCGCTTACAAGCACTTACAGGCGCCCAGCAGGGCAATTCCCATTGCAATCTGGCTCACAGTGGAGGTTCTCCATCGCCTTATCGCTGTCTATCTGCTAGTCCTCCACTGTCACTATTAACCTCCTCTTGCCACCGTCTTTCCCCGCCATTGCAAGCTGCTGCTTTATGGCGTCACGCCGCTGCTCTGAATTAGGCGGGTCGGCTTTAGTAGTGCTATGCCCATACGCCGTAACATTGAATCAACAGCTGCTGCCGTAATCAGCCCTCTCCATATCTACGTACTACCTAAACTCCGAGTGCATCGCATCTGACAAATATCACCTTTTGCTCCGTGACATCTTCTCCGCCGTAGACGTCAACCCTATTTTGCCAAGTCTCGATTGCTGCTACTCCGCCGCTGTCGTGCTTGGCTGTGCTTGCATCCGCATCTGAGACTCGCTTCCGTAGCTCCCGGACGAGCTTGTCGGCCGCTGTTGGCCGTTCACCGGCTGGTTAAGCGCACATAGCCCGATATACCGGGGTCTCTATCTGATTGCATCACATCACACCGTCTTTTATTTTGGGCAAGCAGTTACATCCGCCATGTCGTGGGAACCGAGTGACGACGAATTTGACGGTGGAGAACCGGCTGGTTTGGGTGCCCGAGACCGAACAATGGCCCAAGACGAAGACGAGGGCCACGAGGACCATGAACGTGACGGTGAGGAGGACGAAGATGATGAAGACGATCCCGACTATCGCGATGAGCCTGAGGAAGATGACGAGTTTCATGGTAATAACCCCCATCATGCGTTGTGTGGTCTCAGAAACAATTGGTTGCTTATAGATTACTAATTCATTTTCAGACTTTGATGAACAAGATGAAAACGACGGTGATGGTAAGCAAGACAGACACACACTGCGGCGGGGGTAGACAAAAGATATATAGGTTCTCATTTCTAACACAGACGACGAGCACCACGCGTTTTTAGATGACCACTTGGAGTACGGTTTCGGAGATTTCCGATTTCAGATTGTTATTGAAGATGGAGAAGCCGAACAGGATGAGGCTGCTCTGAGGTTGATTTCATTATTAAGAGGTAACATACTTCTCTCATCAGTTTATATATGCTGGTTCTCTCTACGATGGTACTGTATATGTATGCTAACATGACT
The DNA here is from genome assembly GCA_026401215.1 of Trichoderma erinaceum. Taxonomy (NCBI): domain Eukaryota; kingdom Fungi; phylum Ascomycota; class Sordariomycetes; order Hypocreales; family Hypocreaceae; genus Trichoderma; species Trichoderma erinaceum. Next base: position 266,041 of record JALIRY010000011.1, on the reverse strand, counting down.
ATTCAATCATCAAGCTGGCCAAAGGTCAGGCCTTTTGACGAGGCAGCAGCTCATGACCCTCTTTCGTGGCACCGGTTTAGGGCGTAATTCCGGCGAGCCCAAAGACCCCAATAGATTTCCCAAGGTGCCCAGCGAAGAGGGCAGGAAGCTCATGCAATCCGGTGTCTTTGGCTCCAACGATTACGACATACGGCCTAAGAAGCAAATCGCCCGGCGCATTCTGGAACGAGAGATTGGCATGGGAGACCGTATGCAGAGGAAGCGGGACAACGGTGTTTTGGCTCAGGTAAGCATGTAGTCTATCTTAACCCTTCCGATTTACCAGTGTCTTTCTCTTCTGGTAAAAACTTAATGCCATGTAGCATTATGGATCTTTATACGTTAATACTGATGCTAATATACTATTCTCTGGCGACAGAGCTTCATTCCTGGAAGTAGGGCAGAAAAAATCATTCACTATGACCATCCCATCTATTCCGGCCAATTCTCAGACGATGGAAACTTCTTCTTCTCCTGTTGTCAAGATTTCAACGTACGCATGTACGACACTTCCAATCCCTACAACTGGAAGCTCTACAAGACAGCCAACTTTCCCTTTGGCCAGTGGACCCTGACGGATGCCTCTCTAAGCCCGGACAACCGCTGGTTGGCGTATACTTCCATCCAAAGCATCGTCTCAATAGCGCCTACCGATCCCAAGGACAAGGGTGAGCCGTATACGCTCGAGCTTGACGATGGAGATGGACACACAAGGCTTTCTTTTTGGCGCAGCCGTGGCTCCTTTGGTATCTGGTCAGTCAGATTTTCCGGCGATGGGCGAGAACTTGTCGCTGGCACCAGTGCCCACTCCCTGGTTGTCTATGATATCGAATCCAGAAGAGTTCTTCACCATATTGCCGGCCACCAGGACGATGTGAATGCTGTTTGCTTTGCCGACAAAGGGTCTCCGCACATCATTTACTCTGGCTCCGACGACACAACGATCAAGGTTTGGGACAGACGAAGCATGGGAGATAATCGAGAGGCTGGTGCCTTTGTGGGACACATTGAAGGCTTGACATACATTGATAGCAAGGGAGATGGCCGGTACATTCTCAGTAACGGCAAAGATCAAAGCATGAAGCTGTGGGACATCCGCATGGCTATGTCTACTGACCGGTTCCGCGAAGTCACAAAGGACAACGAGAACCGCGTCGATCGATTCGATTACAGACAAGACGAATACGACGAAGATGACTGGGACGTGCACCCCCACGACAACTCACTCGTCACTTTCCGGGGCCACAAGGTCCTTCGCACGCTTATCCGATGTCACTTCTCGCCAGCCTCGTCTACCAACTCACGATATGTTTACTCTGGAAGCGCAGATGGCAAAGTACACATCTGGAACATGGACGCCACCAAAGCAGGCGAGATTGACGTACAGAGCGCGACGAATGCCACACGGAGACTCGATCGCCGCACACGAGTCTATTTCGATGAGCCTGGTGGCTGGGGCACATGCGTGCGCGATGCTAGCTGGCATCCTAACGCACCGATTATTGTTGGTGAGTATATAGATATGCCACATGCACAAGCCCACTCTTCACGAAACCCTCTTTGCGCAAAATCTTTAACCGATAGGTACTAATGATCTCTTGACAGCTTCTGCGTGGAACGGATACAGCATGGCAAGGGGTACTTGCACTGTCCATGCGTTTAACGGAACAAACGACGATGAGGGAGACCCTGAGCTGGGAGACAGCGTCAACGAGTCGCTGAGATCAGATCCGGAGACATTCTTCCAGTCCAGCTATCTTGTTGATTAAGGAACAGGGGCAGTTTATGGACAAAGAAAGGGAAGCTCGCAGCTCAGGTTTGCCTTCATTTTCGTTTGTTGGGTTAAACGCATGGACCGTGCAATCTTGCCTGGACTCTCATGTTGTTTCAACTAAAAGTAGGACGTTAAGATCTCATCTGGGGCTTTCGCCATTACGACTAAAATTACGATGCTTTGGGGTTGCAACTGTCGCCTGTACATATATCGATGCTTGATGTGTAGGTCTATGTGTATCAAGAATGTTGTCATATATAGGTTTAGTGCTAGATGGATAGGGGAGTTGATCTTTTATGCACTGCTAGGTATCTCAAGCGGCTAATCATTCTTTTTTTATCCATTTTCAGCTGGCCATACTTCCCTAGTTGGGACTTCTTCTCTGCATTGTGCATCTGGTACTTGGTATTAGTTTTAGCGTTCATCGTCCAAGTGCCAGATACCTACTCTACCGATTTCTCCAATCGCAGGCCATTACGCAGAATGACGATATCCCCCCCTCGTCTCCAAAGAAAGAAAAGAGCCTTGCTAGCAATGTTGATCATGTAAAAAAGTTGTATATGAATAAGAAAAAGCCGCTACTAATCATAATGCTAACTGGACTAGTATTCCCCAAATCCTACCTGCAGTTACATCCATATATGCAGCGAGGAGGCCCTAAAGATCGTTAGCAAAGATCAGATTGATCGGCAACGAGAATTAATATGGGGAGCTGCATCCCTGGTCCATCTCGTGACTGGCGAGGCTGGCATCAAGCTCTCGAATTGGCAGACCATCATTGGCCAATGCTCTGGAATATCAATTTTCCCTCATCGCTGTTAGCACCGCCGAAGCTCTTCTTTTCAAAGCGGTAGCGCATGGCCCGTGCACTTCTCGCCCAAGCCTCAGCCTCGCCCCCTTCTCTTTCTCTCTGCCCACCCTGTAAAGGGAACTTTTTTTTTCCCTTCTGGCCTTGGACAGATTCTCTCTCCAAACCCGAAATCACCATTTCGCAAATCCACTCCCGAGGCTCCATCTTTTTTTGTCCTCCTTGTCTGCAAGTCCAACAGACCCTCCACATAAAAAACCAAACCAGCCCAGCATTTGCTGCCACCATCCCTTTTGACTCTGGCCGCGGTCCCACTCGTAGCCTCGTAGCCGAGACGGTCACTGCAGCTCGTTCCATCTTCTCCAAAGCCTCAGCAACACGCGCAACTCGCCTCGCGCCATCAATCTTCCGGTAATTATTTTCAATTTTTTTCTTGGTTTCGCGTGTTCTTCATTTTGTACCATACAGTCCGTTATCGTAATCTTTCATTTTTTGCTCTTTCCATTTTCTCTCCTCTCAACCAAGCAATCGCTGGGTTCATGTTTCTTACGCCACCATTGTTTTTGGCCTTGCCCCCTGTTCACTCTCCCGCCCTCGGACAAAAGCTCGCAAGCTGCCGACTGGCCACAGGGCCATCCAGCCATTGACTCGGTCACACCAGAAGAAGTCGAACAGTTCTCTGATCGTCTCTGCTGACGGCCCAGGAGGAAACGAGCTTCCTGCTGCCGAATCGAGATCCCGAGCCGCAACCCACCTGAGCTCGCTCCCGCCCAAGCCAAGCCAGACTTGGAGATAGTCACATCCCAGGCCTTCTTTCTCCCTTGCATCTTCCAGCTGCCTTATCTCACCGTCACCCTATCTTTCGATCTTGCTGCTGCAATTGCACTTCCTTTTGCCCTGGGCCGAATCCTTTGTGTGTCCAACGGTACGTGATTACTGTTGGGCCGCCGCCACCCACCGTAACCCGCTATCAGGAGCTTTTCGTCGGCCGAGACATTCTGCACCACCACCTCCAAGGAAGCTCCGGCTTGGGGAGATTCTGATCTATTTGAGCTCTATAGGAGAGAGATAACGAGATTGCGGGCTAGGAGAGAATAGTTGACCCAGCTTTCTCGCTCTCCTTTGTCTCGTGGATTGTACGTATCATCAGGTTGAAGCATTTTCAGTCTTCCTTCCTGCCAGCCCATTGTTCGTTTTCTGCACACGCTTGTTCAACCTCTCCATACCTTCCTTACCCTGGCTCTGTGTGCACGTGTCTTCGTTGCTACTTTACCCAGTCCAGCTTCTGCTTCTCTCATTGTCATCAATTTTGCTTGGGCAAGGACCGGCAGGATAAGTTACTTAGCAGCACTGAACGCTTTAAGCTGCAAATCGCAAGTGCTTCATGCCCCGAGTGTACCTGCAAACGAGAGCAATGCTTGTATCTTGCTTGAACATCCGTTAATAACCTACTCTTGTCCGAATAGTGCTATCATCGTCCGAACACACAACTCCGATAACTTTCATGTAACTGTCCCCGCTAGGGAATTTGCAATCATATACGAACCCCGACATGGCGGAACCCGACTTCGATATCGACTTCTACGGCGATGCCGATGGCGACGCCAACGAGCAATCCCAGCAAGAAGAGCGGCGCCAAAGCGGCGATCATATGCGAGACGACTATGACTACCATGACCAGGACGAGAGACAGCGAGACAATGAACACGAAGATGATCGCCGCTACGATGGCAACCGAAGCGACCACGCTGAAGACCCTTCACATCATCACGGCGTTAAGAGAAAGTCAGAGGAGCAAGAGGCCGATGACAGACCCATCGATAACGGTGCTACAGCGGCCATAATGATCTCAGAGCTTAGCTGGTGGACCACAGATGATGATATTAGAGGCTGGCTTCGAAGAGCTGGTTGCGAGAAGGAGATCAAAGAGCTCACGTTTAGCGAGCATAAGGTTAACGGAAAGAGCAAAGGGTGAGTATACAAATTTGTCATTCCGCGATTTGCGATTGTTTTCTTCGTACCTTTCTTTAATACCCGTCCTACTTGATCATCTCTAACCCAATTTCTTCTCTTTCAGACAAGCCTATATTGAGTTCCAGACTCGCCAAGGATCCACCTCCGCGAAGCGATACATTGATTCTGTTTCAGCAGACATAGTGCAACCCGGCCAGAAACAATTGACCGTCTCTTACTGGAACCCCGGCGTCAATCCCTTCCGAACTCTACCCAAAGATGCACCAACCCGCGTCAAAGAGCAGCCTCGGGCCGCTCCCTCTGGATCCTACAACGATCGCGGTAACTATGGAGGTTTCCGTGGCCGAGGGGGCATGGGCGGACATCGAGGCGGCATGAACCCGGGTTTCAACCGCAACTACGGTGGAAACATGGGCTACAACAATAACAACATGGGAGGCAGTGGTTTCAACGGCCCAATGGGTGGCGGCGGCGGCGGAGGCGGCGGTTCTAACTACCTTTTCAGTGGCCGAGGTGGTCCTTCAGGGATGATGAGAGGCGGCCATTCAGTAATGCGTGGCAGAGGCGGAGGCGGCGGTATGATGGGTATGAATCCAATGGGAGGTATGGGCATGGGAATGCCCGGCAACATGGGTATGGGCATGATGCAAGGTATGAACGCTATCACTATACGCCACTCCAATCCCCAGATCACTATCTATCAAAGGGCATCGGCTACAGGCTAGGAACTGTCATCGATGCCTTTACCCTTTACACAATCATCAGCACCCTTAAACAGAGTCGTGGCTCGTCAAGAGCCAGAACGGCAGTCGCTTGCACCAGTAGTGCAGCGAAAAGAACCCACAAACGAGGCAGAAGAAAGTCGTCAAGATGCCGAGGCAGAAATGCCTTATAAAGGTGGACAGGACAGCGACAGCGAGAGCTGCACTTTGAGTTTCTGGGGAAGTGACCGCTGCAACGCTCGGGATACCCCGTGTACCAGCGAGTGTACTAGCGACACAAGCTCCAGCGGCGACTCCGACTCCGACGACGATAGTAGCGACGACGATAGTAGCGATGATGACAGCAGCAATGATGACGATGACAGCAGCGAGGATGGTAGCAGCAGTGAAAACGATAGCAGCAGCGAAGACGATAGCAGCAGCCAGGACGATAGCAGCAGCGAGGACGATAGCAGTAATGCTGGCAATGGTAGCCCTGATGACCAAATGGATGCTATGGATCTCGACGAGGATATGGAGCTTGGAGAAGCAGACATGGAACTCTCAGATGGCACAAGCATGCCAGATGTCATGAAAATAGAGCCGCAAGAAGAGAACCCTCTAGTCCAGGCGGCGGGCTTAAGCCAAGCGGCGAATGCGAGTGCAACTACGCCCTCAGCGGCGCAGCTACAGCAAAGCTACCACTATCCCTTTCAAGCTGCTAGCCAGCCACATATCCTATCAAGCCGGCGCTGTCCTGTTCACGGGACACAGACTCCTCGCTGCTTGATTTGTGATATTGAGTTCTGGCGTGTCCAATGCCTCATCAGTGGGCATGACATTGGCCGCATTCCACCTCCACCACTCCCCATCGACCCAACACCACTTCATCAACCCAGCCCGTCTTCTATTACGCACTCTCGATTTCCTACAAGTAACGTTGCTAATCCACATATAGGTTTCCAGGGCATGCCTCCTAACTTTCCAGGCGGATTCGGCTTTGGACAGCAGCAAGGTGGTGGTGGCGGCGGCGGCGGTGGAGGCAACAGTGGTGACTGGGGCAACCCTCATGGAGCAAAGCGACCACGTCCCGAGTAAACCGACACTCTCCTTGATCATAGGATGAACAATCTAAGCTAGGACTTTAAGTGCGATAATGCAAGGAATCAGTTTTAACTACTATTAGCAAGGGGAAAGGGTAGGGAATATTATTCGATCTTTGCTTGAAAGGAACCTCTGGAAAATTTTCAAAATTAATTGCATCAAGAAGGGCTGTTCTTTTTGTTTTACAAGCAGTGTATAATAGAACAAATGCTGGGTTATTTATTGTTGAGACGTCAGGAGTCAGAGCTTCTTTGCTTTTTATTATGCGGAATTTTTGTAACGTTTGTCTTTACATGGCTTTTGGGAAGGGAAATGGGACTCCTTTCATTATTATTTATTGGTCTACCAGGGGAACAGCAACAGGCAAAATGGCTTGATATTTGTACAAGTTTCAAAGAAACAAGGCGATTTAACAAACAAAGCAAAACAATAACTTGACCGTGACTTCGTACATGCGTATAGGTGATCGTGTAGGTAGTAAATCAAATCCATCTTTGAAACAATAATAAGGAAGAGGTATGAAAACGTCGACATATGAGGGCTAGAAAGAGTAAGGAGCAACAACAGGGTAGCAATCTAGCTATCACTAGCCTTGAAGCCGTGATATTGCTGCTGCCACCAGTTGTCTGATCTGGAGCCATCTGTCTGTGAGGCTTCCTCTCATTTCCTCCTCGCCAACGGAGCTACTTTTTAGTAGTTCTAGAGAGTTGGTGATGTCGTTATCATACTTTGTGAGTGCCTTTAAGAGCGCAGCGTCTATAAGATGACGATCCGCGTCTTCATCTCTTACGCCATCCAGGACAGCTTGCCATTGCCGAAGGGGCAAACACAGCATTCTCAGCGCAACGTGTGTACGATAGCATGCTGTCTGAGAGTCCAGCATATACTTCTCCCAAAAGCCCGCGTCTTCGAGATGCTCTCTCTGAGTGGCGTTTAATAAGGGGCAGATGTAAGGATCAAGGCATGTTTCGTCCCAAGGATTGATAGATGACGGCAGTGTGAAGCCATACTCCACGAGTAGCATGTCGTTGGCATGAGGCCCGTAGCGAATGAATACTTCCTCGCCAGGCTCGTGTGTGCGAGTGGTAGTAAAAGTGAAGAACTTGTCGTTGAAGGCTGCCGTACAATAGCCCTCGGGTGTGTGATTGAAAAGATCAGCCACGGGCTGAAGCGCCATGTGATCTTCCTTGGGTAGCTTCTCCGTTTTTCGATTTGTATGATAGAAGGTTCGCGTATTTACCAAGAGCCAGTTGTACAGATACTCATCCTTCTGAAGCTGTGGGTACGCTGCGGCCACAATGGCCCAGTCTTTGCTAAACTTTTCTTGCTGTGCTGCAAGTAAAGTCTTGGATCCCGGAGGTAGTAACGCACGTAGCTTGGCTGGCCAGCAAATGGGCATACTGATGGCGATATCTCGCCGAGAAGGGAGGACAGGGCGCCATTTTTCCAAATCAGGGTTGCAATCAAGGCAAAGTGAAGCAGCAAGAATGGCATGAACAGTAGCACCGCGGAGAGTCTTGGAGATGTCCTTGGGAGTATTGCTGAGAGTACGCAAAGCAGATATAGGAACTTGGAGAATGACTTGGTTGGCCTAATTATGATGTTAGCATGTAATACGAATTTTGTGTTTGAGAACTTGAACCAAGCTTAGCGGCTAGAGGATTGTTCGAGGAGAAGCGTAAAATACAGTACCTCTAGATGGCGGGTTGCAACAATACCAATACCTCTTCCATGCAGAGCTTTTGGATGAATTCCATTTAATTCAACGCCTATGGAGGTTGTCCACTCTAAAAGCTGCTCGATGGCTGCTTCCATTGTTGCTGTTTGTGTTATATGAGTTGACCAAGTTGGAAAAAAAAGTCGTCCAAGGACGGTAAAATTATGCGATATGGCGATACTATGGGTCGAGATGGTGAGTCATTAGCTCTTAAGCTATGGCGAGATAGCGCTGTTGCAGCGCCTACAGTGCCAAAGCACAGGTAGCTCAACGCCATTCAATGTCAGTACACAATTTCTTCCAGCCTTTTTTAATCAAGGCACTTATCCAGCTTTGCCATTTTTCTCAATCATGGTTAGTATTGGTATTTGGCGACGTGGTATTACGCCTGAAACTCATCTCTATTGCTGACAGATTAAGTTGTAGGGCTACCGTCGGATGGCGACAATGGCCTTGTAATCGAATCGATGGCGTCTTGACTGCTTGATCGAAAATGCTATGGAGTGATATTGTAAATGCCATTGTAGGACTCGCATGCAGTAGAATTACCTATAGATCGCCGGTGTCTGTACCATGGTACCGGCAATAGCTGATTTGTTTTGCCTTTGGAAAGTATTAACACCCGAGCACTAGTAATGATTCTTGTCAGGTGTTATAAGGAAGACAGATTGTGGTAGGAAGAATAGCAGTCTGTGCTCTTCAGGCACAATTTGTCAAATGTATGAGGGGGCTGATTAGTAGGCCGTCCCTATTTTCAGAGTATATGTTCTCGAGATAGCTTTAATGAAAGCACTGAGAGCAATGTTGTATGCTTTTCAAATGGTTGTCTTCGAAGGAAGCACAACACCCCTCTGGCAACTTGTGGCAACGGACCAGCCAGTTCGCATTTTGCCGTGCTGTACGTTATTGGAGTATAGAAAACATCCGGGGGCAAATTCGCTTCAGAAGTGTCTACGGTAGACACTCAAGATAATGCCACAGACACCGCATGTGAGAGGCTTTCGTGATGTAGACACATTCTACGTGGCAAAACACGCAGAGATCTGGGAAATCAATGTCTCAATCCACCGCAACTACCCAAATTAAGAGCCAGATATTCTATCTGTAACATTCAAGAGATTCGGCTGGCTTCTCGAGAACATGTTCGTCACAATGTTCCAAACTCCACTGTAGCCTCTTCATGTCTCGGATAAGGCGGCTGAATGTTCATGGCATGCTAATCGCGTCAGATGATATATGTCTTCGCTGAAGTACTAAACTCGCGAGATTTTAATCAGCGGAGCTCGGTAGAAGTATGCATTAACGGACTAATAGACTGAGTGATATTTGTTTGAACGAACCAGAAGCGCTGTTGGATCAGTATTTCTCTTTGTAGAGGATAGAGACCACACGGCGAAGTGCATTATCTGAGCTCCCAGCTTCAAAAGTAGCTTAGATATCGAAAGCGTCATAAAGTCCCAGAATATTAAGCCACTGCTGAGATGTCAGAATAATATAAAAGAAACGTATCAGAATCAATGGTGAAAGAATATAATCGAAAGGAAAAAAAAAAGGAGGCTTCACGTGGAGAGGGAGCAGCACCTTCCCTGATGAGTTTACGACTGAGCTATCAGACATCTTATCGACTCACTTATCTATGATGATATAGACCACGTGCAGAATATTTAACGAGCAATAACGTGACAACGAAACACATTTCTATTATTCTCCATACCATCAGGACATCACGTTTACATACTATCGATCTTCTCCACCGCGGATCGTATTTCTATTCCACAGGTAATTGACGCGCAATTGGAGTATAGAATCATAATCTGCATGAATTTCCCTTCGACCAATTCCGTTATTTATTTAGACACCAGGAAACAGTGAGATTATCTCGGCAGCTTTCAACAACAGCGCCAGCACGCAAAGAGCGCCCAAGATATAATTGTGGTATTATCACGCGTCTGCGAGAAGGCCTTCATTACAGTTTATCCATGCCTTGTATGAATCTCTATTCTATACATTGATTATATATATTCTTATTGCGTGAGCTCATAGTAGGAAGAAACCAGCACTCCTTACACTTGGATCCATGACGACAATGGCGACGGCGACAATACTAAGATGACTACGTTCATCATGCATATCGGCACTGGCGTTAGTAACACTGAGGTTTGAGATTTGATGCTGGATCCTCTGGTACACGAATTTGGAGAAAAGAGCTTTATGCGAATCGAGCAGGTATGTATACCCATCTACATAGTGAAACGGTAGCTGATGGAGTCTTCACCAGTATTGTGGCAGCCGTTGGAAAACTGACAGTTGGTTTGCACAGGCTAGTAGCCAGCCCTACTGTATTGATTGATCTCCGCCTTATTCAAGCTTCGGGAAAGCCAAATCAAAGGCTCTGCTCTGCCTCACGCCTTCATTAAGCTCAATAACATACTTTCGACACACACTCTTGTTCACAATCCGGGTCGGGCCGTGACTCTTAGATCCGCAGGCCCACTAATCCGGCGCCGCTGATACAGCTACAGTTCGATGCCGGCTTTGAGAAAACGAGTTTGCTCTGCTATTGCTTTAATCCTCGGCACGAATCATTGCTCAGCACCAGCCTAACGACGCTGGCTATCTTTACTGGTGCCACGCTGCAACTGAGATGTAGATGTACCCAATCTAAGCTTGACATCTCACAGGCTTTTGCGTCCTGAAAGCGGGTCGTTTGGAAGCTTACATCTTCTCTTCAGAGCCATCAGCCCGCCATTTAGCGGCCGAAGCATCTCGACGGCGCATGGCGGGGTCCACCCCTCCAACGGAAGAATATATCGCTAGCTGGGCCATTAGAAGATTTTCTCCTTCTGAGATAGCACTAGCAGCTGGCGGAACAGGGAAAGGGAGCACCCCTGAACGGATGCCCAACGGCGATGAGCTCCATTTTGCGCACCCGCCACCTCGAGCCTTTTTCTTTCTTCCTCTTCTCTTCATTGTGAAGCTCTCAGCAGCCACAGGCATTCGACTCTTCTTTGCGGGAGCTCCCTACACAACACGAGGGAGACGGGCATCAAAATGGAGGCATACGGCCCTGGCAGTGGCCGCCCGGGAAACAATGTATGCGTAGTTGGTACTGGGGTAACCGGGCTGTTGGCGGTGAAAAACCTCGTCGAGCAAGGCTTGAACGTTAGAGCTCTGGAGCAAAGCGAAAATCTCGGCGGCAATTGGTATCATTCGATGGATACGGAGCAGGTGTCGGCGTTACCAGAGATGAAGGTGAACATGTCGAAAGAAACAGTGAGTGGCAGCGACCAGGGCCAATATTGGTCATGTGGCACGTGAGACTCACCAGAAGATATAAACAACAGAACTGCTTTACAGATTTTCCAATGCCGGATGGTAAGTTTTGAACAAGATGAGTTTTCAGTAGCTACTGAGAGTGGCAAGCGCTCCTGAGGAAATTTTGCTAACAGGCATGTCGAATGGGTACAGACTATCCGTCATTTCCTTCCGCAAAACAGATCGGTGACTACTTGGAGGCATACGCAGACAAATTCGAACTGATCAAACATATCGAACTATCAACAACCGTGACAAGTATCCGACGAGACGAAGAGGACGGCGTGTGGATCGTATCTACGAGACACACAAGAACCGGCGAAGAAGAAGAGCGAGAGTATGACAGAGTGGTGATGGCGACGGGAGGGCTGAATGTCAGAAACATGCCCGAAATCAAGGGCATTGAAAAATTTGCTGGCGATGCCATACACTCTCGCGATTTCAAAGATCCAACAAAATATGCCGGAAAGAATGTCCTGGTCGTGGGCCTGGGCTCTACTGGAGCCGATACGTTGAGCTTTTTGAAGCAAGCCGGTGCGAATAAGTTGTATCTCAGTAGCAGGAGCCGATGTTCGCTGGTGAATAATCCCAAACATGCCTTCTCTCCCGCTATCGTTCAAGAATTCGCTGACAAGTGTACTTCTAGATCCCTAGAACTATTGGAGGACGGCCGTGGGACCACTATATGACCCGACGTGCTGATTCAATGATTCGACGCTCAATGGCATGGTCCCCTCAAGCTTCGAATTATGTTGCCGGCAAAGCAATTGGACTCATCCAAAGTTATATGTTTCCAACACTGAGGGGGCATCCTTGCTTCAGCGGCGCAGTTAGCGGTCCGCTGTACCGAAGTCCGTTTGTCTGCGACGAACTGCCAAGTCTCCTAGACAGCGGTGATGTAAAAGTTTATGGTGGTATCATGGGAGTCGCCGGCCCTCGTACTGTGGTGTTCAAGGACGGCAGCGAGATTACAGATGTAGACGCAATCATTTTTTGCTGCGGCTACTATCACGACCTCTCTCTGATCAAGGGAGAAGGGAACCCTGCCGATGTTGAGTACTCTACAGATTCATTCAAGCAGCTGAAGCAGGCGAAATACCATAACATCAACAGCGAATATCAAAGACTCTATCACGGTATCTTATCAGAACGATATCCGGAATCATTGGCCGTCCTGGGGGGCCTCACAACAGCGCGACCTACTTTTGTGCTCTACGACCTTGCCACCATGGCGCTCGCCAGCCTTTGGTCTGGGAGCTATCCACTTCCCTCGCCGCGAGCAATGAAGAGAGAGATTGACTTTCATTACAACCTCGTGGTACGAGCGCTTGAGAATGGCCCGATGTCATTTCTTGGCCTCCGTATTGATATGCGAGGGACCTACAAATGGCTGAATGCGACTGCCGGTACTGGAGTCATAGAACGACTTGAAGGGTGGGGCTGGGAGGCATGGAAGTTTTGGTGGAAGAACAGGACACTGTTCAGGTACATCATGAATGGACCCAACGTTCCGGCCGTATACAGGCTCTTCGATATGGGGAGAGGGAGAAGGTCATGGGACGGAGCCCGAGCAGCCATCGAAAAGGTCAATGAGAAGCCCATATTGATGGCTGCTAAGCAGACCAAGGAATCGGCGAAGGACGAAACGGAAAACGAAAAGGAAGACGAAACTAAGGTCGAGATGAAGGACGACGCGAAGGACGAGGCTCGGTATGAAACTGGGAGCGAGACTGGAAGCGAGACTGAAAACGAGACCGAAGAAGATGTTGAGAATGCCATTGGCGAGGCCACCGAGGAGATCTACGCAGCAGATATGATGAAAGTGGAAGCAATGGACTATCTTGAAGCTGGGGACGAATCAAGTCTATGATTCGTACTCCGTATAAGACGGATGAGTGATGAACAAGAGAGAGTAGTGGCTGCCACAATGACGGAGAGACCAAAGTTCAGATACAAAGAACAAAGAGTGCAAAGCAAAGAGCGGAGGGCAGTGGGCAGAGGGCAGAGGGCAGAGGGCAGAGGGCAGAGGGCAGAGGGCAGAGGGCAGAGGGCAGAGGGCAGAGCAGAGAGCAGAAAGACAGAGGGAGCCTAAACAGAAAATCGTTGGGGCATGGCGACAGGACACTAGAACGAACATCCCGCAAAGCATCCCGCACAAGGCAAACGATGCATGATAATGATATAATGATAATGAGACATGAATGCAAGCATGCATACAACTATTGAGTGCACGGTCGTTGGTGGCGTCTCATGCGGACTGCCTACAGCAGTCTATCATGGTCCACGAGAAGGCTTCATCCGCCGTCAAGAGTCGCAACTACGGCGAGTATTTGCTATCATCGGGCTTTAGTACTATCATCGCCGATTTTCTCATACACAATCTTTTCTTTTTCCAAGCCACACGTCTAGCTCTTTCTCTCTCCTATTTACCAATGGTTCAGGTTGCATTACGCCACCAATTTTGACTCTTCTCTTTTTTTCTCACCGGTTTTGATCCTTCAGTGAATGCTGAACCATACAAGAGAAATATAGCACACCCCACTAAGACAGTCTAATTTCATGGGGGAGCTAGGAGAGCTCCGCGGCGTACGAGTATACAGCCTGATTTTTCGTCATGTACTTGTACAGATATCATGAGCCGAGCCTTACGCCGGGCACATTGGACATTCCGAAAAGCTGAAGAGGGTGTGAATGGAGAGAATGGCTTGGCGTAGTGCCAGGGCCTCGAAAAAGTGGCTGGATATCCTTGTAGTACAGGGGGACGTACGGCTGATACTGGGGGGGCGTGTAGCTGATGTACTCATACTTGCGAGCAGTACAATACCTTTTTAGAGAGAATTTATGGCTGCTGGAGCAAGACAACCATAGGGGCAATCAACTTGCAGAAGCCCCATTCTACTTAGCAAAACGTCCATGTCAGAATGTTTCAGCTTGTTTACTACAAAGAGACGGCCCGGTATACGAGCAATATGGATATACATTGATATCAAGCGAACAAAAGAAGGCTATCGCATAAAGCTCACCGGAACTAGAATATTTCTTTCATGAGTTGATTTGCAAATAATACTCCAAGAAGGCGGCGGGCTCCGAGTAAGCTTCATAGTAACAGGCCACCAAGTAATACAGCACTCGGCCGTAATAACGTAGTTGGGCAAGATGAGACATTGAGCTCAAGCGCTGCTCTTTAGATACCGGGTTACCGGTGCTGATCGCCATCTCTCCCGTTGTCAGGCCGAGAAAGAAAATAATACATGGTTGCATAATTCAGAGACAATGAATGCAGGGGGGCTCTTTTCACCCCACGAGAGCTGGCAGCTCTTCTTACTAGTAGAGAAAGTCACGATATTATCCCGCTGTAGCAAACAAACGGCTGATAGCAAACACTGATGGATGTGCTGTGCTTGGAAAGCCGTCATTTTATTATATATATTTGGACAAATGTTTCAGGGTCTCTCTTCTTTAAATCTTGCGTAGACTTGTTCCTGTGCGATTTTTGTAAAGGCTTTTCTTTGCAGATTTGGAAAACTCTTTTCTTCATAGTTCTTGCGAGTTCTCCCCCAACTTCTCTCTTTTATACTTACAGCTATGCCTATTTGATCAATTGTAAAGAAGCTCCCTGTTACCAGTCATTATACTATACATCTTAATTCGTTTTTGTGCATTCGGCTACCGAGAATGGATCGTCTAGACCAGCCACTTCTGGATCTATCAGGGTCCACGTCCTCCGAAGATTTCAAGCCGCTAAATGAACCGGTCTCGTGCGAATTAAACAATGCTACAGGTGTTCCATCACACCCGGTAGCAAAGGCACCAGGGAAGATCGTGGTGGGCTCCGACGAGGGAAAATCCCAGGAGGCACCGGCAAACTTGACCACGCCTTCGTCTGCCTCTGGATCCAAGGTAAGTTCTTGTTGCTCTCGAGTTATACATTCAGGAATTAACTCGTTAAACAGGAAACAAAGAGAGTATCATTTGTTCTTCCCGTCAAACCGACAGAGGAGCCTGAATCTTGGCCTTTCGGTCGAAAATCCGGAGACGCAGGGTATCGTCCTCTCATTGAAGAGGAACTCCGTCGCCTCTTACCTTCCTCGTTTCGAAATGGTCAAGCCTGGATTGGGACTCCAGAAAAACGTGTCCAGCATTTCTTGGCAAAGGATCTCAATGTAGATCGTTTGATGGAAGTGTTCGATTGCTTTTTCATGCTTGGTAAGGAGAACACACCACCACGCGCTCTCAGCTACCAACAAGCTCTTGGGCTCGAAATCACCGTCATTGAGAAGATGGATATGCACTTGCTCTACTCAAAGGATAAAATTCTTATCAAACCCCTCCCAAAATATCTTCTTGAACCCAAATTTTGGGATGAATACCTTGAATGCCCCGAGGAATGCTCATACAATGACATTTTCACGATTCTTCGAAGAGGAGGGCAGTTTCATAACAGTCACAGATTCACCAAACTCAAACCTTGCAATCACAGCATCATTTGGAGGCGCGCCCTAGGATTCGCTTTCTCATACGTTGCTCTGATTTGCACCAAGAGCGACTTTGAGATTGCAAAGGCAAAAAACTTGATCCCAGACCACCTTGACTTTGAAGACTGGAAGTATTTTGTGTCTCGGGTGCTCAGCGACAGCGCCGGCGGCAAGATCCTCAGGCAGATCGACAAGCGATTAAGGTATGGCGAACTGGATCTGGCGCGAGTTAATCAGATTTTCATGATTCGCAGCCCTTTCAATTGGCTCTTCCAAGGAAATGAACACCGAGAGCTAGTCCAGAGTCACTTCTTTCTGCCACCCTTGTCCATCTATGTGGCTGTCGTTCTAGGATACAGGTTTGCTAGGATTGCGTACGTAAAGATGAAGGGAAACCTCACATTGGCAATAGTGGCGTAAGTAACAGCTTTTTTCCTCCCTTCAATGTAACCTTCTCAGTGCTGATATTTTGTACAGCTCCATTGCCTGCCTCTGGGTTACCCTTTCTTTGGTCTCTTCCAGCAAAGACGAACTTTGAGTCTAAGGGGTCGAAGAAGCGACCAGATATGTACGATCTCTAAATCAGCCTGCACGGTCAGGGGTGGAAAAAATTTGTTTCTGAAATTCAGCTTGTTTTGGTAGAGATGGATAGTTATTGCATCAAGTGAGCAGATCGTAACATTGATTGATTTTCAGGACATTACCTATTAGGTAGATAGTTTTTGTTTTAAGTAGTTAGCTTTATACCAGAAAGAAATAAGAAGAAGAGATCAATCCTTTTTATTACCAAAAGAAACTCACCAGTTCAACATATCCAATTAAAGCCTGATAAATGAGCTGGCAATCTTCGAAGGAAATTTCGCAGAAGAGTGGCTGACCTGTAACGATGCCGAGACGCGGTCCTACCCTACGACGCAGATTTCCACCGAACTTCTGGCTTCATCTTCATCATTATCGTCTTGGGCATGAAGAGTTGTAGCCATTATCTGGATTGATTGTTGATTAAGTTTGCTATCTATTGACGACAGGTTGCGCTGAATATACTCGTCGGACGTGCGTTGGCTATACAGAGTATTGAGATTTTGGATATCGGCGGCGCAAGAGACTGAGAAACGAATTAACTGGTGTATATAGATCAAGATATAAGTTATATCTACAGGATGGATTGAATAGCTATACACGGGCATGTTAATTGCTGGCACCATCAATCGCAAAGTGATCAGAGATCGAGCTGCAGCTGCATGTGATTCGCAAACTAGAGATGCGAGGGTTGAGGGCCAAAGTTATGCCACTCGAGGTTTGCAGCTATGGAAGGCGGAAAACGGCAAGATAGGTGGATTATGGTATCTTTTCTTGTCAAATAACATGATTCAGAGAAAAATGATGTTTCTTTCTGCCATTGGCGGTGTGCTGTGGTCAGAACCGACAGCAGGTGCCACGGCCATATTGTTGCTGCGTACTCCGGATCCAATTACTGCTTGTCTTGAATTCTACCTCACCATGTTCAGCCTTGCCATATTCAATCTTGCATTGATTTAACGAAATTGTCCGTGGCGTACAGTTCTTTGTTTTTTTCCTCTTCGAAGCATCGAAGGCCTGCATCTCTCGAACCACAGAGATTATACATCAACTGATTTGGCGAATCTGCAGTCTGAAGCAGCATATACTGCCAAAAATGGAACTGGTTGTCTCTCTAGGCTGAATTAAAATACAGGTATCGTGTAATTCAATTCGATCTCTTGTGCTGTAATTGATATCTGCGAAGTCTCTATCTCAATACTAATGCTCCGTATCACCAGGTGAACCGCAAACTCTATTGCTCACGCCGTAATCATTACAGCGATGGGCTTAGAGATGACTAACGAACTAAACAATTCAAGTTAACATACAAATCGAAACAAACTAAAACCTCAAACAGACATGACGGTTGAGATGTACAGGTTTAGTGGAAGACTAATTAAATAGAATACCGCCGTGGCGGATATCGACAATCATGACCCTTCTTCGATAAAAGCGCTTACTGCTACTAGCAAACGAGATTCTCTCCTCTGTATTTGAGCCAGTTACATTAATTTTGCCTTCTTGTGGAGAAACTATGTTTCTACAGAAGCCGCATATTTTGTTGAGGTGCGACAAACAACTTGTTTTCGTGGTTTTACGCTGGCGGCTAATTCATTGCTCGCCAATGTCAAACACCAATTTCTATAAGAATCCCGAGACCTAGGAGCAGACTGTGAAGCCTCACAAAAGGAATGTAATTCCAAGTAGAAGTTTCTGCTTGTGGAGGATAAACATAAACAGATCTGGGGAAGCTGAGTCGATTCCTAATGCAGATGCTCCCGCTACTAGAGACCTCTAGTGAAGGATCGCGCATGGAATCGCAGCACATTGGCTTGGAAAGCACAGCCAACGCCTACGCGGCTATAAGGGCTCCTACAGTCTCCCTATGCACGCTCGATGCCAAGGAATCGGTTTAGAAGAAAAGAAGGAAAAAAATAGCGGCTATTGGAGTGGAAACGTGCAGACTTGCCCCCCCTCCCTGGCGTAACGCCAAGCTACGTCAAAGTTTGGTGGGATGCGGCGAATTGTTTCAAGACGGCAACAAAGTCGTTACAGGTGATATCTAGAGCAGCGGATGTCGCGCAAGAGTCGAAAGCTTTGCATCATGCGCTTAGCACGCTGGTTAAGCGCACAGGACAGGCAAGGTAGTAAGACTAACCACTGGTATTCGTAGAATTGAGTGAAAACAGATTGCTGTTGCTGTTCGTGAGTGATGGTCACGATCCAAGCCTCTTTCCAAAGCGTCTACCAGTTCTTGCTAGTGAGCTAGTGATTTTTGGAAACTTCAATATTCCCAAGGCGAGGTCAAACTTGGCGATGGCAGCAGGTTGCCGTCGTCGACAAGCACTGTCACCCTAACGAGAAGAAAAGGAGGATAGACGCAGCGGCAATATGCAGTGCTGCTCTCCATCGCCATGGCGGTATCGCCGCCTTGCGCACTCGCCCGCATGTCAGCAGCTACAGCACTTCGTATTGTCGGGGAGCTGCTGTTGCTAAACCCTACGGTGGGAGCTAGGACTGCTAGCAATCAACTCCCATCTCCATCCGCCTATCATTCGGCCCAGGACGTCGAATGAGTCGAGTTCAATAGCAAGTTTGGCACAGAGCGCCTTGACCAGTTTCGACACTAGGCAGACACCGGCCTTTGTTCCAGATTGGATACCCGTTGCAGAGGCCAGCCACCTCTGCAGTTAGTTAGCCTAGTAAATAGTGTAGTAATTAGCAGGATCAATTGAATTTCGAATTAACAGCAATACCGAGCTCGTGGCAGTCCTTCTAGAGATGTTCTACTGCCCATAACATCCATGCACTGGCATAACAAAACCTCAAAGCCTGGCAACCTCCATTTACATAAAAGTGCTATGATATAGTGCCCTTGCCTTTGCCCTTGCAAACTCGCATCTCGGGTCAGGCGACTTGACATGACTTTTGCCGTGAGTGAGAAGTGAGCAGGGTACGTACCGTGCATGGGGTGGTGCTTTTTTCGGCCCTCGCCTCCTCCCTCGCCTTTCTCTCCTCCCCCCACATCCAGCCACAGCACGCATGAACCTCATCTTTTGTCACCAAAATTGAGCCAGCAACAAGCAGTAAGCAGTCAGAGTCAGTTGGACAGTAATTTGCAGCTTTCAGTCCAGTGCTTGACTGCTCAAAATCAACCAACTGACACCAATTCTGGGCTCCTATCAGCTCTGATCAGATCGGTGAGCCGCTTCGTCTCTCTCTTTCTCTCTCTTTTCTGTCTATCTACATCAGCAATCAAATGAAATCACATCAAATCTCCTTTGACCACCCAAACAAGGCCCGGGCGGCTCCTTGCGCCTCGCCTCACAGCTACACGGCACAAGGAAGCCTTGTGTCTGCTTCCCCTTCCCCTCTTCGTTGCCGTCTTTGGCTTTCATCATCTTCTTCTTCTTCCTCTTCCTTATATCTATTCGAATCTGCATCTGCATCTAGAGCCTCTGATTCGTCTCCCACCATCCACACTCTTGCTCCGGTTTCACAGCGCCTCACGAGCCTTCCCTTGCATCTCGTGTAGGTGCCGCCATCTGATTTGTCCTGCTTAAAAGGCCCCAAAATCCCTTGCAGACGAAACGCGTTCATCCATAGAGACGGGGCCTATCAAGTCGTCGCCTCCCCCTCGATTTTGTCTCCACCAGCTCCAGTGGCGCTAGTAGATACAACAATCAACAGGGTATGTGTAACGCAAGTGGCAGGTATCTTTCTATCTTTGCCTCCTAAGCCTCTCCTAGCAAGCTCCTACAGTAGCAAGCCCCGAGCCACGGACTAGCACAGGATCGAGTTAGCCGGCGGGTGCCTCTTTTGCCTGCTGCGAAGCTGCTTGATATCCATCGCCCTTTTGATTGCCCGGCCTCTTGCAGCTTCACCTCCTGCGGCTGAACCCCGTTTCCTCTGACGTTGATGCAGCCTTGAAACCCTCTCCAGACCGAGGCGCCACCATCACCATCTCCCATCTCCGATTCCCGCTTCTCACCTCCAGCTATTCGTCCATCTCCCTTTTGTCGTCTTCATTCTCTCTTCTGTCTGTTTCTACTCGCTATATACCACGCGCAAAGCCCCTCGTTCGATCCGTCCTCCACCGACTTGTCGCCTCTCGATTCCAACCAACCCCTCCGCCGCATCAGATATCATACCATTACCGCCGTCGCTAAACATCCAGGATTTATCACAGAACCGTTATCGAATCTAGTACTTAATATTTGGACGCAATGGCGCAAGCTGGAGTTCAATCGTTGAAGGTAATCGCGGGTTCTCCTTTTCCCCTCTGCCGTTGATTTTTTTCTTCTTCTTTTACTGACGTCTCCTATTTCCTTTAGTGTGTCGTGACTGGTGACGGTGCCGTTGGCAAGGTTTGTACCATCCTCAGGTCTCCATTCCTTTAGCTGGGACTTTATCGGCTAACTCTCGACTTTTCAGACTTGTCTGCTCATCTCGTACACGACCAATGCGTTCCCCGGAGAGTACATCCCGACAGTGTCAGTCTCTCATTCCGCGTCTAAAAATAGAAAGGGAAGAATCCCTATGATTGGGATCTGTTGTTGACTTTTGTTTGTTAGGTTTGACAACTACTCTGCTAGTGTCATTGTTGATGGCAAACCCATCAGTTTGGGACTTTGGGATACGGCAGGCCAGGAAGATTATGACAGACTCCGGCCCTTGTCCTATCCCCAGACTGATGTCTTCCTCATCTGCTTCTCCGTCGTGAGCCCGCCATCATACGACAACGTTGCCGCAAAGGTACGAGTCGCACTCTCTTTTCTGATTTATCTCTATCTGGTATAGGAAAAACGAAGTATCTGACCTTTTCGAATAGTGGCTTCCTGAGATCACTCATCACTCTTCTGGAACCCCCATCATCTTGGTTGGTACCAAGATCGATCTTCGAGACGACCCTGGCACTCGCGCTGCCCTGACCAAGCAGCACATGGAGCCTGTCCGATACGAGAACGTGCTCAACTACGTCAAGGATGTTAACAAGACGAACAAGATCATCTACAAGTACATTGAGTGCTCCGCCCTGACGCAGCGAAATCTCAAGAGTGTTTTTGATGAGGCTATTCGGTAAGCCTTGCCCAAGCCTAGCCTTTTTATGTCTTTCTGGCATCCTTTCTTTGCACCCTTCTTTTTCCTGTCTTTTCTTTGTATTTCTTTCCTAGGATCTGCTCTTCTCTCGTTTTTCTTTACCAACTGCTAACCTTTTACTTCTCTCTCCCAGTGCGGTCCTCAACCCCACCCCTCAGACCTCCAAGGCCAAGAAATCCAAGTGTACTGTCCTTTAAACTGAATCTACGATGTCAGCTCGTTTGCCATCTTTAGCATCTCGTGCAGCGAAGACGTCTTAGCATTTGTTTCCAACGAACGATTTACAATCTCGAGCCGCCGCCGCCTCACGAATCATTTTTCTTTTTGAGTCACCTAGAATGGTGTGCATTACAGAAGCTTCCTCACTGGGCCATGTTTCGATGAATTTAGACCGAAAGTGCATTTAATGGAGGATGGAGGAGCAGATTACGAGGATGGAGAAGGGGACCGGGGCTCTAAAACGGAGATTTCTTTTTCTTTGTTTTTGTGTTTTTTAATGAATATGGCTGTCCTGTGTCTTGAGATTCCCCCCATTTTCTCGGTACTGTTGATAGAGTTTGCAGCAAGCCAGAAAATGACATTTGTTAACAGGACGGCGACGATTCTGATGCCATCTTGATGGTTCTAGAAGCTGGAAGATGAAAAGCAGCAAGAGAAAAGAAAAAAAGCAAAGGAAAAAAACAAGTATAAGCCCCATGGCGTCTGGTAGTTTTTTAACGATTGGTTCTGTCTGCATTGCATCTGTCATTCTCTCCATAGACTTGAAAACGCAATCTTGAAAGCCTTTCTTTTCGCCCCTTTTCTTGTTTCGGATCATTTTAATCATGATGGCTTGCTCTAGCATGGGTAGATGACCCGTGCATAAAATATTGTGCTAATGCGAGCGATGCTGGCAGTATTTAGGGATAGTCTTGACGAACTGGATGGCTGCATGATTCTTCAAGACTACCTACCCATACTTTAGTTTGGATGGCATGGAGAGCATTACGCATGTGAAGACCGAGTTCCATCCAATTCTATTGAGGGTATCTCTCTTCTTACTAATTTTGTCTTCTGTATCCAGTCCACTCTGCATATCAATCCTATATCCAGATGTTTGTGGTATGCATAACAATACCCATCTCCCTCCAATGAATTCAAAACCCAGCATATATCAATGATAGATGATTCTCCACATATATGTTGTGATCAGATTGTTTGCCGTCTGCCCGGTTTCATTCTGCACATACAGGCAATTAACGAAGTAAAGAGATTATTGACAGAAAGGCAAGTTTATATGATCAAATCCCAATATCAAAAGGATAAACAAACAAGAAACAAACGCGTAGGGAAAACGCCTGAAAGGAAAATGGCCGAACTGAGGGTTATGTCTAAAAATGATTTTAGCAAGAATCAAATCTTTATTAATTTCGGAAACCAGGCAGACGGGCAAGACGGCTAGGATGAATGTCCATTCGTGCGTTTCCTCCGTTGCCCTGGTTTTCTTCCTTGGCAATCTTTTCCTTTTCGATGCGCTTCGCTCGGTTCTCCTCGAGTTTCTTGTTCTTCTCCATGATCTTGCCCTGGCGGCCTTGGCTCTTTCCACCACCTCCGGCACTGTAGGTATAACTGTTAGCATTCTCTTCTAGTAAAATCATACGCTTCGCAATTCATATTTTTTTCGGCAAAGACTCACGTCAACTCGACATTGATTCTTCTCGGTTCAGAGACACCATCCTCAAACATGGAGTGGTGGAACTTGTCCAAGCAGGTCCTCTGGTGCGCGGGCGATGAGAACTCGACAAAGGCAATGCCTCGGCACATCTTGGGATCTTCCTTCTTGGTCAAACAGCGCACGGCAACAGGCTTCAGGGAGGCAAAGTGCGCGGTGATGGTTGCGGCGGTGGCAGTGTAAGGCAAGTTGCCGACGAAGACAATGTTGCGGCCCGGCTTGGTCGCGGTGGAGGCGTCGAGGTCGATGGCATCTTCGCCTTGTGGTACGTCCTTGGAAGCAGATGTTTCAGGCTGAGGCTGGACTTCTTTTTCAGCTTTCTTTTTCTCCTTCTTCTCCTTCTTCTCCTTTTTGTCCTTCTTTCCCTTCTTGTCCTTCTTTGCATCACCGTTTGTCTTGGCTTCGTGCTGCGTCACAGCAGGCTCAGCAATCTGTGCACCACTCTCGCTGCTTTCATCGGTGTCCATATCTTCAGGGAGATCCTGAATGTTCTTGCGCTCGTCTTTCTTCTCTTTTCGGGTCTTGTTGTTGTACTTGGACTTGTCCTTTTTGGACTTCTTCGCCTCACTCTCTTCCTTCGCCTCCTTCTTCTTTTCCTTCTTTTCCTTCTTTTCTCTCTTCTCCTTGGTATCCTCCTTGTGCTTCTTCAAGCTGCTCGATGATGCGGCATCGTCGTCAGTGCGCTTGCGCTTCTTGTCCAGAGACACGTCGACGGGACTGGAGTCCTCGGTTGAGGCGGCGGCGGTTGCTCGCTTGGATTTCATTGTGACGTGATTTTTGTCTTTCTATTTGAAATCAAAAGTGTAAATAAATCTTGAGAAAGAACTCGCTATTTGTGATTGTGCGGAATGGATAAGGAAAGGCAGCTAGGAATCTGCGTAGTTTTGTTAGATTACGCTGCTCAAACTGCTACTGATAAGATTGGGAAAAAAAAAAAAATCTCCAATGGCTCTTATCGCGCCTACTAAGGCCGCTCCCATTCTTTTTCTGAGGTGGGGCAAGACACCGCGCGCCTTTGCATCGGCGCTAGTGCTAGCATCTTGTATTTTCCGCTTTGGCGTGCCGCCCGCCACAAACGTTATTGCAAGTTTAAAAGCAGCATCGGCTCGGTAGAAATTGGCTGTGCAGTATAAGTGAAAATGAGGCGATGGTGGTGAAGTTTGACCCGAAATCCATTCTCTAGACAAAATAACATGACATGAGCTGAATAGAGTATATAGGCATGTAGGAAAGAGCAAACACTGGTTTGCTCTTTCTTGGCTGCATGCTCTTAAGCGAGTCCAGCGCATTTGGTGCATGGACATGAGCCGCGTAATGCCCTCTCACATCTCTGGAAACACCAAGAGGCCTGATAGAGGTTTAGACTATCCAGCATGCGCCGTAATTGGCCCTTCGATTCGCTTCTCCGTTACACCGCATCGATCGACGCAGCCCGCTTGTCCTGTTCGTCTCCTAGAAGCAGGAACAGCTTTTACACCATGCACGTTGGCCTTTGATGGTGGGTTGAGTGGCACTGTCTGGTAAAGAAGACGAGAGCATCACGGGAACATATAATCTTGTGGTGTCTTAACTACATTTTTCTTTCTTATCCAGCTACTCTCAAATGCTCAGATAATGCCCAGATATGGCTGTTTGATTTCCTTGGAGTTGATTCCTCTACTTGAGCCCAGTTCCAGAACAAAGTATGCAAATCGATTCAGGCATCTGCTAGAAGCATGGAATTGAAATGTTCCAGATCGACGGATCGATCTCAATGAAAATACCACATCATGGTATGTAGTAGTAGTACGTGATAAAAGTACTACTGCAGCTGTTCTTGACGTAATATATACTTTCTACACATTGGCAACTGCCATCGGACGCTTCAACATATACTCCTCTGCTCGGCAAACCGGTTGACGCATCTCCTGCATCGGAAGGTGCATCTCAAAAGAGACGGTCACGCTGATACAGCCCCTCATTGGCTCCATTGGCCGCATTACCGAGCCTGGTCGGCACGTCATCATCAGCTCTTCCATCACATCTTCATCCACAAGAAGGGACAAGACCAAGACACGCTCGCTTCTTTCCGTGTCGACATGCGGGGAAATTGATATCTTTCCATTTTTGGAGCAGGAAGCGGCAAGCAGGAGCGCAATCGCAGGAGCCATAGCCGAGATCTAGACGGAACTTGCCATGTCAGTAGTGTTGAGAGGCTGTCTGTGGCTTCCTTAGCATCACCAAGAGTAAGTAAGGCGCTTCCAGCTCTTACCCCGCAAATTACAGGGAGGGGCGCCAAAAAGCCAATCCATTGCCCTGAATTGGGGCGGCCTAGATTGAATTTAGGACCAAGATCCTCTTTGCTCACGCCATGTGATGGGCCAGCTTTCGTGTGGAGAAGATGGGGAAAACGGGGAGATGGTTTATCGCATTGTGTCTTGCTCTCCCTCTCCCAGCCCACGGTTAATCCTTGGTGATTCTTATTCGTCATGCCGTCGGGTCAATTCTCTGGCCCTCGCTAGCACAATATTTGCGCGGCCAACACCTCTTTAATTACGAGTCAGTTGCTGGGCTAGCTAGTCATTCCACCGGTAGTTTTTTGATATCTACTCTGGAGGCTGTACTAACTAGCCTTATAGCTGCCAACCCCAACCTTGGAGAGACGATCGGCATCGTTTACGTACTGCCTATTGGCCCTACAATTCCCGGTTGATAAGCTATTCCCGGTTCTGGTCGGTTCCAAAAAGCAAGAGAAAGTAGATGGTCGCTCCACTGAACAAAGATCGAGCAACAAGCAAGAAGCTTGACGCCAGCAGATTGCAAAATGTTGAGCAAGTACCGAGACCAAATGCCAGGCGAGCCAGGATTGTGTCGCTCCACGCAAGGTCAAGTAATCATACCTGCTTCTACATCCGTACTAATCTGCCCATCTTGTGGAGAAGGTTGTGAATAGAAATGTATCACCGTGGGTCTCTCCGCAGACAGCCAGAGTAGCGAGACCCTCCCCCAGCTTGCTACTAGTGCAAGTATGTGCGAGCCACAAGTATCACCATTCATGACCATGGCAGAATGCAGCAGGGAGAGCTACGGCAACAACGCAGCACAAGTGTCCGCTCGAAAAGCATGGGCCCTTGACCGGAATCTTCTTTTTGGGCCTTGTACAGGTGCTACTCTGGCCATTTATCTTCCATCTGTCCCCCCCTCATCTGAGACAAGGTCTCGTTATCTTCCTTCGGATGTAACCCTTCTTACCTACCACCACTTTTCATCTTCTATTCTCCTCCTCCAAGTTGTTTTTTCGCAAAAAAACGCAACGTCTGCGTTCTTGACTAAGAGTCTTTGCATCCTTCTTTTTCCCTTTTTCCCTTTTTCCCCCGGTTTAGTCTTCAGGGTTACACCTAGACGCGTGACACGCAATGGAGGTCAACAACCCTACCTCTGAAAAAGTCGAGGTTGAGCAGCTTCAAGATGTGGCAAAGAATGATCTCGAGACCTCGGGGGTAGAAACGGGATCTGACCGTGCTATCGGGTCTTTTGTCGATGTTGATGAGAAGAAGGTCTTGCGCAAGGTACCCATCTTCCAATACCCCTGGCATCAGACACCAAGCTAACTCAGAACTTGTATAGATGGACATGAGGCTCATTCCCATGCTCGCAGCGTTATATCTCCTTTCTTTCCTCGATCGTAAGTATACCCTTTCCTACGCGGTTCACATTCTCTCCTACAATTGTATTTTAACATGTCCCATCTAACTTGTTGCGCTCAGGGGGGAATATTGGCAATGCCAAGATCGAAGGCCTTCAAGAAGACCTCAACATGACGCCGGGCCAGTACAACTGGTGTCTTACTGTCTTCTTTTTCACCTACGCAGCTTTTGAGGTTCCTAGCAATCTGCTGTTAAAAAAGTTGCGCCCCAGCCGGTGGCTGCCATTGATAATGGTGTGCTGGGGGGTTGTAATGACTCTCATGGGCCTTGTCCAGAGTTTCCAAGGCCTGTTAGTGGCTCGGTTATTCCTAGGAGTAACTGAAGCCGGTTTGTTTCCAGGAGTTGCTGTATGTCCTCTTGTCCTTTGCTCTCTTCTCATTGCGTACAGCATGAAGTATCATTTCATTTTCTTCTTTCTGAGCTGACACATGTCCTTGTATAGTACTATCTTACCTTGTGGTACTGCCGTCATGAGATCCAGTTTCGTCAAGCACTCTTCTTCTCCGCCGCCTCTGTAGCCGGCGCCTTTAGCGGCCTTCTCGCTTTTGGTATCAGCAAAATGGACGGCGTTGGTGGTCTTGCTGGATGGCGTTGGATCTTTATCCTCGAAGGAATCGCAACCGTGCTTGTTGCCGCCTCAGCCTTTTTCTTTCTGTACGATTTTCCCGAGACGGCTTCGTTTCTCACCGAAGAAGAACGTGCCTTTGTCATCCATCGGCTCAAGTATCAGGGCCAAGTCCAGCTATTGGCTGATGGTACAGCTAATCAGGCCCAAGTCGCACAGGCTGAAGAGTTTAAATGGAAGTATGTTTGGCAGGCATTTGCAGATTGGCAAATCTGGGTCAACATTTTTGTCTACTGGAGTGTAAGTCTATCCCTGCTCCTATGATTTCTCCACATCAGCCCCTTGTGCGTAAATCGTTGAACTTATACTATGTCTTTTGCGTATCTATCTATACCAAGCTCTTCACTGAGTATATCTGCTTTGTACTAATATCTACAATTGAACAATCTAGATCGTCTGTCCCCTCTACGGCATCTCCCTCTTCCTTCCTAGCATTATCAAATCTCTCCACTATACCTCGAGCACTGCCCAGTTAATGACTGTGCCCATCTACGTCGTCGCCGCCATCCTCGCCGTCATCACCGCATGGTTCTCCGATAGAGTCGGCAAGCGCAGCCCCTTCATCATTGGCTTTTTATTCATGATGATACTCGGCTACGGCATGTACGTCTGCGTCATTCTAGCTTTCGCTTCCCAAAACTATTGTCACAAAATTACAAAGCTAATATCATCGACCTAGGTGTATCGGTTCATCTAATCCCAAAGTCGTCTATGGGGGGATCTTCCTTGTTGCATGTGCTATTTACCCTTCATTCTCCGGCAACATCACCTGGTTGTGCAACAACTTGTCCGGATCCTACAAGCGCAGCGCTGGAATGGCCATTCAAATTGGAGTTGGAAACCTTGGAGGGGTAAGTTGGCACGCGAGAGAACCTCTGTATACGCATTGCTAATTCTTCTTTCAACTAGGCCATGGCATCCAACTTCTACCGTCAGGTCGACGCTCCTCGGTACGTACTGGGACATGGCTTGGAGCTGGGATTCATCTCCATGGGCATCGTCGCTAGCGTTATCTTGATCGTTAGCTACCACACCATCAACAAGAAGCGCGAGCAGAAGCTCGCCAATGGAGAGGCGGCCCATTATACACCACAAGAACTGTCAGAGATGGGAGACAGAGCTGTCACATTCCGTTACATGTTTTAAACTTCAACCATATCAACGCATGTGCGAGAAAAGTCTAGCTTAGACGCATACAGGGGGATTGCAATAATCTAAATCAGCCTTGTATTCTCTGCCATAATACATTGGGCGAGTCTTCTGTGCATGATAACTAGAATTGAAAATGATGAATTAACAAACACGATAATGACCACACTATTACAATATCCCTGCAATAATATAACAACTTAAGATGGTGGCTCCTGCGATGTATGCCCCACTCTCCTGTAAACTGCCCAGCACCATGAATAAAATCAGTTCATCAGAGCCTA
The DNA here is from genome assembly GCA_026401215.1 of Trichoderma erinaceum. Classification (NCBI taxonomy): domain Eukaryota; kingdom Fungi; phylum Ascomycota; class Sordariomycetes; order Hypocreales; family Hypocreaceae; genus Trichoderma; species Trichoderma erinaceum. The sequence continues at coordinate 237,018 of JALIRY010000011.1, read as the reverse complement.
GCTGGTGAGAACGACGAGCAAAGTCATTACATAAAGATACGGCGTCAGCTTTGAATCACTGCTGACGAGCGCGACTCTAGGGGGCGATGGCTCCATTGTTGTACTGTTGGGCTGTATAGAAGAGTGATTTGGTTTGGGCCTCGAAGTGGTAAGCCCGGTCTGTGCCATAGAAATGCTTGATCCGACGTGATAATGTCCTGCATTGGCCGTAGACTCTGTTGTCGGGTTGCTGCCAGTATCCGGCCGAGCGGCGGAAGCATGGCCGCTCTCCTTGCTCTCCAGACCTTCCGTCAACTTCCTAGATAGTGTGGCGGCTGGCGGAGCATTTTCCCAGAGGGTTGTGAGTATCGTTTCCGCGCTCTGATCACCAGGACGAATGATTTTGATCATGATAGAAGCCAGTGGCTCATTTTCCTGATTGTCACCAATGGGCAACGCGTCTTTCGCAATACCAAAAGGCATTGGTAAGCTGGACCTTGGAAGATGTAGTGTAGTCCGCCTGCTATCAATTTTGCATGAGGTGGTCAGTGATCCACCTTCTTTCGCTGGACCAGTCGTGCATGAAGTATGGTTGCTTGTGGCGGTTGGCCAGAGGGTTATCTCAGAAGGCTCAGTCGTCTTGCCAGTGGGTTTGCCAGTGGGTTTCCCATCTGCATCTTGTACAGCTAGATCGTTTGTCTGGCTAGCCGGTACTGGCACTGGTACCCGTGCTACCTGACTCTCTTGCCCGTATGATGATGGATCGTCTACCTCTGTTTCGTGGTTTTCTTGTGGAGGTGGCTCTGTATTTGATTCGGGCAGGCCAGCTTCAGAACCGGAGTCTTCGCCGCCAGGTGACTGCCCACTTTCTCCTGAAGATGCATATTCTGGAGGAGCAATACCCGAATCATCGCTAGTTTGGTATGACAGAGGTGAAGGCGAGGGCAGAGGCAAGGGTTTAGGATGAATGGTGGATAGAGGCTCTGGCTCCATCAAACTGGTGGGTGCAGGGGAAGCAGAAGATTTAGGCGGGGACGGTGCCTGAGCAGCAGGCGTGAGTTCCGTAGGCTGAGGTACTTGGGATCCTGGGATTGGATCGGCTGACATATCTGCGCCGTTTGTGGTGCAGCAAGGGCTTGATGCGGGAATTGGCGTTGGGGGTGCAGGCACGGGTGCAGGTGTAGGCATGCCACCAACATCGGAGGCAGCCGTGACATCAGGTTTGTCATCACCGCCTGGTTGACTAGAAGCCTCTTGAGTAGGGCTGGGAGATGGAACAGGTTGGCTGCGATTTTCAGCGTCTTCAGGATCAGAGCCTCCAGCATCATCGGAAGCGGTGGAGCACGGGGTTTCAGACGACGGAGAGCTTGGGTCGCTTCCATTTGTAAGTGTCGGCGAAGGCTCAGGATTGCCATGCTCCCCAAGTTCTGTCGATTGTGGAGGAGCATGTTCATCGCCAGTGTGTTCATCGCCAGTATGCTCGTCGCCAGGGGCATGCTCATCACCAGGAGCGTGAGCATCGCCAGGAGCTTGAACGCTTGATGGTGTTGAGTCAGGCGGACATGAAGATGTAACACTTGGGTCAGCGGGCGGCGAGTTTGGGTCGCCTCCGTTGGGAGGTGTTAACGAAGGCGTAGAAGTTGCTGCAGGATTGCCATGCTCCCCAAGTTCTGTTGACTGTGGATGAGCGTGCTCGTCACCAGTGTGCTCATCGCCAGGAGCTTGAACGCTTGATGGTGTTGAGTCAGGTGGACATGATGAAGTAGCACTTGGGTCAGCAGGTTCAGGCGTGGTCGGTGTCTGCTCAGCGGGAGAAGATGTAACAGTGGGTTTCTCATTGTCATTGTTGCCGCTATTGCCATTGTCGCTGCCATTGCTGCCGTCACCTTCTCCTTCTCCTTCTCCTTCTCCATTTTCAGGATCAAGAGTTGGTGGCGATGGGGGAGCAAGAGATGGAGACGAGGCAGGCGGGGGAAGAGATACGGTGACGAGACCATCAGACCCAGAATTGCATTTCAGATCCAAGGAGATGTCAAAGGAGAGAGTTAAATGCTCAGTAATTTTCGGAGAGGTATCATCATTGGGCGTGCTGTACGCAGGTAGCGATGGGGGAGGATGATATGGAGGCTTCTCCAGGTCAACGTGCTGGACTTCAACGGGAAACAATGGTCCGATGCCCAAGCCTAGGTTTGAGCATGCTAAGACAACATGGGACACAGCAGGACCGTAGGTATCTTGGGGGCATGAACTGATGAGGCATTGGAAGAGAGACTGCAGCAAACAGACGTTAGTGGATCACGAGACAGATGTGCAGACAGCTGGGCTTTGAGACTGGGTAAACCGACATTGGTCCTGAGCTTGTCTGCACAAATAACCTTGAGGTCGAGAGATCCGTTTGCGTTCCTGATGCTTGAAGCACAGTCGACAGCGCACTCTGTCCATCATCTCAGGTCAGTAACAAGAAGCTGCCAGGAATCCTGAGGCACTGGGAGTATGAAGCGTCACTCACGAGGTGCTGCATCATCGACTGCTGCGATGCCAACAGAGAGGCCAGCGATGAAGAAGACGGCAACCGAAGAAGCTCGCATTTTGTCAGACGACCAAACTGAGTTGAAAGCCTGCGCGGAGGGTAGAAGAAAATGGTTTGTCGTAATTAACGATAGTCACCAAAAATGGGAGGATCCAAAAAAAGGGGGGCTTGAGAATGCGTTCCAAAAAAAAAAGAGCGTGGTGGTGATGCTTTGGTAGCGAACGATGGAAGATGAAGAGAAGAGAAGAAAAGAGAAGAAAAGAGGGGAGAAGGGGGAGAAGAAAGAAAAGGAAAACGAGACAGGCGAATCGCTTGCCGGGAGACGAGGAGCGAAGGAAAGAAAGAGCGTCGCTTCTTGGGTGTTTTGATGACGCAACGAGGAGGAACTAAAGGAAGGAGCAGAGACGGAGGAAGAAATGTGATTTTGGCTGCCATTGCTGACTGCGATCACGATAAAGATGAATGAGCGATGGAAAAGGTAATCAGCATCTCAGTGAGGAGTCCAATTAGTGAATGCAAATCCATTTGTCTAGATGTCTAAGTAACTCCATTACACCTGGGTTGAAAAGAAAGCAGATATTAGGTAGGTAGAAAATTGCGCGTGATGCAATGAAAGCGAGCTGAGCTGCTGAAGGAAAGAATGTCGCCGCGTCGCATTAGTAGAAGAGCAAGTCAAGCGGCTTCTTCTCGTCGCCATATCGGTCCTTGAACTCCTTCCTCGCCAGAAATCGTGCAAGAGGCATCACGGTGTCCTTCATGTCCATGACGCCTCGCTTCTTCTGGTCAATGTGCGAGGCATCGACGACCAGGCGCTGCAGCTTATCCAGTGACAATGAGCCTGCCCCAAATAATTGATGTCAGCACATAGTTTTTGAAATGACGAAACGTTTGTTCGCTGGCATAGTATGCGAACAAAGCAATGGGCAGACGGGTAGAACACTCACCGTTGTCGATAAGCTCCATGAGACGCGCGGGTGTGCCGACGCCGACGCCAATCTTTTTGTTCTTGAGCAGAGTGACCTGTTCCTCGACTTTCATGTGTTTTGCGAACTATGCGAAGAGAAGAAGAAGGGTCAGTATGAAAGAGGCTTAAAATAGATATTCAGAGAGATCCCGAATAAACTCACCAGCTTCGCAACCAAACAGTCCTTGCCTGAAAATTTTCGTAGAGCTCTAAAACATTCATGTGAGTAAAAGAGTCAATTCTGTTGATGCAAAGAGAGAGAGAGAGAAAAGAATAGACATGATCGTTTGACAAGATTATTGCCTCCTTACCTAGTAAGATCCGCGGCTCTCAGCCCAGCACCAGCAACAACGATGGTGTGAGGCATTCCATTCTTCTTCTGCGCTCTACTTAAGCTCTCAGGGTGCTCTGAGAATTCCTCCAGGAAACCTGGCAAGTTGTCTAATGATCTAGTCTTCTGCCATGAGGTAGTGTCCTTGATGGACGCGGCTACAGCCCATCTCAGTTAGCACTCAAAGAACAAGATATGATTGAAACGCTTTGTTCTTCTTCTTTCAAGATGAACGATTATATGATAGGTGCGAAATACCTGACAAGGCTAAGTCTGATAGCTCAACAGGGCTCAAATCAGTGCCAAATCTCGCCAATTTCTGCACGTGGTAGTCGGCCAGTAACTGGCTATCCATCTTAGCGAAGAGCGTGTTGAGGCCAAGCTCGGCGTCAAGGTTTTCGTCCTCTACGGCGTGCTTGGATTTTCTCTTCTTGGTCTTTTTGGCTGGAGCCGGATCTTCCGCGGCTCTTTTCTTTGAATTCGACATTTTTGCTTTCTCCTCTGACATTTTGTGATAACAGTGGAGCGGATAGAGGTCTGCTTGTGATATTTTTTTGCTAAGCATATAGTGGAACTTGGCCAAGGTGAGAATTTTGCAGCCGAATTGTACAGTATTTTAGATGTGGCTTGCACGGTATATGTGGTAGCAGCTCTGCGAGTGATGTACAGTACGCGTACTGTATGTCTCTGAACACCATCTGATGCATCAACGTGTATTACTCCGTACATCTAGCTGAAATACCGCTTCTGGTAAATAATGTACTAGATCTTTTTTTACATGGTATTTTTGAATATATCAAAAGCCGCCAATTGCATGATGAATAAAGCAAAAATAATACATCTGCTTGTATTGATCGCAATCGTTCATTTTAAGGGACGAGGCATCCCAACAGGCAACCCAGGGTCATGCGAGATAGTATGCTAAGATTTCATTCAGTCTTATGATTATATAAACTAGAAAAAGAGAAGCCCTATTGTCATTCTCTAACTAGGCAGGGCGAAGAATAGTTTCCCCAACTTTCAAGACGACATATGTAACTAGAACCTCAACCCCAACCCGAACGCCAAACACTACCAGTTGGATAAATGGAAAAAAAACAAACGTCATTTGACAAATGAGAAATGGCAGAATGAAAAATCAATGATCAGTGACAACTTCGTGTCCCATTAGAAGATGCTGTTGACGATGTTGCTACCAATCGAAGCACCTGCACCAAAGATGGCAGCGTTACCCAGCTTCTTTCCAAACTTCTTTCCGTACTCTCCAACCTTGCTGTTGCCATCGCCGCCTTGCTGCTGGGAAGGCTGGCCGCCCTCAGCTATAGCCATGGGTGGGACGTTGGCGTTGTACGGGTTCTGCTGCGCGGGCGGTCCTGAGGGGGCCGGGTAGCCGTAGACGGGCTGCTGAGGATATGCCACAGGAGCGGGAGCTGGGGCCTTTTGCTCCTGTTCCACGAAGACGTAGTTCTGGGGGAAAATGCCCTCCAAGCCAGTACGGTGGTTGCGACCCATCCACCAGTCCTGGTTCATATACTCGTACACGTCGATCTTGTCGTCCTTCTCCAGGCTCAGATCGCGAGCGTCGCTGGCATCGTAGCGGTACAGGGCCCTGGCATGGGCCAAGACAGGTCTGCCTGGGGCTGGAGAGCGGGTAGGGACACCAGGCGCGGGAGTGTCGTCGTATGATGGAGGCGCTGGGGAAGGGCCCTTGACGTTGAGGTTTTGGAAGGCTTGCACGGGAGGCGTTACAACAGCCGCAGCCGGGGCGGGTGTCTGGCTGGCAGAATGACCAGCACTTCCGGTAGCAGCGCCTCGAAGGGGGGTTTCGGCAGGGAGAACAGAGTGGATGGTGTCGAAGGCGGCTTCGTTAATGACACCTTTCTCGAGAAGGCTTTCGAGCTCCTGTGTGATTGGGTTAGCCGATCAGCTCAGTTGGAAAAGAATAAGAGAAGGGGGAGGGTGATTCTTCATCGCTGGGGGCATGCTAACATTCTTGATGTTTCGAAGAGACCGATTGGTCTCCATGATGGTTTGGCGATCCATAGTACTGGTTGGTGGGAGAGATCGTCGTTAACCAAATATGTCCGACTCGCAAATTCAACAGCTACTCTAACGTATGTGTTGGGAAGAGAAAGGGTCCCTGCAGCCTTTTGTTCGAACTATCAAAGCTCTCAAAGAAAAAGAAAGCCGTGTGAGTGTTGAAGGAGAAAAGAAAAGTGGCCTAAGGAGGACATGCAGGTGCGAGATCTAGAATTCGCAGGGGAGTCGGAATGGTGCTGTTCCTGTAAGGCCGCGAGTCTTGGGAGAGGTTAGTGGGCTATGCTGGCTCTTGGCCCCGCTACTTGGCGCGGATTCCAGAAGGTGAGCAAATGTCCGGATGTGGATTTCGGAGTCTGGTGGCTGGCCGAAATGACGGGCTTCTAACATCTTGATTACGAGCAGAGATGGATTCTTTGGATGAAGTGTTATTTGTTTATTCGACAGATGCAAATTGCAGATGATAATATTGATATTCTTCTAATACCAAATTCCCGAGAAAGACTGCTTCAGTATTTGATCCATACCCCGAGTCGAGCTCCATGGAGGTCACCCACACTTCGCGCCGGTACCTGCAGCGTTCCAGTACTCGAGCTCCAGTAAAACCCGTTGCTACGGATTGCGCGTCTAGCCGCTCAAGCCGCTGTGGCTGGCTCCGGGTTGTCTCCCAGAGGTTCATTACAGGCCGCTCTTGGCGAGATCGCCCCTAAACATCGCCACTGTCCGGAGGCAGCCCAGCGCCACGAGATGATCAGCCCAGTATCGATACACTCTGGTACGTTGTTCTGGAGAACTGACTGCGGTGCTATACAGAGAACAACTTAGTATTGGATACTAATACTACCTAAGTGATGGTACGCTACACCGCCAAGAGCAGCAGGGATATAGCGCTGTTATGCATGACTTAACTTCGATCTTTTTGTATTTTTTAACTTGGTATCATTATTATTTTTTGCTATTCTTTTGTTGTATCTATTTGGCCTTTGAAAACCAATTCATCATTTTATCATTTATATATACCCTTTTCTTTTTGGCGCCACCCCTTCAAATCTAAACAACAAACTTGCTCTCCTTGACAGCATACTTGTCAACGTACTCATCCACAGTCATGGCCTCCAGCCTCTTGCTGTCCAAGCTCAGCTCGACAAGCTCGTTCACGGTGCTCTCGGGGAAGTGAGGGCCCAAGTGGCGCTTGTACTTGGCCAGGATGACGGGCTTGGCCTCCTCACGACGAAGACGGTGGCCCAGAGGAGCCTCAACGGCAACCTCGTCGAGGACGGTGCCGTCGTTGAGCTCGACGGTCAGGGCGTTGGAGATGGTTCGCTGAGCAGGGTCATGGTAGTCCTGAGTGTACTGAGGATCCTCGACACACTTGATCTTCTTGCGCAGAGACTCAACCAGCTCGGAAGTAGCAGCCTCAGAGCCGTCAACGTAATCGGTGGCCTCGAGGCGGCCGAAGACGAGCATGACGGAGCACATGTACTGGATGCAGTGGTCACGGTCGGCGAAGTTATCCATGGGCTTAAACTGCTTGTCAATGATGCGGATGCAGGCCTCGTGGGTTCGGCAGGTGATGTTCTTGATGTCAGCGGCGCTCTTGCCCATGGCCTTGAGCTGGTGGTGGATCTTCTCAGAGGCCTCGACGGCGGTCTGGGAGTGGAACTCGGCTAAGATGCGTGTTAGTCGTCCTGTATTACAAGTATGATTCTCTTCGCGGATATTATGAGGGGAATTCCAACTCACCAGGGTAGGAGACCTTGAACAGGACGTTCTCCATCACGTAGCTGCCGTAGGGGCGCTGGAACTCAAACTTCTTGCCCTTGAACAGGACATCGTAGAAACCCCAGGTGGGAGCAGACAGGACGGTGGGAATGCCGCTCTCGCCCTTCATGACCTTGAGGGCCAGGTTGACGGCGCGCTGGCAGGCATCACCAGCAGCCCAAGACTTGCGGGACATTGTGTTGGGGCTGTGGCGGTAGGTTCGCAGACTCTGGCCATCGACCCAGGCCTGAGTGACGGCGTCGGCGATCTGCTTCTCGTTGAGGCCGAGCATCTTGGAGACGACGGCGGTGGAGGCAACCTTGACCAGGACAACGTGGTCGAGGCCGACCTTGTTGTACGAGTTGAGCAGAGCCAGGCAGCCCTGGATCTCGTGGGCCTTGATCATGCCCTCGAGCACGTCGCGGATGGTGAAGATCTTGCCGCCAGCCAGGTTACCGCCGGCCTTGTTGGTGCGGTTGATCCAGTCGGCAACGGCCAGGATGGCGCCCAGGTTGTCTGAGGGGTGGCCCCATTCAGCGGCCAGCCAGCAGTCGTTGAAGTCGAGCCATCGGATCATGGCACCAATGTTGAAGGCTCCGTTGATGGGATCCAGCACAAAGGGAGTGCCGGGAACCTTGGTGCCGTTGGGCACGACGGTGCCAGGAACGGTAGGGCCGAGCAGCTTGGCGCACTCCTTGAAGCGGAGGCCCTCAAGACCGCAGCCCAGAGTGTCGAGGAGGATCCATCGAGCGGTGTCGAACTACGCGATGACGGACAGTTAGTAGTTGATTCTCGCTCAATTGAATTGAACCTATTGTATTCGCTACTCCGCTGGGTGATGATTGTGCTGATGGTGGGGTACTTTTGGTTTTTGTTGATTGGGAAATGAGGGGCATCAGCAGCCACGGGCACACAAAACTCACAGCTAATTCGGAGTCAATTGTCTTGTTGGCGACATAGTCGGCAATGTCCTTGATCTCAGGATCGTACTCGCGCGAAGAAGTAGACATGGCGGGCGCTCCAGACAGTTTGAACGACGAGGTTGAGAAGTTGCTGCGCGTGGCAGGAGTGGCAGCTTTGGCAGTAGCAGCAAAGCCGGACGAAGCAAGGCGACTGGCGCCGACGGAGGCCGAGCAGAGACCGCGGGACGACTGAACTCGCAGCTTGGATGCTGATCTGATGCTCCGTGAGATAGCGGACATTGTATAATTTCAAACACACACAGAGTAGCTATAGAGACAACTCTTCTGCAGCCTGGTGGAAAGAAGAGAAGAAATCAAGACGAAAAAGAAGATGGGGGACAGCCGAATAAAAAGAAAGCAAGAAAAAAAGCTTCAATGCCGCTATCCCCCAGAAACCGCTCCAGAATCTTGGAGAGCCGAGCCAAATCTCTCCTCCCCCTTGCTAAGCTCCGCCATTTTTCTTCCTCGTTCAGCCGCCGCATGCCGCCCGCGCCATCCTCGGCTAAACCCCGTCCCCAGCAAAAAGCTGCTAGAATTGCTTGAGGTAATGATAGCGAGTGTAAGAAAAGAGAGGCCCGGCGCCGGAGCCATCGGCCGCTCTTCACCTCGGCCATGGCAGCCAGCAGCCTCCGTCAGACGGAGCGCGTGTAGCTCGGATGCGGCTATCACCAGCTGCGGAGATCGGCCCTTGCATCCGTTTATCTCGGCCTGTGACAGGCGTTTGTAATACACGGAATTTTTTGTATGTATGTGGCGATATATGAATTACTCGTTGCACTGCAGGAGAGGCGTACAGAACCTGGTTCAGAGTGCTGCCACCTCCTACGTTTTTGGAAGAAGAAACAAATTGGGAGATGCAGCACAGCTCCAAGTATGCGTTCACGGAGCATATTTAATAGATAATTTAGTAAATGAATCATCAAAAGCCCACGTTTTTCTTTTTCTCTTCCTTCGGTGTTAGCTCTGCTACGCTGATGAGCACAGAGTACAGATAATGGCGTCCTTTCTTGCCGATTTCTTCGCGTCTCAACAGATAATCTCGAATTCAATGTCTAACAATGCCATCTCGATATATATCTACGACAAAGCAGCACCAGATTTTTAAATACATTCAATTTGCCATAGATGAGAGCCTTACTCTCATATTACTCTCATCTTTGCAACAATAGAATTCGACTACTCACAGGAACGGTTGCGCAGTCCATGTTCTACCCTAGATCTACCACGCCGCAACAGCCACCCCCTTCAGTAACTACGTAGAGAACAGTTCATATGACAGCGATCGGTCCACCGAACGCTACGTTACTTTATATAAAACAGTGGAAGTCAGGCATTCTATGTGAAAGAGATAACGTTAATAACGAACGCAATTCTTGTATTCACCAAGTCAGATCAAGCGACGCTGACTGCGTATATGTAGATGGGTGTAAACTATGCCGGCCTCTGAGCAAATCACCGCCAAACATATTGACCTATTGACTACAAACAGAATTCAAAGAAACAATAGCTCAATTCTTTCCACCCCAGATTTAATCACCATGTCGCTCGCATGCAGAGGAGATGCAGTCCCCATTGTCTATCGCCCTATGCCCACTTCAATGCTTCCATCATACATCTACCCAGCCAAGAGGTAGATAGTATCTGCACCTCGTGTCACCAAAGACGTCTAGAAAAAAAGAATCATTCATTCTTGGTTAGTGTTATATGAACGGTGTCATCAATATAGAGAAAGAAAGAGTGGCCTTACCAAAACTTTTTTTAGCTCTCCCCCTCAAAGTCAAGTTTCTCAGACGAGAAAGAGTGCTCGCTCTTTGGAGAGTCAGGTAGTACAACATATCTCCCACGAATGGCAATAGTGAACTTGGGGCAGACGGGACATTTGCCGTCCTTCACGTGCTTCTTGAGAACGGCGTCGGGCTGTCTGACGGCTGGATGCGGACAGACATCTCTCGAATCTTCCTTGAAGAGACATTTCTCAAAGATGATACACTTCACCATGTGCGACGGGTTAGGCACGCAGTCTTCGTAGACTGCTTCACCAACTGTATAGTAACACATGCTGGCGTTTGGAGATGGTCGGAATGGGAAATTGATATTGGGATATCAAGCTTGGTCTTGTTAAATCGTCGGGATTATAAGAAGAAAAGAAATACAGGAAGAAAAAGAGGAGTCTCGACGGTATCTGGATGTCTTTCTCTTTTAAATGAACAAGAGATACTAGCTCGACTGCTATTCGAAAAGTGTGCAGGCACAAGTCAGAGGCTGTATGCTGTGTGCTGTGTGCTATCTCAGAAAAAAGAAAAGACGCCAATTTCGGTATGTATTGCCCCAGACCAGTGCTACGTTTTGGCTGACAGTCATACCGTAATACTAGCAGTAATTGCACGAGGACGGATTCGTGGTGGACTCCATCTCCCTGCATTCATGGACAGAAAAACCCCGGTAATAGTGGCTTGATGTGATTAGCAATCGAATACTGTCTCATGAAAGGTTATTCTAGTCCTACCACTAGCAGTAATCGCCGGGTGAGAAACGGAAAGTTTACTATTAACCTATATCTGTATAGCATACTAGGCAATGACGATGGCTATTGTAATCTCAGCTTGGAACGGGGCTGTATGTTAGTTTCCTTTAATCTTCGGCATCCTAGCCTAGCTGAAAGGCAATAATCTGACTTAACGCAAAGCTTTTCGCCCTAGGAGGACCAGGTCAACAGAGGAGTCTTCCTTGCCGGCATCTTTCCCCTACTACTGCCTAGCCTCTGAGCACAGAAGAAGATCGTCGGGGTGTGTATGCATACCAGACTTGCAGTGACCCATAATCAGGCAGGAAACCGGGGAACAGGTATTCGCACCAGTACTCTTTTAGCACGCTCCGCGAGCTGTATCAGACGGGGTGTATGCTTTGGTAGCCGCCGACCAAGTCCTACGCCGACCAGGCCCTACTCCGGCCAAAGAGGCCTGTACTAAGGCTTGTTATTGTCTTGAAAAGGTCGGTATTGGCTATTATACGAGTGATGGAGAGCGTCTAACTGTGGGATAAACTGGGTCAAAGGGGATTTGATAGGCTGGTCGAAGCGAATGACACACTTGTTGTATCTCGAAATAATCGCCAGTTAGCACTTGATAGGACGGGGTGCGCTGCTGTCAATCAGTCACTACTTGTGAGAAGCTTGGTTGGGCTACTTTGGTTAAGCCTCAGTGACTTGACTAGTTGGAAACTGCCTAACAGCTTCAGAGAAGATTCCGTGGATGCATAGATCACTTTCACTCTCTGGAAGTTGCCTATCTATTGCGTCTATTGCTAATGCTAACAGGACCTCACATTTTATGAATATATCTTGTCAGCCTGCTAGTATATGCTGTGAAACAGCGCCACATACGAAATGAACTCGGCAATAAGGTGCTAGTAGATAAAGCAGGTCTCAGTCGAATTGAGTAAAAACGAGAGGCGCGTGATGGCCAAGATGGTCAGTGCGGAGAGTGATGACCCGGATTAGAGAGCCTGAAAGATACAGAAGGCTCTACCGCGGCGAATATGGCCGGAAAGGCTGTGGTTGCTAGTCCTGTAAGGAGGAGAAGATGCAATAACGCATATGCGCCTGTCAGTTTGCTCTGGTGAAACTTGTCAACAGGAAAGGCTGTGTGACGTAGCATCAAGATAACCCCTTCGACGAAGACAGGCAGCAGACTTTTCCACACTCAGAGCTCAGAGAGAGACACACAGAGAGACATAAAATGGTAATGTGTGTAATACGGGTAACTGCTGCGTCTCTTTCTCTTTGTCCCGGTTTCTTGCCACGCCCTTATATCACATCTCTCCATCTTTCCTCAGCAACAGCTCTGAGTTGCCTTGAGAAATAATGGACTCTGAACAAAACGAAGAAATTTAACAAAACGAAGAAGCAATAGAAGCTCTTGATAACTCTTTTCAATACTGGTAATAGTGTCTTCTAAATCTTGATTGTGATCTCCAAAGACAGCGTGCTCTTGTTTCGTGCATGCTCGTACTTGTACGCTCGAAGAGCATGCTGTCAGCAGAAGGTGGATATTTTTTTGACTAGTAGGCGGCGTGGCTTTCGGCCTACCGCGGAAAGAGAGTTAGATTCCCCAAAGAAAGCTAGACAAACGAGAGCTGGTAGATGTGGTTGCTGTCAAAGTACGTAGGTAACGGTCGGCTCTTGTCCTCAGGCGGCATCAACTATAAGCCACGAAAGGATCCTTGCATCCATGCGCTAACCGGACTAGAGACGATCTGCCAGGACATGCATTTGGAACAAGTCTCGTAGCATGTCGCTCGACTACAGGCGTACCGCTAATTGCTTGGCCGGCCCCACGACGGATTGCTCTAGATGTAAAAAGCAATGTGCGGTCTAGGTCATCTGCCAGCGGAGAGAGTTTCGGACTCTGCACATACGGTAAATTTCGGAGACAGAACAACTCGGGTTGTGTCTGGTATCACCCTTCTTAGTAAACAGTGTATACGCTTGTAGGACAGCTCCGAATAACCTATTCGGTGAACTTGTAGTGGACTGTTGACTTATTTCAAATGGCGAGACCTGTCTCGGCGAGGAGTAATAACACACTTTGCCTTAAAGCTCACATATCTAAGCTGTCCGGTCCGGATAGATCCTCGCGTAACTAGCCTATGATATAACGAGAACAATGGGCAGCTAGCAGGGGGTAAATAGATCACTTTCGGTGAGAAGGAGGGGCGAATGCTTGAAACATGACGGAGTCTGGAAAGCTAGGCTGCCTTGCCAGTTACCCGTCCAATGCACGGGAGATGAGCTATTGATGCGAGCAGCAACACGAGGAGCAGCAACAGCTGGCATGGCTTCATACCCCTATCAGCCTCATTTCAAGTGGAGGGTGCGAAGATGAAATCCCGAACCATTTCGGACGTCGGCTGTCTGGGTACTCGATTGATCGACTCGTATGGGACGAGAAAACAAAGCTATTGTCTTTAGTCCGCTTTTGCCTTGAGTCGACGCATTGGTAAAGGGCTGAAAGGGAAGTATGTTAGCAATGATAATGCGGACTAGTGTTGCTGGATAGAGGAGCAGCGAACGCCAAAGGAAGAAGACCGGCCTTCTTTCCGAGCGGTTAAACCATAGAGAGAGAGAGAGAATGGCCGTCTTCCGGTCTGACGTGGTGTTGAGAGCAAAGCGAGTGAGTAAGTGAGTACCTATGAGGAGAGAGGGTTGACGAAAAGGTACTAGTCGCCTTGAGAATGCTTGTAAGCAAAGCCGTAGCGTGTGGAAGGGTGCATCGGGGAGGCTCGAGTTGGACTGCAAAAGCGATGGGGGCTGGCGTCAGGTACCGCTACACAGCTCTGCGGGGGGCACTGCGGAGGGGGAGGGCGTGTAGTCTTTGGCCCGGCTTGGCGCCGCTACCAGGTACCGGTACCTGTGCTGAGACCCAGCTCGCAGCTGCTACAGGACATGCATGTTGCTGTCTCGCCGGCTTCATTCTCTGTCCCTGTCCGGCTGCATTGCCCAGCGGTTATGCTCTGCACCTACGCTAAGTCGAGGGTGTGTGCGTGACTTAGCAGCTCATTGGTGTCAATGATGAAATCAACAGAAGTGTCGGAGCGTCGCGGAAGTACCAAAGTGCGAAGCGGTGAAGCTGGAGGGAGAAGCTCTAGGCGTGGATAGGCGAGCTATGGCAAGTACCCCGAGCCTGATTTACAGCTCGCGTTCTACTCAAAGTCCTTCTGGTCCATGCGTGCAGTATTGGATGCAGCAAGAAAAGAGTGGAGATTGGAGTACATTCCCCTATCCTGTGGGAGTATTTTCTTTCTTTTTTTTTTCCCCTCTCTCTTTTTCTCCTTTTTATTTATTTATTTATTTATTGATAATGATGGCAACAGCAGTCTCGAGATATTACTCAGATATTGGATTTGATTGCTTCAAGCAAAGCCCCGCTAACACTATCTTGCGCTAATAGCGGCAAGTGGGCGGCGCCAGAGATCGGGTTTGCGGGCGCTCCCGACCAGCAGCCAGTCTAGTCCAAACCAAGATTATGGTTCTTACAAGCTACCACAAGACTCCGATACCTGGCAACTCTGGGCGCGCTTATCGCAGTCCATAAGACTGTTGGCCCTACAAGGCACTACCAGCTTGCCGGTGGATCATTGTTAGGAGCCGGAGATCTATATGATATAATACAGCATCTAGTGGCAGATGGCCGCGGAAAGGGAGCTACTGGCAACATTTCCGCTCTCCACCCATCGGTATCTGACGATGATCGTCTCTCGTTGGCCTTGGCAGTGTTCTCTTAGCTTGCACCTAACAAGGAATGCCCCATATCTATTCACGAAGCTCAATTTTGGTTTCCGTATGCCGCTCCTACAACTATCTCCGCCTACGCCGACATCTACGCCACCAAGCAACTTCAATACATATACGCCCAGGGCAACTAGTAGGCTCTAGTGAAACAGAATCAAAGGCCGCTGGGGTAGTCACTCTCAGGTGCGTGCGTCGAGACATCCCCGCCTATTCCTATTTCCCGGGCTCCCCCACCAATGGGCGTCTGTCGATCGAGATAGCCCTCTCGGGGCTCACGGGATCGAGACAAGGGGGAATTTTAGCAATTTGCTTCGAATGGCAGATGGCTCGGCCGGGTACTGACTCACGCCTTTCGCCTCATTCTTAGACCCCACGCCGCTTGGGCAGCTATACCGCAGTGTTGTGCTCCTTTCTGCCTAGTCAACAAGACCAAAGCCCAGCTTGAATGCAAGGGAGAAGTGGTGGAAGACAAATGTCGCAAAAATCAGGCCACGCGGAGGGCATTTCACTTGGTGAAGGAAGCTTAGTCCAGTCAACTAGCGATCAGCTCCTCTATCAGGGGCTTCTAACCAGACACGACTAGCAGACTCCCCACGGATGGGCTGTTCATCTCTGTTCACAATGATACCTAGAGTGAGGTAAGTACCTAGGTAAGGTAGGTATCGTTCTGACTGTACAATATAGAGCTTAGTAGGTGTTCTTCTGATTATTATGTACGCCGTGTAGATGCGACGAGCTGATCATTTCAGCTGCACGATGGCTATCGCGTTTTTGGCGTCTCGTCTCAGCCAATGGCAACTAATTTGGCAGTTGAGCGTGACTTTGGCAGATAATAGCATGAAAAGGCGCACGAAGCAACTATACCATCGCAGTTCTTAGAGGGTATATGGCAAGAGATATAGAAAGTGACAAGGGGAAAAAAGAGGAGAGGAGAGAAATGGACAGAGGAAAAATAGAGCCATATCAGTGCACTGCTACTCGTCTGCGTAAAAGTTCGGCATGTGCAAATCTATCGCTGCCTAACTAGTACGTAGTAGTACACTGCATCTACCGCCTTGACGCATGCTTTCTGCATGTACTTGTCAGGTTCGGACGCATTTTCGGGTATACAGCAGTAAATATGCCCGGGCATGCTTGTAGCTCAGCAAGATGATCACTATCACTCTCGCTTGACCTGGATTGATAGCAAACAATTAGAACCGAATCAATTGTAACCTTCTGAGAAAACTGAAGCTTCTTGGGCTCTGCAATTTAGCGTACCATCTTAAAATGACATCGTTTGTCATCATTGACTTTTGATTTCTCATCTTCTTTAGGTTTGGCTCGTTGTTTCGAAGCTCTCGTTGATTTTAGCTCAACTCGCTGTCTGCCTGCTTATCCCATCTTATCCATTTCTACAGCCAGCAAAGAAACCATTCTCACAAAGCACGCATCTATTTTCGGTTTGATTCTCTTCTTGTTACATCTCTGCTTACTTGGCTGCTAATCACTTGGTTAGTCATACTCATCGTTATCTACTAGT
The DNA here is from genome assembly GCA_026401215.1 of Trichoderma erinaceum. Lineage (NCBI taxonomy): Eukaryota > Fungi > Ascomycota > Sordariomycetes > Hypocreales > Hypocreaceae > Trichoderma > Trichoderma erinaceum. The sequence continues at coordinate 220,643 of JALIRY010000011.1, read as the reverse complement.
GGTCTGTCTAGCTGCAGCATCTCTGCCTTCTTCGCAACTACCACACTACTCCGCAAGGCGCCTGTGCCTTCAAGTCAATAATCACCAGCTCTAACAATCTGTTGGCTTGTATGTACTATTTGATCTAGTGATGATGCCATTTTCCTCTTGCTCTACTGTTCTCACAGTTGATACTGACCGCGAGTTTGCCACAGGCGTCATTGACCATACGAGTTCGTCACCGAACTTTGTCCTTTGATCTCCCGAGTGCTTCCTTCCAAGCCTGAAGAGACTCGATTTTGACTGCATTTTTTTCTAAGCGCACCCAACCTCTTCAATTATAAGCTCATTGCCATCATCATGTCCAGCGGATCCATCTTGATTTACCTAATGAGGCGAGACCTCAGAACCTCCGACAACCCTATTCTGTACAAGTTGTCCACTACCGAGCATGGTTTCACCCACCTGCTGCCAGTTTATATCCTGCCGCCCGATCAGATTGAAGTTTCTGGTCTCGTTGAAAATGGCAAGATGAGCCCATACCCCCCGGCCAGATATGATCTCTCGCAGCGATGGAAGTGCGGCCCTCTCCGCGCAAAATTCATCGCAGAGTCTCTCTGGGACTTGAAGGGAAGGCTAGAGAATCTGGGTAGCGGACTTGTCATTCGCGTTGGTACTTTTGATGATGCCTTGAGAGGCATAATCCAGCACTACGCCGCCAACCAACAAGGTCCCCAGGTTACGGCTGTGTGGATGACTGAGGATTATTCGCCCGACCAACAAAGGGAAGAAGAAGCCGTTTCTGCTATATGTGACGCGCATGACATCAAATTCGATCGGTTTTACGATGTGAAATATTTTATGCATGAGTAAGTTTACCAAATTTGTTCTATGATGGCCTTTCCTGACCTGACCTGATGAATGTAGCCTTCAACTGCCCAAGGCCAAGATTGGTATCGACTGCTTGCCCGATTCCTTCGATCTCTTCTGGCGAGCCGTGAATACCGAAGCTGAAAAACCTCTCGAGCCTTTCCCTCTCCCCGCACGCTCTTCTCTGCCCCCTTTCCCGGATCCCGCGTCTCTTCCTCCCCAAGAGTCCCCATTTGAGATCCCCGGTACACTCGAGGAACTCATTCAAAAATTGCAGAGTCCTGTACAACTGCCCATGGTCCACTTGGATAGACTCGAGCTCCGGGATACTGCGATGCCGCAAGCATTACTCGGTGGCGAAACACGTGGCCAACAGCGAGTTGGCTACATCATTAAGAAAGGGATTGTATCGTCCCATCATCTCTTATCGGACGATGTCCATGTGGGCGATGGCCATCATGGGCTTCAGCCCTACCTAGCTCTTGGATGCATTACTGCTCGACAAATCCATCAAGTGCTTTTGAACCTCGAGCGCGGCACGGACCCTAGTTTGGCTCAAACTCTGGGCTTCGGCAGAGGCTGTAGCGCTGGAACAGAAAGCATCCGATACCATCTACTGGTGTTGAATTTTATTCGCCTTAGCATCAAGAAGTATGGCAGCGAGTTGTATAACCTCGAGGGTGCTGGGATGGGCAAAAATCCACTCAAGACGTGGAAATCATCCGTCATACGAGACCTTGATAGACCGGGTCAAGCCATCGACAATGTCGTCAGCATGACCCAGTTCCTGATGGGACTCACGGGCTTTGGACTCGTCGACGCCATCATGCGACAGCTTTACGTTACAGGTCAAGTAACTGCCCGTGGAGAAGAGATTGCGATAGGCTTCTTCGCCTTGTATGCAGGCTTCGACTGGCGCTACGGCGCAGAGTACGTGTCGTCGCTATCCACTGTCCATGATCCGGTTTTTCATTTCTATACTTCGCAAAATTATTCGGGCGTTGGCCCCAGCTGTGAGGCCAAAGACTCTAAGGTCTCTCTTGCCGAAGTATCCCAGCAGGTTGACCCCGATGGCGTCTTCATCCGAAGGTGGATGCCAGAGCTGCGAAGCCTCCTAAGAAGGAAGAACGTCTATCGAGTTAGCACCACCGCATCTTTGCTGTTGCAGCGGTATGGGTTGGCAACCAGCATCATGGTGACCCATGAAGTGCCATGCGCTATGGATAATGACCCTACCACGGAGATCACCAACGCGAGTAGAGCTCAAGTGGAAAATGCCGTGGCTTTAGCTCGCAGGGAGGATAGACCTATCCATACTGCGAGCATTTCAACTGAGATTATAAGAGAGGGAGGCGAGTTCGAAGTACCTGGTTTCAGATTCGAGTTTGAGGATCAGATTCTTTTCGAGGCGCCACTTGAGCTTGCAGAGCCAAGTGAAATGCCACAAGGACCACTTTCTAGGTCACGAGGCCCATCTTTACCTTTTCGTTCGGGCCGTGGCACGGCAAAGGCACAGGCGGTCTCGACGATGTGGGCACCTGCGCCACCAGAAGAAGCAACTGTGTCTTGGAACAGCACAGCTCCTGAACAGAGAAACCCATTGGGTCCTCATCCAGTGACAGCCGGGCTTCCTCCAATGCAGCTTCCACAGATACTCTTAGAACAGCTTTCAATTCATCCACTGCAAATTTCGGCCTCCCAGCTAAGCAATCAAAGCTACTACGCAGCTGCGTTACCGCATCTCCGTCCACAATCTCAACTTCCTCTTCTGCCGGCTCCTGTTGATGCAAACCTTCCGCCATATCGACAGCAAACCCTGAGTAGGAGTTCGAGTCCAGCTCGTCAAACGCCTTCTCTACCACCAGCGCCATCGCCGCCGCCGCCGCCGCCGCCGCCGACTTTATCTTCTGCAATTCCCCACCATTCCAATACACCTCGGGTCTTACTTCCACAACAGGATACCCCAAGAGCTTCTATTGAAAATCATCTGCCTCCGGTAATCATTGTCCCTCTTCATCGGAGCCCTCGGAGACTTCGACCAAGAATTGCCGTGATACCGCACCCGGTGCTTTCAGGGTTTCTACCCGTTGTTGCTGAACCGGAAATTGTACGGTACTATATAGGACAGTTGAGACAAACCAGGTTTCGGGGAAGTTCAGATTATACGTTTGTTGATCTCCCTTTCCTCGACAACAGCCGGATGCATATTATACCTTGTCCTCGTGGGGTTGTGCCGCTCCGAGGTGACCCTGACTTGGACATCTTTCGTGAACCACTTCCCTCTGCCGCGGAGGATGTTGATTTGGAAACCCTCGATGAGCTCATAGACGAAGTAAATGACGATGAAGTTGCTGTTCAGGGCCCTCACTTCGAGCGCAGCCCTAGAGGCTTACCGTCTTTGCGCCCCTATCGTGGGCGGCGTCAACCTTCTCGGTTTAACTCTCGTTATCGTTGAATCGTTGAATCGTTGAATCTAGCTTGTAACCTAGTGTAGTAAGATTAGTATAAATCATCCAATTTAGAAGTTTTCGTGTCACTTCTGTTCCTCGCTTCTATACCCTTCCAATATCCTCTCGAATTCTTCAATCTTTTCAAACGTTCAATCTCTTCAGACTTCAATCTTGAGCTCTGCTATGCACGCTTAGGCCGGCTGGTGCCTCACCTCTCTCCAGCGTCGTCACAAAACTGTCTCAGACTACGCAATTCTCTCCCTCAGGATGGCTCCAAGACCTTTATATAGCACAATAGCTCTTCGGGGACCACGCGCTCAGACTGCTACCACTAGTGAATCTGCCGGCTTTCCTAGCAACCCTAGATCCTCTAGATCGACTACTCCTGCTAGCATACCCGTGGCTCCTCTAGTTACCCCGGAGACGCCCAGCACTCCTCCAGTTGACGTTGCTGCTACTTCTTCTCTATACTGGGAATTATCAATCACGCCTCCATTCTACGAACCCCGATGCGGTGAGCCGCGACGAGGGGAAGCTCTAAGTTGTGATACATATTCCGAAATCCCCCACGATGGTCCTCTTCGGTTGACAGATGAGATGACATACTATCGCGTCCTACAACACTTCCACCAATGGCGTAATGCGGCAGATATATGTCCCTGGGCTGTTGGTTGTGTTCCGCGGTCTGAAGAGGTAGTGAGGTACGGTCTCATGCATAGATTCCTAAACAGCCTGGGTCCACCACCTCCAGGCTGGGTTTGTCCACCTCTGATTGCAGCCAATCGTCGCCGTATCCGTCGCAGTCGCCGTCGCTGTCGCACGGGAGTCCTCTGGCTTAATTTCACCTCCGTTTGATCAGGCCAAGAAATGGCCTAAGCGCGGGAAGCGTGGTGGGTGAAGACGTGGTAAGGAGGGTAAAATGGGCAAGGCATCTGAGGGAGGAATTGAGTCTGCAGTTATGAATCTCGCGATAGTTCTTGGCTGCTACATAAAAAGGGTGCTTTTGAAACTGGATAGCTTCCCTTTATCAAGTTTGCTTTGAACGAACCCAGCTGGGATCTATAGAGTATAGACGGCGGCAAATGGAAAAGAAGGGAATAGAATATTTTCCAATTATAAGCCGTATTAATACCAAAGAGATTTAATAATTTACATCTACCATATCTACTACGTCCTTCAATGTGGTTCAAGTGTCCAGTGGCATTTATCTTGGGTAAGCAGTCTTTTCTTATCTTTGAATACGAATCTAATTTCCGATCTAGCGAGTTCATTCGCGTTGCTAAATGCAAAATACCAACGCTGTCTCAATACCAAGACCATCTAATTCCCTAACAACTCAGCTCCTTGCTCGACTGCCTCTATGGATTAGCGGTGTTGCTTGCACGCCGCTTGAGATGGTAACCTCTCGCGAGGTTCTCTGTGAACACGCCATTCTCAGCTTTTGGTACCGTGGGTTTGGATTTGGCTGCGGAGGCATCGTTGGTAGTGTTGAGTCCGAGAATGATGGTGGGAGAGGCGTGAAGGTCCAAGTGGACTGCAAATGTGGAAAAGAAGAGAAACCCATTATGGCGTTGATGAAAGAATATGCAGCTCAGTAGTTAGTTGAATTGATACAGGTGTGCTACCTGGTAGTATTGACCAGGAAGCTATTGCCTGGGCAGCCCTAGAAAAATTCGGCACCCACATTAAGACCCTTACGAGAAAGCCAATAAGATCAATGGCTTCAAAACGCGCCAGGTATTTTTCACGAAAGTTTTGATTCATGGACGCCGTAGATGGAGATCGGGCGTGCGATCTTTGGACAACCTAGAATGGCCTGCCAGGCAAATGTGTCCAGGGCTACTGTCAATTCGACTGGCGGTGGAACAGCGTAATTGGGAAACTCGATTTGCTGAAAATGCGGTCTCTCGGATCTTGTCTTTGATATTTTACGCGAATCTTACGGACTCTGCTGAACCTATCTGGCAGTGGAGATGTGAAAAGATGACAAGAGGTGGACAACCAGACTGGTGCATATTGCGAGGGCGTCGGAACGTTGGCATGCTCAACACGGATGCCACTAGATGGAACTTCTTGGCCCAAAGCGAAAGAAACTACATATCACTTTCCGGGCAGTGGGAAACTACCTGATGCTTCTAAATTTTATACTTCTTTAGCTTCGGCCGTGGTAGGGACGAAATTGGTGCCAGGCAATACTACAAGCATTTCTAGCGATGGAGCAGAATGATGATGCGCTTAGGATGGAGCAACCCGAGCGTAGCATGATGATACAGAGTATTGTCTCTTCTGTAGATACTTTTCGCGCCTTGTAAAAAGGGCTCTTTCCAAGAACCTTAGCCATACTGCTTAGTACCCATGACAACGCAAACGCGTAATACACACACGCGGGCAATATCTACTCATTTTCTGCCATTTATCCAACTGCCGCCCAATATCATCACCTACAAAGATCACCATCAGAATGGCCCAGAGAGCTCCCATGGCTCTGTTAATTTTACCCAGCTATAAGATTTCTGTTGCCCCCCTCCCATCATCGTCTAATCGAGATGGCATCATACTCCATCCCGTATGCGACGGTACGCGCACTGACCGGATCCGCAGCCTGGTCTTCTCGGTCTTTTGCTTACACCTGGCACTTGTCCCTTATTAGCGGCGAGAGCTGAAACAAGCAAACAAATATTAATCAATAGATGGGCACGGGAGCGGCTGAACCTAAGCTTATCACGGCGACTATTTTTATCATTTTCTTTTTTTTTTTCTTTTTTCCTCGCAGAAAGGTATCTAATGTGATATGTTACCTGCACAAGCTGAGTGAGCTCTGGTAGTAGTAGTGGTACTACTACTGTTCTGAGAGCTCTAAGAACACCCCCCCTCCTCTACGAGCCTCTTTCGGCTGCAGAGACATGTGCAAAGTATCGATACTTCCATCGGATGCGACTCAATGTAAACAAGCCATGGATGGGGGCGTGTGAGAGCCTGTCTGGCTCATGCCGGGCTTATCCATGTAAGTGCGTACAGGGCAAGGCATGATTACATTTGCTTGTAGTATTTTGCTGGCAGCTTCGCTGCATGGCCACCTGCAAGAGGGAGCACCCGCAGCCGATAATTGTCCAATAACGATGGATTCCACCCGGGCAATAAACTGATATATGCCGTGTTATTCTGTGTATAATAACAGGTTTGCGCGCCTTGTTAGAACATTGGAGAAGCACACCTCTATAGTCCTACTGAGGCCAAGTACCTGAGATATCCCTGTATTTGCGAGCCCCCTCCTCCAGCTCCTTCAGGTCGAATGCAAGGGAGCAGTTCTTCTACACCGAGGCCGTGCTCCTTGGGCTTTCATTCGTGAGCTTTTCTTTTCCTTATACCACTAGACTCATGTATGGAGCAGCACATTGCCTGCTAGCACCTGCACTAGATGCATTCCCCCCTCCACAGCAACAAAGAGCGGTAGGGAGAGCTGGCACAGCACTTGAGCAGCGGCAGGAGTGATGCTGTATCACTCCTTGTACGGTTGACTTCTAGTAAATGGCAGTTTAGGTCTCAGGTAGACGGAGAGGCTGACAAGTACATGCAGCCAATGTCTCTGGGACCAGCTGGCACCTCTTCTGATCGTCAGCTGCTTTTCCAACATCTTCTTGCTTTTTCTTCCCCCTCACTTCTCCTCATAGATGAATGACTGGCTATTTAATGCATCGTCATCCCCCCGAAATCTGTTTCTGACAATTCCTTTCTTTAGATACTTATTTCTTTATCTCGATCTATATCTTTCTCGACCACCTCTCTGTTCTCTCTCTACATCTCCCTGTTCTCTCTCTGTTGTGTAGCCGGGCAATCTCTCTCCAGATTCTCTTCTTTTTTGCGGTGAGTTACTATTTGATCTCTATATCATTCTTCTTAGCTAATCATTTCTTGTAGCAATCAATCGTCGGCGGCTCAGCATGTCTGGCACCATATCAGATGGGCCAGCCCTACCCAACGCCAATGGCATTGCCCAAGCCCATACAAATGGAGATCAAGAAGCTCAGCGCGCGTTGCCTAGTGCGATGCAGTCCGAAGTTAGGAGCCGACGAAACAATGACAATTATACTCCTACCCCCCAGGACCTGAAGAATTTCCTTGCAACCTGTCACACCCTGAACCAAGCCACAGTTGTCTTTCTCGACACTCCTCCCCAACAGCAAGATACACCTTCCCCTGATCTTCAGAAGAAGGATCATCCTCGAAAGATTGTCAAATCGCTTGATTTCATGGGAAAACAGGGAGAAATCTGGCAGCTTTTGCTGGGGAACGCAGAATCTAGCTTCCACCAGTCTGTTTTCCCGTCCGCGGATCAAGTGCACGATAAATTTTTCGTCGTTGAGAGAGTCGACGGCGAAACCAAGCTTTGCCCCTTTGATCGACTCGGTGTCTCGGCCACTGTCTTGGCTCTCGTGCGTCAGGTTTTGGGCGACGCAGCGCTTAGCAAGGCTGCTGGCATCAGAGGGAATATCCTCTATAGTTCTGCGGGAAGAAGCACTCAATTGGGTATTCCTGCTGAGCCACAATTTCATGATGATGCCTTTGAAGACGGACAGTATCGCGGACTCAGCCTTTTCTGCAATGCCAACAATGACCGCCCTCTTTGTCTTGTGGCAATCGAGTACAGGCCAAAGCATTTTGCTCTGGACTCAAGCATGATTGCAGCCTTGGAGAATGGTATTGTCTTGACCAGGGGTATTAGCGATGATGATTCTTCTCCGGCGGGAGTTATCACGGCCATGATAACTCAGTTGCTCGACTTTATGGTCAAGTCGAGAGTGCGCTACGGCTACCTTTACTCGGTGGAAGGCATTGTCTTTTTGGAAATCCAAAATGACCCGTCAGTCGTTCACTACTTTGTTAGCCTCCCCAAAGATGAGGTGGACAACTACGTCGAATCGACAATGCCTTACTCGGCAGTTTCGCAGATTTTTGCCTTTGTCATTCGGGCTATGCGGGCAAAACTAAGCTCTATGCAGAGGCTTAACAAAGCCGATGAGCTTGCTGCTTGGAACAATAAAGCCGACGAGCATGCCGCTTGGGCCGGACCGGTCGTTGCTCAAGAGAACAACATTGATGAGATAGCCATGCGATTGCAACAATGGGGAAAAGCAAATATCCCATCTGCCCGATGCGAAGAGGGCCGGGATATTACTATGGATACCGATGCTGACAGCAGCGCAAATGAATTTGATGGCGAGCCATATGACAAGTGCGATGTTGATATCGGCGAAGAGACTTCTATGAAGATTGAAATCAAGATGGATTCTGATATTACCGCTGGTTCTACCCCCACTGGTCAGATACAAGGTCTCACGCTACGACGCGAACACTACGTTCAGTATGACGAGACAGCAGACAAAGAAAACCAAATGGCAACCAGTGATGACCATGATGATAAGATGCATGAAGACCAAGATGTTGATGGCACAAATGATGATGACATCTACATGAACGATTTTCAAAGGCTCATAAATCGCCCTCTCAATCTCCCTAAAGCCAAAGAGGTCGAAAACGCGTACTGCACACAGCAATGCCTCCTGGGTGTAGCAAACGGTACGCCCCTAGACAAGACATGCCCCAATTCCCATTTGCACGGAAACAAGCACATCAGCAAACAAGAGTTTCTGGATCGGTTTAGAAACCAGATTTCCCGAGCAGGAGAAGAGAATGATTATTGTACCCCTCTAGAACAAAAGGGCGCCATCGGCAAAATGTTCAAGGTGGCTCTCATCGGCTATGGCTATACTTTTGTAGCCAAAGCTACCTTGCGTGCGGACTGGGTCTTTCTGCACCGCGAAGGAGAAATGTACGAACTGCTCAAGGATCTCCAAGGCTCTTTCATACCCGTCTGTCTCGGTATCGTAAGAGTAGATCCCGAGTTCTACCATGAAGACAGACTTCTTAGCCAATTCATGGTGCTTAGCTGGGCTGGCCTGCCATTGCAGGGACACTTCGACGAAGGGGTCGAGAGTTTGCTCACCAACACCGTCGCCAGAGCTTATAGTGAACTACACGGGCTTGGGATGCAGCATCGAGATGTCGACCTGGCGAACATGCTGTTCAACCCCCTGACGAGCCAAGTCATGCTTGTCGATTTTCACGAGTGCCGCCTGCATCCTGATCGCGTAGCTGCTATTGAGGCTGCCGAAGAAGAAGCGAGAGAGGCAAGGAGGAATGATCCAGATCAAGAATATGATTCTGAAGACGAAGGAATTCCATATGAGGCTGATGGCAGCCTTCGTACCACTCCGAAACCTCCTCCAACGGCCGAAGAACGCGAGGCGTTGCGCAGGAAGTTTGAAGATGAGTGCAGGACAGAACTCACCTTCGCAGTTGAAGTCATGAAGTGGTTCCTATCGGGCCTTCATGACCGAAGGAACTAGATGATTGGCATTTGCATATGGCTTTTTCATGTAGACAGCATACCCGGGGTACGAAAATGAGCGTATTTGAGAGATGATAGATATGGGAAAGTGATTTTGGGGGGTTAAAAAAAAAAGAAAAAAAAAAAAAAACCTAGAAAAAAAGAAAAAAAAAAAAAAAACTAGAAAAAAAGAAAATCTCTAGAAAAAAGTTGAAAAGCCGACACAGAAAAAAAAAGAAGTACCGGAAGACGGATCCTAATTTGAGGAAGGATTGGACAACTGAAGGGGTCGCATGCATGTCACGGGGTGGGACTGGATAGTTTGGCATATATCCCCATAAAGGATATCTTTTTGTTTCTTTCTTACATTCTTTTCTCATGAAGCTGTCTTTATTAGACAGGCTTTTTTACCTTTGTATTGTTCTATGAGCCGATGAGCCTGGGGAGTACTGCTAGCAAATAAGCATCATGAAAGCCTTCATCGGCTCTTTTTAATAAAATCGTTTTGGTGTTTTGATCAGCGGTGGCGGCCTTGTGACTACATACCAAGCGATGCTAAGATTCACATCGTACTTCGTAATCCCTCTCGAATATCATTGCCTTCACTTGTTTTGTCTCCCTTTTCTTCTTGTTCATCTCTCTGGAATCTACTCCTACGCAGTAGTACCCGTCTCAGCACGTCCATTTTCTCTTTCAGCTGCGTGCCTCTCGTGATTCTTAAAGACCGCCAATATGCCCAGATCATACGCGACTTTGAGACATCCAGCCATCACAAAAGCTACCCAGAACAAGCCGTGATCGGCCAGTGTGCCAGTCAAGAGGGGACCTAAGCTGGCGCCAACTGTCTTGCACACATTGATGACGCCCATGATGGCCGTCCGTTCGCTTGGTTTGATGATGGCAGCTAGAAAGGCCGCCCGTGGAGCGACATCCATGCTGGCGGTGGAGGAACGAAGCCATAGAAAAAGCAGGGAGAGGCGCACGTCGGAAAAGACGGGAATGAGACTGAGGAAAACTGACGAAGGAAGGTGGGTGAAGACCATGGTCTTGAGTAGACACATTAGCAGTTAGTCGGTGGCAAATATGCATATTATACCGTAGAAGAATGGGATGAATTCGTACCTTGATGTTGCCAAACCGCTTGGCCAGGGAAGAGGCAACCAGCATGGAACAAGCTGAAGTGAGGCTTGTCACAAAGAAAATGGATCCCAGGCTTCCCTCCTTGATACCGTAGCGCCAGCGAAAGAAGTACGTGATCCAAGACCTACGAGTACGAGCATGCGTTAGTGTGTGGGCGTCGTAATACCTACTACCCAGCGGCGAGTACACCGCAGTGGTCTTGGGAGGAGAAGCACTCACATGCTAATGATGCCTGAAGCCAAACAATCCATAGCAAAGAAGAAACAGAGGCTCGTCATTATAGCGTAGCCTTCCCTGCTGATATCAGGAAGAAGGCTCGAAAGCCGGCCGCGGCTCTTTTGTTGTTTGGTTACTTGTAGGGATCCATTGTCATCGGCACTACCTAAAAGTGGCGATGTCTCTGTGTTGCCATTTTGGTTGGAAATAACCGTCTTCTTAGTGGCAGACGCTTTTCCATCGACCTCGACAGCGCTGCTCAGGAGCAGAGTCAGTGTCAACATGAGGAGGCCAACAGCAGCATATCCAAGGAAAGCGAGTCGGTAGGCGTCCACATGCTCCCACTGAAGGCTGGTGGAAACGAATTGAATCACCCATCCGCAAGTTATGAGCCCGCAGGCTACTCCAGCCTGGCCAAGCAGGCTATACCATGCATAGACGTCGCTTCTGGAAGCCGGCTTCGTCAGATGCGCAACCACGCTCTCTTCTATGGCTCGGAAGGGACCAATCTCATTGCCGCTGCAAAACATGGATATGATTAGCGAGAAATATCGTGATGAACGACAAATACAATGCCCCAAACTACTAATATCAAGAGAAAAGCTGAACATTACATACCTCGGGCTGATAACGCCAAAGATGGCTGCGGCAAGTAATATCCAGTAGTTCTGGCAGAGGGCAAAGGCAATGCCGCTGCCACTCATCATCAAAGCGCCCATGGACAAAACGGCCTTCCTACCCAGTCCATCTGCCACGATTGTGAGGATGAAGCTGATGAAGACATCGCCAACCAAGGTCAAGGTCATGAACAAGCCAATATTGGTCTTGGAGATGCCTAGAGCCTGCAGATACGGCACCAAGACGAGTGTAGATCCTCCATAGGCGAAAAGGCGAACAAAACGCTGCAGACAGAGCAGCTTGACGTCGACAGGGGTGTGAAAGAGAGACACGAGGCCCAATTCTGAGAGGATGCGGACAAGGATGCCAGGCCTGGCGGAGGATTCGAGAGACGAGTTCTCCATGGCGTATATTTCTCTCTCCTTGTTCTTTTCTCTCTCCTTGTTCTTTTCTCTCTCTCTCTCTTTTTTTTTTTTTTTGTATCCTGTTTCTCGGCGTCCTCTGATTATTTACCCTCTTATCATTCTTCCTTCTTTTGCCAAATTCGCTTCCCTTTGCCTTTCCTTTTCTCGATTGAAAAGAATCTTTGTGAACGAGCTGATCTGTTCTACTTATAGCAATTCACGAAGGCAGACCGAGTTAACACCCCACTGAAGGATGGTACCTCACCGATTCACCTAGTCGTAGGGCCGATGGAGGTACCTCGGTGATAACGCCCCTGCTCCGAGACCCATCCTTCCTGCCAGCCAGTCCACAGCCACCAAGACATGACTGGATTAGCGATTACGAATGGGAGGGTTAAGATGAGGAATTTTGCTTGAAAGAGAAGCGGATGGTAATGCGTTTCGGATTTACAATCTTTTAGGTCTCGCGAGGTTTCGTATTCGGTAGGTAGTTGGATCGAACAGGCTCTTTCCCGAGTGTAGAATTGCTACAGTTTACGTAACCAGGGAAAATACGTATCGATATCATCTTTGGATTGAAATTCGGGAAAAGCGAAAGCAGCGGCCGTCAATAATACGTGTATCGAGGTGTTTGAAGGTGGGGTTGTCTCTTCTTCTTTTTCATCAAAAGTGGCTGAATGGCCTTGACAGATGGTGCCAGATAGGTGTCCGCCGCTAAAGTCTCCAACCACAGCATTCCACTGCGGATGAATTTGCCGGGAGATCAAGTGGCTACCGAAAATAAGGCGGAGAGTTTTCGGTGAATGTGAGACCTTTCACTTGTGAGCAGCTGGAGGAGTAGCAGCAGCAGTTTGTTGCAACTTTAAAAACAAACCTGACTTTTAGACTGTAATAGAGTGCTGTCATTGGTCTCAAGCTGGCGGTGGCAAGTTGCCAAGCCGTTGGTTCTTGTTTCTTAGTTTCGCATGTATGACGATGACGTCTGTGCCGTGACGCCAATGTCCGGCTACATGAAAGCTTGCCATCGAACTTAATTTGATCCAACTTAAATTCCTCAAATATTTATTTCACTTGTCCAATCCATTTCATTCTTCTACAACCATTATCTCATATATCGTTCCAGCACTCTTCATACAAGTTACTCTCATCATATCGAGAAACCTTCTTAGCATCATAGGAATTTATCCATCTGACGCGCGCCATGGATTTCGTGAATAAATTGACTGGCTCTGGGAATAACTCAGAAAATCGTGCAGGACAGAACAGCTCGGGACAGCAGAGCAGTGGCGGCTTCATGGGCAAGATGAACAACATGGCCGGCGGAGGCGCTCAAGGCGAAAAAGATGAGGATTATCTTGATAAAGGTCTCTTGAAAACAATGGAATGTCTACTACTCTTTCCATACCGATACTAATACGCAATCTAGGTGTCGATTTTGTTCAACAAAAATTCATGGGTCAAGGCGATCAGAGCAATGAATCAGCAGCTGAGCAGCAAAAGGACGAGGTTATATCTGACATGATTCGTGACAAGTACAAGGGAGTCACGGGGAGCGATTTTCCCATTAAAGATAAAGAAAAGAATTACGGGGCGTAAAGTGATGATGAGCATTCAGACTATCATTGTTGGTGCAAGGTATTCGAATGAAAAAGGCTCCAACAGAAGCAAGGGGGTTTAAAAAAACACTTTGTTTTGTCGTCCACCATGATACATAACCGAGCAGCTCGGCTTATATACTTCAAAAGAGTGAAAGGGAAACAATTTGTACCCACAGAATCCATCTCAGATAACATGAAAGTTCCTCTTTCCTTCGTCCAATTTGAATGGGGTATCCAGCATAATGTAGCGACCAAACTAGTATTATTTCGATGCTAGAAGATGTCTTCTCTTTGAACATCCTCATCAACACACCTTTTCACCCAATCCCAGACAACGTTATACCACATCACTATATTCTCTGGTTTGGTGACAATACTTCCTTCGTCTGGAAACGTCAAGAGGCGACTGGGAACACTTTGGGCTTGCAGACAATTGAAGGCAGTCAGCGCCTCTGTAATTGTACACTGTTTGTCCTTCTCGCCGTGGATAATAAGCGTCGGCGGCGCATTTTTCCAGCCGTAAAAGAAAGTCGACCTAGCCATATCATTCTCGTATATCGTCTTTGGTTCTGGGTACGGGTAAGACGCGTCGAGTTTGTCGAAATTGTCAAAGACTGGCTCTTTCGGCGAAAAGGTGACAGGAGGGTCGATTGTTCCGCTTTGCCAGACTGCACAGCAAAACTATATTTGCAAATCAGTTCCCGATCTGTGCCATTCAACAACTTTCTTGCTAACCTTCTTCGCAGCTTCATGCCCCAGTACCTTGTTCACAAGATATGCTGAACTACTACTTCCCACAATGGTACCCTTTCCGTTGTCGATGTATGGAATACCTTGCAGGTAATCAATAAGAGCGAGGAGATCTTGAAAAAGCCTCTCTCCTCTCATGTTCTGGATTCCTATGGCTACGTTAGAATAATAGCGCTGGGCCAGTAATTTTGGTAAATAGTCATCAGCCGACGTACGTCTTACGAAATCCAGCCCATATCCGCCGCTGCCGGTAATGTTTGGCAGCACAACCACGTATCCCTGCGTCGCCCAAGCAGCAAAATTGGTCTGTTACGTTGTGTCATCACATTAGTATAATATCACATATTAACAGGCCATACAGCTACACATACCAGCATTGACCACTCATTGTTCCAGGCCATACCTGGGCTTCCATGAGGCACCAGTACCCAAGGGTACTTTTGGTTTTCCTCAAAGTCTTTCGGCAATATCAACCAGCTGTGAATAAAATATCCATTGGCCCCTTCATACCAAAAGTCTGTTACCATGCCAGAGGAAAGATTGAATTTGGCCCCATTCTTAGTTGCCGAGGATACGGTTCTCACGATGCTAGCATCTGAAACCCGAACAATCTGCCACAGGCTGCTGTCGATGAAATTAGACGACGTCACCAGGAGATTATCCCAGTCCCCATTTTTCAGAGGATAAAAAGCAGTACAGCTGCTGCTAGCAAAGAACACTTTTGGCTCAGCTCCGTCTTCTAGCATGAGATGGGAGAGCGCCTGGTGGCCCAAGTGATGGCTTCGTAGGATCACAGAGTCGGAACCACCGACAAATTCAAAGGCATTTGGCGGGTTTGGGTCATCGTCATCAACACAGGTAACCAGGCTGAAGACGTCAAAGGCATCTAGAGACTCAACAGAGCCCAGGTATAGCCGAGTGTTATAGGGATCTTCATACGCTGTGTAGAGGAAGCCAACGGCCGACTCATCTGGAGAAAACCTGACGTTTGTAATCGAAGCGGGCTCAAAGCTGGTAGGTATGAATATCTGCCTTGGCATCGTCTCCGCAGGCAGGGAGAAAGAATCAAGGCGGGCAAAATAGATGGACGTGGCAGGATTTCCACCTGGTCCACGCTCTCTCAGATTTCTAGAAGAAAAAACGATGCCATCCCCACAAATATCGAACTCGTTGCAGGGGTTATCGGTATACGTGCGGGATGGGGCCTCCAAATCTATATCGTCAATCAGGTTATATAGTTGGCCTTGAAGTGTCCAGCAGCCGTCGTGTAGCACAAGCTCGTTGTACCAAAGACTGCATCTGTTCGGTCTACGAGATGCGTTCCACTGCGCAGAGCGGTTAGAGGAAGAATACACAAGACACACAAAAAAGAACAAAAAAAAAGAAAGGGAATAATTGAATGGGGTTGCAGAGGTAACTCAACTATAGGAATCTCCGTGTCATACAATCTTGCTGAAGAACCTTTCTGGGCGACTTCTTGATTATATAACCCAGCATCGCCAACCAGGCCGGTAACTACAAAAGCAACGCTTCCACTACGAAGCTCTCTAAGCTTTAAATTCGACACAGGTGCATCGATTTCTGCCGCCACGTAGTGCTCTACAGACACATCTCCGGCATATGCCACCATGACCTGTGTCCGACCTTTGTCGACAGATCGGAGGTAGATGACATCGAGCTCTGTGGTCGGAATCCACATGGCATCGTGGACTCCAGAGTCGGTGGAAATCTGCTTGGAGTTTCCCGTCTGAAGGTTGAGAACACGCAGCTCTTGAGTAGTCTTGTCGCCGAGTATATGCGTCGAGACTGTATAGAGAGCATGCGTGCCGTCTCTGCTAGGAACCGCCGGGCTCCGCCTCGGGTCGCTCAGCAGAGCCTCAGCAGTCAGCTTCTGAACTCGAACCATGGCGGATCAGAGACGGAAAAAAAGGTTCAAGAATTGCGAGGTGATGGATCTTCTTTGTCTTAACCCGCCTCTGCAAATGCGAAGAAAGAGCACTCCTTGGCCAGCCAAGGAGTGCTCATTTCACAAGACCATGCAGTAGCAAGCCAGTGTTGCGTGCTTCGGCGAGGATTCTCTGTTTACGAGAGCACGAAACGAGGCACTGGTCCAGGCAGCATTATTTTTTCCCGGGTACATTCAATTCGCCGCTCAAGTGAGGGATGCAGCAAATAGAATCGAGATGACAGACCCCCGCTCTTGGACGCGTTGGCACACATGCGTGGCACGACAGAATGGACAGAGGCTTGTAGGGCATTCATGCATTTCCCCAAATGCGGACGCAGGATTGCATGTTTTCCGGCGGGGAGAGAAGCCTCGTTCACCTCCATTGGATATTGGCCACTATTCTTGTCTTCCTATTGTTTTATTTTCTTCTCGTCGTCATCCGATGGCTTGCTGCGGTTAGCCATGGCCGAACTGCTGCTCTTCCATCTTGCCGTCAGCATGAAGGAAAGTCGGATGGTTTTCGGAGCCGATGATGACTGACGATGGTCTAATTTGAAGCAGCAGCAGAGCCCAATTTTGAAGCCTTGCGGTCTTGATGTCTGAGCTTGCTGCAGAAATTGAGCCAAAGAAACGTAAGTTGTTTTTGTTTCGTGACAGGTGGTAGGGATTTATTTGTTCCAACGGACAATAGAAGGTGCACGGGTACAGTAATACAAGGATACAACAAAGGCGCTTCTACCCACACGTGGACAAGGTACTCTTCGCAGATAATGCTGGAAAGTCTCGGAATTCTTTATCAAATACGATGATGTATGTTTTCATAAACAAGAAAGAAAAATCCCACGGTTAGATATGCATGCTTAACGCTATGGCAAGTTACAGCGAGAATCATCAGCTGTTGCTGCCCGCTCGGACTTTTGACAAACGCTCTCGCTACACTTGGTGGTACGAAATCGTAACCACTCCCTTGTTTGAACTGTATTGAATGCGGATTCTTTCCGAAACAATATTGCACTTGATTCATCATAAACTGATGATAGCCTACTAATAAATATCGAAGTATAAGTTTGCCGGTAGCAAGCCCTACTAGTCGCACACTGCTGCCATCATCTTTCAGCCACCATTCAAAACAACCGCTTCGCCTCCCAAGTAACATCGACGCGAGTGTCAATTCGGCGGCTACTAAACTCGACATACAAAAGAACAAGATCAACATAATCACCAGCTCATACTCGCTGCTATGATATACCGAGGCTTACAACCGCTACTAGTAGATACACGACCGGAAAGAAAAACCCTGGTCTAGCACTAACCGACCGACCAATATGCAGCATGCCCTAAATTTAACAATGACACGAACACCTCACCTTTTATCGGGGAACAGTCAGACGGGTGCCAACAAAGACGAAACAGGGGACTATCATGGCGTTACGCCCGCTCCGGCTTAGACCTCGGCGCTCTGGCGAGCTGAGAGTCGATCACCGAGAAAGCACTTTTGATTCAAGCCTCGCAACCAGTTGCCGCGATCGTGACAGCCCGTCCTTTTCTTCTAGTCTCTGAACTGCCACTACCGGTAAGGAGAGATCATTGAATACAGGTACTTGTACGCCACTAAGACGCTGCTTTGATGTCGAGGATGTCTGGCGATGCTACATCAATTCGGTCAGAAAGATCTACCACTGGTAGGAAAGCCGGTCCATTCACTACAATCGTCGGGGGAAAGTAAACCGATCTCCCATTCTCTCTCCATGTCTGTTTCCTCTTTCCCCCCTGAAGACAGCCCTATTGGGCGAGCGACGTCCCTAACCATTGCCAATCCCAATCTTGTGATGCGAGAGCTTATTACAGGTTTGGCATTAAATCCGCAGCAACGGTAGAGCCGCAGCCAATCATTGCTCACGGTCCCCTTGTTTGTCATGGCTAGATGAATGATTGATTATATGAGTGCCGCGTCTTTTCTCCTCTCTCCACATGCTTGTGCTAGCAGCGGGCGATAGCAGCGGGCGAAAACAGCGGGCGAACATGAATCGCGTCAGCCCTCAGCTTAACCCATTTACGGCTTTTTGGAAACGGGGGAGAACACTACTGGTAGTCCTAGCGGGTGGACGGTGGATAAAGCGGAATGGGACGATAGGCGGGCCGATCTAATAACGGATTGGTCCTTTTGCAAGAAACCCACCGGAGGCTTCAGGAGAGGAGGAAAAAAAAAGAAACAGTTCACGCATGCAGGTACCGAAAAATCTAACTAGTGGTAGATAACGTGTCTACTATTTGACATATTGCTCCGCTTGAGGCTCTGCGAACGGCAGATAGGAGCTGAAGATGTAAGGCGATTCTCCACGAACGGTCCGATTGCAAAACTGCTACTAGTAACCAGATGAGGAGTCAACTCATTCAGAGTTTCACTGTAGACTGAGCTGTTTGCTGAGAGAAGGGGTGTTTTGCCAATATGTTTGCTATTAAGAGGATAAACTTATCAAAAGCTCCTCCGCTATCTCAGTAAATCGCTATGATGATGCAGATATATGAATGTAGACATCCCAAAAAAAACCCCCCAATGACTTGTAGTATTACATTTCTCATCAAGGTTGCGCGGATGCCGAGGCTCCATGCAAAACCCATAACCCACCAAAGGCCCCAATGAACATAGGAGAATCTAAGAAATAATGGAAGAAAAAGAAACAAACTTTTCTCTTTTAGATGGCCCGTCTCGTGCTAACGGCGTCCCTTTCCGTGCTGTTGACCGAAGGACTGCCGCTTGCGACCGGGTCGGGGAATCTGATATCTCGCTCCTTGCCCTCCTCCACTTCCACCACCACAGTGGTGACCAGGTCCATTTGGATTCCAGGTCCTCGAAGGGACTCTTGGCTAGAACCTCGAGGTATTCTCCTCTTCTCTTGCCTCCTGATACTAGAAGAGTGTTCGGTCAGGCGCTGCCATGACCACCATCCACCAGTAGTCTTGGGCTCCATCTTCCTCCTTCTTCTGCCTTCACCACCCTGAACCCAGACCATGTTGCCATAACGTCGAGCCTTAGGCGTTTGCAGAAAGGCAATCGTCCCAACGCCTGTATCGGCGGCATCTAAATCATACTTGGAAGCAAAGATGATGGAATGGCGAGTTGTTCCGAATAAAAGGCAGTCAAAAAAGCCGTTGAGGGAGATGAGCGCTCCCGCAAAACAAAAGTATCCCAGCGGGATGTCGGCTCCAGCCATGGATGCCACACGTTCTGTAGCCAACGGCAGCGTACACGTGACGTAGATTACTGCATAGATTAGGAATGCTGGATTGTGATCTGACTGGTGCCCAAGATCAGTGCTGCCGTCTGGGTTGGCAGCACGGCGGCGGCGGGCCTGCTTGCGAAGAGAAAACCAGATGGCAATGTAAAGCCCACTGGTTATGCCGAGAGAGATAAAGATCCACAGGTAGTGGGTGAGCAGACGGAGGTTCTCGTAATCAGAGTTGATCCAGCACTGAATAAATATTCAACATGTTAGCAAGTCAAGTAAATATATAAACCCACACACAAGAAGAAGAAAAGAGTGGAATGTAGTGAAGAGTACAACATTGGCAACATACCCAGGCACCAGCTCGGACAAACAGTCCACCATGGTCACGTCCGTTGTGTGTAATTGCGATGGGCAGCGTTGAGATAAAATAGACAAACAGCCACACAAGAGCGATGGACAAGTACAACAACCTTTGTGAGGGTCGATAACCCTTGACCACGGAACAGAATGTATGTATGGCGATGAGGGTGATGAACAAGCTTGATGACAAGTCTCCAGTCGACACGAAAAATCCTTGAGCCCAACATGTTTTCGTATCCACCAAGATGCCATTACGGTTGATCCACGTCGAGTTGAGGGCAAAGGCAATCGATTGATGCAAGTCGGCAATGAGTAGGTTATAGATGAGAATAAGAAACTGGTTCGGCGCGCCTTTCAGTGGCCGGATAGGTGGGCCTGGATCCTGGGGAAGATTCGCTTCGCCTTTTACGGAAGCATCGTGAGATTCCCTTGAAGGCGAATTAAAAACGCCGTCTAT
The DNA here is from genome assembly GCA_026401215.1 of Trichoderma erinaceum. Taxonomy (NCBI): domain Eukaryota; kingdom Fungi; phylum Ascomycota; class Sordariomycetes; order Hypocreales; family Hypocreaceae; genus Trichoderma; species Trichoderma erinaceum. The sequence continues at coordinate 200,235 of JALIRY010000011.1, read as the reverse complement.
TCCGAGGGTGAAATCTGCGGCATGTTGAGAAGCCGATGCCTCGTGGCCTGGTTGGGTGGCGTCTGGTTGAGTCCGGTTTTCTTGTTCAGCCTCGCCTCGGTGTGCGTATCGGAATCGGCCTTCATTTTCTTCCCGCACAAATAACTGCCAAGCAACAATCTTATAGGTAAGATATATGAAAAGGGTAGCTGCGGAAACGAAAGATATGCAAGCTAGCACTGTGATGGCAGTAAGACCGCTGCGGAGTGACGATGGCAGAGGGCTGAGCGATCGCCCTCCCATAGACAGGTCCCCTTCCAGCATGGTTTGTAGGAGTAAATGAATGATTTAAAGCTGAAACCCTCTAATAGCACTTAAGAAAGGAGGATTCTATAATCTTGATGTGTTGGCGGAAATCGTCGTCGCATGTCGATCACCCAGGAGGAGTTGATAGCATAAATCGATCAAGAAGTAGCCGGTTTGTGAGATTCAGGATAAATGAGATTATAGTCGAGCGGCGAAAGTCAAAAAGGAAGAGAGCGCAACCAAGGGAAGAGAATGATGAAAATGGGGAGAAACAGAGAATAAGAAAAAAGCGGCCTCAGATATTTCACGAGAGAGAAGGGGTATAAGAGTTCTCTCTCCCGTTCCTGCCGGTAAGTAGATACCGAAAGAATGGGTTGAAAAGTAATCAGTGTCGGTGGGTACTGGGGGTTTATTATATTGAAGGTAAGGATGGAGGAACGGATGATGGACAATGACCATATGGAGATCTCCATAAATGCTAAATAAGTACCGGTAGGGGGGAGGAAAAATTGATATACCTAGTGCCTGTAATACTGTACGGGCAAGAGCGTATTATCTGTTGGCGGCTTTACCACTCGCATTCCCGTCGAATGCCCATGCCCATGTTATTCCCTTCACCCAATGTCGGGACAAGTCTCTTGAGGTGGAGATGGCATACTCAGGCTAAGCCTTGCGAAGCATGGTCTTGCGTATAGACTTGAATCATAAAGCCTGCAGAGCTAATCTGGCGCCTTCGGCTTGAAACAGAAGCGTCCAGGGGCGCCGAGACCGTCGGCCGTCTGTTTGGCATCCACATCACCAGCTGTAGTCTAAGTTCGGTCCCAGGGTCCGAGCTTTTTTATCTTGCTTTCTGGGTGCAACCACATGAAGCGTTTGCTTTGCTCGGATCAAGTCTTTACAGCCCCGTACTCGCACAATGATAAGGCACGGCTGGATTGTAACATTGTTGGGCCGGCAAGAAGAAGTCTCTCCTTTGTGAGAGTTCACATTCACGGCCCCGTAGGTCCAACAGACGGGCGGATAGCCAAGCCAAGCCAACCCAGCTTCCCGCCACACCTCATAAATTCTTGTGGCGCTTCGAGGGCTCCAGCAGGATCTTCACTTCAGGCCGCGGCAGGCAACGCCAAGCACATGATTGTAGAATATTGACATACTAGTACAACTATTAGTTTCCCATGTTGCTGTTTTGCACTTGTAACATTACTTCTTGGGTAACGTACCTAATATGGCATGCATGCGATTCCGCTGATACAAGGTATACGAGGCGCTCATACCTTTTGCTGTTGGCAGGTCCAGTGCTAAAATTCTTCGCCATGGATGGTCCCAGCGCAGCCAATCCAAGCCCGTTCTGGAATCCTATGCAGGCCCAAAGCAGAGTTAGACAGCTTCTCGGCGTTGATCTGACAAGGCCCCGCGGCGCTGTCATTGGCTTCAGAGGAGCAGGGGTCGCAGCCAAGCCAAGCTATGCATGAGATGAGACTGGTTCTCAGCGCCAGGGAAGAGGTTGCTCTCGCTCACGTGGGAAGTGGGAGGAGGCTATCGCTGCGGCCCACGCCATGGAGAAATGGCTGCGGAGTCGATGCCAGCGGCGCCCTTTGCTGCTCGCTGGGCGGCTCGCTTGCTGGTGGTCGGGAACCTGTAACCCGCAGTCCGTGACTCGGTCCACCGTGCAGAAGAGGAGGAAGAAGAAGAGGAAGAGCAACTCAGTTAGCCTTTTCGTCTAGCATGTGCCGTATAGTCGCGCCGTATAACACAACGTGCAGTTTCATGCTACTTGTTTACCCAGTCTCTAGTCGCCGGTGTAGTACAAAACTAACATTGACGTGTTGCTTGTAGTCCCGAGTTGGTCAGTTGAAGCTCGAACATGCAGTTGGCTAGTTGCAGGTTGCAGGATCGAAGCTCGGCCGCACCGCTGACCGTGGCCCTTATTTCGTTAACATGCATCGTCCCGGAATGAATGACGAGGTTTGAACAAGGACTGCCTATGCCCGCCGCTTCCTCCCCTTGGCAATACCTTGTACTGCTAGTGATTCTCTGTAGTAGCACTTGTACATCGAGTAGCAGCATAGCCACGCTGCAGATACAGGCGGTTGCCGGCGTACAAGTATGTCTTCCCAGAGAAGCGCATTGCGGCGCCCGTAGCAGATTCTAGGTCATAGAAGTGGTTGATTAGCACAGTGAAACAGCCAGAAGCCTAACGCCTTCCGCAAAATCCGCACGACTGACGACAAGATGAGAAGAGAATTCGAGCAGGGGGGGCCGGGTAAGCAGCTGTGCATTTGGAGTGCAGCTAATCATGGCTGCGTTCCGAGCCTGTAATTTTGTGAGGATTCAGATATTAGGTTGGTCGGAGGATGACTGAGACTGGATCACGGAATCATGCGTGTTGCCTCAGGTAACAACCTTGTAATATCGAATGTGCTAACCCAGATAAGACTGCAGTCACATTGAAAATCCGCAGGTACCAGCAACTGCCATCACATCCAATATCGTCAACAACAATGCAGACAAAGGCCCCATACGAAGGACATCAGACTCCAGCCAATCAGACATCAACGTCTCGCACTCGCGCTGGCTCTCTTGGCTTGTGCGTGTTGGCTTAAGAGCAGAGTCTCTCCGATCAAGCCTGAGGCGCTTAACGCAGTCGTACTACCAAAGGTCACAGTTGCCGTGTCGATTACATCTGGTCAAGCCTCGTCAACTTCGTCCCATCATTCCAGATACAGGACAGCCATGCATATATCCAGGCCTCGTGCCTCGTATCGTCACCTCCTCTATTTAGCCTAACGGAGAGATTCAACGAACCTAGCGCGGCGCCTTTTGCTGATGATGCAAAACCAGCAGTGCCTGAATACTACGCAATTTACGCCCGTATTCAATAGCCCAGGATGCTTCCACCCTATCATCGATCGGGAGAGACAAGATCTCCCTAGTCTGTGCGCTCAACGGTCGTTTCGTTAGGGGGATCGACCAAAGCTACGACCTAGCAGCAATACTACGTACGGTAGGCGTTTTCGCTTCGGGCTAACACAAATTTTCTTTTCTTTTTTTCTCTCTCATGAGTAAAGGCTGAAAAGGCATATTAGTGGAAGATGTGATGCCCTACACGTACAGCCTTGCCTTCATATTTCATGACAAGACGAGAAACATCTCTTAAAGGGCCGATATTCAGAGGACCCTGCATTTGCGGCTGAATGCGGAGCATCAGGCTATCCATGAAGGACGGAGGGAACATGAAGCTCTGCGTGCAAGGCAAACCTAGTCTACCTTATCTTGCTCTCAGATACAGTATTATCGACCTGCTAGGTACGGGTTAGCAGCCTCGTAGCCGCGGCTCCAGCTCGTGTCGAGTTGGTTAGCAATGCAACACTACGTCCATCCGATGGGCAGTTGCATCGGCTGTCACAGCCATCGGCGCGAAAACAATACAAAGGAGGAATGCATACTGCAAACCCCCCCTTATTTCTTTTTCTGCAGCCTGCATTGATCAGCCGCAATGCAACGGCACCGGGGGGGTCTTATTTTGTCCCCGCAGTCCAGATCTAGGCTCGACTGGGTCAAGCTGACTGCTTTCGATGTAGCTGGCTGTGGAGTTTCGAATGGGTCAAAGGAAGACAGGGCTCAGAATTGAGAGCCGAAGACCCTGTCATTGGTGTCAGCGGTACCAATGGTGTGAAGAGAGAGTCAATATGGCTATGCCTACTCCGTACTCAGCCTGTCGACGATGATTGAGGGGACAAGCCAATACTACGGGGGGGTGAGGGGTGATACTGGCGAAGCATCACCGAAGCTCTAACAGAGAAGTTGGACGGACAGAGCAATTCGATTAAGAGAGGGCCAAATAGCCAAACAGGGGGTGACTAGCGTTCAAATACCGGGCCGTTGGATCACGCCAGTTTGGCCCCATGAGCAAAGTATAGACAACGTTTGTGGTTGGTTCGTAATGATTACTCTCGCAAGTCCTTGGTACAGTGCCATCACTGTGAACACAAGAGTGATTTACCAACAACATCGTCAATAAAAAACAGCTCGAAAAGTTTTGTCCGCCTGTGGAATCGTGCACCAACATGAGCACAACATGAGCATTGACCCTCCATGCGGCCAGTCGCACAAATCACCAACTGTACGATACTTATGCTGTTGGGGTTGGCGGCTATAGTTGCATGAACAAGCTTCCAACTGAAGATTACGACACCGCACAGGCTTTCCTACGTACAAACGGTGCGACATTGAGCACATCTTGGTGACGTCGAGACTTGTAGGTGTCTTTACAGATTATCTTTCTCACAACTAACGGTCAACCATGACACCCCTTATCCTGTATATTCTTTCCTTTTTATTCCCCCTTATACGGAAGACGACCCCCACGATCCTTTCAGAATGCAATCGTGGGGCTAGATTAAGCTTTATAAAACCTGTGATACTCGGATGGCTAGCACGAGGCGGAATAGCTTTGGCCGTTGGTCGAGCATTTAGAATGTCCCGCTGGATCGAAAGGTAAATGTGTTGCTAATTCTAGACATCTAGACTCAATCGTAACAACTGGAGCTGAGATGTTGGTTAAGCGGACGCCCAGTCTAATTGCTACTACTAATAACGGATAGATCTTCCTCCAGCTGGAGACGGGAAGAGCGGTCACACGGACTCCATGGCGAAATTAGGACAAGATAGATCGAACCAACGTTCAACACCATTCGTCTACTCCCTTTTAGAGTTGCCTATGTAGAATGATAGTACTACCAGTGCCACGGTACGGGAGGCAGAGTGCTTAATCTCGGATGCAAGGGTATAAAGATCGAAAGCGTATACCATCTTGGGATAAGAAAGCGAGAAAGCAAAGCTCTTCTTCTGGCTAGAACGTTCACTAAGTTGCCGTCATAGGAATGAAGTTAGTTGGTTCCTTCGAAAGGCGCCGTATCATTGGGAAAGGGGTGTTAGCTGAAAGAAAAAGGAACGAGATCCAGCATGTGCGTTCGTTTGTTGGAAACATGTTGAGTGTTTAAGTAAATTCAGCACTTTCAGTAGTCCTTCCTATTCATCTTCGTATGAAAGTAGATTCAACCTGCAAATCAGATTCGATTGCTTTTGTAAGATAGCAAGTTCGACGCCTTTCTAACATGGCATGTTCAATGCGTTCCAACATAGTATGCTCAAGGTTATGGTATATCTCACCTCCATTATAAAAATAATAACATATAACTCCGTCCATCTACCTGATAGTCTATCCCAATAAGTCAATTTCTTTAAAATTGATACATTTTTACTCAAATACCATCCTTTTTAATTACCGCTCTGTAATTTCTTCATCCTCTCTTCTGCTGCACGCGCTCTTCTCTCTCTCTCCAACCTCATCTTCATCTCAGGCGTCAACCCCCTAGCTTCCTCTTCTCTGCGCTCCTGAGGTGTCTTTGCAATCATAGAGGCCACTACACTGGCATTCTTATTCCTCGTCTTCGTATCAGAGACCTTTGGCCCCTCAACACGAAGCCTCTCCTCCTCAGCTTTCCGTCTATCTGATTCTTTCTTGTCTGCTTCTTGCTTCTCTCGCTCGTCGCGTTGATCGGCTTCGCTCTTTGTCATGGCCGGGGGCACTTTGGCACTATCCCAATCCCACTTGGCCTCGCTCAGCTCGGATCGAGCCACTCTAAAGGCATCACGTGTAGGTCGGTCTCCGGCAAGTTCAAAAGCCGTCTTTCCTTCTGTATTCTTTAGCAGCGGGTTTGCTCCAGCTCGTGTGAGAATGCCCAGAACTAATGGCGCAGAATTTTGTGAAGCTGCGTAGTGTAAGAGACGTGGAGTGTGGTGATTTTGCTCGGGAGGATAGAACTCAAAGTCTGGACTAAGTTCATTCTTTGTGAGATATGATAGGAGTGCCGGCAACTTGGAACGCCGTACAAAGGCTTGTAGTTGAGACGTGTGGAGAAGTGCTGTTTCTTCCTCCTCTGACAGAGCTGGTTTCACTGGCTTAGGCGAGGCCTTGATTTGTGCCGCTTTCTCTGGCTCCTTCAGTTCGGCTTTTGCTGGAACAATCTCGCGTACTTTTAGTCGAGTCAGCTCGATAAATGATCGCATAAGCTCGTTCTGAGTAGCCCTCCTGGTGCTAAACGGGAATCCTCGTATTCTGGCATCGTTCGCCTGAAGAACCTGTCCTTCGTAAGGTCCGAACAATGTCCTTCTGTTCGTCGTTCCTGTTGCCCGGATAAATAATAGCTCTGAAGTGTCCAAAAGGCCCTTCCAGTCGTGTAACAGAGCGCGAATATCCTCAACCAAAGCAGTCTCGTTATATCGACGCAGAGACGAACCGACAGAGTGCGCCTTTCCCTTGGCGTTGTCATTGGCCGACTGGGAGCCACCCTGTTTCCGTCGCGTTGTATATCTGTGAAAGGTCTTGTGGGCGAGGACTGTGGCCTCTCTATTCATCGTCGTGCTGCCAGCCTTTCCAGATCGCGGGGCCAGCGAGACAACCATGGCCGCAAAATGGCCACCTCCAATCATGCAGAGAAAAAAGTGAGGCCCCTTGTATGCGACTGGCGGCAGCGTTCCGTCTTTGGCAGGCCTCGGCATCGCTATGGGCTCGAGCTGCTTCTTTCTGATGACGTCGACCAAATCCGACTGCTTCTGTTCTTCATCGGAGAATATGGCTCGATATATGCCAAAATATGTATTCTCTGGGAGTAGAGGAGAGCTGAACCATATCAGCGGCGGTTTGCCCTTGCCTGGCCGGCCTGCAACTTCGTCGTCATCGCCGTCTTCGTTATTGTTGTTACTTCGCTTCTCTGTTAACCTTGCTTGTTTCTTAAGCAACGCCGTCAGCGTCGATTCTTGGCGTCCTTCGTCTTCGTCATCCTCCGTATCTTCCGAGTCGGAGCCAGAGAGCGACTCATCCAGAGTCTCTATTAGCTTTTCGAATTCGGCTTCTGTCACAACGCTCTGCCCTCGCAGCTTCTGTTTCAGGTTGTAGTGGTGTAAATCAGACTTGGTGTGGCTGCGTTGGTCGAGCACAGTAACGAAGGATAGCTTGCACAGAGAACAAGTCTGCGAACCGGCGATACCATCAGGCGATACTTCTGAGGTCTGTCGAGGAGGTGTCGTGGCTTCGGCAGCGGCAGCGGCATCTGCATCTGGCTTGAGAGTCAAGCCTCCGAGGCTCTCGGGCGGCAGATCGTACACTAAATACGAGGAAGAGTGTTTAGCAGATATTTCAGGAACAGAAAGATACCATCACCGGAGGAGAAATAGGCGCTGCGCGACGCATCGCGAGCTGATCAATAGCTAAAGAAAAGCAGTGATGCAACTAGACTGATGCTTACCATAGAGGGGCCGTCGCAAGAGCTCGTCTGTCGGGTTTTGCGCCATTGTGCGGTGCCCTAGCCCTGAATTCTAACTTTGACTGTATGCAAAAATGCCTTTCCTGAATGTCAAAGCCAAAGATAATAACGAGCGCGAAGAACGTGGCGATGTGCAATTAAGTCTTATCGAGCATCATGACGCAGAAAGAGTTGGAAGAATTGCCCCTCCATGACAAACACGGCTGAGTCAACCGGCGACACAAAACCCCACCATTCAAAATGCGCCTCGCTCTTCTCCATTTCTCCATATTATAAAGGCTGGCAGCCTATTTTGCGGTGCCTGGCTGGATCCAGGGTAGTGGTGCTGGCAATATCCGAGGCAATTCAGCGAGCGATTCTCTTGGGTTGTTAGTCATAATTGCGAAATGCGCCTAGCTATGCGATTTCTAGTTTTTCTCTTTATCACCAGGCCCATTTCGTGCGATAATTTAATTTCCTCTTTGAGCTTTGTGAAGCTATTGATGAAAGGCATCACCGTTTTAAGCAAATTGCACAAACAAGGAAATATCCGCCGGTTTGCGATGATTGAGGTCGTTTTACCTATTACATAAAGAGTTAAAAACAAAACTTGGAAATTTTATTAGCTAATAGTTGCTAGGAGTTCCGAAGCACGTTGGCGTATTGTCGAGATCCTGAAATTCAATAGACTTATATTATGGATAGACCATGTCCATTACTGCTTACATGGCCCAGTTCAATCCACAACCTTCAGTATTTAGGTATGCCGCCGTCAAATAAATACGATAATGGAACCTCTAACACTTTAATGTCAGGTCGCACATGCGTGACAATTCTTCGGCGGCCTTTTACCGAATCTTTGAATCTACTCATCTAGATGTTCTAACAATGTTTGGAACAACGCGCTCTTAGTCTGTAGATCGGCATCTAACAGCCGGGTTCTGCTCCACCACGGTGGCACATGCACAAACAGATGCGCGGTATTGGCTCTTCTTGGATGAGGGGAGCAAAAAAACAAAAGTTCGTGGTTCGTTTCGATCAGAAGAAGCTAGAATGGATTCCGAGAACGGCAATGAAAATGAAAACCCCTGCTAGCAACACTGCTATTACCACGAAGTGTTGCCTCACCGTTGGACGAAAATGGGAGGTGAGAGAGGTTGAGGCAGTATTGCATGTGCTGCATGTATATATTTGTCTCGGAGCCGTCCGCGGCACAGAAAGATGCCACCTCGTGTGCCGCCCTTGGGATCATTGCGTCAATAAGCTTGCTGCATGCACAATATGACTGCCGAGCTTGGCCAAGCAGAAAAGTCGCCCGTTGCGGTGCTAACGCAGGGAGGTAGCAACAGCCTCAAAGGTGGAGATGGAGATGGAGATGCTGCTGCTGTTGTTGCCGTTGGTGTTGCCGACGAGAGCATCAAGAAGCGCCAGTCGCTGTCTGATGTCTTTACCATTGTAGGTTACAAACATTGTGGCGATGGCTCATTTGTCTATTCCCAAGATGAATGCCAGTTGCGTCGCATCTTTCGAAAAAAAGGTCTCTCTAGTCGCGGTAATGTTAACATTGAATGTCATGGCCAATAGATTGCAGCCGGTGCTGCCCTCATCTCGGACGGGTGTAAGTATATATTTTTCACGGATATACTTCTCGTGCTAATGGAAAGGGTAGACCAAAACAACCTCATGACAATGAGCAACGTTCTCTTTAAGAAAGAATATCCTGCGCAGTATACACCTGTTGTTAGCACTCGCGTATCCAACTCTTTGCTTGTTGGGGCTATCCTGGGGCAAGTGACCATCGGCCTGACATGCGACTATCTTGGGCGAAAGACGGCAATCATACTCACTACGTTGTTGATTGTTGTTGGCGGTATCTTGGCGACTGCTGCTCACGGAACCACCATTGACGGCATGTTCTGGATGCTCCTGGTGGCACGAGGCATTGTTGGATTCGGTGTTGGTAAGATATCCACTTTCATGTTGTTTTGTCAGATATTTGAAATGTCGTGCAGTACCTATATATATGAATGCAGGACACTATGGCTAACACGGAAATTATAAACATCAAGGCGGCGAGTATCCGGCTGCAAGTACATCATCCTCAGAAGCTGCCAACGAAAGAGTCATGGACAAACGCGGCCCAATCTTCATCCTTGTCACGAACCTACCTCTCAGCTTTGGAGGTCCCCTGGCCGTATCCATCTTTCTGATTGTTCTCTCAGCTGCAGGCGAGAATCATCTGTCGACAGTATGGCGAGTGTGCTTCGGCATTGGCATCCTGCTTCCGCTTTCTGTCTTCTACTTCCGAATCAAGATGCTTACGTCCAAGCTATACCGTAAGAGTGCTATCCGGCGCCATGTGCCTTACGGTCTTGCCCTTCGTTACTACTGGAAGACACTGATTGGTACTTGTGGCGCCTGGTTCTTGTATGACTTTGTCACTTTCCCCAATGGAGTCTTCTCTGGAACCATCATCTCGTCCGTGGTGGACACACATGGAGACACCCTACGAAGCACGGCTGAGTGGCAGCTCTTGCTGGGAGCCATTGCTTTACCCGGTGTCTTTCTCGGGGCCATTTTGTGTGACCGAGTAGGAAGGAAGAATATCATGATGCTTGGCTTCTCTGGCTATCTCATATTTGGCCTCATCATCGGCTGTGCCTACGATAAGATTACCAAAATCACTCCTCTCTTTGTGGTCTTTTACGGCTTAATGCAGAGCTCTGGCAACTTTGGACCGGGTGATATGCTCGGGCTTTTATCGTCGGAATCTTACGCAACAAGCGTAAGAGGAACATTTTACGGCCTCAGTGCGGCTTTGGGCAAGACCGGTGCTGCCGTGGGAACACAGGCTTTTACTCCTATCCAGAACAACCTAGGCAAGCGGTGGACCTTTATCATTGCCGCCATCTGTGGCGTTGTGGGGGTCTTGGTCACCTACTTCTTTGTGCCCAACGTTACTGGCGAAGATCTTGCCATTCAAGACGAAAAGTTCAAGGCCTATCTGCTTGAGCATGGGTGGGAGGGTGAGATGGGTGTGAATGACGAGAAAGATATAGCGGCTGTGGAGGAAGACGAGGAGGTGGCCTCCTCCTCGCTCAACGTCGGCGAGAAAGGCGTCAGGGTATAGTAAGGTATAGTAGACTAGACGAGCCAGTGGAGGAGGACAGAGAGGTGGGGACCCCAAACTGCCTAGTTTTTGCTGGCTCTCAGTGAAAGTGAATACTACCTGCGCTGTCCCGGCTGCCGTCTAAGGGCCACAGCTCATGGCGTAATTTTCCAAGGCTTATTCGGTTATTTGCTCGTCGATTGCCAATATCCCGCGGTAGTACGGATGGAGCAACGATACTAGGCCGAGTATGAGACAGTCAGTGGTGTCGTACATCATAAAATAGTACTATACTCACAACATTGTCACTGCCAAGTTCTGATTGATTGCTCAGTGTGTAGTTGCTGGCGTGGTCCCGCCAAACCGGATGCCATTAGTAATATATCTTCGTCCTTGTATAATGTCAGAACAAGAAGGAATAGAGATCCTGGAATAGAGATCCTGGGATAGAGATCCTTCATACGGTGCTAGATATGGCGGCTGAATATAAGTAAGCATCTTACCACGGTCTTAATGCCGGAAATGTATAGTTCGGCCCGAGAAAGCGAGACCAAATAACTGTTGGGAATGTGTGACATAAAATCTGCTTACTTGTACAAAGCTCGATTTGGCTGCAAGCGTATTGCCAAGCGTATTTACAAGTGTCTGCTTATCTTTGTCGGTACGAAGCCGTTATTTTTCTTATATAACAGATGGAAACACACATATACCTACTCGTACTCGCGTGACTAGTATGTACGCACCCACAGTAGCTGTGCTCCGGTAAACAAAATGAAGCTTCCTGATAGACCTTTTAAGCTGAGTCTCGGCGTCATATCAGACGTTGCTTCGCCCGTGCCGCTTGAGCGGAGTAAAAGCTGCTTGGTCCAAGATGCCAGAGTGGGGATGGCCACCACCATTGCTGTTGTACTCCGTTCAATCCAAGTACGTTGCAGCTTCAGCTAGCCAAATGAGCCGCTGCATCAGCAATAACATAGTTACTACCTACTACTTGAAGTAATGGTACCTAGTAATAGCACGTAGTATCAGCAGTAGCTGTCTAAATTGCATGACCTCATAGAATGCCTATAGCGAGCCCTGTTGTCGCTCTCTTGGGTACAACGGCTCTTATCAATTGTGACGCCTTTACCCAGGGCCGGGTTAAAGGCTGGCTGATATAAGATCTTCATGCATGAGCACAGACATAGATGGGCGCTTACATCTGTGTACTATTGGCGCGAATTTGATATAGCCAGCGTCAAATGTCAGCATCTGCATCCCAGAACTTGGTCCGATGCTTAGCTCGTGCCGATGTGATCGATCAAGACCCGCTTCAAGGGCCCCGCATCGAGGGCCGTGCCGCTCTTGGTGATGTTGGCCTGCTTTATCCTATTAGGAACGTTTAATACATGCTAATTCAGGAAGTTGGTACCTACCCGCTGCGTGATGGCATGCAGTAGTCTATGTCTAAGTCCGTATGAATGTATATTGAGGATCGAGCGTTTTTTGTATGTGCTAATGAACAACATTAGATACGAGTAGTACAAGATGGTATTGCTAAAAGATTATTTGGAGAGCAGCTTCCTAATGATAATCTAGACGGCTTACCCAGATGTTGCTGACAATGCCTGCTGCCTTTGCCGAGCTATAGCATCCAGGCAAGGATCAGCAAGGCGTGGGCTTTTTAGAGCAACTATTTCCTATTTCTAATTGCCGAACGACAGGGGTGTTTCGGTAGGAATAGATGCTGAGCAGGAGAGGGCAATTGATAGCGAGAAACGGCAATCGACCGCGAGAAAAATTGGATGACAGCAGCAGAGGGCAGTTGACAGCGAGAGACGGATATTAAAAGCGAGACGAAGCACTTAATAACGATAGAAGTCATTTGACATCGCGAGGAAAACATTGGACAGAGAGAAACGGCGTTGATAGCGAGAGACGGTAAATGATGATTATCCGAGTCGCTATCGGAGTCTCATGATACTGCGTTGTTGTGCCCGGTGTGGAGCGGCACACGATATGCGCGAGGACAAAACTGGTCACAACGCATGCTGAGAAGTGCAATCCTCTTTGCCCTCGCCCCTTGCCGTGGCTATGCCCAAAAAGGAGAATTGTTGAGGGCACGCACATATATCGAAGAGCTGGGACGGTATCGCTTTCCGTACCCGAAGACGTCCGTCCTCCGCGGGCATACTCAGATATGAGTGGAGGCGTATTATAGACCGAGGCATCGTTAAAAAGACCAAGACTAGGGCGTTGGAATTTGGGGCATAACAAATGAGAAAATAGCAAAGATGGCATGATGGATTCTCTTCTGTTCGGCTCTGCCGCGTGAGCAAGGGGTGTAGTCGATAGGTAGGGAGATAATGGTAGAGAGACATACCAAAGAGGGCGGATATTCTGGTATTCCATTACTGCCCAGGCGCGTATTTAGTGCTGTGGGAGTGCTCTCTTATTTCTCTTTTATGGTTTGAGTTGTCGTTGTTGAAAGTTGGAAATTCCTGATACAAGAGGTCGTTGCTGTCTGGCAGTGCCTTCCCCTTAGAGTATATAAGGCGGCCAGCTGCCTACTACGTTCTTCTGATGCCTACGCAGGGTATTGAACTTCACTCTCTATTTAACAGATTGACATGGCAGAAAAAATCACATACAGCCAGTTTGCCTGTATTGGCACTGGATTCTCTGGCATCGCTCTGGGATGCACTATCAAGCGGTGGTATGGAATCACTGACATTCGCCTCTTCGAACAGAATAGCGATTTGGGAGGCACATGGTTTGCCAATCAGTATCCAGGTAGGTTCCCTTGGCCACATATTACAACAGTAAAACATGGATCAACCTCATGTATGTGTACTGACGCCAATTCTCCAACTAGGGTGTGCGTGCGATGTTCCCAGCTTGCTCTACAGCTTCTCCTTTGCTCCCAATCCCAAGTGGACCAAAATCCTGCCATCCCACCAAGAAGTCTGGCAATATCTCGATGATGTGGCGAGACAATATGGCCTGCGCGAGAAGATGAGTTTCAACTCCCGAGTCGAGAGATGCGAATGGATTGAGCAGTCTGGTCGCTGGCGTATCACGGTTCGAAACTCCAGGTCTGACACTATCTACGTCCACGAGTGTCAGTTTCTTTTCAGCGGCTCAGGCGTCTTGGTATATCCGCGCGAGCCAGATCTCCCAAATATTGAAAGCTTTAAGGGCCCCATGTTCCACGCTGCCAAGTGGCGACACGATGTTGACCTGACGAACAAGAATGTCGCCCTCATCGGCAACGGCTGCTCGGCCGCACAAATTGTCCCAGCCATCAAGGACCAGGCAAAGCATGTGACACAGTTTGTGCGCACCAAACATTGGATCATTCCTCCCGTGCAAGTGCCCAATCTAAAGCTATTCCAGTGGTTGTTTACTCATGTACCAGGGTTCCTCAAGCTCTCTCGCTTCCTCTTCATGATGATTATGGAAACCGAGATGAGGGCCTTCTACATGACCAAGGCAGCTGCTGCAATTCGTCGCTCCAACACATTCGAAGCTGTGCGGTATATCAAGGAAAACGCTCCCAAAAAGTACCACGATAAGCTGATTCCCGACTTTGAGATGGGCTGCAAGAGGCGCATCTACGATCCGAATTATCTGACCAGCCTGCACTCAGAGAATGTCACCCTTCGAGACGATGCAATCGAGGAAGTGACGCCAAAGGGAATTCTCTCCAAAGACGGTCACATCGACGTTGACATTATTGTGTTCGCCACTGGCTATGAAACAAACAGCTTTTGCACAAACATCGACATCATTGGCCGTCGAGGTGTGACAGCAAAGGAGCATTGGAAAGCTCTAGGAGGGCCAGGCGCGTACAACACTACATCTATCAGTGGTTTCCCAAATCTGTTTCTGGTAGTCGGTGAGGCCTACCTTTCTTTTCTCTTTGATCAAGTGGCGCATTTGTTTTTAATTATTCTCCATCTAACTAATATGCCATCTTTCTTTTCCCGTAGGGCCAAACAGCGTTACCGGTCACACGTCGACAATAATGGCTGTGGAAAACTCCATAAACTTCGCTCTCCGGCTGATCAAGCCTGTCCTTCAAGGCAAAGCGATGGCTGTGGATGTCAAACCTGATGCAGAGAAACAATACATTGACCAGATCCAGACTGACCTCCAACAAACCGTGTGGCTTTCCGGCGGATGTTCCAACTGGTATAACAGAGCTCAGGATGGATCAATACATAATGGGATGTTGTATCCTTATTCACAGCCCTACTTTTGGTACCAATGCTTGTTCCCTGTATACAAGGATTTTAAATACGATGTGAGTCTGCATATTTTGCCTTCCCCCCCTTTGTCCGCTCATTATGGCCTGCTTTGCCAAGCAGGGATCCATAGAGCCAAGAGATGGCCTTTTAACATGCTATGACAGCCTGCAAAGATCAGCAAGCCATCCCGCGGCAAAGTTTGGAGAGAAGTGATCCGATATTCTGTCTTGGTCGTTGCCTCCCTATCGGGGTTGAGCATGGTGATGTCCGGCACAAAGAGTGGCTGGGATTTGACAAGGTCTGTGGAATTCTTGAAAGCCCAGGCGAGCATGCTGCAAGATGGCCTCGTGGAGTACATCAGACTATAACCAAAAAAAAAAAAAAAAAAAAAAAAAAAAAAAAAAAAAAAAAAAAAAAAGAGAGCATAGCAAAAGAGGGAGAAGGCACAATTGGTATACGTACCTTGGTACTGCTTACCTGGGAACTACTCGAGATTGAATTAGTATATACTGCAAATGAAGATCAAATTTCACAAAGGCCTCTCTAGGTTGCTTGTACAACCACTCTGCATTGGCCGTCGCATTGCCACACGGGCTCATATTACTATTCGACTTGTAATACCACCGTCAAGGTAGGTGTTACAAATATCATCTCGGACAAGGCTCGCGGCGGCTATCTGTACGTACCCGCTTAATCCTTCGCGGCTCACATAATATCGACTCGAGAATTACGTACTCCATCGCCTTGTGCTGCTGCCAGTATTAGACGCGCCGCAAAATATTACTGTTTGCTCGAATATCCGCTCGGCATCCTGTCCTGCGCGCACATACATTTCGCTGTGAAACAATACTTGCCAGGTACCGGCGACTATCGAGTCGGCCGATAGTTAGAGGGAAATTGTAAAGTGGTCTCGTGGATGCGGTGACTTGACAATCATTGGGCACCGCCTTGGGTTCTTATCAGCTGTTTGTCTTTTCATTTCTTTTTTCCGGTTGAAACCTAGACCTGACTAAACATATTGAGAAGAGAACATGATATTGAACTGCGATGATCCCTACCAGTCGGCTGCCTTAGCCACACTAAACATGCATGTCTCGGTAGTATTGAGCAGCCTTGGCTGGCTGAGCTCATGTTTGCTTGTTTGCTCTGCAATTCGCGCTAATATTCAGCTTCAGCTCTCGGCCCAGAGCATCACAGCAGCAGATCCCCTGACTGATAGTAGTAGTAATTAGCTTTCAAGCCTCTTTATTTCCTCGTCCCCTCTGGTTGGATTGCATTAATCATTAATCAGCCATGTGCGTAACAAGAGCCAGGGGGATGGAGCCGCGAGATCCAATCACCACAACGCCCAGCTCCAGTTTGCGTAACAATGGCTGGGAACGATGGAGCTCACGAGGACGGCTACATGATGCTGTGGCCGTCCTGAGCCACCGAAAACCTCTGAGCATTTCTGAGACACTTCCTTGCCTTCTCCTTTCCTCCTTCGCGATTTGCTGGCTGGGCCTGTCAATGCTCCACTGTCTGTGTTGAGGCGTTGCTAGATCTTGCGGAGAGGAGAGACTGAGGCTGGGCGATCGAAGAGGGAGATGGGATGCTCTTTCACGCAGGCGTTTTCTCTCAATTTCCGCGTCTTTCTTTCCACTTGCTCCATGTGCTTTTCAGGTATAAATAGCAGAGATCTACTTGCCTTGTTTGTCACTCTTACTTTGACTTCTATCCATCTTGGTTTTTGCACGATTTATTCTTGCCCATCCAGTCACATTCTCCATTACTTCAATTCAAGATTCTTTGCAGCTGTCAAAAGCTACGTTACAGCCCCCCCTTCTTATCTCTCTTTCTCTCTCTCTAACCCGAATCGTCTTGTTGTGTGAGTCCAATCCAATGGCTTTGTGCGTCAACAATAAACGCAGAGGTACTGGCACTAACACAAACACTAGCGAACGAACACTGCAAGATATTTCCTCTCAGAAGTGTCTGTTTCGCAGTAGTACCTTAGCTGATACGCCTTCTTGAGCCATGGTATCACATAGGAAGAGGTCAAAGGCTGGTGGCCGTCAGAACCCCAACGCTGCTCGCAAAACTCCGCAAAAGGCCGAGCCGCAGCGGCAGTCCAAGCCTCCCCGTCTCGTCTGTGTAAGTTGTCGCAGTATAGGAGCGCGGTGCAACGGCGACAGGCCATGCTCACATTGCGAGGGATGGTTGAAGTCGGATTGCGTCTATGAAGACCCGGTGACTTGTTACCCAACCATATATAAGTAAGTTTTGATCTATCCCCATCTACCAATGAGAGGAGGCGAAAAAACAACGGAAAAACTGACAAACTTCTGTTTATAAAACCCAGAGTGAAGAAGAAAGACGTGCCTCGGCAGGCTAATCAACCAAAGACACATGGCAACAACGACAACAACAAAGCCGCCGATCGAGCTTTTAGTTCAAATACTACATATAAAGCTAGAGAGATTGATGATCCAGGTTTCAGAAGACAGCTGGATGAACTGAATGCGGCATACTTTCTCCGTTCAAAGGTATCAGATTTTGAGGAGGCATCTTTGAGCTCTCCCAGCCAAAATGCCCCTCTTATTCCCACAGCTGGAGATGCCTGGGCATCAACAAACACTACTATCCAACCACCTGGGGCGAGTGTCTCAGTATCCATGGGTCCTCCTCTTTCGATGGCTAGAGATACTTTGGAGCTGACAGCTCCTTCGCTTCTCGATGTGCAACTGCCAGCTGCTATTCCCATGAGCAACGATGCTCCTCTTTCTAAAGACACTGATTCTCTTTCTGCCTCGCAACCTCCTCCCCCTCTTCCACCACCACCACCACCACCACCTCCTCCTCCTCCTCCTCTTCCTCTTCCTCTTCCTCTTGTGAAAAATAGCATTCCCCCTCCTATGAATATTGGTTCCAAGCCAGAATCATCGCTTGGAAAAGGATACCGAGGTGTTCCTCCGCCTTTGTCTATCGAAAAGGGGGAGAAGCACACTTCCGATGTGCCAAACTACGGTTGTCACTTGATTGACAAGAATACTGGATATCTCATACATGATCAAAAAGTTGCAGTCGTCGACATGATGAGACAACTCCGCTCAGCCCTCAATGATCCCAAGCCGGTCGACAAAGAAGCGCACAAACCCATCATGCCCCCATACGAGCTAAGTCTCTATCTCTTACGCGTCTACCATAAAGAAGTCTGCTATTTATTTCCTTTCATCTGCTTCTCAACCTTTATGCGCGCCTATCGCAGCCTAAATGGGGATGATGGCTCTACTACTGGCCTTTCTACGTCCGCCTCCTTTGGTCTCGGAGGCTCAAGAGAAAAGGCCAGAACTCACTCGCTCATGTTTCGTTGTGCCCTCTTCACGATGCTGTCCCATGCCTCCAAGTTTGCCAAGATGAAGGAGAAGGATAAAATATTCCTTTCGCGGGCGTTTTGGGAATGCGCTTGTGCACATCTCACGCCGGCTCTTGTAAAGGAAAACAGCCTGGCTGCCGTGCAGACTTTTCTCATCGTCGCTGTGTCCTTTAACAGTACTCGTTTCTCAGGAGAAGAGCGCAGGATTCCCATTGATATTGCATATCGCCTTGCACAGCACATGAGGCTGGATGAAGAAGGCGATGGGGCCATGAAGTCTGCCGAGGAAAAAGAGGTACGCATGAAGGCATGGTACGGATGTGTTATGATGACTTCGTAAGAAAAGCCCCTTCTCTTTTCTTCCCCTTCTTTCTTCCCCTTCTTTCTTCCTCCTCTTCCTTCTCGGCTATCTCATCTCTCCAATTATTTATTAACAACCGACCTTTCCAGATTCATTCAATCTGGTGTAAACTTTCACTTTCCGTTAGCTTCTGGTGTTGGTACCGAGGCTCTCGTATCCGCTGATCGGCCCCTATCTGGCAGCATTCCTTTCAACTTCTTCACTGGTTGTATCACCCACTGTGAAGAGCTGGAAAAGATTCTTCAGAATATGCCCAAAACGCGCAGCCACGTCCTCTCGAGAGAATCTACCAGCCGCTACCCACATAATCTCGCTGAGTTGCCCGAGATGTTCGCCAAGTTTCGGTCTGCGCTACCAGCATCACTCGATTGGACCACCATAGGCACACCTGTGTTGGAAGTTGACACGTTCAAGTCTATTGAAATCCAAAAGATAAACCCGGAAATGGTAAAGCCGCAAACAGGATATTTGCAAGCATCTGATTTCCTCGCTACCAAGGGTCCTCAGACTACAGAACCAGAAACAGAAACTTCGCGAGCCGCAGTCTGTAATACCAGGTATACTCGTTCCCTTTCCTTCTCCTCCTTTCTTCCCCCTCAAGAAAAGAAAATTTCATGACAGCAGTACTAATAATTGTATCCAAAACAGCTTCATGCTTATTCGTTCTATGCTTTTTGGCCCAATCTTCATGGAAGCGGGCATACAAGAATGTCTTGCGTCTGGTGAAGACATCTCCACGCTGAATATTGCGGGGGAGCAAAAAGCTAGATTCTGTGCTTTGCAGTACCTCAAGAATTCTGTACATCTGATTAATTACATGTACAGAAGAAGCAAGCCCGGGGCAAAGATTCGTGACCTGTGGTCGTGGGATCCATACCGTAAGCTATTGGCCTCTTTTATGTTTCGTCCATCCCTCTTTCCCCCCTCATTTGTCCTTCCTTAGATGATGTTATCAAGTTTCTCCCCTTTTCCCTCTTTTTCTCTTTTTCTTGAACTTCTTGGCTAATAAAAACCTGCACAGATCTTGGCACCTCGGGGCTCGTCATCATAATGGCCCAAAGGTCTGAATCACTGTGGGCTTCTTTTGACCAGGCACTTCTGCAGCAAGCTTGGAAGTTCTGCCAAGAGCTGCTTGTTT
Source organism: Trichoderma erinaceum (assembly GCA_026401215.1). Taxonomy (NCBI): domain Eukaryota; kingdom Fungi; phylum Ascomycota; class Sordariomycetes; order Hypocreales; family Hypocreaceae; genus Trichoderma; species Trichoderma erinaceum. The sequence continues at coordinate 180,451 of JALIRY010000011.1, read as the reverse complement.
TTGACGGATTCAACAGCAGCTTCAAGCGAGATGTTGCCGAATTTCTGTGGAAGGTCAATGACAGCATTACCGAAGGTCGCATCTTGACCAACGAGAATTTCACTATACCGGAGCCTCCATCCGCGACAGAGAAAGACAAAGGTGGTTTCAAGACACGGACTTTTGACATCGATCCTTTGCGCCTGGACCCTTATTGCATCTTTCAATTTCCCTATTGTGTGGCTCAGATGCCCAACGTATTGCCCCACGAAGAACACATGGACTTTGAGATGAGTCCGCGCACCAGGATTGAAGACGTTCCCGTAGAGACGGCGGCGATGAGTGTCTCCAACGCTTTCAACGGTCGGCCGTCACTGACCCCCAGCGTGGACACGGATCTCGCTTTTACCCCAAGCACGGATTTGGACTTTACCTTTACTCCAAGCATGATGGAAATGGAATTTTCCTTGGATCCAATTCCGGATGGGAACCCTACTCAGCCGATTTCGTCTTCGAACACACCCTTTAGCCCGTCAAGATGGGATGTAGGTAGGATCTATCAAGGGTCAGCCTCGATGTCAACCTCCCACTCTTTTACGCCCTTCATCCAACAACCGCCGTGGACTGCAGATATGGTGGCTTGCTTTGATCCGATGCCGGCATCTGGCTCAAGCATGTTTTCCAACCAACTGCCATTGACTGCTAGTATGACATACAGCAAACCAGTGCCGGGTCTTGGTGCGTTGGATTCCAATGCGCCTCCTTTACAGGTAATGCATTTCAATCCCAGCCTGTCCACTGACCATGGACAATCGGCGTTTAGTAAGGATACTCCCAGCCAACCACACGCGGGCTTCATCTCTCCTGCTGGTGCTGGTGCTGGTGCTGTTGCTTCTAAGGGTGGGAATATATTTCTAAATGGTCTAAGGAAGAAAGGCGGGACTTGAGCGTGGATGGATGTAGACTACTAATATCAACTACATGTTTGTATACATTCGTATAATTATGTCTATGAAATAGGATGGCGGCAATGGTCAAGCAAAAATCACGATTCTTGATACATATATTTGCTGAATTCATTTAATTTTATAATTTTTATATGTTGAAATGTTTATAAGTCTATGTTGCTTCCTGTTATTGTACATTTTCTATCTTTAAGCATGATTGATGCAACCATTGCATCTTCCCGAGTCGTCTAGCATATTTGTATGCTCGTTTAGTGCCATGCCGTGTCATACCATGCCGTGCGTGTCATACCATGCCATTTGTATATTTACTTCCCCCCTTTTCTCTTTATGTGCTGCTGCTCTCTCTCTTCCCCTTTGTCCCGTTCAGTAACGCTGCTTGCCTGTGCCCGAAACGAGGAGCACTACGCTGCCCAGCTGCCGAATCACGTCCTCCTGGTTTACATCGTGCGTGTCTTCCACCTCTCCCCACTGCTCTGCCTGCCAAGCCACCTCCAGACCAGTAGCCTCGGAGGCGTCCTCGGCTCCAAATTGTCCTGCCCGCACAACGCGGCCTGTGCCTACGGGGCCCTCGCTCCACTCGGCGACGACTCTCGCGGCGGCAACAAAGCTCTTGCCCGCAAGTACGGCCCTCTCCAGGCCGGCAATCTCCCAGGCATCGAGCCCCATGACCCAGCCCTGCACCACCTCGCGAACGCCCTCAGCCTGCTGCTTGGGCATGATGGAGTGGCCGTCCAGCACGGGCTCGATGGTGATGCCCGGCCACACGTGCGTCGTCAGGAAGCTGACCGTCTCCTGGGCGGCCTTTTTCTGCACGTCTCGGAGGTCCTCGCCGGCATCGTTTCTCCTATCGTGGGGGCCGGCGGGAGGAGCCCAGCACAGTAGCGAATCGGTGTCGAGATAGCGCAGCACGGTCTGCGTGATGGCGGAGCGGATCTTTGCAGATTCGGGGATGCTCGCTGCGGCGTCGTCGTCGAGGATGTCGAGGGCGCGGCAGACGAGGCTCGTGAGGGGGATGAGGTGCTGCTTCGTGGCTTGCTGGGCGGATGTCAGGATGTCCCATTCGAGGGCCAGCGCAGAGGCGAGGTTCGGCTTGGAGAGCGGCACTCGGATGATCTCCTTTGTGTGAGGGTGTCGCAGGGGGCGAGCGTCGAGATGGACTTGCAGGGCGCCTGATTTTGGGGAAGCGAGGAGTTAGCGACCAAGATCAATGTGCGGTCAAAAGAAACCAGTTTGAGAACAAGCAAGGTATTAGTTACTAACCATCGACTTCTCGCACGCTGACTTCCTTCCAGAATCTCCTGGCGGCTCCTGGGTTCGCCTTGCCCTCTTGCGCACTTCGAATCTCCTTGGCCGTCTTCAGCAGCTCGGCGTGCTTCCGGCGGCGCTCCAGGCGTTCGGTCGCATTTCGCGCAGCCGGCGTCGGCGGCTCTGGAGGCGGGCCTGTGCCGACAATGGGAGCGACATTTGCGGTCCTGGGGATGCTCTGGTGAAGGGTCCTGATTTGCTGCGGCTGCGGACGAGGCAGCGCCCGCGAGACAGAGAGCGATATTCGCGAGGGAACTTTCATGGTCGTGGATGTGAAGTCGATTCGAGTTTAGTCAGATTGAGGTTGAGGAATAGCTGGGGGAAAAAAAGAAGAGGGTGGGATTAGGCAGAGGAGTTTGAAAATTGATTTCAATGGGATTGAATGCTTGAAAGGAGAGACAAAAAAACGGTAGTGCAAGTCATTGCATCATACGCATCGGCACAAGTTCGGAACCTCTTTTCGCTGTGTTTTTGTGTTTTTGCTCGCACGGAGCAGCGCCTTGCAATTGATAGCGCCATCCGGCCCTGATTGAACGGAAAGAATTGCGCAAAGCTTCATGTATGCAAGTGTAATATGGGATGGAAAGATTATAATCTTGAGACTTTTCCAAGTATTTATTGCTCGGTGAAGGTTCATTCAATTAACCTTTATGTGGGCGGCTTGTACTGTGAAGAACAAGATTTTAGTCGCTGGGCAGTTTGGATGCTACTTGGTGACGTAGAAGCGTTAAATGGGCACCAATGCAGTAATTGATCGCTGTTTTTTTGTCTACCTAATTCAAGTAAATGCTTTTGACACTGAATGCATCAAGCTACCATTGTGCAGTGCATTGAACGGGAGCTGTTGACACTCAATGGCATTATCATGCTCCTGTGGGCACGTGCTGGAATCTTCAATAGAGAGACGCGCCTGCAGAAACGAGGAGGAACAGAAGGAGAAACCACATCGGGACTTTTCGTCTTTATACTTCATAGCGCAGCATTGAATACAAACTTGCATCTCGATGACAATCTCTCCAATTCTATCTTGTCCTCAAGCAACGTTTGTTATTTTGTCGACTTCTTCCTCCCATCTTTTTGCAGCGGAGAACCACAATTTGCTTCTCATCAGAGTCTGGGCGTCGCTGCTTGGGAAGTGTTCTCTTAGAAAACTTGTCACGTAAACCAGTCTGATTCCTATGTTGACTCGTTAGGCAGATACATCAGACCATCACGCTCAGCCTCGGAAAAGAATACGCGTAGCCGGCAGTTGAAACGAAATGATCGACAATCTTTCTACGGCCCTGAGCGGCAATAGCCGTACCCCTGGACTATATGGAAACATGGGCATAGGATATCTGAAAGAATACCCAAAGAAAAAAAAAGGGCATCAGTTTGCTGCCCCCAGCGCAGTCTTGAACCACTGCTTCATCTTGATAGTCTCTTCGCCCACATGCCCGAACAAGCCCTCCATTACCAAAAAAACATGGGCAGCCTTAGGATTGCTCTCGAGAGTCACCTCCACTCCGGTTTCCATGGCAGTCACCGTCTTTGCCATCATCTTACCATGATCAGCCAGAATTTCCCGATCACCGATTGTGATGTATAATTTCCCGATAACGCTGCCCAGCTTGCTGAGCCACAATCCTTTCCATTCAAAAGGCTCTGCCCAGCTGTCTTGGCCATTTGCGTCTATGCTGATCCCCTCCCCACAGGGCCGAATGCTGGCATCAAGAGAGCTCAAGATATCCATTGAAATCATATCATAGCGATCATTTTCCCGAAATGAGGCACCAGAGGTGTCCTTACCTAGCCACGGCGATATCAGAATGGCAGCTGACAGAGGCTCTTGTAATACGATGCGGGCAGCCTCAGCATGGGGATCAACTAGGTGATGGAGCAGCTGCACCGTTAAATTTCCACCCGCAGAATCGCCACCTATCATGATATCCTTGGCGCTGAAGCCTGCGTCGAGGATCTTGGCCAGAGCGGCGGCTGCCTGGCGGAGCTGCACGGGAGCTCTCCAGGTGGGAGCGAGCGAATATTGCAAAAAAGCAACGGCGACTTCAGTCTCTGATTCTACCCCTGAGAGCACGTATGAGTTCCAGACACCTTCAAAGTGGCCGACTAAGCTCGGCAACTGAAAACCTCCTCCGTGGAGATACAGCACTATCTTGCGGGCCTTGTGGCGATTCCCTACCCACAGGATGCTCGAAAGGCCGACGTCGAGGGGCTGTATATCGCACTGGAGCCGCTCCTTGAGGGTAGGGTCCTTGGTAAGTCTCTTTTTTTGCCGGATCCATGCCTTATAGGTCTCTTCCGTAGACGGAAGAAATGTTTGAGCATAAAAGCCCCCAAGGGTACCAAAGACGGCCCTGATGACGGCGCATACTGCATAGTATCGAAGATCCAGCTCATTCTGGAAGGCGTATAATAGCAAGCGAGCGAGCGCAAGCGCAAAACAATAAGGGGCTGTCAGCGGGGAGAGTATTCCCGTTAGCACTAGTGTTTGTCGGTAGTTGTGGCGATGATGAGTCGCGGATCTAATTCTATCCATCGGCAATTGCAGCCCCTTCCCCCTCCCCCCCTATTTCAGAGATCGACTGACTCACTGACAAATAGCGCGATGCCTATCAACTTTATCTTGTCGCCAATGGAGAGGCGAGGTTTGACGGAGACGGCCTTGCATCCGGTTAGCTTCCAAGCGATATCAATTACCTAGTGGGGAGACCAGGTATTGTGTGTCTACATCTCTTCTTACCATCTAACGCGACTGGGTGGTGCAACCGTTGGATTCTTCAAAACTGTCAAGCCTCAAATCTCAGAGGATTCCAACACTGGCCGTATGGGTGGTGATACCAGCTTTGAGGGAGGATCGAATACACGAAATTGGACAGTGAGCTGTAAGTCGGCCATCTTATACTCTTCACATGTCTTACTTTTATTCTTGCCGCCGTTACAACTCTCTGTGTTTGAATTTAAAATCTCCTTGTCTTACTGGACTTGGAACATTTCCAAGCAAACACTCTCCTCTACTACCCAATCTCTTGCGAAAACACCGAGTTTCCAACTCCATTTCTCCCGTTTTAGATTGCCTTGCATACAAACAACGTCAATTCGAAAGATAATTCCGCGCATTCCAGTCGGACACCGCATACCTACTACTACTAGTATTCTCCGGCTGTGACCCCTCGCAGATCTGGGCAGAAGACACAGGCCTGATAGAGGTAACACAAAGTTGCAACAACCCTGTCGCATCAAGGGTTCAACGTTGCGAAGATGGCGGGCCTCGGCCTTTGCTGGCGGCCGGCATGAGGGCATAAATCCCCTAGCGCACTCCGTACTGTACTATGGATCGCATCTCGAGCAGGGATCTATTTCTGACATGTCGCAGATCCAGCGCCTTTGTTTAAAGCTTTTTACAGTGTTGCTGAACGTACATGCGCTACCCTTTTCGCTAACTAACGATGGAATCAATCGCCTCTGATCCCGGCATAGCATGGTCCGTGTCATATTCCCTGCTTGATCATATCGTACGATCAACAGAAGCCTACGAGTCATGGAGTATAAATACTCCAGCACTGGCGTAGCATTCAATGCGAGGGGAAAGATGCAATGTTCCGCCGAGACAGTTGTAATCCCCCTAGCATAAGAAGCTACTACCTACTAGTACTACTACCTCGACGAAAAGATACGGAATTATGTTCTCGTCAAGGGAGGGAGTTACTCTCGACTCCATAGCCTCTCCTCTGAGCCGCTTGCTACTTAATCCTATCCTCACAGTACCCGCAGCCCTTGCCTTGTCCTTGTCGAATTCGAGCATCCACGCTTGGGTGTCGTCCAACGCCGGCGGGACCCGACTTCAGACAGTGTCCTCTCTCTTGGCAGTGGCAAGTGTAGTGCTGTCTCTCAACTCCTATCTGGATAGGCAGTTTGCCAACAACTGGGTATCAGACAAGACATGGAACTGGGACGAGGAGATTGTTCTTGTGACGGGAGGCAGTGGCGGTATCGGTGCCAGCATTTGTAAGCACTTCCTTGCAAGAAATCCTCGCACCCGAATCGTGGTCGTCGACTACGTTCCACTCGGCTGGAAGCCTGAGCAGGAAGGCGTCCGATTGTCGTACTACCAGTGCGACTTGAGTGACACGAGCGCCTTGAAAGCGACATGTGAGCGCATCCGAAATGAGGTCGGCCATCCGACGGTGCTATTCAACAACGCCGGCCTAGTCCGCGGCGCGAGCGTCATGGAAGGGTCGTACGGTGATATCGAGGCAACAGTGAGGACGAATCTGATTGCGCCGATGCTGCTTGTCAAGGAGTTTATCCCCGAGATGGTCAAGCGTGACCATGGCCATATCCTGCACACAGGGAGTCTGAGCTGCATCACCCCTCCGGCCATGGTGGCAGACTATTCAGCTACAAAGGCCGGATTGGTGGCCATGCATGAGGTGAGTGGGCTCTGTTACCATACCAATCCCACGCAAACAAAAAAGCACATATGAGCTAAACTAACGTTGGATTCATCAATCTTGGTCATGAGCGTATAGTCTCTGCAATTGGAACTCAAAACCGTCTACCATGCTCCACGCGTGCGCCTTACAATGGGAATCTTCTGCTTTATCCGCACGCCGCTCATCGGTGGAGAGATGAATGTTCCGAACTTTCTTTTGCCATTGCTCGATGTTGACAGCGTCGGCGAGTCATTGGCAAATGCCGCGTACAGCGGCTACGGATCTACCATCTACATGCCCAGCCTTGTCAACAGGCTTGCAATAACACTGGTGAGCAACTTCAGAGACGGTTGACAGCCTTTCTCCCAACCCGCGGCGTTAGTCTAGGCAAGATAACGACGATAGAGGCTAATCAATTTTGTTTCTTCCGATTCTAGAGGGGTGGTCCTGAGTGGTTCTTCCGGCTTGTGCGAGAAGGCACAACTGCGTTCCGAATCGATTTTCGGGGCCGGCAACAACTCGATACAGTAACTGGCAAGCTCCAAAAAGCGTAAATCAATACGAGTAGTTTTTGTGGATCGAAATCACGAAGAAAAAAAAAAAATTTCTCTGCCGCGAGGCCAATTGTAAAAAGTCATCGAAAACTCCCTCCCTGTAGTTGGAATGAGCAGAATCGGGGAAGTTTATGCAGCCTAATATAATCAATGCCATTAGTGGAATCGTAAGCCCTCATTAGATCTTCCTATTCCTACCGAGATCCCGCCTAGATCTATAATCAAGATCCTAGGTAGTCCCACAGTATCTAGCTAGTAATTAGGTGCCTACTTACTGAGTAATATCTAGCTGAACAAGGAATAAGGCACTATGCCACAGTAGCTGCCGGTCTTCCGAACGATAGCGTTTGGATCAATTCTCCCAGCAAATTCGTCCATTGCCATTCGGCCTATCCCGAGTGGCTTTGGTGGAGTGAATGTTGGAGAAAACGTGTCTTCTCAGCGTTGTTCTAAGAGGAAACCTTGCTTGATATTCTCGTCCTTAAGGCGTGTTTTCAAGGTTGTCTTGCCAACGAGCCATCTCCTGTTGCAGCGCTGCATGAGTCTAATTACTCACTAATGTGTGAATCGCTGATGGGAGCAAATGTCAGTGAATCATTTACTACTCGGAGAAGAGGTCCTGATTCTCCATCGTGGAGTTTCGCTGTAGTTGCTTCTAAGAGTGCAAACACACAGAGTATTTGGCGTTCTTTGAGCTGCCAAAAGAGTTTCGAAATGCCTCCCAGGCTATATCCATTCGCCTGGAACAAAAAGCTGTGAGACTGAAGACGATAGGCCGGCAGATTCCAATAGCGTGCTTTCTCTACCTACATCAACAGTCATCAGCAGTAAACACGTTTGCGTCTCGCTCGGCAGCTTTGCTCACATAGAATGTGCTTCGAAAGCGGGAATACATCCGGAGTTGACAACTTGGGGATACACTGCTCACTGATGCGGAACAATGATATACCAAAAATAGGAATACTTGAAAACACTCCTCTGGCATAATGTCAACACAAAAGAGAGAAGCGAGGCCTCTTGTAGTCATGCCATGTGCATCACCATGATTAGAATTCATCAACTGTCGGTTTGGCTGCCTCGGCGTGGTCGCTTCTTGATTAATACAAACTGTCCTGTTGTTTCAGTATCTGCGAAAAGGGTATTCGCATCTTCGCAAACAAACGGCCTGCCGCTCAAGCATTCCCTAGATCCGTGCGGCGCAAGTGTAAACCGACCAGGTCGTCGGCACCGTGAGCGCGATTCAACTAAATGTAACACACAAAGAGTAGCTGTGTTCTGACTAGCGGGCGCTCGTTTATCAAGTTATAGGGCGAGTAACAGCAATGGCAATACTGTAGCAGTGTTGTTATTATTAGATGGAAAATTCGCCCGGCTGAAACGGCACCGGCCGAATGGTCTCAGATTGACAATTGGTGCCCGTCTTGGGACATCAATTGATCCTCGCCTGATAAACAAGTGGACAGCGATCAAGTGGAGCACGTCCTGTGGAACCAATATTGCGGGAAGCCTTTGCAGATCGGCTACAGCTATGACAGCTGTGATAGCTCTTTCGGGTAGCAGTGTTTACCATGATAACTTGCGCCGACTCCATGCATAAAGGAAAATTGCCGTCTTAGCGTGGCTTCTTAAAGCTCGCGCCAATCACCTGCTCAACTTTAGGGGAAAGGCTGAGCATAAATTACCGCCATCAGCATTTCTTTTCGTGAAAAAGGTATTGGCAGCATGACAAGATGACGCGGGAGGCTTCCCAGGAGCAAGCAGAGTGGACAACGCCGCCCCATCTCAGATGTCCGAAAACCCCGCCAAACCAAGACGTCCGATGTTTAGTTTAGGAGCCCCATAATATAGTGATACTACCAGCTCAAAGCTCTGATGCTCTGCTGCTGGTAAGTATTGCTGGAGAACCCGGACATAAGGTGAAATCCCTCCCTTGGCCTTTGTCAATGTTGGTGCTTGTACCGGCAGAATAGGAGAGTGGCCACCGCCGCCTGATCCGTCTGGCACTGGTAATTGGCTGATCCGTGAGGCGGCCAAGCACACCGGAGCAATAATGAGCAGAACTAGTAGCCTTCCGAGTCTAGCGCTGAAGCCGCACGCTGCGCCGCGTGGCTCCATCTCAGCTTGGCCATCAGCTCCTCCGGGAGCTTTTCTGTAATTTTTCGCTTGGCATGGAGCAAACCATGACAAGATGGCTTTCCCCCATAGTGGCTAGGAGAAGGCAGACGTGGATGAGGCGGAAATCTTATACAAGAAGCAGTCCGAGCCTCTCTTGTCCTCGTCGTCCTTGTCCTTGTCGTCCACCCTGGTCGCCTCTCCCCCGCTAATAGTGAGATCGCCCCCCAGATCTCTGTCAATCACTGTTGATTAATCGACTTGCCCTCTTTGCCAGGACTGTAGCCTCTGCCGCTCCTCTTCTCTTCGCCTATCGTTTCTGTCTCTTCCCACTGTCCGACGAAGCCAATATTTTTCAGGAGAGAGAGAGAGAGAGAGGCAGAGAGGAAGCAGGAGACGACAGCAAAGCTCGCGTTGTATCATGAGGTCGACGACGATGCGCTCAGCTCTTGCGCTGCTGGTCGCGGCCCAGTATGCCGAAGCAGCCGATGCAATGTTCCCGCGGGCAGAGTCTGGAGATGGCTATTTATCGATTCCCGTGGGAACAATCCAGAGGCCACACAAGGTCGGCAAAAGAAGCGCGATTGATGCGGTGCTAGAGAACATGGATTTCTTTTATGCTATAGAAAGTGAGTTCTGCGAAAAAGTGGGAGGAAAACAACGGTCTTGGTCACAGGTAGCTGGGGAGCTGTTGTCATTGCAGCTCGGGTGGGCAGTTTTTGCTTGCTTGAGCGGCGTCAACGCTGTCTTGGATACCGCTTTTTGTCTTACTTATGCCTGCCGTAGTCGCTCTATCTCCCCAAGTCAGATCATATCATGTGAGTGGTTCGAAATACTGACATGGATTTTCTAAATATCAGTTGGCCTGGGAACGCCTCCTCAAAACGTGACCGTTCTCGTCGATACAGGATCCAGCGAGCTCTGGGTCAACCCAGATTGCTCAAGCGCGCCGTCTCGGCAACAAGAGCAGCAGTGTCAGACTCTGGGCCAATACAACCCTAGGAGGTCGAGAACGCCGCCCGTTGGTCCGTTTGGGAGCGAAGAAATCAATTACGGCGATCCGTCCGACTCTTCCACCCAGACCTCAGTCGACATCACGTATTACGCCGACGTCCTAAGCTTTGGTACAACGCAAATTAAGAATCAAACATTTGGCGTTGTCACGTCCAGTGAGGGTCAGTCGCAGGGCATCATGGGCCTGGCCCCAGACGTTCGAGGAGGATTCCCTGGAGACGAGCCGTATAGCCTGTTGCTCAACACGATGGCTGACCAGGGAGTCATTGCAAGCCGCGTCTTTTCTCTCGATCTGCGACACGCAAGCTCTCAGACGGGAGCCATCATCTACGGAGGCCTAGATCGCAGCAAGTTTATTGGTTCTTTAGAGGCACGACCCATTGTGCCTGGCATTCAAGGCGAGACTCGCCTAGCCGTCAATCTCACCACGCTGGGCATTACTCTTGATCAGTCACAGAGCTTCAAGCTAGGGTCGGCCGACACTAACGTGATGTTGGACTCGGGAACGTCGCTCACCCGCATGCACTCTGCAGTAGCTTTACCCATCCTCGAAGCACTGGGCGCACAAGACGATGGTGAGGGTTACTTTTATGTGCCGTGCTCGACTCGTAATGCAGGCGGCAGCGTAGACTTCGGATTCGGCAGCAAAACGGTTCGCGTCGCCTTTAGCGATTTTATCCTCTCCGCGGGTGACAGCTCGGGCGACAGCTCAGGTGATGATGACAACTCCCTGTGCTATGTCGGCCTTGTCCTTACTACTGACCAGCAGATTCTGGGAGACACCGTGCTGAGGGCTGGATATTTTGTTTTTGACTGGGACAATAAACAAGTCCACATTGCCCAAGCGGCTGACTGTGGCAGCAGCGACATTGTCGCCGTTAGTAAGGGAACTGATGCTGTGCCCAACGTCCAGGGCAACTGTAACGCCAACGCCGCCACTGCTACAGGCACAGGCGGTCCTACGGTGAGTAGAAGCCATTTCCCCGCTCCATCTCAGCCCGATAATTTCTGGCTAACAACATCTTTTTGCTGTTCCAGGCCACAAGAGCGACCTCCAACATTGGCCCAACCGGAACAACCACGACTGTATTTACTGTGACCTCATGTCCAGTCTTCGACATCGGATGCAGAACCGGCGTCGTCACAACCCAAACCATTGGGCAGGCCGAGGCCACGGCCTCACCCAGTGCCACCAGTACCGGGGGTGGCTCTGGTAGTGGTGGAGGCGACGAAGACGGTGGTGTGCGGCCTCAAGCTTTGACATGGGTACTTGTCGTCCTGGCAACTTTAGCTTTGGGTATCAACATTGCATAGGTGGCCATCCGAGAAGTCTTGGTACTTTCCCTCTTTCCCTCTCTTGCTGCTTGTTTATATCCTCTCCGCTTCACATTTAGCTGTATATACGGATGGCTGTGCGGCTGTTAGTTTTTTTGATTAGTCTTTGGATAGATGATTTGCATATATACTGTATACCAAGCTCCCTGTGCAAACCAGAGGACTTTATTTGTGTATACTACGAAGGAGCAGTATTGGTAACAATCACTATCGCCTATTGCCAGCTGCCGGACCATATGAATTGTTAGAAAAGCATTGAATCGGCCCAAGCACCTTCATTCTCCTCAGTGCCACTGTGTTTTAAAGGACATGGTGTGTCTGTCACTCTGGAAACTATCGAGTGAAGCAGGGCCATAGAGATCAAAGTCCCTAGAGGGGGGGCAGTCCACATAAATAGCTGTCAGGCAGACCAAAAAAAGACTTTCTTGTCTTACTGGAGCGGTTCAGCGTCAGCGGAGACACATTTTTGCTTGTCGGCACCAGGTGCAAGCTCAAGCAGCAGTTGTATCTGTAGGAAAGGTTGCGAAACGCTCAACATTCCATTTAGGTTGCCTTCTGTCCTCGGTTAAGTCGTCTAAGCGCCCGTCAAGTCATTGTCGTCGAGAATCCGAGCGTCCGATTGGAACAGCTCGTCTCGGAGACTCGGACTTGGGAGAGGCGAAAAGACAAGTTTGAGAGGTCGGTAGACTTCATAGTGGAAAAGCCGGTGGGCACTCTGCGGAGTAATCTGGGGTAAACCTAGAGAATGCCGTTAGGTCAGTCCAAAGTCCAGTTGCTGAACGCTACTGGTGGTATTCTCACTAGGTAGGTAGCATTACTGTATTACATTACTCCGCACGGTAGGGCGAATGTTGGAGCAGTGTTGCCGTTGTGGAGAAGCTCCGAAAACTGAGTCGTGCTGCCTGGAAAAGGCGCTTGGGTTTTTCTTGTTCCTGATCAAAAGGCGGAGAGGTGGTTTTTGACAAGTAGAAGCAGCAACAGAAAAAGAAGAAATGCAAAAAAGGGTAAATATCTAAAGGGCATTTCGAATTGAGGCCTTTCCAGATCTTCTAATACTCTGAGAATTATTTTTTTTACTTTAGCTGAGCTGTCGAAGAAAAGAAGAAAAAGTCCGGGTAGTAGTTGATCCTTGCCCGCACTCAGCGGCATGCAGCGCTACAGTTACAGCACAGTTACAGCACTCGGGAGCGGCGCAGGAACCGCAATAGCCGAATTTGACTCCCGAGTGGAGGTGCCGTAGATGTGACAGACCTCGGATCTGCGAGGTTAAAACTTACCTACCTAGGTAGCTAGCCTACGGCTTACCAAGGGCGTTGGCGATGTCTCTTTTTTTATCTTGATCCATTCATGAGCGAGCCGAGCCATTCTCAGTTCCCCATTTCTCTCCTAATATATTACTCGCCTCGTTTCTGACTTTCGATCTTTCTGACTTCTTGCCTCCCTTTTTTTTTCTTTTTTGCATACACGCTTTCTTCCCCTACAATCTCACCGGCTAATTTTGGTTTATACCCCTCTTCTTCAATTGCAGCTTCCCAAGAACAGCTCTAAATAAGACAAAAGAAGAAGAAAGACGAAAGAAAACGAAAAAAAATAGCACCATGGTCTTCACACCGCCATCATACATTCCTCAATTGCCGGGTTTGTCTCTTTGTTCGCCCACACACGCCGATGCAGAAAACTGCGCTTCTTCGAAACTCGACTTCACTCAAAGAACAAGCTAACTCAGTGAGGGGCAGATGTTCCGGATTCTATCACCGTTGAAGAATTCCTGCGTAATGAAAAATACGGCAGACGCCCGCTGGCCCAGTCTAGGAACCCGTACACATGCGGCCTCACGGGCAAGACCTACACTGCCGTTGAAGTAGCTGAGCGGACAGACCTGCTGGCGCGCGCAATTGGCAAGCGATTGGGCTTCAACCCTCACGAAGATACCGAGTGGGATAGAGTCGTCGCGATATACTCAGGTAACACGGTATGTTAAAAAAAAAAGAAGAGAAAAAAAAAGGGATCAAAGAAAACAACGAGCCCGCAAATCTCAACACTATAATAACCCATCTCCTATCTCCTAACGCATGCGACTCGCATCACGTCTACAAAACAAAGTCGAAGCTATTGCTCTTCAAGCCACATATCTAACGACACAATTCCTCCAGATCGACTATCTTCCCCTTACGCACGCCATCCACCGTCTCTCTGGCATCGTCACGCCGGCCAGCGCCGCATACTCTACGCAAGAGCTCGAGCATCAGCTCCGTACGTCGGGGGCCAAGGCCGTCTTCACCTGTACTCCTCTGCTTGACAATGCGCTCAAGGCTGCCGACGCTGTGGGAATCCCCCGAGATCGCATCTTCATAGTGCCCATTTCGGGCAGTGACAATCCCGCGTCATATGTAACCATTGACGATTTGGTCGCCGAGGGCAAGAAACTGCCACCGCTGAAGCCCCTCCAATGGATCAAGGGGCAGGGAGCAAGACAAACAGCCTATCTGTGCTATTCTAGCGGCACTTCTGGCATGCCGGTAAGTAAGATGCTTATTGTTTTGTAACTATTTCAAGTCCAACAAAGAGGCATTGTTGGATTTGATAAGTTAAGATAAGAGTCATTTCGAGAGTGCTTTCAGCAATTGAGGCTAACAAAAGTCCCCTCGTCAAGAAAGCCGTCATGGTCTCTCATGCCAACGTAATCGCCAACGTCCTCCAGGTCTTCGTCTTTGAGAACATCCCCCGAAAACAAATCAACGTCGACACACAGAATTACCTTGCGGTTCTACCGTTTTCTCACATTTACGCACTTGTTCTAGTCTGCACCGTCGGACAGTATCGCGGCGATCAAGGCATTGTGCTGCCAAAGTACAACTTTGACGATCTACTCGGCGCCACCCAGCGCTTCAGGATTGAGCAGATATTCGTCGTCCCGCCGATGCTCATCCACGTCATCGGCAATCCCGACAAGGTCGCCAAATACGATCTCAGCAGCGTGCGCTTCGTCTACTGTGGCGCGGCCCCGTTGGGCCCCGAAGTTGTCGACGCGCTGCTCAAGATGTTCCCAAAATGGCGTATTGGTCAAGGCTATGGCATGACAGAATGCTCACCCACCGTCTGCACAACAAATGAATTGGACGTGCTTTCGGGTTCATCCGGCTCTCTGTTACCTGGAAAGCGAGCTAAACTCATAGATCTCGAAGGAAAGGAGGTTACTAAATACGATACGCCAGGAGAGCTGTTGATTCAATCTCCAGCCGTCGTTCTGGGATACTTGAACAACGAAAAAGCCAATGCCGAGACGTTTCTCCACCACGAAGATGGCCGTTGGCTGCGAACAGGCGACGAGGTCATTGTGCGAAAGTCGGCACAGGGCAACGAGCACATCATCGTCGTCGACCGCATCAAGGAGCTGATCAAGACAAAGGTACGTCTGACAAGGCATATATCACATGTCCATATTCTTTCTCTCAGGCATAACTAACATGATTCCAGGGCCATCAAGTTGCTCCAGCAGAACTAGAAGCCCACCTACTTACCCACCCCTACGTCTCCGACTGCGCCATCATCCCCGTCCCAGACACTTACGCCGGCGAGGTGCCCAAGGCATACGTCGTCAAATCCGACACCGAGTGCACTGGCAAGTCCGACAAGGACATCGATGCCGCCATCCAAAAGCACGTGAAGGAGCACAAGGCCAAACACAAGTGGCTCGTTGGAGGCATCGAGTTCATTGATGCCATTCCCAAGAGCCCCAGTGGCAAGATTCTACGACGTCTGCTGCGTGACAAGGAGAAGAAGGCAAGGCAGGCCAATGGGGCGAAACTATGATGGAGATTCGGCGGGCAACAAAAAGGGTTTTGTGATTTTGAGGACTGTAGCTGCCCATTTTGTGCTATGTGTTGGACTATGTTGGTGGGATTAGCGAGGTTGGTTGATTGAATGATGGTTATTTTAGATATCTAGATATGCACTTGGTTTTGAGGTAGAATGCAAGATAGATGGCATGTATTCGTCATTTACAGGAATTTGGATACCCATCGACAAAAGACACAAAAGAAATACTACAAAGGGATACTGTTGATACTGCTTCTAATGGTTCTACTGCTTCCCAATTGTCGTCACTAAAGACACGGAGAACGCTAATAAATGCATTCGATTGCACGCACTTGAGAATTTCATCACACAAAAGACACAAAGACACAGTTCAATCTTTCCAAAATGTTCATAGCCTTGGCAACAGCCAAACGGCGCATGAATCTCATATCGATATTAATATTAAGTTGCCACAAGCGGCCAGTCCAGCCAAGGTGTACCAAATGTTTCTCCATGCATTGCCTTTTTTCCATTGCGTTGCGCGTGACCCAAGTACCCCCAGCTGTCCTGTCCATATTGTGTTCGTAAGGATCGTAAGAATGATATTGCCCTGCCGTACGAGGGTCTTTTTTAAACCGCTATAATCGAAAAGTCCAGTTCCGTATACACATACACATTCCCCCATTCTACCACTTCAAGTGAAGATTAATACATAGTGCACGCGCCCTCCCAGAGGCACTTGGAAAACAAAAGTAAAAGCCTCAAAACAATTCCAGAAGGATAAAAAAAAAGTTTTTATTTAAAGGAAATAAGGAGAGCATCCTCTACCTGTACACTGTTTTACAAAGCAGCAACAGCGGCCATGATGGCGAGACCCAGGCCCATACCGGCGCCAAGGCGGCCAGCTCCGTTGACAATGGGGATACCAGTGTTGACGGGAGGAATAGGGATGCCGGTGCCGGTACCAGTAGGGGCAGCACCACCAGCAGGAGGAGCACCAGCAGGAGGAGGAGTGACCAGAGTTGGGGCAGCGCCAGGGGCGGTCTCAACGGGGGCAGCAGGGGCGCTCTCGACAGGAGCACTCTCGGCGGGAGCAGTGACAGCGGGAGCAGACTGCACGGGAGCAACGCTGCTGGGTGCAGGAGGAGCGGCAGTGATGCTGACCTGGGGGACAGTGATGGCAGTCGAAACGTAGACAGTGGTGCTGCTGCCGGTGATAGTGGTGCCAGCAGAGACGCAAGGCTCGGTGACAGTGGTGGCGACGGTAATGGTCGTGTAGTCGGTAGGGGCAGCGACAGGGGTGCCAGTCACGGTGATGATGGAGGTGATGGTCTCAGCACCAGTAGCAACGGCAGGGTTGGAACCGGCGTAGCCAGCGCAGATACCCTGGAAGAAGGTAATGGCGGCGGAGACGTCATCGTCGTTCTGGCCGTTGGCGTAGAGGCAGTCGAAGACCTTGGTAACGAGATCCTTGCTGGGGCAGAAGCAAGAAGCATCGGCGTTGCTCTTGCAGTGGGGAACAAGAGGCAGCCAGGTGTTGATGCAGCTGGGCAGGACAGGAGGGCAAGGAAGACCAGAGTCGGCAGGGCTGGAGCCAGAGTCAGTGCCAGAGGGAGCGCCAGAGGCAGGCTGGGTAGCAGCGGCGGCCTCGGAGGTCTGCTGAGGAGGAGCGCCACCGGTGATGGTAGCGGTGACGGGGCAGATGGTGGTGCTGACAGCAACAGTCACGGTGGTGATGACGGGCTTGTCGGTTCTGGCCGGGCAGTTGGTAACCTCAGGAGCGCAACTGGTGATGGTGTGGACGCTGGTGGTGAAGACGGTAGAGGTGCTCTGGAAGACGGTGGTGTAGACGGACTGGGAAGCAGGGCCAGTGGTGACAGCAGCGGCGGTGGTATCGACAGCAGCAGTCGTAGTCTCAGCACCGGCGGTAGCAGTGGTGGCCTCGGTGCCAGCAGGAGCAGTGGTGGTCTCGGCGCCAGCAGGAGCAGTGGTGGTCTCGGCGCCAGCAGGAGCAGTGGTGGTTCCGCCGGGGATGAGGGAGGTGCTCACAACAACGTCGGTGGTTCCAACAGTAGGAGTGTTATCATAGGGAGTTGTGGCGGGAGCAGTCTCGGTCTGGCCAGCAGGAGCAGTGGTAGTCTCGGCACCAGCAGGGCCGGTGGTGGTTCCAGCGGGAGCCGTGGCGGTGTCGACAGGAGCAGTAGTCGTCTGGGCACCAGCGGGAGCAGAGGTAGTCGTCTGGCCAAAAGGAGGCAGAGTGTAGGCGGGCTTAGAGTGCGAGTGGTGACCGTTTCCTCCAGAGGGGGGAGTGTAGACGGGCTGCGAGTGAGGAGGCTTGGAGTGGTGGGAGGGAGGAGTGTAGGCAGGCTGAGTATAAGCAGGCTGCGAGTGGGATGGCGGAGGAGCATTGTTGCCGCAGTCCCAGCCGATGTGGTGCACCTTGGTCCTACAAGATGACTTTCCGCTGTTGGGGTAGACAATGGTCACAGACTTGGCACCACCGCACTGGGTGTTCTTGACGGTGGTTCCCTGGGACGAGCAGTGGGCAGAGTGCTTGCAGGTAGAGCCATCAGGCATGCCGTAGTGGAACTCGAGACGGCAGTCAAACTCGGGAGAGATGGAGAAGGTGTCGACAGAGAAGTGACCGGTGCTTTCGTCAGCAGTGATGCAAGGAGAGGTCTCCTTATCGGCAGTACAGGAGCCGACAATAGAGCGGCCGGTAGAGCCAAAGGAGCGAGCACCCAGGAGGCTATCACGCTTGCTGAAGTCGTTCTCGCAGGACCAGCCGCTGAAACCGAATCCACCAAACTGTCCAAGTTGGCCGGTAGGGAACTGGCTAAAGTCCCAGCCGCCCTGCATGCCGGGGTTGCACTGGTTGTTGGTGTTTCCGGGGCAGCTGTAAGACTTGGCCTGGGTCCAAGAGGGTCCAAGGTGGTACTAGATGGAGAGATGAAGGTCAGTCATCTGCGTATATAGGAAACAGAAGAAGGCCGTGAGCAGGCTGTGAGCAGGCTGGTAGATGACTTACAGTGGCAGCAACTTGCTCCACGCCGGCCGCAGCCAGGAGAGCAAAGGCGGCAGTCTTCATGTTGAAGGTAGTGAACGATAGGAGATCGCGATCAAGCGTCTAGAAACTGGACTAGAAAAAATATGGATGTAGAATAGAAATATCGATATGAAATACTCTTGTTGAGTGGTTGTAGTTGTAGTTGCGAGGAGCAGTGGTTTGAGGGATGCAAAGATAACGAATGACTTTGACCCGAAATGAGAGACTGGTTAGATTAGGAAAAAAAAAAAGAGATGAAGAGAAGAAAGGAAAATAACGACACAAAGGACTGATGAAACTTCAAAAGAACGGCAAAGGATGGGCTGAGGGCATACCCATCTATATAGCCATATCCAACGAGGACAGAGCCCTTTGTCGGAGACGCTTTCATGCTGGGCGCTTGAGCAGGTGCAAAGCCTCACCCCCCTGCAGCCTGGGAAAGGTCGAGGCAAGAAACCAGATCCCTGTCGAGCCCCATCGTGAAGCGCCGGGAAGCAGGTTGAGGCAATCTCGAGTCAGCGTGCGAGAAGCGACTTCAGGCACGGAGTGCTGTTTCTGGCGGGACGACGGCCAGAGCATTGGATGGAGTTGAAGCTGCTAGACGGCGGGACTTTTTTTTGGTTGGTGGTGGTGGCGTTTATGGTAGGCAGGACCTGGGCGGCGGGTACAGCACAGGTACAGGCGCGGCCAACGCACCCCAATTGGGTACTGGGCAGCTACTCGGAGGCAAGTGTCGCCCTAAAAGCCGTGCCAAGACGTTCCAGGGGCGCATGGATGGCTCGCTGCCGAAACGGCTCCATGGCTCCAGGGGCTGCGCTACAGCGTTCTTGGCAGGCACGCGGCGCTTCTAGTGGTCGCTGAAGCAGCCCCTAGCGGGAGCCTTTTCAGGTACGGGTGGATGGATTGGTGGCGAAGGTTACAGGTTGCTGGAAGCACGCAGCGAAGTGATTGAGAGCACACTTGCGTTGAAGCACCTGAGCAGTAGCAGTGCTAGCGATTTAGTGGACGTGCAGCTTTCAATCCACTCACACTCTGGATTTGATCTCAATCAGTCCACCTATGGGCTCACATGCATAGCCATTACACGAGGATGCCGGACTTGGCAAATTAACAAATAACAAAGAGCCAATGCCAAAGGAATCAAGCAAAAAGATTCCGCGAGGACCTGCATGGGAACGAATAGGCATACAGCAACTGCGAAGTGCAAGGAATTGATTGATAGGTCATTAATGCAGTATCTTTCCATCCCCTCTTTCTTTCTTTTGTCGCATTAGCACCGACTGCCTTTGGCATTCGCATTGCCGTTTGCGTGTGTGAGAGCCAATCAAACCAAGCCTCACTCCGCGAGCCGCTATGGCCCAATCTCCCTTAAAATAGCCAATATTCATGCACGGGCTTCAAGCCTCACCTGCATCGCCGGCCGCATCTGGGGCCACCGCGTGGAAACACAGCGCCTAAGCTTGCAGACAAGTTTAACCCGCGAGCCTAAAGCTCAGCCAGGTTAACGCAGTTGAGCCCACAGAAAGCAGCGTGGGGCCCCCTGGATGCACTTGGACAGCAGCACCTGATGCGCGGGACAAGAACATGAAGCCTCAAAGAATTGAAATGAATGGTGCAGGTGTTGACATGGAATTGCGCCACCCTTCCAAAGTGCTTAAGCAGCAAAATAAGCAAAAAAGAAACTGTAAAACATTTGACGATCCCGCAAATAGAAATGATGAAATGAAACACATGCAGCTGACAGAAATAGACACCAGACATATTCGAACACTGCTGCTGGGCAATATGATCGCAGCTATAGCAGCCATCTTCCGTCTCTCACTGCTCCTGCTTCAGGTTGGCCGGCGCTTTTCCCCGCGCTAAACTCTTTCAGCGTGCCGCTACCGCCCTGTTCCCTGTTTCTGCTGCCATATGCGTGTCTTCCCCGTGAAACTCCCACCGGCCTTTTCTCTGCTCTCCAACGTTGTCGTCGTTTCTTTTTGGTAGCCCACCGTTTTATTTTTATTTTTATCTGTCTCCATCATCTGTTCGTGAGACACACCCAGACCGGCAACGATCGTCGAGCCCGCACAGACACGATCTCTACTCTAAGACGCAACCCTTGTCGATGCTACCCATCTATGTACATGCAGTATGCGTGCGCTCAACTCTGTGATGGCCACGGGGCTCTGCCCAGCTTCAACAGGCAGAGACAAGCCGCCAACACCGACGGCGGCGCTTGGCAGGTCTGTAATATTATCCGAGAGTGCGTGTGCTAGTATCCGTACAGGTAGATGCAATCAATCTGTCTCCTCTTCTTCCACCGCTGGCTAACAAAGAAAGGTACCAAATTTGACGCTATGCACGAACCGCTATCCCAAACTCAGACACCGTCCTATCTGTCTGTCCCCGTTCTGTTGAAAGCCGTCGCCTAAAGCGTGCTCGTGCCAGGCCTTGTCAACCAATCCATCTCGTGCCATGCTCCTCCTGGCCTCGCCTCGCTCCAGTCTTGCCATCAATCTTATCCAGCCCAATTAGCCTCTCGCTGTTGGTTGATGGCGGGAGCCTCCATCAACACTGCCTCCGCCACTGAATCCCTGCCGTCGAATTGGCCAGACCACGGGAGAAAGAATTTCGCCCCGGTTTGTTAGCGGATGAAAATCTCCAAGCGATGTTTGGCGGCCCCGTTTGCACACGGCAGGCCTGTCTTCTTGCGAGGATTTCAACTTACAACGTAGCTATCCTTACCAGATATCCATACCCAGCACGTCGGACTTCGGATACCTACTTGTAGTACTAGGTTACAACAACACCCGGGGGCAGAACCACGGGATTCGCTAATTATCCTGCTAGCCCTCGTCTATGCCTACTGGATCCAGTGATGCCAGTTCTACCTACTAGAAGCACCAAAAAGCGCGGAGCCTGAAGAATTGAGAGTTCACTACTCAGCTTCTGCAGCTCGGTAGTATTTCTTCTATGAGTACTACCGCTCTATACTACTTTGGTCGTCTTTTTCTACCCTAATTGGGTTCTCCTAAATCCCCGAAGCCAGGTTCCCCTTCTCCTTGCCTTTCTTGGCCAACATAATGCTTGCTAGATACGCTGGGACAAGCGTGTATAATTTCCGTACAGTGCTCCGAATGGGCAAACTAACACGAAAGGCAGATGATAAGAGCAGTCACCCGAGCTTTGAGAATGCCTACTACGGGATACGCATATGCCAAATGTACGGAGCAATTGCCTAGTTGCTCAAATGGGTAGGTTCAAAAAAGGAGAAGCCATCACCTGAAGCTCCCTATGTTTACCGCAACCAAGCCGATGGAATAATTTCCTTTGATCCTTGCTATATCTTGCTGAATCCTAGACAAGCTGAAAAGTGCCTGACTTCTATACAAAGAATCTCGTGCACGGTAGCCCAGCCGTCTTCAGAGGACTCCAGTAAGTTTCAGCTTCCGGCGGGTGTACACTTTCCGGTCTGCATATTCTGGCCAGACGCGATGACTGCTGCGTCTGAGCAACTTTGACGGGAAAAGAAGGCTGGCTCCAATCTTTGGCCCCGCGGCTGTTCCCACTTGTCAATTTCCAAGTCATGGGATAAGAGATACTCGTAAAGATGCTGTTGTCAATGTCAATTAGTTTTAGCTCGTTGAAAGCTAACAGTTCCTCGCCTTTGCAGTTCATTGAAGTTATGGATCGACAGTCGCACATCGTCGGCTCTCTCCGAGAAAATCGCTTGTGAATCCACCGGAGAGGTCCGCACCCATGGCAGTGCTACTGATGATCTTCCACAACAATGCCGTATACGGAGTAGCTATAGTAGCATCAGGTATACTAATAACGGGTAGGTCGTAGTAACATGCGGTTATGTGCGATTCTTCTCAAATGAAGTATCTCGTGTGAGTTCTTCTATCGTCTACTTTCTTTGATTCTAAGAGTTTCCGCAACATGGCTTGCCAAGGTCATGTTGGTCTGGCCACGGCAAAAGAATATCCGCGACAAGCCCGAACAGCATGGGTTCTGGCTGGGTCGCCAAGCAAGAAGCTCCATTTTTGACTGTGCCGTCTGCTAGCACTTACATACTAGCAAGTTCACTATCAACCGGCTATCGATTGACAGTGGAGATTATACCGGGGTGCCATGTTGCTCTGATGCCTTCCAGCACTTTTCTCATACACGGGGCTGCTCTTACAGGTAGGCGCTTCGTATGCTCTGTACTCACACTTAACTAGCAGGACGACGAACGACCTCTCGTGCTTATTGAAACAAAACGAGGCGTTGCGAATACCGCAGCTATCCAACCCAAGCTATGTCTGGCTACTCGTAAAACAATAACCAAAGTCTCTTTTCGTCTGCAACTCAGCGGATGCTACCTCGGATGAAGAAACTCATACGCTGATAAAATAATATTACCCTTGTATCATTCATTAGAAAAAATACGCATGGTGTGATGTGATATCTGTATCACACGGCTCACTAATAGAGAACGATTCCATACTACACATGCACGCAACCTGCTATCTAAATGCCCTTCTTCAAGCGTCTACCCGACAGGCGAGGTGACTCCGGCAGAAAAAAGGAATGGTGTTTCAAATACGAGCATAACCTGAAGCAGCCATCCGATCGAACGGAGGTGGCGAAGCTCGACCCCCATCCATGCGTCGCTGCGTCGGGCCCACAGGGTCGTCTGCCGTTCTACTGGGGCTACTTGTCTCGCGTGGCGTCGGATCGCCCAATAAGCATTGCTCGCTTCGGTCAAGTCAGGTACAAGTGCGATCCGGGCTTGACAGATGAACTTGGTTGCTTGGTTAAGCGTTACTAATGTCAGGGCCCGTCAGAATCGACTCGGCTGCCGTCGATTATTCACAGTCTCGGCTAGAGCAACGTTGTTGCTTTTACGAGAGAGACTTACGAGAGAGACTAGGAGAAAAACAAGATGGAGAGCAAGAGTTCGAATCCAAAAGACAGCCAATTACCCGCCTGGAGCCACACACATTCGTTTCTTTTGCTTCCTTTCCAGACTTAAACTTCATTCTAGACTTGAAATGCAGCATGAACCCTTTGAATGACAAGGCAACTTGCTGGTATTACCGAGGTGTGGCCCATTCTACATTGTCCCTATACATTGATATTTACATACCGTTTTGTTTAGTTTAGATTCACTCTCCGTTTCTCCGATAACAACGGCGAACGAAAATTCAACCAAGATCGATGTTTTTGCTCTAGGGTGGGCGCAACCACATATCAACATCTTGCAGAAGGGGCACGGAAGGCAATAGTGCAATTCTGATCGTGGAGAATCTGTGCATGCTTTTGCGAATACATTTGCAAGCTTGATGTTGCCAATACTCTCTGGGGTGATCCCTCTTGCTGCTAGAAAGACGCTCAGTTATTCTCCATGAGTATATTATCGTTTTGAATCATCAAAGACAAGGTCAAAACGCGGTATTCCATGAGACTGACTGATCAATCTCAGGGAGGGAAGCACAATAAACTTTGTCAACAGCAAAGGAAACCCCCATTCTATTAACCGTTCTGCAGTTGATGTTTTACTCCAAACGCTCTTCATCACCCTAGACCGATCGGCATCATCATTTTGCAACAATCTGACAAGAAATTGCGGCTTACTTCAAGAGTAGAAGAACCCAAACAACTCTTATGAAACTGTCTTTCCGGTAAAACCGTTTGATCGCGGTTCAATTCGATTCGCTCCTCCAAAATTGGATCTAGGTCCCCTCGTCATCTTTTTGTGTATCTATATATCATTCTCATCATTCGTTCGGCCGTTTTGTTTCACTAGGAGAGCACGATCCCAATATGCATTCTTTATCATGCCATGACTTTAAATCTTACACAATTCTTCTTGAGCTGCCGCATCGCACCCGACGATTTATCGCTGCCCACGCTATCATTTACCATATGACACGAAGAATACAAAGGAACTATAAAACTACAATCACGGGGAGTATAATAACAAGTTATAGCGCCGAATTGCAAATCAATGAACATCTTTCCCCTATTATCGTAGCTCAAATGTGCTTGGTAACAGACCACAGATGATAGCTGCACAAGGGTATGCTTTCGAGACTCGCTGTGTGATGTTCATCGGTTTCAGACTGACGGTTCGTCCTAGATTCTCCTGGATCGTCCTGGAAGTCAGACGGTTTTGTGACGCTGTTAATGCACTGCATTCGACGAATAAGGAGTCAGCTTGCAGGGCTGTGTAGCTATCTATTCAAGTCGTCGGCGTGGTATTGGCCAACGTATCTTACATTCATTAGGAGTGTTTCCGATGGATTTGAGGTTCTGACAAGAATATGAACGCTATTGGCTCCTTGTCAGATCAAGGCGGCCGTGGCTACCATTTTCTCAATCGACAACGCAAAATAATACAAGATTCACTTATGTGTTTTGATGGGTAGCAGCTTGGAAGCTTTTTCGTGAGCCAGTTGGATAGACCGCTCGCTTGAAAATCAATACCCTGTATAAAAGCATAGAGCCTTTTGACAGTCCTCGATAACAACAACAATACAACAACAATAACAACAACACGCTAATCTCATCAATATTGTAAAGGTTAGGGCAACAGTATGCTGTGTTGCTCCACTAAGTTGTCCAAGCAAGCCATAATTCAGCTATGATGGTCGAGATGGTTGACTTTCCTCGAATGCAAGCTGATCATACTGCTTTACTAAGTTTTCAAGCCGCGTACCATCGGGATCTGCCTCTTTGCTTCCCATTGTTAGAGGATAATGAGACTGGGCGTATTGTACCAGCAGAGGCTCTTCGGGAGCAAGCGGATCCCAATTTACATGATTTTGCAGAAGCTCTAAATCTTTGGGTTCAAGTCGATCCCGCAACAGTCGGTAGATGACTGAAGTAAGGTGGACGTGCTGGCCTTGCTCATACAGCCCTTTGAGGCTCAAAATAATTGTCGACTTTAGAGCCCTGGCGGTGCTCGCCTCATGGGCAGGAATCGTTTTCAGCGCGTCCATTGCGGCGCCAGCTACGAATGATAGATGAATCGTCAAAAAGGCATCGCAGTATTCGAAGCTGTGGCGGATGTAATAGAGACGCGTGACGGTCTCGAGGCGAGAGGCTGCATGAGAAGCAGTACTATACGCTGTTTCTTTTTTGATGGTTGAAGACTCTGAGATGCCAGTTTGCTTTGAAGAAAACAGAATGGTGGCCAAATACATCTCCATACTTGATGAAATCCCTCGTCAGCATCCGATCAAAATCATCGGGCTTGAAGCTAATAAGCAAAGGGGGGGCGGGGGGAGTGAGAGAGATATAGAAGCATATGATGGAAATGTAGAGCGAGAAAAGCTTACTGCAATTTGAGCTGCCATGGGAAAACAATATTTTGAGGAGAGAGAGTGGTAGGTAATTCCGAAAACCACTTCTCCAGTCTTGAAAATATAGACAACACGGGCTCTGGGGAGTCTTCAGGATATGGAGCCTCATCATAGCCAAGTGCGGCCATGTCGTGGATGATTGCACGCAAACCAGATACTGCCTTGAAATGTTGTCCGCATTGCGCTGGGATGAGCGTCGAACTTAGTGGGTATTTGAGCATGAAGTCTCCATACCAAAACGGATGCTTCTCTGGATCAGGCAGCGGTATGACTGGCGGGTCTGGGATCAGAGGAGCCCGATAGTAGTAGTACGATTGTATACTGTCGTTGGGATTTGAGCAACGTATTAGTGGCTGGCTGAGTGGGCATTATCAAAGAGAAGGACCTGACGAGATACACATACCACTGCCAGTTGAAGAGGGCCCATGCAGAGAAAACCCGGGCGTGGAACATCCTTTCGTTGTCTATTGTTGCATGATCACCAAATAGATCTAGCTGCCGAGCCATGCTGAGAGCATGGTTGAGATATATTTCGCCGATTTTATCCATGCCGTTATGGCTATAGACGAGATTCAAGAGCGTGGCAGCCTGTACAGTAACCAGGTCTACTCTGGTCCTTTCTAGCTCCCATAGGCGTATAGCTTCGGCTAGGAAGCGATATCTTAGGCTTTGAGGGTTCCAAAACTGCTCACGTTTAGGTATGCCCATATGGCAGTGCTACAGATCAGTCAGCTCATCTGCCCCTTCATGGTCGCAATCTATCAGAGTGGGTGCCCTCGTTGACTTACACAAGCCTCTGCTAACAGGACATTGACGAGTAATGGTGAGCAAAATCGCCTGTCATTGTTTATCATAGCCTGGAAAAAGATGTCTTTGTGAAATACTGGAAAGGTTGGGTACTCGTGTAGGAGATAGGCCCGCAATAGTGCTCGCATCAGGCGGTCGTCAGCGATCACCGCGGTCCATCTGGAGGGTTTGACGAGATCGATCAGAGGATCGAGGACTTCAGCAGCATGGTATGGTCGCATGTACACATTTTGATATCGGCCCAGCCGAGTGTCTGCCGAAGAGGAATCGGATTCTTCATCGTTGCTTTCATCATCAGGCTGGAGGAACACGGCCTCGTATAGCACCGACTTGAGATACGGATTGTCTGGCGTTTGAAGATAGATTGGCATGGTAGGAAGATAGGGAAACTGATAGCGTCTCCTGGTCTCTGGAACAACGGCGAGCTGAAATACGAAATCGCACTCTTTCATCTGCTTCAAGAGGTATTTGGGATCTACACCTTGGCGTACGAGGTTAAACATGGTCATCGCATCTTTGTCCGAGCAGTTTTGAAGGGTGGAGAAGATCTCCTGAAAAGACGTGGATTTTTCATTTTCCTCCAAACATCTGCGCTTCAAAGCGGCCGTGAAGTTTTCTCCGCGATACGCCGAAGGGTACTGGCAGAGTATCTCGCGGCTTTCGCAGCTTGAACAACGCGGCCGAGTTCCATCGCACTTTTTGAAAGAATTAGCATCGGTGCACAGAACACCACAAACTTGTGGTATATCGCAGGGTATGTTGGGTTGCATACCTTGATTTTCCGCTTACGGCAAGACTCGCAGGCAACGTTGATAGTCTTTCTCATGGGCCGAATCACCGCAGCCGGTGGCATAGAGCTGGGGGCGGGTGTAGTCCCCGTCCCCGTCTCTGCCAGGAATGTGATCTCGTTGACGATGGGCAGAGGCTTTGCAGCAAGCCGACGATACTTGTTCGGCGGCGAACTGCGGCCCGACATTGTCAAGGGTGAGACAGTTTCAATGCTACGGTACGGGTTCCGCTGACACAATGGCTATGGTTATATTCAGACAGCAGAGCAGGAGAAGGGGAAGCAGGCGAAGCAGGCGAAGAAAGAGGCGGAGGCGGAGAAGAGTGTCGTCTTGTGAACGAATTATATAGGCCAAAGATGCTCCATGCTAGCCAGGCTTTGCCAGGACTCGGGGTCTTTCGCCGCTCTCTCCCTGATTGTGCGGCAATGATGATCTGAGTGGGCTAGTCTGGAGGACGGAACCGTATCCGCCCGCGGCCCCTCCTAGAACGATGTCCCTTATTGGCTCTTGTGCAAGGAAAATCTTAAAGTGTCTTAAACTATCTCACATGGACTTATTGAGATATGACAGCGATGCGTCGCCCGCAGTAATCAGGCAAAATATTTGATGCCAGTACTAGACAAAGAAGGCAAAGAGCAAACCATGCTCATTGGAGCACGGGGCGAGGGCCGGAGGTCCGGGAGAGCACCAATCAGAGGTAGTCTCCACGTTTGGGGTGGATAGCCGTCCATACAGTAGCAGCTAACTCCATATCGATGATACTGTAGGATTTGATATGTAGACAGGTGCTGGTTAGCCTCTCTGCTTTGCCTTCCTGCTATGCGAGACACTTTACGCCTGAGCCTGGTTGCTGGCAGCCTCGGCTAGTGTGCTCCATCTACTGTATGCCGTGTTGCTAGCATCAGCATCATGAGCCGTGTGGGCCGCAGCGCTTTGACAGCCTTACTAGTGGATGGTCGCCCATGGGGCTGGATTTGGTGTGCCGGAGGCGAGATTTGATGCGACGAGAAGGCGACAAGGAGAAAAAAGAAACAAGACGACACAAAAAGAAACGAAGATTATTGATCACGTTGAGGCGTTCGGGCCACACTTTCCAGATGATATACCTAATCTGCTTAGGTCTAATTGACAATAGAAAAGGGTTCTAAGCCAATAGGGTCTAGAACTTGCCCACGTACGCATTGAAGTTGTACGTTTGGCACGAGTTGGTGATATCCTTGGCACTCTGGCCGCCTAGGATCTGTTTGCCGCCGCGATTGACACTGAACGACTGTTTTCCAACCCCCATGGTGAAATTGAATACATGTACCCCGGCATCAGCATTGACGGTGACGGGTGCCACATTTCCGCTTGTGACGGTTAGCTGTGCGGGCTGCGTGAGCAATGTGCTGACAAAAACAAGATCGTGCATCAGCTCCGCTCCTCGAGGAATGCCCAACGAGTCGTTGCTGCATTGGGTGCCGTGCGGAGTCGTACGGTACCAGTAGACAATTTCGTCTGCGCTCACTGTGGGAGAAGATGCACCGGCTTTATACGCAGCAATGTATGGCTTGTAGATATCGCGCCAGGCGTCATGAGGGAACCCGCTCGCCCACTGGGAAGACCCATCATCGCTATGATTGGGTTCGGAGCCGCTGTATGGTCACAATACGTCAGTAATGCTCATTATATACCAGAAGAGAAAAGAAGTAATAGGGGCAGAGAAAAAGGCTGGCGCTGGCTTACGAAATATAGTGGCTCTCGCCGAAGTCTGTAACAAGAAAGCACTTGTTAGCAGATCTTGACAGAAGTTCAATTTTATTCAAATTTAGATGAGTGTATACTTACCATTCCAAGTTATAATTTCAACAAGAGCAGGCTTCATGTCGAGAATCTGTTGCCATCGGCGGACTGGCTGTTCTTCGCATATGAACACCCAATTTTTCGTATTGAAGTGAGTCGAAAACCACGGCGAGACAGCTGGAAATGGCAAATCAGCTCATAATTCAAGGTCAAGACATTACTCTGCAACTTACGTGCCATGTACGGTCGACCATTCAGGCCCTGTATGTATCTATCGTCCCACACAGTCGTCATTGGCCCGTCGATGACGCTGTTCCCGCCGTCTGTAGGCCAAGCATACCACGAAAAAGCCCCGTCAATGCCGTACTGTGAACTAGCACTCCCACTTGCAGTAGGGTCCTGCAGATTAGGAATTACTGTGAGCTTCTGATTACCCAAGGCGCTCTTTACGGCGTTCCAATTAAAGGAATCGCCCACAAACGTGCTCACAAGAGCGCCTCCATTGAATACAGCCTGAGCTGGATGGCCCGCATATTTTCCAACAAAGCTGGTGATGTTTCCTGTGTCACCGTTGGACCAATACGCAAAGTCGAAAGAAATGAACATTTTGAAATTGAGCTGCTGCGCCGCTGTATATGCATTGTCCAACTGCTTTGGCGTGTAACTATCAACCCAAGGAGGGGCGCAGTTCAGAGCAAAGCCATCAATACCAATAGCCTGGGCTTGTTGGATCTCGTTCACCCAATCTTGAACAGTGAAGTTCTCGACAATTCCAACCTTTTCATCCCAAAGTCAACTTGAGTATCACCACAAGAGAGAGAGAGAGAGAGAGAGAATTGTACCATGAAATGAGCAAAAACTGGCTTAGAGCTCTGTGCATTGGCGAGAGTCAGAGTATTTCCCAGTATCGCCGAAACAGTTGCAAGCCAGCCAGCAAACTTTGATGCCATTGCGAATACGAGTTTCTTAGAAAGGTTTTCAAAAAGTCAGAATTAAAACCAGATAAAAAAAAAATTGTCGGTTGAATCAGCCTTTTCAGATTCCTGCAGCTATAATAGGCATCGCAGCTATATATATGTAATGTCAGTCTCATTTGCATTATTTCCAGCCTCAGAGACCGGTTTTTGCGGTAACAGCATGCCCACATTCGCGGCAAATCGTTAATACCACATACCTTTATAGGATAGACTCATCACAGAAGCCGACTTTAGCTCTGCGGGGTTATGGAGGACAATGGCATCCAGTTGATCACTCATGGTGTATACACCCCCGGCGATTTCTCGGACTGGAAACGAGTTGCTGCAATGCCTTAGGTGCAATGCGCGTCGCCATTATTAAGATAAGCTTGATCCAAACGTTTAAGGGGTTAAGCCTATTTCAAGAGCCTATTCTTGATAAATGGAACCAGCATACCCATCACGCTTCAGATGTCCAGCTTCCTTTCCCAAACGAACCAATGTAACACCGCTCCTTGGCCATCGGCCCGAAGAACTGCATTCGTCGGCACATGTATCACATTGGATCTCGGGCTTAATTTTCGGGTTTGGCTGCAACGCCAAGGGATATGTTCGTATCCCTCATACGATGAGAAGTAAGTAGGGTATAGGTTGATCCTAAATTTTTTTCTTCAACAGGCAAAACAACAAGGGCGCCTGGAGAAATGCCGCCTCGTAAATCCTTCTTCAAGATGAATCATAGGCGGGGTCGTAAGCCAATCAGAGAACCCGTTTATGCAAGATTGTTACTTGTTGCCGCATAATTAATGTTACGCTTATGCCCGTAGTCGACGACTCGTTCGAATCAATCTACTGTAAATAACTATACCAATGAGCACAATAGGCCAACCACACGGTGATGACCTTAGGACTGACAAAAACGAGGACGTTGCTCTGGTAATAGCATCTATCCTTTATAGCAAAATTCACCGAGCTCGCCATGATGGCGTTGGGCGTTGGGTGGTGAGGAGAGAGACGAATGCCGCGCTAGTCTCCTGATATACCCCGGGTTTAGTTCAGCTTGTCTGTCAAAGCAGCGGAGGAAGAAGAGGCCGTTGCTTACGACGTCAAATCGGGAAAAAAAAAGGATAAGCCTGATTACCCTCTCTATTAACCCCTTCTTCACCAATACCAAGAATATTGGGGTGGTAAGGCATATTACAGTGCGTGTGTTCCACTTCGATTTTTGAGTTCACCTTGCGAGCGTGTAAGCATAGAGCTCAGATCCAGACATCATGATACTGTACTTGTTGTGCTATGCATAGTTGATCAGGCTGATCGTTTGAAGAGATGTGCTTTGTACTGGCGGTCTAGAATAATGACATGAAACTCGTTTCTTAATGAGAATTAGGCGTACTTGTATTCCTGGAGCCGCGTCTTTTCCATGTAGCGTCGTTATTTCTTTATATCTACTCGTTAACTTGTACTGATATAGTGTTTCAGCGGCTTCGAAATGCTTGAAATGCTTAGCTTAAGCAGAACTTACCTATCATAGCTAGAGTCCTGTCCTATCTCTTGATATGCCTGTATATCATTCTTATTATTCGCTCGGCCGTTCGATTCGGTTAAGTTCGGTCCACGAGGCTTTGTAGCGATGACAAAGACTAGGCCACGCGTATATAGTTGACGAAATCCAGGAGCGTAAAGAAGATGTGATGGGTAAAGTAGAGATATGACGGATGCATCTCAGCTAGGAAGAAGATATCGGCGTAACAAAGACAAACAGGGGGGGGGGCGGGGATGACGAGAGGAGAATGAATGAATAGCTAGATTGCCAGAGGCGCAGAGATGGCCAAATTAGGCTGAAAAAAAAAGAATGGGGAGCAGAGACGAAATGGCAGTGATGATGAGAAAAGGGTCAAGACGATACAAAATAGAGCATACGGTAGAAAGCAAATAAGCGAAGTGGCAATGAAAGAAGAGCGTCGAGAAGAAAAATGCAGGAAGTGGATGCTATGCGAAGTTAGCAAAAAGTTGATGCAGATTGCAAAAGAGAAAAAGAAGAAAAGAAAAAGCAAAGATAAACACAGCGAAAAGATCAGTGGTGGAAGCAGAACGGTGAAGTTGCTCCTTCCGATTTCTGCGCGTAGCCAAGGTCGCCCAGTATTGTGGCGCTCACAAGGAAAATGAAATCGTTCTCTTCAAAATTTCGTTTCACAGTCAGATATCAACGTAAAGCATTGAAACACTACTATTTTGTTCTTCTATTTGACCATTCTTTCCCCGTAGCCTCTCTGTAGTAGGAGACGAGGAGCTTTCATGTCTCCAATCTTGGATTTGCGGCGGAGATTTGGTGGGGAGGGGCATTCGGCAGGGGATAATGAAGCTCAGGTAGGCCAATGATGATAAAGACAAAATTCTTCTTTATCGCCAAGCCCACCACCAATGGAATCTCTTTCATAAGCCACGGTAGCTCGTAGTATCTCCGGGCATTATTGAAAAGAAAGAAAAAAGAAATACGCAATAAGTAACAATCAAAACTCAATTCGAGGCAGCATTTGGCGTCAACAATCCAAGGCTGGCGGGCCATCTTCGGCAAATCAGATCCATCACGTGACCACATACAATGACCTCCGCTATCCCTGAGCCTAACGTGTCTACGTGGTGGTTCTGAGAGGGATCTCGGCCAAACCGCCACGAGTCCAATCACAAACATTCTCCAGACCAAATCTCGCCCAGCATGAGTTACGGCAAAAAAGACGAGGATGCCGACCTGGGCCTGGTCAAGGTGGACCGCACACAGGTCTTCCAAGAAGGTACCAATTTGCCCGCAAATGCAGCTTCATCTTCAATCTTCTCACCCCACCGAGCAAGGTGGCCAGACGGATGCTAACTCGGAGGCGCAACAGCTCGATTGTTCAACAGCTCCCCAATCCAGCCCCGACGATGCCGCATTTTGTTAACCAAGATTGCGCTGCTCCTCTACCGAGGCGAGACCTTCCCCACGAAGGAGGCTACCACGCTCTTCTTCGGCATCTCGAAGCTCTTCCAGAACAAAGATGCTAGTCTGCGACAGATGGTGCTCCTGATCATCAAGGAGCTGGCCAATTCGGCTGAGGATATCATCATGGTTACCAGCACCGTAATGAAGGACACAGGAGGCGGCAGCGATGCAATTTACAGACCCAATGCCATTCGTGCTCTGTGCCGAATTATCGACGTAGGTGGATATGTTGCGCCCCATTGGAGCTCCTTGACCGCGAGTTGCTAATAACGAGGAAATGGGATTGGTGAATACAGGCTACGACGGTCCAAGCTATCGAACGAGTTATGAAGACGGCCATTGTCGACAAGAATCCTTCCGTATCCTCAGCGGCGCTTGTTTCGTCCTATCACCTGCTACCGATTGCTAGGGATGTCGTCCGACGGTGGCAGAGCGAGACCCAGGAGGCGGCCGCCTCTTCCAAGTCCTCGGGTGGATTCTCCTTAGGTTTCTCTACATCCAGCAGCTCCATGCCCATGAACAGCTCGACAATGGCACAGTACCATGCCATTGGCCTCTTGTATCAGATGCGCTCGCACGATCGCATGGCCCTGGTCAAAATGGTCCAGCAGTTTGGTGCTGCCGGGGCCGTCAAGAGCCCCGCTGCCACTGTGATGCTCGTCCGACTGGCTGCGCAGCTTGCGGAGGAAGACCCTTCGCTCCGACGGCCCATGATGCAGCTTCTCGACGGCTGGCTGCGACACAAGAGCGAAATGGTCAACTTTGAGGCTGCAAAGGCTATTTGTGACATGCGCGATGTCACCGACGCCGAGGTCAACCAGGCTGTTCACGTCTTGCAGTTGTTCCTCACCTCGCCTCGCGCTGTCACCAAGTTTGCTGCGCTGCGAATCCTGCACAGCTTTGCCTCTTTCAACCCCACCGCTGTCAGCGTCTGCAACACCGACATTGAGCTTCTAATCTCCAACTCCAACCGGTCCATTGCTACCTTTGCCATCACCACACTACTCAAGACTGGCAATGAGGCCAGCGTGGACAGGCTTATGAAGCAGATTTCGGGCTTCATGTCTGAGATTACTGACGAGTTCAAGATCACCATTGTCGAAGCCATCCGCACTTTGTGCTTGAAATTCCCCAGCAAGCAGGCCGGTATGCTGTCCTTCCTCAGCGGCATCCTCCGTGACGAAGGTGGCTTCGAGTTCAAGCGCGCGGTTGTGGAGAGCATGTTTGATCTGATCAAGTTCGTCCCTGATTCCAAGGAGGATGCACTTGCTCACCTGTGTGAGTTCATTGAGGACTGCGAGTTTACTAAGCTAGCCGTCCGCATCCTGCATCTCATCGGTCTCGAGGGCCCCAAGACAGCCCAGCCCACCAAGTACATTCGCTACATCTACAACCGTGTTGTGCTTGAGAATGCTATTGTCCGCGCTGCCGCTGTCACGGCGCTTGCCAAGTTTGGCGTTGGCCAGAAGGACCCAGACGTCAAGAGCAGCGTCAGGGTGCTGCTCACGCGCTGCTTAGACGATGTTGATGACGAGGTTCGAGATCGAGCCGCTTTGAATCTGAAGTTGATGGCTGAAGAGGATGACGAGATGGCTCGAAACTTTGTCAAGAATGGTCAGTTTTTTTCTTTCTTTTCTCTTGTTAAATAATTGATTTGTACTGTGCAGATACTAACGTCGTAATGCCGTTAGACAACATGTTCTCGCTCCCCTTCTTCGAGCACCAGCTCGTCATGTACGTCACGTCTGACGACAAGTCAGCATTTGATGTGCCATTCGACATCTCCAAGATCCCCGTGGTGACGCGAGAGCAGGCAGATGCCGAAGACAGGACCAAGAAGCTCACTGCCACGGCTCCCACACTAAAGGCGCCAAAGGCTGGCCCGACCAAGACTTCAACAAGCGGTGCAGAGGCAGCGGCTACTGCCAGCGCCCAAGCTCAGCGATACGCCCAGGAGCTGATGCAGATTCCCGAGATGAAAGAGTTTGGCAACGTGCTCAAGTCATCGCCCATTGTCGAGCTCACCGAGGCTGAGACTGAATACGTCGTTAGCGTTGTTAAACACATCTTTAAGGAGCACATCGTCTTGCAATACGAGGTCAAGAATACTCTTCCCGATACCGTTCTAGAAAACGTATCGGTCGTAGCATCCCCTTCAGACGAGGAGGAGCTGGAAGAAGTATTCATCATTCAGTCTGAGAAGCTGGCCACAAATGAGCCCGGTAAGGTCTACGTGGCATTTAAGAAGCTGAACGGAGAGGCGTCGCTACCCATCTCAACCTTCTCCAACGTGCTTAAGTTTACCAGCAAGGAAATTGATCCTTCAACTGGCGAACCCGAAGAGACGGGCTACGATGACGAATATGAGGTGTCAGAATTTGAACTCAGTGGTAGCGATTATGTCATTCCTACTTATGCTGGCAACTTTAGCCATCTCTGGGAACAGGTCGGTGCCGCTGGAGAAGAGGCAGAAGAGACGCTGCAGCTGAGCAGCATGAAGAGCATAGCCGGTAAGGAAGCCATCCTTGGACTCTCCCCAGTATCATTTCCTATAAGTAGTACTAACAAAACTCAACAGAGGCGACCGAGCAGCTGGCCAAGATCCTATCCCTGCAGCCACTCGAAGGTACCGACGTCCCTGTCAACCAGAGCACACACACCCTCAAGCTTTTGGGCAAGACAGTCAACGGCGGCAGAGTGGTGGCGAATATTCGCATGGCATTCTCGTCAAAATCTGGAGTTACAACAAAGATTACGGTCCGAGGCGAGGAGGAGGGCGTGGCGGCTCTTGTGATTGCATCTGTGGCATAAATGTAGGGAAGCAGGCGTTGAGGGTCATAATGTGTATCGGTGGTTAGACAAACGTCCTCTGTCAGAGTCTTAGTATTTGTTTTCGTTTCTCTTTTTTTTTTACTCGCTTTCGAGTGGCAGACGGCAAGCAAAAAATTATATTTCGATATGCACAGATATATACACTGGGTATAATTTAGAAAGAAATGCGTTATGTACAGTTTTCCGTCCTACCTCCTATTGTAGTTTGTGGCCATACATCTAATTACCTATGACGTAAATTACTTATGAAGTGCTGAGCGCTTGTTTTTAAGAGAAATTGATGAGTCATCGAGGCTCATTTCCTTGATATTAATGAATTCTATCCCAATTCGATGATGTTGAATACATAAGGCGCCTAGATGCGTATTGATAAACTATCTATCCTATCTTGTTATACCAAGTAGTGGTGCTGAGAATGACAAGATGACTGTGTCGCTTTTGTCTATTTCAAATACTTGTGTGGTGGCGATCTCACTCAGCTTGCTACAGCTATAGCCCCCTAGCTCAGAACATTGCTCTCTAAATTCCGGGTTTGTCGATCACGATATATATCGGTTGGTAGATCTCCCAGGCCATGATGCTTCGTTTGAAACAAGCACGAACTAGAGCTTGCTTTTTTTTTTTTTTTTCTTTTTGTTGGGGCTGTACGACACGACATGATTACGTCACATGATGGCATACTCAACCTTTTCACTCTCTCAACCGCTGTTTTGAGGCATCACACGGAAGCTTATAGGGTAAATGAGGTGAGCTGAAGGCGCATGACCCCGCAATATACTGTGTGGTACGAGGGGAAAACATTGTGGACTCCAGCGGATATCTGGCAAGCTAGGCGGAGCCAGTACTGTTAATAATAAACTGGTACTAAATAACTTTGATATTTCTGTCAGCTTATTCCAATTCGCGGAATGTGGCTACCGCTGGTAGAGGCAATAGGAAAAAATAAGAATAAAAATACGTGGTACTAGCACTGAATTCAATTAGATCAAGGACCCGGTACTGACGGCGCCTGAAGAGGCGTCCCCAGCAGTCAGCAGATTAGCGACGGATGCTGTGAGACAGCCTATGCTCCAGCACCGATAGCGCCAAAACCACTAGCGATGGCTGCTGCGGCGAATCCACCAGCCCTGCTCAAAAAGACGCCACCGACGATGGCGGCGTTGACTTCGCGCTCCCTCTTTGAATGTCTCAGCCAGTATGCGCCAAACCCGTGGGGGGGGAGGACGAAAACAGGCCACAGCAAAAGACAAGCGACAAACAGCGATAATAGAAGGGACAAAAGAAACAAAGAGATATGAAATTGTTAAAAAATTCATCAATACCAAGAGATGCATTGGGCCATGATGAAGTGAAACACAAGGACAAGAAAGAGTACGCGTAAGGCGTCCGCATGAAGACTTTCACGTGCTGGTGCCTTTAATTGTCAATCAACAATCAAGCCATGGATTCCCTCTTTCGCTCTGCAGGTGGGGCTCGACAGCAGCTTTAGCGGCTCCCTCTAGCGGCCTTGGGCAGGGTCACAGTGATCCTGGGGGCTGACTGACTGTTTGGGCTCCAGCGCTGTGATGAGATTGTCCAGAAGGGGGGCAGCCCCAAGGAATTCAGGTACAGCGGGCTGGATGGGGCTGCTTTCGGCCTCGTGTACCCCCTACGGCGCAGTACTTTGGAGCGACGCACATCCGCAGCACCCAGCTATTGGGGACTTGGCAGCGACGTTGACATTCCAGGTGTTTCGCAAGTAGCAGTACCACAGCCCTCCAACGGCGCACCGCTGTATCCTCGTACCCTTTCGGAGTACGGAGCGCGGCTAGGCGGCGAGGCCAATCTCCCATTTTCCTCCTATCGTGTCTTTTCCTGCTCTGCCAGTGTTTTTGTCAGCTTTGAACTGCAACGATTACAACGATAATCTCGCCTCTTTTTCAAAAACCACCTCCCTACGGCCGTTCGTCTCGCCTCGCTCTTCTCTGAGCAGGGTGAGCAACGCAACGACTCGACAAAGCCGCTGGCGTGATGAACGCCATACAGCAGAAATGCCGCCCGAAGCATCAGGTCCTGGTGCTAAAGTGCTATCCGCGTACCACAAAGGGAGCTGTTGATGTCAAGCCCAACAGCAGCGAGTTGAGCTATCTCCTCTACTATGCGACCAGCCGACGGTCCAAGATCCAGAAAATTGGCGCTTTCTTGGAGAAGAAGACGGCCAGCGATGTCTGGCGAATGCGCATCGGGTACGTGCCTTTTTTTGTCTGTCTGTGTTGTTTTAGTCCGGGGCATCCGCCTTGGTGGCGATGACGATATCGAGCCTCGACATCGATACTGGAGAACCGTGATGTTGGTAACGATGATGGTGAAGCGCGGAAAGCTGACTGCTATGGCATTGCCTTGTGTGTGTAGCAATGTGCAGGTAACTCTCGGAATCCTCGCCGCGCTGGTCGAGAAGTCGCCCAAGGATGCTGTCCTCATCGCGCCGTGCATCCTCAAGATCCTCGACCTGATCCTTCGATCCAACGACATCACCATGATCGAATCCTCTCTCCCTACGTGGGAGGCCTTTTGTGAGCACCACGATGCGTCCTCCCTCTTCGCCGACCAGGCATACCTT
Source organism: Trichoderma erinaceum (assembly GCA_026401215.1). Taxonomy (NCBI): domain Eukaryota; kingdom Fungi; phylum Ascomycota; class Sordariomycetes; order Hypocreales; family Hypocreaceae; genus Trichoderma; species Trichoderma erinaceum. The sequence goes on along the minus strand of JALIRY010000011.1, from coordinate 141,826 downwards.
AACCACTACGTGTCTGTTGTCCGATCCTACGCGCAGCTTGCCTCGACCCAACATATAACAAAGCAGGGCGCCGCGAGCCGGCCCGTTCAAATGCGATGGAGGAACGCTGGGCTGGGCGCTATCAAGTGCATAGCGATCAGCGATGCCCTGTCTTCCGTGAGCGGACGCCAGATCGACGTCATTGTGCCCATGATTTTGGAGAACCTGTGGACCCAAGACGAGACACTACTCGATATACTGCTGGACCGCGTAGAAGTGGAGGAAAAGGTCGACACGGAGAAGCTTCTGCGGCGCAGGACGAGCGTCGCCACGGTCCAAGCCCCGGATTCAGGCGGCGACGCAAACCCACTTGCTATTTCAGGAACCGCCAATGATGTCGACAAGATGGCCGAGGAGGACACCGGCGTCTTGGCCATGCAGTGCCTCAAGAGCATATTTGTCGTGCCATCTAGGTTGCAGATCCATTCGGGTACGGCCGCCCTGCTTAGATTCATCCTGGAGCGCGTAAAGCAGGGAGAAAAAGTCATCACCAGCTCTGATGCCGAAAATGGATACGACCAGGGCTGGGCAATCAACATCTTTAGTATCATTGCCCGCTGGGCTCCCGTACAGGACCGATATGTCATTCTAGTGATGGCACTTGACATGCTCACCCACACCCCCATGCGAGACGACAACCTGGACCAGCATATAGCCCTGACGGCTATGATTGAGTCATTGCTGAGATCCGATATCAATCTTATCGGCCTGAGCGTCATGGACGTTCTTTTTGGTCTCATCAAGCAAATCAAGAAGCTCTTCGCCCTGTCAAATATCGGAAGCCGAGCAGAGACTCCTAGCGAGAAGGTGGCGACTGACAGCGACGTGGACCAGAGCCCCCAACAAGTACAGCGCAGGGCGCTTCTGGGACGGCTGGAGCAGTGCATCGGAGACCTTGCTAGCCACATATACTACGCCGACCAGGTTTCAGACATGATTGCTGCCATGGTTGGCCGACTAAAGCCCAGTCGGTCATCGAGCGCTCCATCAACACCACAGGGCGAGAAGACGGAGGGCAACGAGCAGAGCAGCAACGCCTCGCCTCCCTCAGCAACCGCTACTGCGGACTTGGCCGAGGGCCAGGCATCCAACTCGGCGGATGTATACTTTTCCTACACATCAGGACGCATCTCAGCGCTCCGTATTGTCAAAATCATTCTTCACGTCGCCAATCCAAAGGTTAGGATCAGCACCAACGCCGATTTGGGCCGGAGCCGAGTGCCGGCTCAGGTCTGGGAAGGCACCCAATGGCTTCTTCGCGATCCTTCGGGTCTGGTACGGAGGGCCTATGTCGATGCCTTGCTCACATGGCTGGATCTAGAGACCACTCCCGCAGATCTGCTGGCCAGAGACGAGGCACTCGAGCCTCATAAGTCCACCGCCGCAGGTATTCTCGCTGCTGCTAAAAATGCCCGCGATCTCCCCAACAGTGCCCGGCGCGTGGTATCCAATGCCTCGAACAAGGACCGCCAGCCCAGAACCCGGCGTTCGCAGTTCCTCGCGCAGCTTCACCTGGCCATTTACGACAACGCTCTTCATTTTGTCGAGTTTGACAACGACCTTGCTTTGCTTCACACGCTGCTCTCCAGGCTTGTGTTACGTCTTGGTGTCAATGCCGTTAGGTACGGCGTGCCCATGATTTACCGCCTGCAAGAAGAAATCCTGGCGGTCGAACAGCCCATCCACAAAGTGCGAATCGCCGCTGTGTGCCACGGCTATTTCTGGATCTTGACCGATAAGTTTGAGTTTGAAGGGTCTGCAGTAGGCCGGGCAATTGGAAACGAAGTTGCCCGACGCAAGAACAAAGGCTTTTGGGTTCCAGGCATTCAAGTCCCAGCACTGCCCATCGATCAAATTGGCCCGCTGGGGCAGGCGGCACCTCCCCCTGAATGGGACCTCAGCCTTCTTGAGACGGAAGAGCTTCTACCGTTTGACGATAGAGCTTCCCTCATCCAGTGCATCGCTGTGGGTTATGAAGAAAACACGTCATGGCCGCCAAACAGTCCGTCCGCTTCTCCCGGCCGAATGCTTTCCGGTCCTATTCTAAACATCCCAATGAGCCCCGGAACCTCGTCCACACCGGTAACTCCCGAAAGATCGCTGGAACTTCCAGATACGTATCGCGAACAGATGATGACGGAGTGGTCAAGAGAGCAAGTGGCTGCTGCCTTGGCTGCCGAGGGCAAGACGGAGTCGATCAATGGATCTCGTACGGGAACTGTGGCCACCACTGGCCTCAGGAACCTGACCATCAGCACTGCTGGTGGCAACAATGGCTACCTGCCATACTCGCCTTACGGTAGCCAGCACAACTTGCGACCGCATTCCTCTCAGGCACACATGATGCCGGATCAAAACCATCTCGGGGCGTCTCCCAGGTTCCGGCAAGGCAGTATCCGAAGCGGCATCTCACAGACGGTATCGTCGTCGAGTAAGGCTGGTGTTGCATCCGTAGAACAGCTCAAGCGCGTGCTCTCCGGGAACGCTTCTCCTCATGCCTTTGGGTCTGAAGATGATAGCGCCGAGAGTATGGTGAGCTATGACTACAGCCCATCGGAAAAGAGCTTCAGCCCGACAGGCACAGACTCCGATCGGCCAACCACCTCGGCTGACGGCTTCAGCAAGAGATCGAGATCTGGCAGCTCTGGTGCCCCGCTCAGCTCTGGTTCGAGGCGTGAGAGTGTGCCGAAACTTCATTTGAACGGTGAACGAGAGGAAAATGGGGAACTCGGAGCTGCAGTCCCCCCTGTGCCGCCGCTTCCCAACCTCCATTCCCTTTCTGAAAAAGGAGGGATCGTGAACGGAGGGAGCATTGCAGTGCAAGACTATGGAGCGAAGGCTTACAGCAAACGTAATATCAGCAGCCGGGGTGGGGATAGCATTACTGGCCGGTCTATTCTGGGTGGCCACGAAGATAGCGGCAGATCGATGGACTTGCAAGAGCTTCTGAGAGGCATTGACAGTCGCCCTGGTGAAGGCAGTTTAGGCAACTTGACCCGGCCTCCCTATTAGGTTCCCAGCAGTCTGTATGGAGCATACGTCAAATCAGTCAGCCTGGAAGCGGCGGCAACTCCATCAATAAGAATCCTTCTTTTGTGATGAGGAAAGCTGACATGAAACCTAATGGAAATGATCTAATAGGTGCCTCTCAGTCTCTACTCTTCTCACATCTCCCCCTCTCTCTCTCCTCCCTTATCTCTCTTCAACTCCCACTTACGCATCTCCCGTCCCCTCCCTCTATATCTCTCGCATATCTCACTCACATATACATACGACCATATATATACCAAACGGACCATCAGCCCTTGGGACTTTTCCTTTGTATCTGTTTTACGTGGAAGCGGCATTTGGCAGCTGGAAGAGCGAGTGCAGCGGTAGAATCTGTTGGGGGATGACTGAATGGAGCAACGATCCAAAATCACATTAATCTTGTCGTATCATGAAGACAAAACCCACACGCGCGGACATACAGGAAAGCATACGACTGTGGACAGACTTGCATCAACGGAGTAAAGAAGTTGACGGAATGCGGACTTCTTCCTTCCGCTTTGTACCTTATTCTTTGCCTCTCGCCCCCTTTTTCGTATCTTGGCTCTGTATCAATCGCTGTTATCGTCTTCATATTTTGTTTTCTTTTTTTGTTTCCTCTCCATCTTATTCCCCTACTTGCCAGCAGCGGATTTGCGTCTCGAAAGCCTTCATTCCCCCCTTTTTTTTGTTGTCTTTGCGTCTTTGTCTTTTGTTGCCTGCTTAATATTACAATGTGTACCTACATACTAGAGAGGCGGATAAGCCGGGTGTTTTAATTTAGAATGACGGGATTGAGCCTGGAAAAAAAAAGTAATCGAGCCTCTTTTTCGGCCATGTTTCTGCATATCATTAATTTTTTATTCTTTCCTAACTTCATCTTGCTTATTGATGGACTGTATAATTAGTCATGAAGCTTACTCAAGGGAACTGAAGGGAACTCCTTTGCATGTTGATGGATATAAGCGGCGCTCAAGACTGGTATTTGACAATCAGTTGCGTTCAAGAAGAGTTGATATATGTACTACCTAGGGTCCTTGGAAGCATTGTGCTTGTGCTATTTATATTTTGCTCTCTCTATTGCTGTTTATTTCTCTTCAAATATTTCTACAGTTTTTATACAGGAGCGGTCGTTGCCAAGTTATGATTCATCAATCCCGCATGACTCTATGAGAGGTGCGGGGAGTTTTCAACGCCGTACCTATGACTTCAATCAATATGTATATTGTGTGAGATATCTCTATATCCTACCTAAATAAACACTTGTTATACTTTTCCTTCAATCCAAAAATAGATACTAACAAAATTTCTTCGTACGATAAGCACTTTGCTAACTCGGAGGATTTGAAACCACAGAGAGCAAAGATGGCTATTGTATTACATTGAGACCTTCCTATCTACCTCTGTAGACTCCCAAAATTTCGCATCTTTGAAAAGGCGCGCGTTCTTGTTTGGCATGTACCTCTTAACACTTACAAAACTGGAATCTTGGACCCAAATCTCTTCCTCAGGCAGCCAGCATTGCTGCACCAAGCAAGTTCCGATGTACTTCTTAAACTCTGCACTTTCCCACTTCTTCTAAACCTCAGCCGTACCAATCACTCCTCGAAAACAAATGCCAGTTTATTTCGCCTCGCGTACGGCTTGAATTTTCGGCAAACAGCAGCTCTTACTTCTTCTTTACTGCATACAAGTATTTGGACAGGTTGGTGGCCAGTTTCACCTCCTGCGTTGGCGCGGAAACTAACCCCGTTACAGATTGCAATTTCTTTCATCCTCTGACGACCCCTTGCCCAGGTCCTCCCATTGGCTTGGAACCGTTGCCGACCATACCCTGGCTCGTTGAGTCCCGAGGCGTCTTTCGCTCTCTCGCTCTCTCGCCCTCGCTCTCAATCAAAGTGCAATCAAGCAGCAGCTGAGGCCAACCCCCTGGGGGTCTAGATTTGATCACCGCCAGCACTAAGCGGGGGGGAGAGAGCCATCAGGCACGGCATGATGCAGCTGCGGACGCACAGCGCAAAGCTCATGCAGCACATACTTGTTGGGCCAATCCTGGCGAGCCACTGACGTTGTTTCCACCACACGGCAGCTTGCCGCAGTGCTGCCTTGATGGCACCAACAGCTGGGCCCCGTTGGAGCTGAAGTGGACGCGAGCCATGGCAGCTTGCTTGCTGTGGTGCGTTGGGTAGTAACAGAAACGCTGGCTGGAGACCTACTGTATTTGTAGGCGCTGGACCCGCGCCGTGTCGATCCGCTACCCCCGAGCACAGCCTCAGTCCTTGCTTTGGAACAGCAGCGAACGCTGGCAGCCCGCTGTTTTTCCCATCTGCAAACACCTCTCTCACGCCGGCCCCTCGCTGGGCACCCATCCATCCCACACCAGACATACTCGCAGCACCACGGTTCTCCAGTCGGTTTTCTTCCGTCCCGACATTCATTTACACCGCTGGACTGTCGCTGCGAGATTCTGGCTTAGGTGAAAGTTTGCTGCGAGCTTATGACGGGCCCTTGGCGACTGAGCCTTGTGTTTTGAGATCCTTTGCGATCCACCCCTTCTTTTTTGGATATCCTCTTTCTTCCTCGCACTCCTTCAAGTACGGGCACTGCGTGCTCAGTACACAACGGTACACTTTTCTACGCATATTCATCACATCCAGTCTTTACGCATACCTATGTTACACTATACCTACTACTGCAACTAATTAAGTACGAAAAGCGACCGTCTGGCTTGCATACGTGATATGTACGTTTTGCATTCATAGCCCCCGGCAGCTACCGCTTACCTGTGTACTGATCAGAACCCGCAGTGTCGCGTGGATAGCGTCGGTGGAGACCCCCAAGGCTTGCTTGCCTGCTTGCTTGATTGACTTCTATTTCCATATCTTCCTTGCGGTTTCGGTCTCGGGCTTGTTCTTCCTATCCAGAGGGAAGAGCACACGCTGCTAGGCTCAATCTAATCTCTACCTCGACTGCCTTGAGCATCGCACGACCCGGCTTGGGCCATGGCTTCATACGATGACGACATCCATCGGCAGCAATATCATCCCTCAAACTCGATTCCAGATGCTGCCTATCCAGATGACTCGCCATTCCGGCTCCAGCTCCAGTCAAACTATGCCGGCGGGGGGTTGCCGACTGGCCCTTCGCATCCCATGCCCGGATTTACGCATCTAGGTCCTCACGCGGGGAACCAGTCTGGATATCAGTCTCAGCATCAAGTCCAGCCTCAGCAACAGGGAGCTTGGCAGCCTTATGATATTCCCAGCAGTCCTCCTCCTCCGTATGACCCGAGTCAAGCCCCAAGCGCATACTCGTATCCACAGAACGATGCGACAACTACTGCTCAAACTACGAATTCACACGTCCAAGCTGGAGGAATCGAGATGATGCCCTTGCAAACCGTACCGACGTCGACATCGCCAACTCACTTGGCGCCTCTGGCACCCCGGGCGTCAACCTCGGCATTAACCCAGGCGAGTCATGCTGTTGAAGACCCCTACAAACCAGACGCCGCGACCATGGAGCGTAGACGCAAGCAAAGACGCCTCAAAGTATGCATCATCGTCATGGCTGTCGTATTCTTCTTCTGTGGCGCGTTGATCATAGGTATAGCCTTGGGAGTTGTCAAAGGAGCACTCAACAACCACCAACCGCCTGACCATGACGATCATGGCTTCTAAGGACAGAGAAAGAAGCGCTGGAATTTCTTCTTTGAGTTGCTGCTTGGGCCAGGCAAACTTGGATCATATATGATTGCTATTTTTTTTCTTTCTTTCTTTCAGGGCTTTTCCCCCCTTTCCCCTTCTCCTCCTTCTCACTTTTTTTTCCCCCTCGCTTTGCAGCTTTCTTTTACTCCTTCTCTTTTCATTTATTCGCCGGTGTGTAGGAATTGTATCATCCAGGAATAGGAAAGGGTGGGCAATGGTTAAGTGTTTGGGCATGCTACCCACATTACGCGATGTGCGAGCGCGGTGTCTTGGCGTCTGTCTGTTTTTTGGTTTATCTGGTATCGAGTGCCATGAGCACATTAGTTTGGGTGTTCACGAAGAAGGCTGGGGTTTGCAGCATATCCATGTGTGTTTAGATAGATATTTTATTTTCTGGCTTGGTTGGTTGGGCTTATGGAGAGGCGAGACATGTGGTTCGTCGCTGTACTTGAGAATAGGCGGAACAAAGGAATAAGGAATGGCAACGGTGACCCGTATAAATACGATTTGTAGAACATTGTTGGGTGGGAGGGGACAATCAACCATATTTGCAGCTGCTGTCTGCTGGGCCTAGGAGAAGGAAGGCGGATGATCATAGCCAGCAAGCAGTTTAATTGAGAGGGGGATTATGGCTGTTTACCAGTTCGTGTGGTCAATCTCTTTTGCTTACGCATCTCTCTGTTTTGAATGATTGATGGGATACTGCTTAATGTGACTCACTCATATCGATTCGGGCATTGTCGAGCTGATTACCTGATTGTTTGACGCGTATGAAGAGTGAGAAGAGTAATGGCAACTGGTCATGCTGTTTATCTCTAATATGTAACTCCTATTAATCACCTGGAGCTGCCTGGCAATAGCTATCTGTTCATGCTTAATTCTATAAATTTAGCTAATATTGTCTTTTAGAAAAACAAGGTTTCAGCAAGGTATTCAGGTAAATACTAGACGTCCTCTATAGGTAGTCGGTCAAAGTTCTAGAGTGGAATGAGGACACATAGAAACCTCTTATGTTGCAGATTATATGATTATACCCATGTTGTAGGCTTATAGGGATCCAGAACTCAAGAGAAAGGAGAAAAACTAGATTCGACAAAGAATAGGTGTCACTGCTGACGCTGTTAAACTCCACCTTTGTACTAGATGCAACAAGAGATGCAGGACTTTATGACCCAGTTCCGTCAAGTGCAGTTATCCTGGATTAGGCAGCTGTTCCAAGAGAATATTTAGACATAGTTCCTACAGCAATAGCGTATATCGATCGATAGCGGCAACGGCGAAGGCCCGGCAGGTCTCGAGGCGAGCCGCTTATGTGGATTAGCGGAATCGCCGTTGACGTGCCGCGGCATTGGGTAAGCTACTAAGGCAAGCTGACAAGACAAGAGTACATAAGTGCTAGTACGACTCGTAGGGCTTCTCTTCTGGCCGGGGTGTGAGCAGCTGGATTTAAAGATATTACGCGCGGGTAGCCCGCATGTTATTCAATTTGTAGCTGCAGTTTCTCCAAATACCAGCACCATCGGCAATGCATACCTAGGTACAGTGCATGCATGAAGCAGCACAACCATGGAACTGGATAACTGGATACATGTACCCTTCAGGTCCCTGATCCGGCTGCTCGATGCAGTAAGCAGCTTCGCCCATGGACTCTCACTCTCGATTATTTGCATGAGTCGCGGCTTCTTGTAGAAAACGATCGATTGAACTAGAATATGGGCGTTTCCAGCTCGGTGTTAGCAATGGATGCCTCGGGGCTACAGTACTGCATCTGGGCTTGGTATGTTCCATCTATATTACGAATCTCGCAATGTGAAGACCCTTTGGAGACGCTGCCCAAAAATAGAACAACGAAACTATTCATGTGATTGATGGCATGACCTGGCAACTTACACATCCACCCACCTACAAATATAAATTATGTTTTCGTCCTACCGCTATTGTATGGAGTATGCTATGGCATTCGTTAGCAGCAAAGAAAGGAAACACATGCCAAAGGGAAGGAGGCTCCATTAGGAAGTTCAAAAACTGAGCAGCTTCGGAGAGATCGACAGCCGAGTGGGAACTTTCGGCGGGTTTATGTGATTCCTTTGAGTGCTAGATTTGCGGTGTCACGGGGGATATACGCAAGTTGGATGCTCCCGAAGAGACAGCAGCTGCAAGAAGAAAAAAAAAAGAAAAGGCCCCATATACCTGTTTAGGTCTCCGGAAAAAAATGAATAATAAAATAATAAAGACGGCAAGGCAAGAGCCCCTCCTTCTGAGTTGCTAAGGTCTTGACAGAGTCGGCTCCGAAGCGAACAGGGGACATCCGGGGATGCAATGTAGTATCGAGAAAAGACCAGGGTTCCAGACCGACTCTGTGGGAATTTCCCACATTGGATGAAACAGCCGCGAGTGGAGGGGCGGGTGCAAGCTGTCCAACATGGCCCTTTCTCTCTTTCTCCTTCTCCCTTCTCCCTTCTCTTTCTTTCGGTAGTATTTCCTCCTTGTGTAAGATACCAAAGAGCTTACTCGGATAGTACGGGCTGATCAAGGCCGAGATTCCAATTCTGGGCCTGAATCTGACGTAAGTATGCGAACTTGAGCTCGAGATGAGCATCGTGTATGCAAGCTCTAGTTCTGTTTCTCTTGTCCCTTTGTTTCTCCCTCTCTCTTGTGCTCCACACTCGCGGCTTTGATCCGTGCGCAGATCGCAATCATTAGGAATAGGTTGTCTCTGATGGCCTCGTGACATAGAGTTGGTAAAATTGCTAAATAGTGGATTCGACCTCGGTATCCCATAGTAGACTAATGTCGTCTGGGCTATTCTGAGACATAGCCAGGGAGAGATGAGCTGGCCGACAGTGTGTGCAAAGAATGGGTAAGTCACGATTGCTGTTAACGGTGGCAAGAGTTGGTTATCTGGGTGTGCTTCGTATGTACGAAGTACGCAGAGGCTATCTTTTATGCGATTGGAGCTATGGAGCGTCATAAAGAGAGAAAAATAAAAGCAAAATACCTAGTGCACGTAACGTATCATATACAAGGGGTCGATCAGCTGTCATATGCCTCGATGGAGGGATGAAAGAGACACGATTGAAACAGCAGCTGGCAAAGATCAGGAAAGACAGGACGGCTAGCGTGCCACCAGAAGAGAGTTGGATGTCGAGAATTGGCGTAGCATCAATGTAAGACTGCCAGCGGCAAGCATGTGACGATGATAAAGATCCTGGCAGAGCTGAGCCCAGAGCAAGAGGCGGCAAGTTGTCTTTTCAGAATTTGGCTATACTTGAAATGGCTGCTCGAATGAGAGACATTTTGTGATGGGGGAAAAAGATAAAAAGAAAAAAAGAAAAAAGAAAAAAAGAAAAAAGAAAAAGAGCAGAAGATGGCAGGGGAAAAAACTTTTGCTTCACAGCATTCCAAACTTGCAGCTGCAATTGGTAGCAGCTTCTACAAGCAGGCGGCCCCGAGAGTGGTACCTCCTTGGCCACCGAGTTATCATTGCCTATATGGAAATTGCTTTGAATGAGATGTGTCGGAAGCGTCTTGATATGCCTTGTATCCTCCCTATAAGCTACAGTAGAAGCAAGGCTCTGTATCTTAGTAGTATAGTAGAATTAAGGTGATAGCACCAGGCAAGAGATACCCAAGCGAGCTTGGAACAGGTGTTGATATCGATTCAATCAATGGATGGCGAGAGAGGGCAGGGGTTTCTATCACTGCCGCTGCAAATCTAATTTCACGTTTCCTGCTACAGGTAGATTCGACACGGACGTACTGTAGCAGGTTCACATCAGGCATGTGCTGCCCACCATTGACGTTTTCTAGCGTTGCTTCCAACCTGAGGCTCATTATTTTTTCCCCTAGCTTTGTCCCTTCCACTTTTGAATCAGCATCTCTCACTTAACTATTGATAGGGTTTTGATGTCTATTTCGCCTTTTCACTCAATTTCTCGCTCTTGTTCTCTTGTGCTCTCTTGTTCACCTAATTCAGCAATTCTTTCAGCTGCATCTCCATCTCCGTCTCTCTTCTTCCCTCTCTCTCTCTCTCTCTCTCTCTCTCTCTCTCTCTCTCTCTCTCTCTCTCTCTCTCTCTCTCTCTCTCTCTCTCTCTCTCTCTCTCTCTCGTCCCCTCTCTACCCTCGCCATTTACCAACTTCCTACTGGCCACCAACAAAGGCATACCTGGGTAAGTGGTAGCTGACCCTCATGTGATACCAACCCAGCATCCAGTCCAAGTGTGGGTGGTCCACGGCTGACAGGTACAGGGCCCTTGACGAGGAGCTGATCGCAGACTAGCTGGCCCGCCACGCGTGAGGGTAATAAACCGGTCCTGTTTTGACAGTTTGGAGGGGACCCCGGCAACCAGCTAAGCCAGCCTTGGCCTGGAGCTTCTTGTTTCGTGCCCGAGCCACTAGAACACGGCGGGGGAGAAGTCTCGTCAGAGCTGCTGGCGAGATGAGATAACAAAAGCACCGTCAAAGGTTCGCAAACTTGGCCCTTGCCAGACTTGCCAGGCCAGGCTATACAGGTAGAACTCACGCATTGCATGAGCCGGGCTGCGATGCCGCTGCCGCTTGTCTCTCCCCCACTCTGCATGCCTACACTGCTCAAGCTCGCCTCACCATCAAACCGTCATGCTAGTAGTGGTGCTATGGAGCACTTTCTACCCAATGGGCGGGTAGGCGCGCCCCTTGGGCAGACTGGGCCATAACTTATACAGGCATTACAGTAGCAACAAGAGTCACAGGTACGTCTGCTCAAATCGAGGTGCCTGGAAGAAGGACATGAGGCTTGTTTGTACACTGACATGCCCGCTCTCTTTACACTACTGTAATACAAGCACGGGTGCTTTCGATTTCCGGCTCAGCTTCGCCCAGGGACTAACACCAACGCAAAACTCGCTATAGACCAAGTCCTTGCATTTGTACTAGCACTCGTCTGCTCTCCACGATGCTGGGAGCTTTGACAAGTTTACGCGAGCTCCATCGGATCCTTTAGTGCTACCTTGAGCATGCGACTGGCTCTGGCTTTTCTCATCTCGTACAGGCCAGGCATGTCTTGATTCCAGCATCGTGGCACACAATCTGGAGCTAGTTGAGCTGCCTTTATGCCGTGCCGCGGTGCGAGGCGCATGCTCATGTTCCCAGTATTTTGGGTCTTCAATTTCAAAGTCGCCTTCCCTCCCTTCCTGATCGTACCACTCTGAGACAAAGCTCCAATACGTCTGATTCGTCTACAGCCTGAGCCTTTCTTTTCTCAGAGTGATCATTACTTGTTTCCTGCCTGCCTGATGATTCTCTCGCTGGCACAATGTGTGAGCGTCAATCGTATTATACCTTTTTTTCCCCTCAAATTCCCTCCCATCATCCTCCATGCTTGTGGCTTAGAGTCCATTTCGCTCTATGACGGGGTTCCCTTGCTCTGGTGTTGCGTCCCAAATCCTTGGACGGCAGACCCGACAGAACAGCTCAGATTCTTGGAAGGGGATCCTCATTTTCATTACCCCCTGCTGTTTTTTGTCTTGGAATTGGTACTAGTGGTAGTATCTACCCTGGGGACTGATTTCGACCGGGCAAAAAAGCTTTTTGGGAGATATGTCATTCGTACCCAATGCCACCCTGGCTGAATCTTGCCCTCGAATGCGGCACTGCCACTGGCAATAACACGAACTGCTTCTTTCTTCTTACTTCCTTGCACCTTATACCCTCCTTATAATTGACAATACTGCTACATCAACTGAATCCTTCTCCCTTCCTTGCCCATCTACTTAGCACTCGAGCACTATCACTACTAGTACTAAATGAGTGATATTACTATCCTGCACATATAGCAGCTCTTTCCTGGGGCTGATGTCCACGGCAGCCTTTTCCTGCTGACCTTGCACACCCTCGCCCTCTTTCGTCATTATTGGGAGTGTTGCATTAATTCCCACCCCCCGGTTCACATTATCGGCACTCGGCCGTACCACTGGCACTTATACCTGCAAGCACTATCATTGCCAGCCAGATACAGCTACCAAGTGGTACTGCTACGACTCTTACAGTACTGCTGGTACTATTACAGTCCATTGTGCTCCGCCTAGGTAGGTGGCATTGATACCTATACGCTACGTGGCAAGAAACGGTAACAATTCTTTGTTTGCACCCTCTCGCTGCCGAGGCTGAAGGCTGATCAATGGGCATGGATGAGCGAGCCGCCTGCATAAAGCAAGTCAAGCATACCCTATCCATTAATCTAAAGCTCATCAACCTTTCATGCGCCTGCAGAGCATGTACACGCTTTCTGCAATGAAATTTCAAGTACAATATCGTACCAAATCGGCGGTGACCGAGTGGGAAGATATATATTGGTCACTTGTCAAAATTCTTCCTATGAATACCTCCCGTCTATATCCCCTTTCCTGTTCCGCGCGAGATTGACGCTAGCGGAAGCGTGAAAGAGGAAACGCAAACCAAAGATCGCAAAGACCTGATCGGACAACCTGACTCGACATAAGTTACGAAGGCGAAAGAACAGATCAGATAGGCAAACCCATCGCGACTTGCCCCCATCAACGAGATCCAGAGGCGCAATGGGAGCTACTGGACCGATATCTTGTAGTAGTGGCACTGAAATGTTTTAGCACGTTTAGGACCCCCAGCAGCCTTTACGATTATACTCCATACCTACCCACCTTACCTTATATCCCTCTTATTATACATCCATACCTTGTACGGTGCTAGTACTTGCGCCAGCCACTCACTCTCGCGCTGACAAAAGATCAGCTATTAGGTACCTACTCCGTCTGACCGGTAGAGAGACGCGATTCGAAACGCCACGATGCGACACGGCACAATTTATACTCGCATTAACAGGCTCTTGGCCTGATCTCCATACACACCCCGCACTATTTTATATCATACGCACCAAGAGCCGCCATCCCTTGCCTTTGCCCTGCAGCAACTGTGTCTCTCTCCCTCTCCATAGGGACTAGCCTGCCTCAAGACCAGGCTCGCTTTTTAGGTCCTGGGTAGGGAGTAGTAGTGGTGTTTACTCCCCTCTACCTGGTAGCTTGGCGGCCTTTTATCAAAAAGCCAGATGATGGCTTGAATTCTTTGCTTTTTTCCCTTCGCTCCTCTGCCTTTTGCGTACTGCGAGACAAATTATTTCAGAGCATTATCACCCGCCTGACTTTTTTGTTTTTCTTTTTTCATCATACTTTTTGTTTCGTCTCCTTCTTATTTGCTTTTTTCCTATTTTCTTTTTCTGAATCCTCTTTTTGTTTCATCTCCCCATTTTTCTTCCCTCTCTCTGCCCCCGCCTTGCTTTTCTTCTTGTCCTCTGGGTTTCCTATTTGCTGTTTCCTTTGCTATTTTTAAACCTGGCTATATCACTGCTACTGCTACCACCACTTTGCTACTGTTAGTAGCCGCCTAAGACCTGAGACTGTAAGGTAGCAGCCTCCCTCTCTGCCCTCTGCGCGCTCTTTGCCTGCCCGTATACAAAAGCGAAGCGCAGCCCGTGCTCCTTTCCTGTCAAACTTGATCACCAGGTCTCTCTCCTTTCGTCCCTATAAGCATTCTCTTGCTCTGCCTCCTCTTCCTTTATTTTTGCAAAGCCCCCTCAAACCTTTCATCTTATTCATCTTTTGATCAGCACTCTGACTAACAGTCTTCTGACGTAGCCACAGCATCCTTTCCACCAATACTTGCAAGCTCATTCACCTACCTCAATCATCTGCATCTGCCTCCAGCCAATTGCAGTATACTCAGGCACGGCGCTATCCTACTTCTAGCTGCATTCTATATTTGACATCAGTATACCTACCTAGGTACTTATCTTGTAGTGGCATATTTGCCCTACTTTTTCTGTTTCATCAATCCATCGCCTTACACTGTTCTCGCCTCACCTTGGACATACGCGAGTTTGAATAACCAAATAGAGAAAAAGCAACGGGCCGCGATTGAGAAAACGAGATCGAGTGAGAGAGTGCTGTTGTTAATCTCACACACATACGGGGTACTGCACTGTTTCTGCTGTTTTCCCTTTTCGCTTAAGGGAGGAAAAAAAAGACCCCCCCGCCCTGCAAAACCGTTTTAGTGCTGCAACTTGACATTCCCAGCCTAGCAGCCACATCAGTCGACGGCCGAGATCCTCGCAATCCCCGTCATTTTATGGTTCCGCTCTGTCTGCCAGTACTTTTGCAATATAACCGCCATTCACCGCCCCCACGACGGTACAATTTTTCCGGCCGTCCTCGACAGTGACATTATCTGGCTGATTACTCATTGCAAAACGACCGCCGTCCTTGTTTGATTTTTTATTTTCTCCCTTTGCTGCCATTGCCTCTGGTTTGTCTCCCTGTCGCATGCCCGCTGTGTCCTCAGCCGTCTCACCTGCGCTCAGTGGTTCGATTGGTCGGCTTTTTATACCCCGGAACTTGCAGCATCTGCAGCTACGCGAGGCGAACGGTCCCGAAATTTGTCTCATCAACAGCGTTGTGTTTCACAGAGTACAATCGCGGACCGTCGCTCGAGGCTTTATACAGCCTGCGCGCAGCATCAAACAAGGCTTGGGTGAAGTTGTAAACAGTCCACGGCTGTTACACGACAGCCTTCAGTATCCCCTATTATAGGCCCCATAATTTTTTTGGCCTCATTGCGCCATAAATCTCAGCAGCCATGCCGCCACGAAGCCCCTTCTCAGCGTCAAGGTAATGACATAACCTTAATGGCACCCGTTCGACACGTCTTGATCATGTCTTGTTGTTAGCTAACAGCCTTGCTTCTCTATCTCCAGCCGTGAGCTCCATGTAGTTGTTCTTGGTGCAGGTATGCCGGTGCCCAGATTCAGAAACAATCTCATGTTATTACGCTGCTAATATATTCTTATTCAGGTGGCGTCGGCAAAAGTTGCCTCACTGGTTAGTCGTCCGTTTGATTGATACGCTGCATGCGATTCCCATGATCAGCTCAAGTCCCCGCGGCTAACGCCTGGCCAGCCCAATTTGTCCATAATGAATGGATCGAGAGCTATGATCCAACCATCGAGGACTCCTATCGTACTCAAGTTCAAGTCGATGTAAGTTTCTAAGAGAATGATGATTCCTCGCGGATATCAGTGTACCGTTGACAGTGTGTATCTGACATCACTTTCTCTCCAGGGTCGACAGGTAATTCTAGAAATGTAAGTTTCCATTTGGTTGTGTGCGCACCTCGGCTGCGCAGGACGTATACTGACATTGAGACAATAGCCTCGATACCGCTGGCACCGAGCAGTTTGGTATGAAATCTCTGCCTTCTTCTCCCACAGCTTTGCCAACTAACTCGAGAGTAGTGGCCATGAGAGACTTGTATATGAAGACGGGCCAAGGTTTCCTGCTTGTTTTCAGCATCACGTCTCCCTCGTCGTTAAGCGAGTTGGAGAGCCTGCGGGAGGAGATCATTCGCATCAAGGATGAAGAGAATGTCCCCATGGTGATTGTCGGCAACAAGGCTGATTTGGAAGAAGGCCGAGTCATTCCTCGCGCCAAGGGCTTCGCCGTCTCTCAGAAATGGGGAGCTCCGTATTACGAGGCCAGTGCCAGAACACGAAGTAAGTTTTGTCTCTGCTGTCTCTGCAGGCCATCGACCTCTGCTTCCAAACTTGATGCCCACTTCTTCGAAATCGCCTCTCAAGCACATATGACTAACCATGAATTAGCCAATGTTGATGAAGTGTTCATTGATTTGTGCCGCCAAATGCTTCGCAAGGAGGATGAGACGGCAGAGCCCGACGAAGGGTCGAAGATTGATGCGCTCAAGAGCGCTAACAACAAGCGCAGGCGGCGCTCCAAGTTCCGCGACAGCACTCATCCGCGATGCGTGATATTATAATTGGTTTCTTTTCATTACGAAGAACCAAAATCACCAATATCGGTTTTTGAGAGAGAACATGAAGACATGTCAAGGATCACCAGCAAGCAGCAGAGGAGCCATTGTAGCGGATGATCTACAAGTATGATATACCCTAATGATTTGATTATGTTTGCTGTTTGAACAAAGCGGAAAAAAAAGTTTTGGCATGATAGAGCGCCAGGTTCTCGGAATGTACTGCCTCAATCTCGCAGTAATTGGCCTTGAGAGCTTGATGGCAAAAGTTCTGAAGTCCAAGCTCGATTGGGATCGGAAATTGCATATCGCTTTTGTATCAGTTTGTGGCAGAATGTCGCACGCCCACTATCATCCTGAAAGTAACTTGACGTTGGAAGCAAGACAAGAGTGTCTGCTTGACTTTTGTTTTTCGTCATCCAAAGTACTAGAAGAATGCACTGAAACTCCGCAGAAGGGCGGAAGACATGGTAAAAGGCTTCGGCGGCATTGACAGAGTTGGGCGAGCCAGACTCGGAATGGAAGTTGTTGACACATTAGAAGCATACATACTCGCGTGAGCACGGCATCAGGAAACGCTAGATAGGTAGAATAGTTGGTTACCTTTGGTGTTGTAGCGCTTTCATATATATTCATTCTTTTTTTTTTTTTCAATCAATCATTATGGAATGAATCCGTTTATTGCAGTCTGATTTGTTCAAGCAGAGCGAGGACGATTGTTGGGTCGGTTGATTGGTGTTGGTTAGCCGGCAAATTGTCAACAAGACACAAGCGCAACGGCCGTGCTAGTTAGCTTTACTATCTCCATAATCAGTGAGAAAGATCAAAAAGAGAAGTCAAAGTACAAGATGAAGAGAGCGTCTGTACTTGCCAGACAGACGAATGAGCAAAATAAAGTCCAAAAAGAAGGGTCTGGCCGGGGATTGAACCCGGGACCTCTCGCAAGCAAGCTGTAGGGTGTACCCTAAGCGAGAATCATACCACTAGACCACCAGACCAAGGATGCTTCTATTTGATGCAAGTCCCGATCACTATTATTATTAATATACTTAATGTCAATAGCCACTGTTCTCACGATAGTCCCGGAGGGCTTTTGAAGACTCGCCGCCATCAAGTTCTGTCGAAGATGACTCGAGATATGGAGAAGGCTCTTTGCTGTATCCCCTGATAGCCTATTGGACTGTATCAACGTGACTAACTCCCGCGAGGTACTCTAATTTGATGAGCTATGCGTGACCGTCGAGAGCAGAATAGTATTACTGTTGGTACGTAAACTGACACCAGCTTGTCTAAGACCAGGGTTAGAAGGATCCAATTGATTGCTAAGGCATCGTAATACTTACTATATTAGTCTCAGTATCGGCATGGCAGCATTAACCAGATGGAATTATTTGAGAAGCCCGCGCAAACCGAGCGCTACCACATATACGAGACTGTTTCTGTCGACTGGAATATTTTGAGGTGAAAAACTCGGAGAAGACCAATTAGAAGAAAGAAAACAGGCCCTGTAGACGGCCTGGAGAGGGTCAAAGTCACCGAATGACTAAAACAGCCGGCAGATTGTTTGGTTACTATAACAATATCAGTGATGCAAAGTGTGAGTCGAAATATATTCCGTAGAGGAGAGTACCTGATTGATGCTGTTGCAATATAGATCTGGTCACCTTGACATGTATACAGAGTAAACATGGATATGTCTCTGTATTCTTCGTACAGTCGACATCCCGTTATATTTGGCACAGAGGAATGACGTTTCTCTGGTAATACTAAGCGATGCAACTGATAACTGAGTGAATATTGACAGGCGTAAGATGAAACTGGGCGCTACAATGAAGAGGGAAAATGATATCTGGTGAGACAGCCATGGCACTGATAGCAATATTTTCCACCAATGTGGATGGAAGTAAACGACGTAGCATAGGCTGCGAAGGGTGCATATTGTCATCACTAGCAGTAAAATCTCAAGTGTAGTGCCATGTTATAGACCACTAAACGCGAGAGCGGAGGACAGAATAGTATAAACTGTGATATGGAAGGGATATACAGTAGCAGATGAGGTGAACTTTTTGTCTTTCTTAGGACCAACATTTATGAATCAGCGACAATACAGACATAGAGAAAGAGTTACTTCGATGCCAGCATTGTGGTTTGCTCTCGATGCATAGGAATGTAGCTATCGCTGCCACTAGGCACCCGGCTAGGGCGGACCACTTGGTCTTTTGAAGATAATCGAATGCTATCAAGAGACAGCGCTTGTGTTGACACTCGTCACACACTCATCAAATTCCGTGTGTGGCCAATGGTCATTGCGCTGCCAACTGTCAAAGGATTCAAACTTGCACACTTCGTGTGTCACAACGGCAGATGAGCTCCAGGCAGCGATCCCAATTCTTCATAATGGCGGGGATGAAAGAGCTGGCTTCGAGAATTAAGCTTGTCTCCTCTCCAATCTTGGTAGTGCTGGGACTACAAGCCAAATAGACACAAGTCCACCCTCAGAAGGTGGAAAAGCAGCGGAGAACGTGAGCTTGGACAAGGTATCACTAGATATGGTGAAGACAGCTTCACTAGGAGGAAGATGTAGAGGCGGAGAGAGCAAGAGACTGAGAGCGAGAGAAAACGAGAGAGGCAGGAGAACGTAATAAACCGCGTCGTCTGCTCTCTGGGCTGTGACGTTAGC
Source organism: Trichoderma erinaceum (assembly GCA_026401215.1). NCBI lineage: Eukaryota > Fungi > Ascomycota > Sordariomycetes > Hypocreales > Hypocreaceae > Trichoderma > Trichoderma erinaceum. The sequence continues at coordinate 122,540 of JALIRY010000011.1, read as the reverse complement.
ACCAGCAGACAGTAGCTAGAAAATACCAAGCAGATGTAGATTATACGCCAGATGAGAACTGGTTTGGCTCATTCATTCAGGAGGGTGATATAGTGATGTCAATGCTAGAACGTGAAATGTTTCAGAAAAAGTTTTCTGTAGCATTTGGGCCCAAGCCCGAGCCACAGTGATTAATTGAATGCAGCATAGTACACGAGACAGTTGCATGCTTCTAAGTAAAGGAGCTCAACTAATAGGATATGTGCCGGGCAGTAGTTGCTTATGCGTTCGTTGCCTTACGCGGGGTGTCTGTAGTCACGCGCTGCTCTTTTGAAAGCAGCGTTGCCCGCATGGCTTGCGAGTCGGATCGGATCTAGCGACCAATGTTGCTGTCGTACATAATGGACGTGATGGATGCCTGGCTGCCATCGCACAAACCTGAGACCAAATCCAGAATAGTGGCGAGCAAATGGCTTTTGGGTGTCATGAGGATGGGTTGAGGCTTGTGTGACTCGTTAGACGACACTTGGAGCCAGAGTATCTTCTGCGTATGCCGTGGACAGCTTTCTTTATCTACTCTCTGCCTATTGCCAGACAGAGAGACCAAGTGTTGAACGCGTGGCCCCTACCCATGCGAAGAAGAGCTGTATCATTTGCTTTTTGCTGAATCCTAGCTGCTCAAACGAGCCGCGACCAGTTTCTCCTTATCAGTTCCGCTGGCAAATGTATTACTATCAATTAAGTGCTCAGCGTTCGGCTGATGGCATCGCCAAAACCTTTTGGACACCGCAAAAGGGGGGCTCAATCTGTCGGCCACTGGCCGAGACGTAGCCTTCCCAAGTCCTAGAAAAAGCCAGCAAAGTACCTAGTCCACTTGCATCCTTTTGTATCCATCCACTTGGGGCGGTACAAGCAGCCGATACTCTTCCAGGATTGATCCTGTCATGAAGTGTGTGTGGATGCGAGGTGAAGAAATGTGATAGACATGGGCTGACACACAGTAGCGCGTCGTCTGCTCCCAGCTATAGCCAATGGCATGTCTCGTAGAGAGGGCCCACGCATGGAAATGTGCTCGATGGTACGAAATAGAGCTCTAATAAGACGTGTCAGAGGTCGCAGAAGGGTCTTGAGTTATTCTGCATGCAGTAGTCGATTTTGACGTCGACGTTTCCCTCTCTTGTGTGGGATGGAAGATGAGATATAGAGCCCACTTCGACTTGCAAGAGATGGGAATTGGACAGCCAGGGGTGCAAAAGTGATCAAGATCTCGGTAGAGACTGTGATTTTAGTCATGGAGTTCTATTTCTCGCTTGGCCGAGAGCCGGGCTGCACGAGTGACAAAGAAGATGGGGTATAGAAAGGCATTTGCAGCGACATTCAGAGTGACAAGACCACAAGGTGAAGTCGCTGTGCAGATAGAAGAAGGAACTTAAATAACACATCAGACACCAGCAGAGGGCGCTGCCTGAGCATGAACAGGAACATGCCGAGTCGCTAAGCTCCCCAGAGACTGAATGGGGCTGAACTGGACTGGAGGACAAGAAACTGAGCCATCCATTTCGCCGAGGCTGAGGATCCAAGGCGCTAGAAGATGTCGAGATAAGTGCGGGTTGCCTGTCTGACATCTGCTCCAACGACTGGAGACTATGAGAAATTCTGAATAGACGGCAAAGCTATTAGTCAGGGGCAACAATAACAAGTGGCAGCATCGTCACGGGGGTGGCAGAGCGAGAGCAAGAGAGAAAATAGACCCATTAAATGCACATTTAGGCATATTGCCAGATTCAGCTGTGTAATTAATGCGTGCCGTATTCTTAGCATGGCGCGAGTGGCTGAGCAGTCCAGATGGGACACGGGTAGAAGGGAGAGAGAATGTCGTGTATTTGTGGGATATAGAGGAGAGTAAGAGCAGCAAGCTGCAAGAAAGACTTGAATGCTGTTTGTTATAAAAGAAAAAGAGAAATAGAGAAGGGCGTGATGATAGTGAGGACCTACCTAGGTAGGTAGTAGGTAAGACGTTGATGGAAATGCAAGGAAGGACGCGATTGGCTAACCGCGTGACCACAAACATCTACCTCGGTATTACTGCAGGCAGAAATGACGAGGATTACCATATATGTACTTTATCAGACACTGCATCGGGGTACCTGTTATAGCAAGCAGATACTGCCTCTAATATAAGTACATGCATGCGCCATCTGATACAGGAGAACGACACCGATGACAATCGCATTGCGAGATTCTTTCAATGCGCAGCGATACTAGTATGCATGTATGACAGCTGCCTGACTGCGTGTTCCTTCTAGAAGTCGGGGGTGTTATCAGCATAGATTCAGGCTGATATATGTAGGTGCTGAAATTGAATGCTTGTTTCTCAATGTAGGCAATAGTAGTAGTATTACCACGAGAGACAATATCGCTGCTGGTAACAATTGAATGAATAACGCAACTGTAGATAGCATGGGTGTAAGTGCTAGGTAATTTCGGGTCATCAAGGTAAGCCACAGTCAAGTATGTAACAATACTGGCATTGCTATTTTAAGAAGAATGTCGCGCTCAAGAGTTATATATCGCCCTAGAAAGCTATCGCAGAGGCTGTTGCAGGGCCTATCACAAGCCGTCTATTATGTCCACCGAGCATTGATTGACAAGACACCAGAGCCACAGCCGCTGCCTCCTTTATCTATAAAGGTGTCATTAGACGCATCGACTAAAGTCTCCGTCGCCTGCCAGAGAAAGAAAGACGCAAAGGCAAAGGTGGATCGTATCCCATGCTCTTGCGCCTCAGCCTGTCTGAACCAACCCCGGCTTGTGGATTTTGATTGATTTCTGATTCTCATGTTTTCCCAGTCGATCTGCTTTACCACTCGGAGCACGGACGGCTCCCGTGCTTACGACTAAGGTGCATATCTACAGCGGAAAGTGGGGATGTCACGATGCTGCCAAATCCACTGCACTAGATTCGTTTCGTACCAAGTGCGAGCAATATCTCCTGTGCCTGTACGAGTAAGATATTAGCCCGTGGTGATCGCGGAGCGAGATCCTAGAGGGAGGGCCTGGCAGCATCTGACCATACTATGTATGTGTTCTATACTACCAGCTATGTGAACCATTTGTTCTTTCAGCTCAAATGCCTCGCTATCGCCAGCCATTGGCTTGGCTTGTGAAAATGCGAGGCAGCAGTAGCAGCACTACTGCTTGAAATGGCAGCAAACCGTCGGTCCAGAGACGGCTTTTCATCACGGGGGTCGTTGCCATCGCAGATACAGTACGAGTACAGCTTCGTTCCCTGCTTTGCCCAGAGTGTGCTATGCTGTCCTAAGCCTAGCCTCTCCTCTCTTCCCTCTCCAAGAGGCACCAGTCAAGGCGGCGGACCACTGCTGCGGCCGTGTGGTCCGCGTCGATGGCAGATTGGGTCGCTGGTGGGCCATATCGCATCACAGTACTCGTACAAGTAGAAAGCGTTCCTGGTGCTAGCTGCTGGTATTAGCACGTAATCGTAGGTCAAGAGAGACGGCAAGCATGTATAAGCGACACGGCTGAATGCTCGAGATTCACAACCCATTACCTACCATAACCAGTACCAAGTAATAAGTACTTACTCGTAAATATTCGTAAGAAACAGACCCCTGCGCCTTGCCGGCAGCCTCAGCGCCGGGTTCCTGGCGAGCGAGAGACCCAGGCCAGCCCAGCCAGGGACAAGCGCCAGTGGCTTCGAGTGGTGTGATGGGCGCTGGGCGAGCTTGGTTACAGTAGGGCATGATCTTCCCCCTCTCTGCAGCAGATGGCGGCGTCCACATAACAACGATGAAGAAATGAGAAGCGACTGGGGTCCCCGTCGCGCCAGCGTCCAATGGCGGCGGCCACTTTGACGTTTGGACGAGGGCAGCAATTTTGACATGCATAAGGTGCCTTGCTAGTGCGGCTCGATGGCGGCTTGTGATTGGCTGGCACTGCTATCCCCCGTAATCTGCGTATCTTAGTACGGAGTGGTACTTCTAGCGTAACTGACGAGCCCACGGCCTAGCACGTACTGCAAGGTCGGCAGCGACCTAGTGCAGATGGAGCCCCACCAATGGGCAATTTGCACGTGCGCGCATCTTGGTGAGCGAAAGGATGGCCATGACCAATGCCGAATCATGGGCGGGATGCGAGGCCATCGGCCGTTTGCCGCGGCAGATATTGCTGTTCTCTGCGCCTTGATCGTGACAACACTTTTGAATGGCTGATTATTGATTGATTGATCAGTCAATTTGGAATTCCAGAGAAACGCCATTCCACCATACTGATTCTTGGTAGTGGCAAGTCTCTCCTGCCTCTGGTTCCTCGGCCTCTGGATTGAGTATTTTGGAAAGTGTTGCTATTCGTAGATTTCGTACATCCCGCGCCCTCATCTGGTTCCACATTGAATCGAGAAGCGTGCCTACCTAGGCCTCAAATCCTCGGGGTCAACTATTAGTACAGTATAGACGGGACGAATCGATACGTGGCAGAGGGACTAATCTCGACTCGACCTGAAAAGGCCACCCGTCAGGCTGTCTCCCGTACGGGGTGCGTTACAGTGCATGCAGCGACAGGGGCAATGATACTATACCTGTGATGGGTTCAACGGGCTGAGGAGAAAAAAAAAAAGAAAGAGAGGCAGGGAAATCAACAAAATTTACGTCTCTTGTGCGCTCTTATATATGCCATGGCTGTTCTGGTATGACTCGTCTCGCTGATACCAACTGATATCGTGACGACCTTTCGAAATTATACCTGCTACAAGTACTGCTGACGCTCCAAGGTAACACTACAGCGCCTGGCCGTACCGCATGCTGGTGGCAGCACTGCTCGCACATGGGCCCAGGGATCTTGCTAGCATTCTAGAAATGTCGGGTGAGACAAAAACATCAATCAAAGCCACACAGGAGCGGTACGATTTGTTTCAGTCTTTCAGATGATAAACGCGCCATGCTACCTTGCGTGTTGCATCACCAAGGATGCATTCGCCGGGTCTCTCGTAGGCCCCTGTCGACGAGCTGGAGGGGTAGCTACCAGTCAGTCTTTCAGGTGGTAAAGCATACAGTGGTAGCAAAGCAACCCTTTTCGCGAGAACCTGAGCACTCCTGTACGGCGCTTGCTGCCTGGCAAAAGGCTGGTCAACCGGTCATCCCGTTACTGCCTGCATTCGACAACTACTAACATGACTCCGTGCTCGTAGTACGGGGAGCATGCTAGTGCTAGTGCTATTGCCTACTACTAGTAGTATGAAGCATGAGCAACAACCTCAACTCATGCTAGCCGCAAGTACAAAGTATGTGGACCGATCAGACACCCCACACACACCTTTGACCCTTTGCAGGACTGCCACTCTGGGGCCTAAGTCAGACCACCTACTTCTCGGCCACCCCCACTTCTCGGCCACCGCCTTTTCCCTTCAACACCAACAACGCAAAATGTCTCAACTGCAATTTCTTATTCAATTTTAGGTCAAATTTTAATATATTTATATTTTCTTGAAGGCAATGACTGACTCTATTGAGAATGCTATTTCTTCCGCATTAAAAGACGTTGAAAACGGCATATCACAACGAAAAGCTGCGCAGCGATGGGGAATTCCTTGTACAACCTTGCAGTCGCGTTTAAACGGTCGCCAGGCAAGATCTGAGGCATACGAATCTTATCAACGCCTTTCTAAAGATCAAGAATACAATCTCATTCAATGGATTCTAATTTAGACTAACCTAGGCCTCCCTCCAACACACCATCAGGTCAAAGAATTCGCTATAAGGATTATTAAAGCTGAAGGCAATAATCAACCCCTAGGAAAACACTAGATTAAAGGATTTTTAAGACGAAATCCTGAAGTCAGGACCGTCAGAGGCAAGCCAATAGATTCCTGCTGTTTAAATGGAGCTACAATTAATATGATAAAGGATTTCTTTTAGTTTCAAGATCTTCCCAATGTCAAGGACATCCTTGGGCAACATTGTTATAATATGGACGAGACTGGGATCCTAGAAGGCCGTGGCAGCAACGGGCTAGTGCTCGGTCACGCAGAAAGGAAAGCTATTATAAAGAAGCAACCTGGATTGCAATGTTGGACTATAATTCTTGAGTGTATCTTAGCCATAGGTCGGATCCTTCCACCGTTGGTTATCTTCAAGGGCTTAACGGTCTAGCAGTAATGGTTTCCTAATGAAATTAAATTTCTAGCTAACTGGGCGTTTAAGGCAACTAAGAAAGGCTGGACTAACGATAATATCGCTTTATGGTAGCTTTAAGAGATCTTTATTCCTTAAACTCAACCCAACCCGCCTTCAAAATGGTTACTTATTATTAATGGCCATGGCAGCCACTGTACTAACGATTTTATGTGGGAATGCTTTAAAAATAACATCTATTTACTATTCCTGCCGCCACATACCTCTTACGTCCTTTAGCCTCTTGATATCTTAATTTTTTCGCCCATTAAGTTATATTACCATCAAGCTCTATCCAAATATAAAGATTGCAATAATACAACGCCCGCTAGCAAGAGAATCTTCCTTAAATGTTATCACAAAGCTAGGATACAAGGCCTAACAAGTCAAAATGCAAAAGCAGGCTGGCGAGGATCCGGTCTATGGCCTCTTAATATAGCCAAGCCGTTGATGAGTCGACTAGTTATTCCAAAACCCCCAAAAGTCACAATAACGCTAAAGAAGTCAAAGTCAGCAGCTAGGAAGAAGAAGGAAGTTAGTTTTATTAAATTCGATACCCCCCAGCGGTCACAAGATATCAGAAAAGTCATAAAATCCATTAATGTCAAGTCGCCAAGGACTCGGCTGCTATTACAGAAGATTAGAAAGCAACTGGACTATAAAAACACCACAGAGGCGGCGGCAGAGGTCAAGATTCGCAATCTGCAGCGTCAAGTTGATAGCTTCCGACCGAAAAAGAAGCAGAAAGTAGAAGAAAATCCGAATAGTCAATTTATCAGGATTGAAGAGATTATGAATACAAAGAAGAAGATAGAAGAAGAAAGACAACGCGCTGAGGCCGCCGATGAGGTCGAATTTATTGAATCCGAAGATCTTTGCTATGTATTTCAGCTAGAATAAAAGAAAACAACATAAAAATTGATCGCGATGCTGTTGAGTTGTTGTTTTTTTCCTATGCCTATGATCTTGATCAATTACGCTGAGGTGGCCGAGAAGTGGGTGTGGCCGAGAAGTAGGTGGTCTGACTTATCGAGTGCTGCTCGGCGTGTTACTGGGCGGTGCTCTGGCACGATACAAGCTCCCTGGATAGGATGCCCTGGCCTCTATACTCTATTCAAAGTACGCGAGCACGGAGGCGAAGAGGACAGGCTGGCTAGGCCGCTTCTGTCCCTTCCTGCCTGTAGCACACGGACGGGAGCTTGGGTGAACCTGGATGCGGCGTTGGGGAGCTTGGACGCAAACGGAGCGTTGCCGACGGGTACTTGGATTCATCATCGACTTCAACGGGTCGCGTACTCGCAAACACAACGTACGAATGTGGCGTACGTGAAAAGCGACCTACCTGTACAAGCCATGTTCTATCGCCAACGATCTGTGGATTCATCAACGCAGGGTTTTCGGTGTTACACAACAACATTAGATATTGGCCATGCGACTCGGCTGCGGCCGGCCATAGCCGAAAGAAAGCTGAAAGCATATCCTACCACAAGACACACACACGGGAAAAAAAAAAAAAATACTACAAGTAATTTTTTCTTTTCTGAGCATGGGGTTGATTCAGGGCGCGGAATGCTAAAGGTGCACACTCGAGGGAGGAGAGTGCTCAACTGGACGGAGCATTGTCCGACATAGTTCCCTTGGAAGAGAAGCAAGGAAACCAATAAGAAAGACAAAAAAAGACAAAAAAGACAAAAAAAAAGGGACAAGAAGTCTCTGCTCTGTCACAGAGTGAGAGACGATATTTTTTTTCCCGTGCTCTTCAACCCCCTTTTTTGGCTCATTCTTTGATTCCATGATACAGCTCGTCTTGTACTGCACGGCAGCATCCCTCTCGCAATCTATCTTACGTAATCAGCGGACTGTCTTGCACACGTCCAGGCTGGCGGACTCACACCCCCCTTCTTGATAGCAACAAGGTTTCTCGTCGCGTCACAGGACCAAAAAGGCACTCCAGGGCTGGCAAAAACCACCGCTGGCTTTAGCATTTTCGGCCAGAGAACGCTCGCTGGCGTCATCTTAGCCCCAAGACAACGCCCACTAGCCTCAAGCCTGTGGTCCCCAGCTGCTGGGAGGGCACAGCGCCGCTCTCGTAGTACCTGCAAGGTACGCAGCGCCTGGTACTGTGGCCGCCACCTCGCTGACGAAACACGGGCTAAGCAGACAGGGCCGGTACGCAACAGTGGCCGAAGTGCAGGTACCCTCAACTTTGAGCGTCGCCGGGACATGCTGCGCCGCTCCCCCGATTGGCTGCGAAACCTAGAGGAAATTTGGCCCCCGCTGGGCTTTTTTCTCTTCAGCCACCCTCCCAGAACCAGAACCCTCCTGGAGCCCTTTGGGGAACCTTGAACCCTTTCCAGGGCGGTGTCATCGCTGTCTGAGCCCGCAAAAGCCGCTGAAAGCCCTCCAAAACTCCCTCCCTCCCTTTCCGCGCACTAGCCCCCATCCAACCCTCCAAAACAACTCTCGACCGTGGTAGCCCGCCATTTTGGGCTCCATCGCCAGAAGAGAGTTCTGGCGCGAGCAAGAAAAGAATTTTTTTTTTTTTTTTTTAAAAAAATAACAAAAAAAATAAACTTGGAAAGGGAACGTCCTTGGAAGCAGTACGGATGAAAGTGTGGCTCCCCTTCCCTCGTAAAGAAACTTATTTTACTTGTAGGTCCGATATCTACCAAGGAATAGATACGATGAATTGACGCCTCTCGCTCATAGGTCCACTGGTTCCTAATCACTGCTCCCACCACTGAACCCACCACTCTGCTCCCACCACCACTATATTAGCAGCACTACTGCCAGCTACCTAACCTGCTAAGTGGCAGCATCTTCCCTCTTTCTCATTCCCCTCGCCCACTCTTTCACTCACTTACTCACTCACTCATCGTTGATCCTCTTCTCGCTGCCCTGGTTTCTTAGCTCCCTCCACCTTTTGCCGGCTGCAGCTGCGACCTTCCCCCCTCCCTCTTCCTCCCCCAAAAATTAAGGCCCCAGAAGGCCTAAAGTCAAGGCCCGGACGGAGGAGAAAATATGCGAACTGCACCTGCGTCCAAATCCATCACCACCTCGCTAATCCCAACCAAACGCCAAAAGTTTAGGCCAACTTCGCCTTATCACCAACTTCATCCCGCCAGCTGATCGCCGCCCAGCCGCCGCCTCGCACGCGATTTTATTTTCCCTCTGGCGCCTCTCTTCTCTTCTTCTCTGGTCATTTTCACTTATCTCTTTGGCTTCGCATCGCCGCAACTTTACTTCGAACCCCGATCGCCGGCCGCGTCTTTGTTGCCGCCACAGCAGCAGAAGCGCCGAACCGGGATCTTTTCCCTTCATCTCTGGCTTTGAACCTCGCATCAGAAGCATCGTTAGCATTATATGCTTATACACGTGTATAATACCTTTCGCGATCACGAATAGAGTTTCTCGAATACGCCGCCGCCGCCTTTTTTTGCTCTGAAGAAAGCCTCGTTGTTCAAGTCGTATTGGCACTGCTACGGCCCACGCATCGAACCTTCTTTTTGAATCACTTTCGCGACCTCTCTCTCTCTCTCTCTCTCGACTCTGGGCTGTTCACTTCCAACATCAAGCCCTCGATATACTATTTTGCGTTGTTCCACTACGCAATAACAAATCATTTAGCCCTCGTAGCCGTCACTCTAACCGTCACCAGCTGCGCACTACTTTCGACCTGGCATCATCATCATCATCGCCAACGCTTTCCGCTGCATCATATCCCGATCGCATGGCTATGAGCGGTGATCCAAGCAGGAACCATCCGCCGCCGACAACGTCTGCGTGGATGCAGTATCCCGAACCCTGGACCAGCTTGTCGCCCGTGCATATGCACTCGCCAGAGCCTCTGGAGCGAGGAGGCCTCATCGCCGCCATGAACAGCTTTGCCAACCCCCCAGCCCCTGTTCCGACGGCGCAGTCTGCCCGCGCGCCGTTCAGAGGCCAACCTTCTTCATCGGCGCCTTCGTACGGCCTCAACGGCGTGAATGGCAACCAGCGATTTGGGGCTGAGATGCCCAGGAACACCTTGTTCGATGTGTTCGCTCCGCAGTCGCAGCCACCACCTGTGCGCGTACTTGTCCGGAATTTGTCGGCCAATACGACAGAAGAAGCCCTACGGCTCATGCTCGTCTTTTCAAATGAGCTGGTCAACGTCGAGTTTATGGCTAATAATTCTGACGACCTGACCTACCGCACTGCTATGCTGTACTTCCAAACCATGAACGGCGCGCTTGAAGCCCAAACCAACCTCAATGGCCGCGCCAACATGAACAACAGCGGCAGCATGCTTGTTAATGTTTTGGGCGCGTCTAACTATTCGTCGCCCAACAGGATGACGCCTAACCCTGTTCCCCTGGCCAGCCCAAGTGCCGCGTCCAACGTTGACCCTTTTACGACGGCGGTTACTCGTCCTCAGCCGAGCATCGGTAATGGATTCCCGTCCCACGATGCAATGTCGCCGACAATGAGGGGCCGTTTCTTCGGTAGCGTTCCAACCCATCAGGACCTGGCCGCTCCGGATACGGAGGCTAGCAACCATTACAAGAACTTGTTCAATCCCCAATCGCCTATTGGAAACCACCTTGCTAACGAGCTGCCTGGCCGACTGGGCAAATACATTATCAATAATGAGCTCGGCGATGACGATGATAGCGAACTCCTCAGAGATCCCATCGCCTATGCGGAAAACGGCACCCCGGCCCAACGCAGAGCTACTGCTCCCAACATTCCCACCAGCCAAATGGCGAGCCTTTCCATCAACACTAGCGCTCCGCCGCCATTGCCATCGTTCATCCCAGCCCTGACTTCTCCGGTTCATGGCGTCAACGGCAATAGCGGATTCATGAGGGCTGGGCAACAGCAGCAGCAGCAGTCGCAACAAAATCATCATCCACTTACTCGGATGCCGCAGCAAAGGCCGCAGCAGTCACGATCACAGGCGCAACAGCATCAGCAAGACAAGTCTCCTAAGCAACATTTGTCAAAGCCTCAGCAACAAGACAGGCAACAACAGCAGTCGAACCAACAAGTGCCATACGGAAGGTCCAACTTTCCTCCCGTCAACCCCGCGGACCAGAATCCTCCGTGCAACACGCTCTACGTTGGCAATCTGCCTGTCGATACGGCCGAGGAGGAGCTTAAGGCAATGTTTTGTAAGCAGCGAGGCTACAAGAGACTTTGCTTTCGTACCAAAGCGAATGGGCCCATGTGTTTTGTCGAGTTTGAAGACATTTCATTGGCTACACGGGCATTAAACGAAATGTATGGAGCGTTGCTGCACAATAGCACCAAAGGCGGCATCCGCCTGAGCTTCTCCAAGAACCCGCTTGGCGTTCGTTCTGGCCAGCCCCCCTCGCAGGTCTCTCAGACAAGCATGCCTCCCATGAACGGACTTGCCCCGTCCACCATGTCTAATGCCTTTGCTGCGGCCAGTGGCCCTCCTCCAGGCCTATCTGTACCACCAGGACTTGGTTCACGAGGCTCTGGCTACGGCGGCGCCGGCCACAGCATTACGAATCAACGAAACAGTAACTTTTCAAGCTTGCCATCCAACGGCAATACTCCCCGTCATCAACACGGTCAAGACTCCTATTTTGCATATACGAGCTCCAACAATGGAAATGGTACAGTGGTCAGCTTCAGCAATGCTGGGTCTTCTCGCACCACACCTTTCTATACCAACGGAGCGAGCAGGCCTGCTAAGCCTCGCACTCCTTTCGCATAATGTGGCGTATTTGCTATCGGGAGGGTATATTGTCTTTTTATTCCTTTTTGGCTTCTTTTGTCCCCCTTCCCCTTTTTCTACTTTTTAGGGAGAGAGCTACTCCAAGATACACACAGGGGCATCATTTTGGGATACTACGATAAACTTGAAACTAGCATCACGGCTTAGGACCAGGAAAGGCGCAACGAGATTTCTTTAGTCGACTTAATGTTTTTTTTTTTTTTTTTTTTTTTTTTTTCCCTTTTCCCCCCTTTTTGTTTTTTTTCCCATGGGTTTTCTTTTGGCCATGTTGCCTTCACGTGGCTATTGGCCAAGAACTTCTTTCTGGTCTTGGAGTAATGAGTTGCGACAAGAGAAAGAGTGGACATCGGCGTTGGCTCACTTGGGTTGGTCTTTCAATCATTGTGATTGTTCTTTCTCCTCCTTTCTTTTTGATTCCCCTTTCTCCCCCTTTTCAACTTTTCGTTATATGATCCTGGACGCGAAAAAGATAATCTCTTATATCCCCTGCTACATGCCTTTTTTCCCCCTCTTCCGTTTCAAGCTGGCTTGGTTTTTCAAATGGACAGGGGGGGGTTTAAAAAAATTTCGTCACCGGTTCTTGACTACACGTCTTTCTTGTCTGGTAAAAAACAGAAACACAAAAGCGACAAAAAAAAACATTCTTTGGAGGCTTATTTATTTATTATTTTCCCTTGGTTTGGCAGCGCTGCATTTTTATTGGACACTGGGAAACGCTTCAGATACCGCTTCAACATGGCTTCAATACGGCTTCAATACGGCTTCAATTTTTGATATCCTATTATTATCCTTTTTTTTTTGTTTTTACCCTTTTTTACCCTTCTTCTTACCACTGCCTCTTTTTGTTTTCGGCTTCTGTTAGTGGCTTTGCCATTTGGCTAGTCTTTGTTTGTTTCACCTTCAGCGTCCTTTATAGAACCGACTACAGCATGCAAATGCCGCATACCAATATCTTTTTCTGGTCTGCCAATAGGAGCTATAGCTTACACACTTATGGTGGCTATTTGCGATCTAGGGGAGCCAATACGCCCTCTTCAAAGGGACAAGGAAGATAATGCACGTTCTGGCGCTTTTGTTGGGGGGTTTTTTTTTTTCTTCATCTGCATAATTCCATGGATATTGGGTTCTCTGCACAGCTCTTCGTTTTTGTTTTACTTTTATACTATTACACGTCTGCATGAACTGGATGGGCTGTTGATCTTGATGGGCATGAACAATCGGAGTATCAGTTGGAGAATATGGAGTAAATCTTTTTTCACTTCTTCTTCTTGGGTGTTGGTTGGCTGGGTGCCCATACCTTTTATTTCTTCTCATGGGCTACTGGAGGGAAAAGAATCGAGATGAGAGGAACGCAATGACAGAAGGAAAGAATGAGAAAACCTTGAATCACTCTTACTGTTTAGACGTGGGAATTATTCGACTTTTGTTTCTCTGTGTCCAATGGAACGATACGACAAATACGGCTGGTCATGGGAATAACTCATTATGTCAAATCCACTAGTTCAGGGTTTTGTTTCTGTCGTTTGAGTCTTTTGGTGGTGTGTCATATATAGGCAGCGGTAGTTTTGGTTGGAGCGTCCATTACTGAATTTTGTCTTTACTCTGATGGAACTGTATGAGCTCAGAATATCAATAATGAATAGGAAAGGAGACGCTTTGGCTGATTTTGCTTCTGGTCTTGCTTGTGTTTGTCTTGCTTGTGTTTGCCTTGCTTGCCCTGAATGTAGCAGTAAGTGCCTAAGGTATAGGTGTGAGAAATGTTGGATGAGAGAGCCCGTAAGGTCCTGGTCCGTGAGGGACATGTCCTACTTACCTTTGAAGTAGTATTCGTATATTGGAGATTTCGAGGTACTGATGGCGAGCAGGAGCAAGCAACCCCTTTTCTGCCTAGCAATGTGGTGGAGCCAAGGCAATACTAGATATACCTAGTAGTATTTTCGTGCCTATTTTGATAATTGTTGAATTTCTTCCTTTCTCTTCCATCTTCCAGGCTGCCCAGCCGCCAATCATATTGCCTTAGAGATCCGACAATCTTGGAAAAAGTCACCTCTCGCCAGAGAAAGGCCGTAAGCAAAGCTGTTATGTTTTGGTCCCTGCGTGAACATACCCGAGTTTTGGTCCTCAGCATCTACAGACGGAGTATTTGTATGCCCTGCAAGAGAGTTAGTCTATTGCTATGGCCTTCATCCAAGGTTTGTGCCTGCAAATTGCCAGACATTCCTCTGTTTCCAATGAAAGATTTGTTTTGATTTCACATGTAACTGACGGTTCGCTGGCGATAGTTTACCGGGAAATAGACAAAAGCTAATGCTCGAGCTGCCCAAACTGCAACCTGCTCGCATTGGCCCCTTGGCCCCTAGAGCATAAACTTATACGTATCGACTTGATCGTGACAACTTCCAACTTCCGACCATCGATTGAACTTATCGAGGCAGACAATTGTCGCAATAGGCGTTAAGGGTTGGAGCTATACTTACTTGGCTCTCGCGGAACTTTTTCTCTGTGGCGCCGCGGTGGCTTCTACTGCAGAGTCCTGGTGATTAGGAGGGGCGTCGACAGCTATGCTTGGCAGCTTTCTGGCACGTTACCAGCCACGGGCTCGCCTCTTCCTTGATATCTTCGAAAGCATGTGAAGGCGAGGAAGTGGCAAAGGGTGCACTGTGCGACTCTGAGCAGCGGCTGGCCGCGCGGATGGAGCTCTCTGGGAGAGAGGCGGCTTATTCTGCATATATTTTGCGGCGAGACACAGCAGAAGAAGAGTCAAGCTGAGATAGGAACGATGAGGTGAACATTATAGCATGCCTGATTTGACGAAGATGCAGTCCCATCGCTACGTACTCACGGCCACCAGCATTAATCAATCTCAAGTATCCCAGTAGTATACGCTAGGAAGACAGACGGGTGGAAGCTTTTGGACCTGTCGGGACCAGGAGTCCGGGAGATCCAACGAGGCGGAACTGTGGGTTTCGATTGTTTCAACGCAAGCCATTCAGCCATCCCCGATCCCATTCCTTCCGGCGGTTCCACGCGAAATCGAGGAATAGCACAGCAAGCCGTGAATCGATTAGCCTATGTTGAGCCTTTGTTAATGTTATCGGTTTGATAGCCTTCGCCATGGCGTCTGCCTCTCTGAAGTGCCACCTACTAAGCATAATAGAGTGATGTAAGTGCAAAGGCTATTTATTGAGAACTCCCCCGCAAATTGCCATGCGCCTGTCATCCCACAACCCGCAGTTTGGCATTTGGAAAACATATATAAGCCGACTCTGTTCTTTTGTAAAGATCTAGATAATAATTTTTTTTTTCTTTTTTTTTTTTTTTACAATTTATAAACTTCAGCCCGTTTTGATGCTAATTTGGAGAGAAAAGAAAAGAAAAGGAAAAAGAAACAGTACAACAAACAATGTCTGCTACCATTCGACATCCTCCGCCACTCAACGATCCGAGAAATGGCGTCCAGAAACACTTTATTAGCCCTACCCCGAATGCTAGGATTGCAGACGACAATGGGCTCAATGATATACTCGGCGTGACGCAGATTCTTGAGAATCACGATATCCCGTGCTTTTGTGTAGGGATATCTGCCCTCAAGTTTTATGGCGCCGCGAGAGATCGACGCGTGAGCTATACTCTTCCTTTTGACAGCTTGATACCCTTTATTTTCCAGTTACAGAAAGGACGACACTATCGCTAAGTGTTTATAAAAGTTGACCATTGGTAGAGTAATAGCTAACAAGATGATCTCTTCTTACCAATAGGAATGGGAAATCTGCGTGCCCACCGAACTCGCATCCAAAGCCCACGACATCTTCCGCTCACCTCTATATTCCACCACCTACATACCCATTTCCCCTGTCCCCCACGCCCGAATAATGTCGTTTCTACACACCTACAAACGATACCAGATCCGAGACCTCCCCCACATCTTCGTCATCGTGCCATCCCGCGACGTACACCTCGACTGCCGCCCCAACAAGATTGTTCGTAGCCTCAGAGGCCTGCCCTACCCAAACCTCGAGGACTTCTTCCAGAGCTGCCTCGACCGCCGCGACGAAATTGAGCTCACCGACCTCATAGACGGCACAAACGTCACAAACGACTGGGGAGAGTCACACCTGGACCTGAATGGATCCCACGACGTCGAGTGGGCGCGCGAGATGAAGCGCCGCACCGATGAATGGGATCCCCAAGTGGAGGGAACTTCGCCGCCCATCGACTACTGGCCCACGAAGCCTCTGAGCAAGCGGGAGTTTTGGCAAGAGCTTGTGCAGACCAAGATGGATAGACTGGATTGGTCGCGGCCACCGGAGATTTTCCTGACGCAGTATCGTATTCGTAACTCTTCGGATCCATGGACCGTCATGACGAATGTCGCTTGAAGGTATCTATTTGCTTCTCTTTCTGTAATTACTCGGCTTGGTGTATAATGTTTTTTGAATCTTCTACGCAGCAAGTAGAACAGCATTCGTTGATATGGTAATACTCGTGTATATGGAACGGTCTCTGCATATGGAACGGCAAGTTAGTTTTTTTTTTTTCCTTCTTCGCCCAATACATCTTAATATTATATACTTTTACACTTTGGCCAATAAATTATAAGACGGAAAATCGAGTTTAGTCTGCACAAGGAAAATTGCATCCTATAGAAAGTGAAATGTCTCAACTATCCATGCTGACATGCAAACGGAATTCATCCAAGTCGTATCGGTCGTAAAGCAATAAACAACTCTCAGTCATGCTCCAAATCATGCCCTAAATTATGTACCCCGTCTCTACTCCCCCATACCTAAATCGACTGCAGAGGCACCCGGGATATCGCCAGTCTCTGTACCATCCCTCACGATACAGAATGTGTTTCCAACCATGCTCCAGAACTTGAGAATATTCGCCATTGGCTCGCAGCACCAATACTCGTCGCGAGGGTGCTGGTGCTCTGGCTCCGTCTGGAATTCCACCCGTACGCTATGAATTGTCCGCCGGCACCGAGGCCTCTCGGGTTCACCGTCTTCGTCATGGTTGTTCTCTATCAAGAGCGGATTCCATCTGTGAGCTATCTTGTAACAGATTCCAATGGGCAGCACAACTTCGTCTGTCAAATCAACGCCGACGCGGACATGCCCAAGAGCTCGGGATCCTCCGTTGAGATAGTGAAGCACAACACCTCTTGTGACTCCGTTGCGCCGTCCCCTGAAAATGACTGCAGATGCTACGTTTTCAAGAGGTGCCCAGGAAAAATATATTGTTTCGACAAAGCTATGCAAACTGAGGGGGCTACGCTCGTATCTGTCCACAGGAAAATCTCCTTTTTCTATTATTCTGGCTGGTTCCCCTGCAGCGTATGTGCCGAGGAAACCCAAACTTTTCGTAGAGTCCCACCATTTCAGCTGCTGGTAAACAAGCATTAGAGGAGCAGTATGGACAAAGCAGTTATCTTTAAAGGCCTTGTTATGTGATCCCACGACGATGTCGCCAGATTTCTCTGTTTGTATCAAGAGGTTGAATGGCCTTCCTAGGTCTCGTCTGACGCCAATACCAGTTACCCGATCATCTTCAGAGATGGGGACGTAGTTCCACACGCAATAATTTCCAATCGAGCTTGCCAATTTGTTATACGTGTCCAAGGCAGATGTTTCCCCGGGTTGGTGGATATGAATCCCGGCGACGCCTCCAAGGACAAGAAAGAAGGTTATGCCTGTTATTCCTTCCAGACTGGCGACAGTCAAGCGTGGCCACCTCCTAGCGAGATCATTTTCACTTATGGACATATTGCAGGCAGACCAAGCAGGTGGAGTAGGGGTTTCCCAAATTCGAGGAGGTTCCATATCAGGGGGGACTACGAGGCGGCATCGACCGTACTAAAAAAAAGGAAAATGCCAGTCAACAACGGATTGATCAAAGATGTCGGAAAAAAAAGAGAAAGCAAAGGGGAAAGGGGAAGGAGAGACAGAAGCTTACCAGACTATGAACGTTTAATTTGGATATAATGTCATCATCTTGAGACAAGACGATGTATGCGACGTTGGTAAGACGTCCTTTTGAATACTCGGAGGGATAATTCTGGCGAGAGATACTGCGAATGCCATCGGAGTCGATAGTGATGGTGATGAATGGAGGCAGAAATGTGGGTGAGGCACTTGTAATTGCGTCTCCGCGCTTCCAATCCGCAATTTCTGTCAGCGGCGTCGTCTGCAATTCGAGTGGCTGGTCTATTGTCTCTGATATATAGGCTGCTACGGTACGCGCTATCACGAACCGCCAGAACAACGAGCGCTCCGAATAGCCCTGTATGGCCCCAACGATTTCGGGTGGCAGATCAAGTATCTTTGGCATTCCAAGCTCTGTGACCACGCTCTCGATCAAGGACATGTCAGCATTCATGGGATGAGGAAGAAACAAGGGCTGAGAATTGTTCCATGGATTTCTAAACGCAGCCATTACCAATATCCGGATGTTGATGGCATGAATATCATGATTGGCGCAATGCTTCGTGACCAGGGCATAGCAGTCTTTGTGAACTGGTACTGTATCCTCCGCTTTCATGCATACTTTGCAGTTTGTCTTCTTGCAGATCTCGAAGCGAGATGTTCTGAGCCGGAACTCTTTATCTTCAAGAAGAAGAAACGATGGTGAGCACGCAAAGATATTTGGAGCGTGACGGTAGACTATGGAAAGAGGATTAAGGGGTGTCAGCGCATTGATGTTAAAGAATATCTAAAATAGTGTCCGTTTGATATAGATGGATATAGATGCAGAGAATCTTGGAAGCAGGAATTAAAGGAAGGGGAAAGGTCACTACCTACCAACCTGTATGCTGACGTTCGTCTCTAGAAATTGTACACATATCCCGCACTGAGGATAGACTCCAAGATGGATCGGTCTTGGCTGTTCCATTCCGTACGCACCTCTATGGGAAGTGGGTATTGGTGGGAAACCCAATATTGGAGAGAAATTGCAATATATCATGGAGAATATGATGAATTACTGAAGAAGAAGAAAACGAAATAAAAGAAGATGATGATGATACAAAGTAAAGAAGAAAGAAAGACAAAGAAAGACGAAAAGGCAAAAAAAAAAAAAGAAGAGCCAAGAGACAGCAAAGAGGGGAAATCAGCCTCAGCCTCGCCAGACTAGACTTTGATTGTTCGCTCTTGTTCCAAAAGCAGGCGCTCAGGGCTCGAGATACTAAGCGAGCCAATCGCATCTACTTCCTCAATCATTTTTTTTGGCTTTTTTCTATAAAATAAGACGTGGCATGCGGCGAATCGTCCCAATTATCAGCCGATATGTGCGCGCGTGTGCTGGTCATGCATATTGGAGTGTGGAATCAAGCATGCAAGCTGAAGTTTCATGAGAATGCAAGGGGGAGGCAATATTGGCACAGATACGGCCATCTTCCTATTGGAAGAATATTACGAGATTGCATTGCCCTTTTCGGAGAAGAACAGATATGCTTGATGGACGTACATACATTGCAGTTGTGGTGACAAGGCATAATTGCTAGTATATTCTCCTTTTTCTTTTCCTTTTTTTTTGTCTAATTTTTTGTGCTGCCCGAATCACAAGGAGGTGGTGAGTGCATGTTTAGCTGGGAGATACGAGAGATGTGTATGGTGGATGCAAGAAGGAGTATATTCGTCCTTCACCTACACCAGCAAGGACTATCATCTGCCTAGCCTGCCGATCTTATTCATCGTCTTTCTTAGCAGTAAAAGAGTAGAGTCCATTCCTTGTGAATACCTCTGATATCCTTACACTCTCGTCTCTCCTCTCATTCATTCGTTGCCTCCTTCGCCTGCACTTGAAATGAGAAATAAAAGTCGCCCCTTTAACGCCGTTTTCTTTAATCGTGCCCTGGTATTCGTCTTCTACCCCCTCTAACCCCCATCCTACACCGTTTTGTTCGTAGGATGCATAGTGTTACAGTGTATTCGTAAATTGAGGTGTGAAAAATAAAGGGAGGAAAATCCCTATAGCTCTTTTTCTCCCCCACTTTTTGCTTATTTTTACTTCCCTTTCCGCCAAATTTTGTGTCGAGTTAGGTATGTAACTGTAGTATATATATATGTGTGTGTGTATGAGTGAATGTGCGGATGTGTGATTTTCGTTTTAGTTATACAGAGAGGAGAGGAGAAGAGAGAAGAGAATTTAGGCGGGCGTGTGGAAAAAGCGCAGAATGACCTCGTACATGCCGAACATGATTGCCGCACTAGGCACCGTTCGCATGAGATGAGGAGTCAAGCCGCCGTAGAGACCCATGAGGCCTTCTTCCTTCCAGACGAGCTTGAAGCACTGGACCAAGCCGGTGTACTTGAGCTTGCCATCTGCTAGAGGAGCCTGTCGCAGACGAGTTCTCGCAACCTAGGTATGGGAATTAGACAAAATGATCATGACAACAAGAAAGGATGCTTGTTCTTGAAGACTCACCTCGTGGGGATAGGCAATAACAGCGGCAACCAGCTTTGCGCCTCCTGCAGCTCCGCCGTTGCCCATGACATCCACCACGCGATCCCAATAGCTCTTTTCTCGGCCGCTCGCCACAATAAGCGCCTCCCGTCGCGCAAGATACGCCTTGAGCTGCTCGTACAGCATCCACTGCATCGTCGACTCTACGACGCCCAGATAGCTGGCGCTCATGCCCTTGTACAGGCCGCGCACGCCCTCGTCTCGCACCACCTGCTTGACGCAGTCCCAGCTGTTGCGGTACAGGCGCTGCGTCACGCCGCCGCTGCGCTCCGAGACGTTTTTGTCCAGCTGCAGCCGCGTCTTGACCATCCAGATGGGGTTCGTGGCCGTGCTGGTGGCGACGCCCGCCGTGACGCCCGCCAGCAGATGCACCCACGGCGCCTCCTCGCCCTTGTTCCAGTACTCGGCCATGAGGCGCTTCCCGTTGCCGTAGACGTAGAAGTTGATGCTGCGCGCAGGAATGACGCCCACCAGGTTCGGTCCCAGGCCCTTGAACAGCGCGCGCGATCCTTCGATGCGGTAGACTGAGCCCAGGATCTGCAGCGTCTCGGAGAGGTGGTACATTGCGCTGCGCACGGGATTCAGCCTCCGCAGAGCTTGCGCCTGGGCCGCTCTGGATGCGCGGATCTGTGCCTGGTAGAAATCGGATTGGAGTCTCGTCTTGAGGACGTCGAGCGGCGCCGTTACAGCTGCGGCCGTCATGCCACCAACACTGTAGATTATTTCCAAATGTCAGATAACTCTTCTTGTCTCCATGTTTGAAGCTCACATCTCCGCATCGGACTCTAGAAATAAGACTCACCCTCCAGCCATAAAATGCACCCAGGATTTTGCAAATGGCAGCGCCTTAACCTGCCCTCGAGGGCTGTCGTCCGGTAGCACATCGCCCGTTTCTCTCGATTGGATCAGCGCTGAATGCTCTGCGGGAACGTGCGAGTGCTGGAAGGGCCGGCGATCATCTCGTCCCGCCAGATATGGAGGAGCAACAGCAGGACCCTGCTGCTGCGCCATGGCTAAGGCTTTTGTATTCTTTTCGATCTTTTTTTGCTTTTGTCTTTTCCCCTTATTTCTTTGATTTTTATTTCAATACTGTTATCATAAGGAAAGGAAAAGAAAGCTTTCGTGAAATGGCGCGGTCGCGGCTTTTCGATATGATATCGGTTGGTTGGATGATCGATCGAGAGATTATTCTTCGGTTTACCAGGAAGGTTCCGGAAACGGGAAAAACGAGGAAGAGAGAAATAAAAGAGACAGAGGTTCGGTTAAGTTGGACAAGAGTTGGTATTTTGTTTTGCGAAGGAGCGGAGGGAGAAAGGGAAAACAAGGTTCAACAGTTGCTAGTTCGCAAAAGCCTGAAGAAACGTGAAATGCCGTTTATTGCCTCTTTGATTTCTTTGATTTTGTTTTTGCGGCTCCGGTCCTAATTTTTTTTTTTTTTTTAACCTTCTCCGATCCCTCTTCCTATTAGCGGACTTTTCTTTTAGCTCGAACCTGAATGGCGCGTTCAGCTGCCAAGGTGGGCCAACTCTTTGTAGTGGCGCAGGTACGTATCCCCGCGATATCATCGAATACTACGAGTGCTACGAGTAGTAGCTGCTCAGAGCATTTGTATCAATTCTACCTACATACCTGGCAGAGGATGGCGAGAAAGATACAACATTGGATAATTTCTGTGACTCGACTCTGCTGTCAAAACTATTCCAGAAACGGATCATGCTATCATCATCTCGCAACTGACAGTTTTAAAGGAGGTGTTTGTAACCATAGGAGGAGAAAGTATTGAAAATGGCTGCTACAGTAGACATTACATCCAAGTCCGAAGCTCGTGGGCGAAAGCGCAAGCCACTCCGCCCGCCATCAAGATCTTGATACATTATACTGCTGAATACCTATGTAGGCACTTATAATTACGTCAAACGGAGAAATCAATTAAAGAAAAGAAAACTTGCTATTGGCCCGTTGCCTAGAGACCCTGCCATTAACCCATACATGTACTTAGTGATAGCATCCATATCGTATACCCAATATTCCCAATCAAACTGCCCGTGTACCTTGCCTACCTATATATCCCATCATAAACCCGCTTGTACCTTTTTGCAAAGGTGTCCCATTTAGTTCCCATGCCTTACCAAAGAAGACCACGCATTAAAGCTACCTATATAATACTAGTAAATAATAGTATCTAATATCGAAAATCATAACTTATGAGCACCCTTACATATGCAATACCGGCCAATTGGGCTTAGTGGGAGTGATATGCTCGAGGCTCATAGTCATCATAGTCTGGAGGCGACAGGATCGCCGAAAGATGCCCTGTGCGAGGGGGGTTCCTCTGCACAGAAGGAGGAGCAGAGTCAATTCTGGTAAGCCGCGACGTGGGCACCAGCCTCAGTGGAGGCTCGACAGTAGCTGAAGCTTCAGAAGAAGAGGAAGCAGAGGAGGAAGAGGAAGCCAGCGCTGATGACGCTGCTGCTGCTACCGCTGCCAATGCCATTGCCATTGCCGATGCCGACGCCGACGCCGACGCCGACGCCGGTCTGGATACCAGGTTCACCTGGCTCACTGAGTCTGCCGCAGCACTGGAGCTCTCATCAGAGCTGCTAGTACTGGCAGATCCGGAACCAGAGCTATGATTGTTGCTGGCCTCAGCCTGTATGGCGACATTCCCGGCGGCGGCGGCGGCAGCAGCAGCTTCTCGCTGCTTCTGCGCCTCGCGCTCGATAATCTCCAGCTGATGTCTCACAATCTCGGCTTCCTCGTCCGTGACATTTCTCCAGCTGCATCTCGCGTGTTTCTTGGTGCAGCCTCGACAAGCCGACAGGTGCTTGACGCACTGGAGGCGAAGACGTCGGCATCGATCACAAGTGGGGAAGATGACATCTCCCTTGTTGACCGTGTCTGTTTTTTTCAGCACAAGAGCTCGGTGTTTCTCTGGAGCGAGGTCCTTGCCTGCTGCTCCACGTCTGCCACCTCGTCCCCTTCCTACCCTTCCTCTCGCTCTTCTCGAAGGTAGAGCTGGAATCGGAACTGGGGCCTGAGCTGGAGCTGCTGGCAGCGAGTTCGACGCTGAAAATGAGACTGCTGAAACTGGTGCCGGAGTTGGCATTGCCGGGGCCGATGTTGTTGGCGATGGGGCCAGAACAGGTACCGGAGCCAGAATCGAAGCCAAAGATGAGGGAGAGGGAGAGGGAGAGGATGTTGTTCCTGCTGACTCGGCCGCATTGGGGTAAGTAAGCACCGGCAGCGGCTGATACGGTGGCGCCTCAAGAATCGGCGCTGCCAGGGGGCTAAGACCAGTAGCAATAGCAGGCATGGCGGAGCCAAAAGCAGGGTGCTGCTGGTGATGGTAGTATCCTGGAGGTGGACCTTGTGGCGGCTGATTCTGCATCGAAGCCGCCATAAACTGGTGGAGAAGATCCCCGTGGAGATCGTGGGGCGGCGAGCCGCAGCTGCCGGATCCCGAACGTGGTGGATGGTTGATGGCACAGAAGCCAGAGCTGACGGTAACGGCATTAGCCACAGAAGCATCAGCATGGCGCAGAAGCTGGTGAGCCACATCTTTTCTGCGAGTCTCAAGCCTGCAATGGAGAAAGCGGGCTCTTGCTGCAACCTCGTCTGCCTTCTTATACAAGAGGGAGGATCTCTGCAGCATAATCTCGAGCGTGGCTAGCTCGGCCGCCTCATCCTCTTGAAAGATATGTTCTAGCGGGAACTTGTCTAGGGCTCCAGAGTATATCAAGCGCCAGTCATCTTCTGCAATCTCGACCTGAAGTCCGTTGTATATGAACTGGCGGCATCGTGCGCCGTCGGGCAAGGTGACGGGAGAGAAGGCATCTGGATTGGTCTTCGCAAAAGTGACCACGTCCGGCCAGGTAATGGAGTGCATTAAGGGATGAGGCGAGTTGACTTTGACGGGGCCATCGAAGAATCTTTCAATGCCTCTGAGGAAACGGGTTCCTGTCAGCCTGGCCCCGAGACTCGCTGCTAGACTTTCACTCCGGTCCAGTACGCCTAAGTGTTGTTCATATTAGCACATTGTTGATTTAGATGTACTAGTCCTTAAGAGGACAAGATAGCGTACCTTCGTATTGGCTGATGAGGTAGATGATGTTGTTAAAGGTATCTAAATCGCCTGGCAAGAGACCCAGCAGTTGAGCGTAGTGGTGTCTCGGCAAGAAGTTGATGTACGGCTGGGAGCCTGCCATGATTACATTAGCCTGCTGTGTCACAGACTTTGATATCTTGTAAGGTACAAGAGAGAGAGAGAGAGAGAGAGACAAAGAGTCAGAGAAGAGAGAGAGAGAGAAGAGAGAGGAGAGAGAAGAGAGAGGGAGAAGAAAGAAGAAAGGTGAAAGGTAAAGGTGAATAGTGTGGATGATATAAGTAGTCGATGATGGTATTACTGTGCCAACATGCATGTAGTGATATTTAGTCCAGAGACAGAGTCCACTAATAAGGCTACCGAAACGGGGAGGGCTGATAATGGATCTAGCTAGCCGTCCCGATCCTGAACCGAAGCAATGTGGAGTACAGTTCCACCAACTAGCATTCTAGTGTAACTGATCGGAGGCGGGAAAGGGAGGGAAGTGGGGAAAGGAAATAGAACAAGAAAAAAAAAAAAAAAAAGAAAGAGGCCGGGCATTAATGAATAATGGATGAGTGATCCATGCTCAGTGTCTGGATAACATACCTGGGGCCATGACAGGCACTGATAGGCGACGGCCGGAAGGTTCAGGTTGGTTGATGGTGGCCTGATGGAGGTGGGTGGGTTGGCCGCCGTCATCCTCCAGATTGCGCTTCCGCTTGTGGGGTTCGTTCTCCGGAGGTGGTGGCATCGCAGCTGTCGTTTATAGTAGCTTGTAGGTAGCTTCTGGAGCTCGATGGGGGCTTGGCAATAGAGGCGGAGACAGCAAAGACCCAAATGGATTTCACGATCTCAAGGCAGAGAGCGATGAGACCGGTGTTTTTGTGCAATATTTTCTTTTCGGACAGCGGAACAAATGGCAAGTAGTCGGAAGCGAGAGGACACGGAAGCAATGCTGTAACGGCGCAAACAGGCGGGATTGGAAGAATAAGTGAACAAATGATTCTCTTCTTTTCTTTATTTTTCTAGAGAAAAAAAAGAGAGCTTCAAGCAAGCCGGGTACTCGGGTAGTCCTACGCTCGTGGATCGGTTGAGAAAGGCAGGAAGAGAGCGGAAGAATAAAGCGAATGGGAGAAGAAGATGATCAATCGAAAAAAGAGAGGAAGAAGAGCGGAATCCTTTGGGTTATTGTATGAAGAGTGAAAAGCAGTGGTAACAAGTGTAAAGAACTATCAAATGCGGCTTGTCGGATTTGATGCCCGCTCAGATGACTGTGGGTCTATCTACGGGCGGCGACTAGGGGAGGGGGGAAAGGGTAAGGGAGGGGGGTTTCGTTAAGAATAAGAGAAAAGAAAAAAAAAAAGGGCGATATCTTGTTTTGGCATAGATGGGATTATACTTGAACGCTTTTCGTATCAGGAATTACGACCAGGCATTGCGTTAGCGGGAATGACTCTGAGAAGTGCAAAGGAGAAAAATTGCCGGTTTATGTCGACTGTGCAAGTAGCATATGCAGTTTGCGTGGTATTAGTGATGGTAAAAGTGATGGTAAAAGTGGCATTATATGTCTGCTGGTTGCTATGCACGACACGTTCCAATGTCTGTATTGTCCTCTGTATGCGCGCCCCGTACAACTCCATAGAGATGTGCATATTCCTAGCCAAGTCTGCAAGGTCTGCATACGATGCTACAGAACAGAGTGCTGGCACTGGCGGTATGCATAATGCGTGTGGAAAAGCCGTGCGTGTGCAGCATGTATGTATGTATGTATGTGTTGACCAACCCAAAGTGCCCAAAAAGGGTCTATGCCTTTACAGTACAGCCCGCACAGCACGCAGCTTGGGACCAGGTAGGTTCGGGATTATCCACAAAGAGAACGGCCAGGGGGGGATGTGGTACCTAGGTAGTAGTACTTGTAGGCAGGTAGGGCAGCAACCCAAGTAAATGTGGCTTGCATCACAGCTTGACAGCCAAGAGAAAAGAGATTGAAAGACGAGACACACGCTAGGCAGTGCCGTAGGCTGAAAATGGGTGGGAGGGGGGCAGGATAAATGGGAGCAAACATTGGGCATATTGCAAAAAGCCATCATCGATCGATCGAAGCATGCGTAGATGCGCGTGAGAACGATCGCTTAGCATACGGGAGCCCTACCGGCTGGCGTATATCCTGCTACTTCAGAGCAGTAGTAGAGGTAGTTGGTCATTTTTTTGGGTTTTGTAATCATGGGCGGAAAGTACCAGAACTAGGAATAGAAGAAAAAGGAACGATTTAAAAAGAGAACCAGATCTCCGCCTACTGGCGGAAGAGGATGAGGAGAGGGGGGGCGCCAAAGAAAGAGAAGGTAGAGAGAAAAAAGCGAGTAACCTAAAAAAAGGAGACATGACCTGTCTCATCGCGATGGCAGAAGCATGGCATTAGGCAAGTCATGGCAGGGATCCCGGCATGGGCTCTGCGTGGTATCGCTAGAAGAAACGATTGACAGGGTCTGGCGGGGGTGTGTGCTTTGGTCAGAGGGAGAGCGGCGGATGGAAGAGCGGTTTGGTCGGACGATTTCAGAGCTATTAGTGATACCTGCATACTAGCGAGTATGTCATCTATAAAATATGTAGGTCCAGGCTGTTCGTGAGGGTACCGAAATAGGACCTGAATGTAGTGCCAGATAAATATTGCCCACTAAGTGGTACTAGTAATAGCAAACAAACAATTCATTAGTCTTGGTTGTTCAGCTCGCAGAAAAGGGAGAGGCCAAGACAGAGAGTCTCGAGAGAGAGACAAAGCTGGAGGCGGCTTGGAAGCTCCGGGTCCCGGAAACCAGCGCCACGAACATCGTTTGGCGGCTGGGCATGTGCGGCTGCTGCTGAGCGCAAGCTGCCATTAGCAGGCGAGACTAACAGGCAGTAGCAGCAGCACTAGAACCGGTTGCAAGAAGATCAAAAAAGGGCACAGGACGTGAGTGGTAGAATGCCTGTAGTTGGCGTTGCCGGGGGGCTGGCCCGGTTCTCTTGCAGCAAGCGAGCGGATGGTGCTGAAACCCGGCTTGCCTCTCTTTTGGCTGCGAGCATCAGTCAGGGCTACCCTTACCGGTGTGCTCGTATGCTCGTACGCTCGTTCTGCTGCTGCTGCTCTTGCGGGCGGTTTCTGGCTTGATTACCTGATAATTGTCTGGCGATGCCTATGTAAATAGTTACTTTGTAATTGCTTATATATAAGGTATATATGGGATTCACTTACTTTGTTTGTCGCAAATTATGCCTACACATTCTGTTGTTTCTCTTTTTTCTCCGCAACGTATCCGGGATAGTATCATTCAATTCCCCGGTCCATGGGCAAGAGCCAGCCAGCCAGCCCATCACATGTAAGAGACCCAATGATGCCAAGACACCGGTCAAGTTCTCACCTATCGCTTGCTGCCAACGCGCCACGACACAAAGGGGGAAGAGAAAAAAAAGGAAGGGGGGTGCGGTGGCATTGACAGCAGCAAATTTCTATCACATCTCCCTTTTTTATTTTCAGCCCAAGCATCGGACAGAGCGTCTCCGTGGTTGTCCGGCAGCGCTGGGCTGGAACTAGAGCTCAGCCAGTGAAACGCCAGACGCCGCCAGCCTTGTCTGCATCTCTTTTTGCCTCTGTCTGTGCGGCGGCATGTGTTCGTACCCGATCCAAACCAAGCACGCGATGAACGGCTCCTCCGCATTGTCCGGCGAACGAGTCCAAGCGGAGGCCGGCTCTGGAGATTTGAGCCAAATGATCGTCGAGCGGACCGGGCGGCCCTGCTTGTGTCACCCCAGAAGTATCAGATTGCCGCAAGTGGGCACCGAATGCTGGTCAACCCGCCGAGCATACGAGGCATCTGCTACTCGCTGGGAGCGCGGGAGAGTGAGAGAAGACTGGAAGCAAGCGGCACTTACAGCCAGAGCAGGGTAGGGTGAGCTGCCGTTTATTTTTCCCCCTGGCTGTAAGTCAGCCAGCGCTGGGCTGACGCAAGCATTGCTGAGAGCAGCAAACAGAAAAATCAGTGCCAGGCCAGGTCAGGGCTGGAGCAGGGCCTTGGGCCCGCAATTCGACGATGAACGGAATGACTTTGTACCGTGCCAGCAGTATCGTAGCGGTTGCTAATGGTAATAGCATCCAGCTCAAAAAGGTTCTTGATTATCAAAGAAGAACAAACAACGTGCAAGTGAGTGGGGTGGGTGAGCGGATGCGGCTCTGGTTTGCTAGCTGTCGCTTAATACCAGTACTATCACCGCCACCAATATGCAGTATGCAATGGCAGGGAGACGACGCAGAGTTGCAGCAATAGTAACGGCAGGAGTAATAGCAGTAGGTAGTAGTAAGTATTAGCAGTGGCAGCAGCATCATCTAATCTACTGGCACCGCCTGTATAATTGGTTAATCTGCACAGACGTTATCCTCTGGCCGGAGCCGAAATGTGAGCCAGACAATCGGGCTGTGGAGGCACAGTGGCGTCAAAAGAATGAAATAGAATAGACAGGCGACATGCCTCCCGATATTTCCGCTTGTTTGTATCAGTACTCGAACAAAGCATACAAAAAGTGTTTGACATACCTATTTCGTACTGCGGTGCGTGATTGTGGTGGTGCATACGAGCATGCATAGGATATGTAGTATACATAGCACAATATAGCCAGTGTTGCCCTCGTTCTTGCACATCGTAGCATCCCGTCTGCGAAATTTCATATCAACATACATACCACAGCCAACTTGCTGCAAACGCGGGCGATGGAAACAGCCAGCCAGCAGCAAGCAGGGTGAGAAAGAGAGAGGAGACCGCATGAAGTCCATGCGAGTGTGCGTCCAGGCTTCAGCCGTGAAACTTGCCAGTGAGCAGTAGACCAGGAGCCCGGCTGAGTTCGACTGGCCTGCTGCGGTGCCGACAGCCAGCAAATGCCTGCATTCGCCTGCATATCCCGGTCTCAGCAGTGCTCGCCCAAATCCAGAGGCACCATTCACCGTATTCGTCGATACACCACCATCCTCTTTTGACTCTCTTGTTGTCCTTATCTCCCCCCGTCCATTTCACACGCCCCCGTTCCCCTCTTCTTGGTGTCTAAACGCCCCCCTTCCCACTTAGTTCGGATGGTAGCCGTATCGCTGGAAAATCGCTTTGCCGGGTCTCAAATTATGGACCACCAGCGCCATAGCACGCTCGCGTAGATCATTTGGGTTCCGTAGTCGGTACTAGATAGTGGGTAGTAACCCAGCGCAGAGTCAAGAAGTGATGTGAGAAGAACAGATTTCAAGAAAAAAAGCTAAAGACTGAGATTTCACCTGCCGAACATGGGCTGATTTGCCGTCATCCCATAATCTGTCTGCGCTGCATATCCAATCAGCTCGGCCTGGCTAGCATCGACGGAAGGCGAAAGAGCCAATGCTTACCACTTTCTCCCTCTCTCCCTCTCTCCCTCTCTCTCTGTCTCTCTCTCTCTCTCTGGATACAGGCGAAAAGCAAACAATAACACGGCAAATTAGGATAAAATCCAAATCCAAATTCAATACGAGCCCAGCACTTTTCTTTTTTGGTCTAGAACAGCAACCAAAAGCAAATCTAGCTTGATGGCTGATGGTGGCTTGGTGCTGATGCTGGTGCTGGCGCTGATGCAAACGCAAAGGCTCCAGGCTCCAGTCTCCAGTCTCTTTCAGCTCGTGGCGTCCTCAGGCCCCGAGTTCCCGGCATCTCAGGACCCCCTGGTCCCCTGGCCTGGCCTAAAGGACGACTCGGCTGTCGAGGCTACAGGGAGGCTACAGGGGGAGGTTGCGGCTGCAGTAGCCGCTACTGCTAAGCTCCTCGACGGCAGGCGTAATCGTAAGCCTTTGAGCAGGGACTTCCCGCTGGCTTTTGTTCTCTTACACGCCGCTGGCAGCTGTTTGCTGCTTGCTCCGTCTTTCCAAGTGCCATGTCCCCCTTCCATCTCTCCCGAGCCGTGTCGCCATGCCGCCATGCCATGCCTTGCCTTGCCTTTTGGTGATTTGATATTTGATACCATCAATCCTACTCCTGCTACTATTACTTCCTTGTGCCTTCTGGATTCCCTTTACCGAGCAGTAGCGTCTTTCCTCGGTGCTGGCACTAGCACTAGCACTGGCACTATCAATCACCGTCACAAAGGAATGGCTCGGACGGGATGGATTCTCAATGTTAATCTGCTTTCAGTTTCAAGTACATGATGCTATAATCCATAGCTCAGCTCGGCGTCGAGCCTAGTAGGGATCAACGCTGTTTGCCTTTCCGTGCGTGTGCATGTGTGAGTGTGTATGTGTTTGTGGTGGTCAACGTCAACCATCAACGGCTCGACAGTAATAGTGCAGGCAGCAACGCATGCTGCAAGGTGAGTGTGGCTGAATTTCTGTCTCAGTAATACGGATTGGTATCTGACCGACAGACAGCAGGTGTGAATGCGGAAAATGCAGACTCGCAGCTTGGAAATCATGCCACTACGAGACATTTCCACGGGGAAATCATAGTTTGCTCGCCCGCTCCCACATCCCGGTTCCATGGATATTGTCTTTGCCTCAATGTCTTTCTCTCTCTCTTTTCCTCGCCTCTCTCTTATTTTACACAACGGATATTACACATCTACCATGTCTTAGTACGGCGGACAAGCAGCAGTCATCTCTATGCCATGGATCAAGGGTCTTTCTCTCCCCCTCATTCTTACATCGTACGCATCAGTCACAGTGCCAACGATGTAACCCAAAAACAAAACCGCCAGCTCTTTGTTGGCCAAGGTATGCTTGCCACCTGGCATTGCAGCAGTTTGGATGTATGTACGCATGCTTGGTGGTGGAGGAAGAAGAGGAGAAGGAGGAGCAGCAGCCAGCAACAAGCACCAGTCATGGACTATTACTTGGTATGCATGTACTGACTTGCTCTCTTCTTCCTACAGGGATCCCTGACGTCTCCGGAAGCTTGTCTTGCCCGGCTGCAACAACTTTATCGGAAGATGGCCCGACAACCCCGCCTACGAGTGTATCCCTGGAATATGGGTTTCTGGATCATTGCCTCCCAAAAACGAGCCAAGCGAGACTGAGTTGGGAGAGTTGTATGAAAGATGATCATCCGAGCCTCCGCTGCGTACCCTAGCTAGGTATACCGCTTTATTGTAGCCCGCTTGATAGTCTACGGCATCAACCAACTGACTAACTCACCAACCAACCAACTACTAGGCATTCCTTGCTTCCGTGCTAGCTGCGACATAGGTAGGCAATCTATCCCTCCCTACATAAACTATCGCCTAGCAGACTGCTCTACTATTAGCCACCACTGCGCTATAGCATCACGGGTTACGTCTGGCGAAATTAGATTGATCAACTGCCTATTGCCGCTGCTTGCATTTCGCTACTGTCGGCCGGGCTTTCTGATCATGCCTAAGCGATGCTACGTGTTTCACCGGCTGCATCCTCCGAGGGCGATTAGGAAACCCATCTCAACGAGACTGGATGAGTGGGCCTTTATGTTGCTGCTTGGTACAGTAAATACTAGGAATACGTAGGTAAGGTAGTGGCTACCGTACATGTTTATATAACAACCCCTGCCCTTGTCATTGTCTTGCTTCATGTACGCAGCATGCACTGCTTATACGATGCCCATATGTAGGCATATGTAGGAGAGCATTCATGTATGTACATGTAGGTAGGTTACAGTCCTATGGCATGCACTGTACAGCTCTTCCAGTGCCAGCAACGCATATACTTGTCCGTGGATTTCCGCCTATTAAATCGCCGACAAGGAGTCCAGACCCATGAAAGATACAGAGCACCAGCATGGACGTAGTACTTGCATGCACGGTAAAAGTAAACAAATCACTTGTCAGTTTCCATTGTCTGAATCCTTCATCGCTGCAATAGGAACAAGTACTTTGAAGGGAAACAATATTACCCCAACAAGAAAGTAATCATCTCTCCGCTAGTCCTAAACAAGCATTGAGCATCCAACTAAAAAAAAAAAAAAAGAAAAGAATTATGCAAAGACACCACCCCTCACCAGAGCTATCGATTGACGGATTGGTTTTGAATCTCATGCAACTCCAGCAAAAGCAGACGCAAGCTTCGAACATCGAACCGCGCCAAGAAAAATCCTCGCTTCCCTCAGCCTCGAACCAATTCCGTGACTGAATTCCGCCCCCCCGTTCAAAAACCCCGGTCGAATAAAAAAGGACAAGAGCAAATTAGAGAGACAGACAAGCGGCACAGACAGAAACCGAGAGACATAAACGATAAAACGGAATCGCCGCAAAACGAGCCAGTAGCTTTTCAGCTCCCGACCCCCCCAGTCCATGCGCAGTGGCCACAATGTCCGATAGACCTTTCCACAGAGGCGGCCGCGGTGGCGGTGACCGAGGAGGAGGCGGCGGCGGCGGTTACCGAGGCGGACGAGGAGGAGGTCGAGGTGGTGGTGCTAGAAATGAAGCTGGAGCTGGCGGTGCTCAGACGGAGAGACCTAAGAAGGAGAACATCCTAGATCTGGCCAAGTACATGGACAAGGCCATCATCGTCAAGTTCAACGGCGGCCGAGAAGGTAATACGAACAACCCAGACAAAGCAACAAGAGACCAGATAACAAGCAAACAAACGCTGAAACAAATATGAGAACAGTCCGCGGTACGCTCAAGGGCTATGATGCTCTCATGAACCTCGTCCTGGATGAAGTCCAAGAAACCCTCCGAGGTAAGTTGCTTCTCTCCTCTTCCCATGTCCATGTGGTTGTTCTGCTTCCCCTCCCTCATCATTATCAAAATTGGCCATATAGTTAACCAAGGAGGAAACTAACCCCCCCCAAAAAAATAGATGACCAGGGCAACGAAACAACGCGATCACTAGGTCTTGTCGTCGTTCGGGGGACGCTTCTAGTCCTCATCAGCCCGGCAGATGGCAGCGAAGAAATTCCAAATCCCTTTAACGCAGCGGCAGACGAGTAACACCAGCACGACAACAATACCCCGTACGATGATCTCCCCCGACGACATATTTTTCTTCGGTAGAAGGAGGAGAGAAATGTGTGAAAGGGAAGAGCAAATAAGGAAAATGAAGATAATGAAAAAAAAATAGAAGGGGCCCTCATTTTGATGCGATCATTATAAAACATGAATGGATGGAAAAAAAGAATAGGGGATGTGTATTTTGGGTGTTTTCTGTTTTAGATATAAGTGCGTAAGTAATACCTATCTGCTCTCGAGGGACAAATGATGGGAGGGGTTCGATCAAAATGAGCGATCAAAACGAGAGAATAGCTGGCGAGTTTGGCTCCGATGCCGACTGCCTCTCCATCTCCTAGACAGGAGAAAGAGGAATGGGTGGGTAGTAGTTTGTTTGTTTACACCTACGTATACTTGGCTAAGCATGGGAAGCTGCCAAAGATAAAGTAGAATGAGAGAGAAAGATATGCCTTCTAATCCACCAGTACATCTCACATCTCACATCTCAGAAAGAGAGTGCGTATAGCACGGGAATCGAGCTTTCTAGCCATGACACGATGCACGTTCATTAACAGTATACAGCTTTTTTTGGAATTTTGTATCTGTAAACCATACTAGTACCGCTGTCTCTCCTCTCCTTTCCTCCCTGCTTTGCATTTCTCCTGTATGCCTTCTATTCATCCGCCGTCCCAATATCCAGAAAATCAATAAAACTTGTTTGAAATACCCATCAATCGCTCGCTACTTTGATGTAGCATATCGCTGCACATGCATCTCTCGCGGATGCTCCCTCATGTCCACCTCCAAGTCATCGTCTGTTCGCCTGCCAATTCCATAGGAGGGATAGTTTCCTAATCTTCCTAAAAGGACCTTCCCGTCTTGGAAGAGGCCTTGTAAACGTCGCCAAATGCGGCAAGCATTTGCTTCTTTATCTCCTTGTAGCTGACAATGATGCTGGTCTGCTCATCTCTGCTGGTCAGGCGAATATTCTCCTCTGTCCCAACATCGAGTCTGTTGAGGCAGCTTAATATGTGCCCCATGTCAAAAACCGGGTTGCCGTTGCCATCCACTTGATGGAAGACATAATCTCTAAATAGCTTCAACATGTATCGCTCTCCGAAGTCCGACCAAGCTCTATCATTCTCGTACTCTGGTCGATCGTCGATAATTCCGAGTTTCAGCACCAATCTCAAGAGCCTTGAATTCTCCAGCTCTTTGTACATCTCCGAGCGAAGATAATCATAAGCATGGTCAACCTGGCTCATGGTGGTCACGATATGGTTGGCTATGCCCGGAATGAAGTCGTCAATCGACTTTGGGTGCGCAGGGGGTTGCGCCGGTGTCAAAAGCCACATGATAGTATCTTTGATTTCCGTGGAATAGTTCCTGCTCATTTGCTCTATCGCAGCATTCATGTTGGTCATCTGCATGGGCATTGTGTTGGTGGCCAGGCAGAGCAAGGTGCGGCCAAAGTGTACCAGGTCGTCTTGCTGTAGCTGGTCCATCGATTTTTGGACGTCATATTGTGTCACGTCCAGTACGGCACATGCACTCAGAACAATTTTGTTCTTGTCAATTAGAATGATTTTGCTGGGGTCGAGGCAGCGGGCTGCCAAGTTGTTGCTGTGAATGGCTTTTAAAGCGCAAGCAATCTGAGAAATGTACCCCCAGAGCACCGCTTCAGTGATGGCTGGTTTGGGCTGAAGGCGATTTGACCCGTGCAGCACGCTTGGAATAAGGTGCACTTCGGCCAAGGTCTTGGCCAGCGGATAATAACGTTGCGCAATGACCAGGGAGCTATCACCAAACGCCCTAGTGGTGAATGCATCATTGATGCTGGCAACGTAGGGACTTGCGATCCGTTTCCATTCCTTAACGGACCGGATTGCTTGCTCGTTGGTCAACCTGAAACCCTCCAATCTCCGCAGGCAGTAGAGTTTTCCATCCTTGGATGACGTGGCTTTGTATACCCAACTGGGGTAGCCAAATATGCCGGCGTTCTTGCGATGTGTCGTGTCCAAGGCCACCAGCGAGTGGTAGTTATCCAATTGAGGTAGCTGGGAATTAGGCATTACTTGCAAGGCTGCCGCGGATTGCTTCTGCATATCTTCCCTCAAGGTGTCAGATATGAAAAAGTCATGAGTAAGACGATTATATGGCATTATATCTTCTCGATACGGCCCGATAGGAGCGTAGAGATGATACTGCAAAGGCTGTGACGGCGGAGCATAGGCGTTCTGGGCCGCAAAGTACGTAGATGCGCCGCCGGTCATGGCGCCATGGTCCTCAGCATATGGGTTATAAGGCGTAGTAACCATGTTTTGATTCGGTAGCACAAACGGGTCGTATGATAGAGCTCCATCGTGTGAAGTGCCGTTTGTTGCAGCAGCCTATATATACACTTGTTAGTGAGAGGACAAAGAGGAACAGGAGCGAAAAGGACCAAATCCCTAGGGATGTCATACGGTAGAGCTGAGATCAAAGCTGGGTGTAAATTCGCGAATAGAAGCAGGGTTAAACGCTGGCGCTTCGGTATCCGGTATGGTAGATGGTGTGGCGGCTATAACGTGTGTCCATGTTAGCACAGAGTCCAAGCCTAGTTTATGACGCCGACGTTGCTTCTCACCTCCCAGACCACGCGGAGTAAAAGAAGGTGCAGTCACCGCTTGCGATGAAAATGTCGGTTTTCTCTGTACGGGCTGCAGGGTCGAGGGTGTAAAGGACGGTGACTCAACGTTCAAAGTCTTCTTGGTGCTGCAAGTAGAGAGCATCATATGTTAGCCAGGGCCTCTTGTTTGGCTAAAGGACAGAAAGAGAAGTATAAACTTTGAAAACGTACCTGCCGTTGTCCTGTTGGGATGAGCTCGCCTGGGATGAGCCCGCTTGAGAAGAGCCCGCCTGGGAAGAATTCCCCCTAGTCTGGTCATGCATAAAAATACAACCTTGGTCTTCATAGCGGCAGTGGCCGTAAATCAAAATGTTTCTGCAGAGCGTGTCTCTAGGGACGTTTTCTACAGTTCGTCGTACAATCACAGGTCAGCCAAGTTCTGAATCATGACGCAGCATTCGGCATCAGCAACCCACCTCGAGGCCTAGGCCTTGGCGAGCCAACCTGGCGCCGCAGCTCGGTGGTTTGATATCGCGGGGTCGTCATTGTAATCAACTGGATGTTTCAAAAAGAAGGCAGTTCTCGAGGCCGGATTTACGACTTCTGAGTAAGGATATCAGTGTCGGTATGTATGTTGGTCTTGGTATGTATGTCTGGTATCAGCTGGTATAGAGAGCGTGATGTAGCGACTAGAATCGGTGGTGGATAGTATCGAAATGCGTGCGTGTGAGAGAGTAGAGCGCGAATGGAGAGCTGATAGAAAGCAGTATATGAAGTCAACAGAGAGAGATGTTGCAGAGAGTAAACAGAGACGAAAGCAGGGGGCAGTCGGCGAGATTATGTAGAAAAGTCAAGAGAAAGAAAAGCGGCGCTGCGGTGGCTTGTCAACATACTGGACTGCAGCAACCGTCTCCCATGGCTCAATTGATCGGGGCGATCGCGCGCCCATGGATGAAGCACAAAACTTTGAGCCCGAGTCGCTGGGCAACAAGGTCCGCCACTCCTTCAGCGGCTGAACAGAGTTGAGGTCGGAGAGTCCCTGGCTGAGTGGGGAGTGGATAGACAGAGATGGTGGTGAGAGGCGCGATCTTGGGGAGGTTAAAGCAAGATCTGGGCCTTGGATCCGGGTCCCGGAGGCAGGAAAATGACATAATCCGAAAATTTGCCGGCGTATTAATTACCACCGAGTGTGCAAGTGCGGGAGCCACGACGGCGCCTCTAAGAATATTAACATTTTGTAAAAATCGGTCGTATTTATAGTACTTGACTCGAAAGCATATACATCTACGTTTGGTACAAAAGTATTGAGTGATTTTCGGGCCGTGAAATAAAACATGTATAGATGTGTGTTGCGTGCTGTCACTAGAGCGTGGGCTGGAAAGATAAAGAAAGGAAGTAGCAAGACCAAGTACCTTACCAAGCTGATAATTTCAAGATTCAGTTTCTCTCAAGTACAACTAAAGATAGAAAGAATAATTCTTATACGTTTGCAGAGAGAAAAAAAAAATCCCCCATTACTCCATCGTCATGCCTGCAATCGCCTCGCAAAATACAGGGTGCCTTGCAAAGGGCTTGAATTATATGGCTCCACCTCTATAAACCCTTCAGACTTGTACAGATTAATAGCGGCAGTCATCTTTGAGAGCGTGTCCAGCAGCATCTCATCATATCCTCCGTCCCGGGCTCGTCTCTGTGCCTCCACCAGCAGCGTCTTAGCAACCCGTCGCCCGCGAGCTTCTGGGTACACAAACAAGCGCTTGAGTTCGCAGTAGCGCAAGTCTTTTGATCGTGACTTTAAGTATACAGGCTCAAGGTTTAATGGTCGTAGAGCAATGCAGCCGAGAACAGCGTCTGTTGTAGAGTCCACAGCAAGGAGAAGGGCCCCAGCAGGCGACGCATATTTTCCGGGTAGCCCATTGAGTTCGGCGTTGTAGTTTTGATGTGTCAAATCTTCGTCCAGCCAGGCTGTATAAGCTTTGAAGCACTCGACTACAGAAGCTAAATCTGTTGCGGATGTTGCTTGGCGAACAAGGACGGGTGAGGTTGTAGGCGGTGTTTCCATGATAATGCACATGCGTACATATACCCGGCAACTGATGCGTGGTACCTTGAATTACTGGATGGCAAATATCAATAGGTAGCTCTATTAATTGTATCAATTTAAAAGAGTAGTCAGGCAGAGTTTCCCAGGGCTTGGAATTAAATGGCTGCCTAAGCAAGTATTGGGTGGAGAGAATGAAACGTCCTGGACTTGAAGTGATTCATTGCCGGCACCGGAGGTTGAGGGCCATCTCGGGAGGATTTTACTAGCTTTCAATCTCCGCAGCTTCTTTCGTCTCGCCCGATTACGTGTGTAAAAAAAAATATTTTAGCCAATACCTTGAGAAAAAAACCTAGTTGGAACAAGTGATCAAAGTACAAAAACGCAAATATTTATTCGCGAACCTACAGCATGATAACCTCTCGGCGGCGTCTTTGTAGAACAAGGCCTTTAGAGTTGCCTCAACAGTGACAATCACTGGCGGGGCTCGGATAATGGGCAAAGCATGCTAGGCGTTAGAAGCAGCTTAGCGCTGTCGACTGCAAGACTGGGCTCCGCCAATGAGGTAATGTCTCAACTCAGAGCTACCCGCTGTGTTAAAGATTCCAGTCTTTATCGACATCTCCAAAACTTGCATCACCGAGCAATCCGTTTCTGCTGCAAATCAAGAGGCTGCATGGACGGCAGAGGCGCATCTTGACTTCTTTTTAGTTGTTTTCTTCTCCTTCTCTTTTGTCTTCTTTTTCTTTTTTTGCACCGCTATTTTGGGTCACTGTCTGCGTGCCAAAGATGGCGGACGCCGCAGACGATACGGGACAGCTGTCACCAAGCCAGCAAGATGCGCTGCAGCAGTATATGCAGCTAACAAACCAAGAGGCAAAAGACGCCATTCCGCTGCTGTCAAGATCAGAATGGAATGTTCAGGTATGTACTTGTTTTATTCTTCTTTCTTTCTCTTCTCCTGCATCCACAACAGTGCTTCGGTATCTTTGCTAACCTCACTGCAATGTTCAGATCGCCATCACAAAGTTCTTCGACGGCGAGACGGCCGATCCTGTCGCCGAGGCAATCGCCGCGCAAGAGATCCCACGATCAGCCGCGCGCCATGAGAATCTCCAAGAGAGTTTGTTGATGGACTCGGAACGACCATTGAGATCGAACCGCAGAGACAAGACCGACGCCGCCCCTCGAATTGTTCCTCAGCCGCCTGTGATCCACCGGACACCGTGGATGATTGGTCTTCTACTCACGCCCTTTAGCTGGGGCTGGCGGGTGGCTTCGACTCTGCTACGCACGATTGGCTACATCTTGGCGTTCCTACCTGCTTCCATCCGGCCACGAGCCGTTACCAGCGGTCTAGCTACGGGATTCAGAAGTCCAAGTGGTCGGC
Source organism: Trichoderma erinaceum (assembly GCA_026401215.1). Lineage (NCBI taxonomy): Eukaryota > Fungi > Ascomycota > Sordariomycetes > Hypocreales > Hypocreaceae > Trichoderma > Trichoderma erinaceum. Next base: position 83,110 of record JALIRY010000011.1, on the reverse strand, counting down.
GGATGCTTATGCCGCGGGATGCCGCAGCTAGATTCAGACGAGAATTTGACGAAGAGTACGAGGGGAATGGGCTTTCGTTTTTTGAAGGCGGCATCGCCCAAGCCCATGACATTGCTAAGAGAGATCTCAAATTCCTTTTGGTCCTGTTCATGTCTCCAGAGCACGACGACACCGAATCATTCATTCGTAATACGCTTCTAGCTCCCGAGGTTGTCGAGTTTATCAACGATCCGGCGAACAACATAATACTCTGGGGAGGTAATATTCTAGATTCCGAGGCATACCAGGCAGCTACCGAGTACGCTTGCACGAAGTACCCTTTCTCAGCCCTAGTATGCTTGACACCAAACGAAGGCAGCACTCGCATGGGCATTGTAAAACGATTAGTTGGCCTTATGCCCCCTTCGACTTACCTATCCGAGCTACAAGCCGCCATGGAAAAATACGGTGCCGATCTGAACAGGGTACGAGCCGAAAGGACCGCGCAGGATTTCGCCCGCACCTTACGTGACGAGCAAGATTCAGCATACGAGCGATCGCTGGCCATTGATAGAGAACGCGCGCGTGAGAAGAAACAGGCCGCCGAAGCTGCTGCAGCGGCAGAGAAGCGCGCTTTGGCAGACGCTGAGGCAGCCGCCGAGCGAGCTGAGAAGCGCCGGCAGTGGAAGTCTTGGAGGGCGCCTCGGATTTTGCCTGAGCCTCCTGCTAGCGAGAGAAAAGTCGTCCGGGTTGCGCTCAAGATGCCTGAAGGGTTAGGAGGAGAGAGAATTGTGCGGCGGTTCGCTCAGGACGTTACCGTCGAAGAGCTCTATGCATTCGTAGAGTGCCAGGACATCCTCCGCGGCGAAACCTTGGAAGAGGAGAAGGTGGACAAACCAGATGGCTACGAGCACAAGTACGAGTTCCGGATAGCCTCGACCATTCCCCGCGTGGTGTACGAGCCAAGCACAACTGCTACGATGCTAGAGACGATTGGCAAATCCGGCAACCTTATTGTAGAAGAGTTATCAGATGACGAGGATGAGGATGATGACGACGACAACGATATGTAATGCTTGGGGAACGCAATGGAGAAGCATCGGGTTTGAGACGGCGATATAGAAACACAGCCCATTACAGGTGGGCTTTACACTCGGCTTCAACCGCAAATTGCATTATAGCCCCCCATTAATGCTACTTGAAAAGACTTGGGGGGGTTTTTTTTTTACCCTTAATGTGTCAGGATAAGTTTTTAGAAGTCTTTTTTTGGAGGGGAGGGGAGAAAAAATGATAAAATTCTGCAGAATCATGAGACTATGCTATTCATGTTGCGGTCATGTTGTTGATGCCACTTCCGTCATCGCCTCGCCTCCATCAATTGGCAAACACTGAGACAAACCATGCTGCCAAGTGTTAGTAATGGAGTTTAGCTTATGGAAGATTACGTAGAGACCCGAGGCTGTGTATGACACAAACTGCAAAACTTGAGTGGTGTGGCACATGCCTTACAAGAGAGAGAGAGAGTCATGGTGGTGTTGCGGACGAATGGGATAACATGGAGACGGCGCAGTCGGATGTTTGCCGGCTGCTCAATGGCTACGCCGCGATTTTATCCCAACTTGGCGTAGAGCTGATTAGAAGAAACAAAAGATGAGAAATGGGTTCCCTCCCTTCCTCCACATGTTTATTGCCGTTAAGCTTGCGGATGATGGTGCTAGTAGAATATCAGATCGATCATGTTATAAACGTGTTTTACATAAGGTACATATACCTGCTGCGTGCCTAGTACTAAGATAAAACAGTTGTTCCATGGCCACCAGTAGTATTCCATACAAATGCTACGTAATCACTCACAGCACCTCGGTATTCCATACAAATGCTACGTAATCACTCACAGCACCTCGGCAGTAGTTGTCTTGACAATCCAAGATACATCAGATACACCAATTCAAAGATGCAATGTTTGCCATTGGTTCCAAGCTGGAGGCATCCCGCAGATCTCCCAGCTGCGCCGCCTTCCATTACGCACTTTGTTTGGGTAGCCAAACCGCAGGCCCGTTATTGCTAGATTCATACTAACGCTCAGCCTGGGCTTGGCGGCTTGTACAGAGATACCTCGACGGAGCTCGCGGGGTACCTTAGCGCACAGCAGTGGTGCCGCACGATTCGTCAGCGCCGCTCCAGGGCCAAGTATTGCTCCAAGTATGGAATACTTGACGGGACCCTGGTTCCGACTTAGACTCAATCCAGCAAACACCGTACCCCGAAATTTCAAAGACGGCAGAAACGACGTCAAGTCGCACCGCGTTGGGCTTTTTGGAGAAATAAATTAGAGCCCGGCCTTGGGCCAGGCAGCCACGCGCGCTTGGAGAAAAAAAAGGAAAGAAAAAAGAGGAAAAAGTCTGGAAGGAAAGCGAACCAGTCGAGAACCAGCCGAGAAAGAATCAAGGTTAAAAATAGAATAAAAATAAAATAAAAATAAAAATAAAAAGACAGAAGAAAGAGACGAAACAATGTGGGTTGAAACAGCAACTCCTAAAAGAGAGAATAATTTGAAACAAGAAGCATAAATTAGAAATAAATGTGAAAAAGGAAACAAACTTTGCGAATGGCCTCGCTTGAATCTCTTCCTGTTTCGCGCGCTGGACCCCTGGATTGCTGCCGCATGATTTTCCCCCAGGCTGTCGAGGCCGCCTTTAAAAGAGCAGCTAGAGCTGTTACAGATTGTTGCAGACCCAGAGCCTGTAACCCCCAGCCTAAAACATCCATTACAACCAAAGATAGGTACTCACTCGGACCACCACCCGAATCCTCTTCGCCTCCCACCTCCAAACTCCTACAATTTCCCCTCGAAATCGATCTTGTCTCTCTATTTCTCTTGTTTCTGCCTGATGTCGAGTTCCCATTGTACAAAACCCACTTTTTGAATGACGACGTAAACACCTACTCTCTTCTCCTTCATCCTTTCTTTATCTCCTCTCTTCTGCCCCGCTAAAAGTGCCCAACGCGCTTCGACTTCGACTTTGCCGCCCGAAGAGAGCAAAAGAAGGAATAGATTTCGCTCAACATGAAGTCGATGAAGGGCCTTAGTGTGAACAAGATGCTGGGGAGCATCAGGAAAAAGACTGGTACGCACTGCCTCCTTTGTCTATCTGCCCTTTGACGCTCGCTGCATACCTTGTGCGTACACGATGACACTCGCCGAGACGACGATGCGATCGATGCGATTCTCGATATACATTTCTCTGGGAGATGGAGACGAAGCTATGAGAACGCAACAAGGCTAATTTTTTCCCTTCTCCTCTTCTTGTTTGCTACAGGTGGCTCTTCCGATCGTTCAACTGCGACTACTCCAGGAGCTACTCCAGAAGTGACAGCCCACAACAGCGTGGTATGTTGGTTCCGTCATCAGCTGCTATTCACGGCGCAACAGGCCTGTCCGATTTGGCGCATACGTTTTGACTGACTGAACCTGATCAGAAAGCATTTTGCGAGTCTGGCGGAAGCTTAAAGGTGCGTAACGACCCCCTCAAACCTCTGGTAGATGCATGTATGAGTCTGAGACACCTAGCTGACTATGGCTTTCCTATCTTTTTCTCTGTAGCAGAGTGACGAAGTTCTTTTCCTCCCTCCAATCGTCGATGCCGCCGAATCCTCGCCTGCCGCCGCCGCCGAGAGCGCACGCATAATCCGAAAATACCTGGCCAAGGACTACTCCTCGCGGCCGTCATGGCAGTACAACGCCATCATGCTGATGCGCATCCTGGCCGAACACCCGGGCGAGACGTTTACGAGGAACATTGACGCCAAGTTTGTCGACGCGGCGAGGGCGCTGCTCAAGGGCACAAAGGACAACAATGTGCGCCAGATCCTCATGGACACACTGGAGGAGTTTGAGCGCGCCAAGTTTTACGACACGAATCTGACGCTCATCATAAGCATGTGGCAAGAGGAGAAGGACAAGGCCGTCGAGAAGCACGGGGTATGTGACAATGGGCACTTTTTCTTCCATCTCTTTGGACCTTTTCCGTCTTCTGTTTTCTTGTTACTTTTTACTGTTTCTACCTTTTGGCTTCTCTTTCTTTGATTTATCTTCTTTTTGGTCACTTTAACAGCTTCTATCCCCTTTCATACATGGTAATATCAAGTCACTCGCTGACATGGAAATAACAGAACCGAGCACCTACATTGCCTGTGCGTCCCACGCCGTCCTTGGCGCCTGAATTTTCTAGCAATGGACAATCGCAGAATTACTTCTCCAGGCACCACAACAACAACCGGCTGCCAGAGCCCGCTGAGCTGGCCAGCAGGCTGCAGGAGGCGCGCGAATCTGCAAAACTGCTCGAACAGCTTGTCATGAACACGCCAGCTGTGGAGATCCTGGACAACGAACTGGTCAGGGAGTTTTCAAACCGATGTCTGAGCGCATCAAGAAGCGTCCAGGGCTACATGGCATCATCAAACCCGGCGCCCGACAACGACACCATGGAGAGCCTCATCGACACCAATGAGCAGCTGCAAACTGCGCTGAGCCAGCACCAGCGTGCCATGCTCAGCGCTCGGAAACAGCTGGGTCTCAATGGATCCGAAAACCCATCTCCTGCTCCTGAACAGCAGTCGCTCCACGGCTCTGGCGGCTCCAACGGCGTTCAGGGGTGGCAACCTCCCAAAGCTGCGGCGTCATCATCCAATTCCAGCCCGGCACCTGTTTCTCATACTCTTAGCGGCAACGGCAACGGCAACGGCAGCGGTAGCGGAAGCAGCAGCAACAAAGGCAAGGGCAAAGATTCCGATCTATACAGCCCTCCAACTCCTCCGCTAGACCCGGGCCGAGGCAGGGCGCCGCCACCTGATCCGGTATCTCCCATAGACAACCCGTTCAGCGACCCACAGCCAACGAGCTCAAATGGCCAGCTTGCGGTGCCCCTTGACGGGCCTTTCCAGCCAGGCTTTGGCCTGAAGCACCATCAGGACGGTTCGTCCACACATGGTACTACTGGGTCTGGGCACGCTTCTGAGAGTCACTCAACCCGAATCGTGAACTCTGACTACCAGGTATCAGACGATGAAGACCTCTACTCTTCTGCTCCCAGGAGCAGCAAGGAGCCTATGTATCGGTACTAGGCAAACAGAAAGAAAGACGTTGGCGAAGTGACGGGAGGAGATCAGCACGAAGGCCGTGAAATATAGGTAAAATTCAAGATCAAATGGGTAGTCTTCTGGAAGATGGGGCGGAATTTTTCTAATCCGTTAATCATTCTTATTATATCATTGTTATCATTTGCTTGGCTATTTAGAGAAGTTTGCGGGTGCTGTTTGACTTTTGGGTACTGGCTTGGCCCAAGGTTTGCCTGTGTTCTTCCAATATCTAGCTATTTCCGCAATTTTTTTGCTTCTTGTTTTCTCATTTATTACAGCGAAATACCACCTTGTCGTTCAAGCAGGCATGAGAGCAGATGGAGGCTTCAAAGACAGAGTTATCATTTTCGTCCATCATGTATATGTGCATTTGATACCATCTACCTTACATTTTATGGAACCAAGTTTGAATTTACACTCATAGTACTTCGTATCTCTTAGCAGCATGTTTGATGGTACCGGTCATCCCAAAATCACGCATGCAGTCTGTTGACTCCACAGCCCTCCCCTTAATGATAGGTACCGAAGTATTTGGCTACCCAGGTATTCAACAGTCGAGCCTGTTTGTGGCGGAGGGAACTATCTGAAGCGGGCCGAATGCCAAGCTCCAGTACGAAGTATACTGCGCCGAAGATAAAGTTCCTCGCCGATGGCTTAACAATGCTGGAGCAATGGCGAAGCTACCCCTACGGAAGCTAACCTTGAGCCTTGCAGGTATAAAACCCCTTGATTCCATGGAAGATGGACGAAAGCCTTCTTCATAGTATCTTCCCATAAAGCAACCTTCAAGCGCGATCCAACGTACAAAACTCTACACGATTTCTTTTCCCGAGTGGTTAGCTTCTTTGCCAAAAGAGTGAGCAAATAACGGTTCAATATCTACACTCTTCCTCTCAGCTTCCGCCAAGAATGAGGAGATTACTGAAATTCGTCCTTGTGCTCGCCCTAGCGATGCTTTCTTCTCCGGTCTCCGCGATCAGAGTTCCCATGAAGCTCCCCGACGGCGTCTATGAACTCAGCACCCGCAAGTTTGTACGCAGCAAGCCCTATTTCATCGCCCGCTACGACATGGACATGTACACCAGCATCAACCTCACGGCCAAGGACAACGACGACCGAGGCCCTCTCGTCAGCACCCGCCACCGCTGCTCCAAAGTCGCCGCCGGGCACGACTCCCGCAACGTCACCGCCGCCAGGGCCATGCTGAGCAACTGGTGCGCCCTATACCAGCCTCGTGTCCGGAGCGTCGTCGTCGCGGTGCAGGGCAACGAGGTGTGGTACATGTGCACCTACAAGAGGGAGCACCGCTCTCCTGCGCTGCCTGACATTCCGCAGTCGTGCGCGCGTGAGGAGATTGATATGGTCTCTAGCCGGTTTGACCGCTGGTGCGGCGCGGATAAGATTGCCGCGGTCGATATTGACGACTGGGCCCTCACGTATGGGAGGACGATGAGGAATGTGTCATTTTGTAGGAGGCAGCAGCTTCGGGGCCCTTGGTGGCTGAGGAAGGCGAGTGGCATCAATAGCGGTCCTGGGCCTGAGGAGGATGGACTGGAGGTGGAGGGTTAGGGGGAGGAAAAGATGGCTGGACTCCTAGTTGTGGAGAGATACATGTCGCGGATACTGTAAGACTACCGAGTAATTAGCCGGCTTGGATACTTTTTTCCTTTCCTGTTTGGCTCATCGACGTATAATAACAATTGGTGGGTTTGAAGCTGGCGGATAGAAGATTGAATTTGGTGTCAACTGATCGTAAAGTTATTGGTAGTTTTTATTTCATCAGAAGCAAGAAATATAAGAAGTAAGTTGCAAATAATGACCTTAGAAATGGTGGTGCTCGCAATACATACCCAAAAAATGGGGCTCTATTGGTGTTGTTGACTCTGCTGTGGTCATATTGTCGAAAGCAGCTGCCAACCTTTCCCCTCTTTCTATCTTCTTGTATCATTTTCCTTCTCCCTTCCTTCTGTTCTTCTCTAATTTTCACTGCTCCTTGTCCTGAGTCCAAAATCAATCTTTTTCTTTTCTTTTTTCCTTTTTTTTCTCTTCTTCATTGTGAGGTAGAGACGTCTTATTCTTCGCTCGACATCTACGATCTCGGCATCACTTTCTGGGTGTTTTCGAACTGTAGCATTCAAGATACGCAGGGTATGGGCGTCAATTCTGCCGCATCTCTTCCACATGGACTGGAATTTTGGATCTGACTCGCTTTTCTCGTTTGAGCTCGCTTCTTCCCAAGAGCTGCTCAGCAAAATGTGCGGATATACTCTAGCGATCAATGGAGCTCTGCGTCGTAAACAAGGGCCAGCCAAAGCTTCTTCTCTTACATGGAATCTACTAGGTATTACCTTTTCTAGGACCTAGCCACCAATTTGTCTCTTTTCTCGTCGTCTCTCTACATTCAGTCCTTATACCAACACACATTTCATCCATTATGCCACGTTTCAAAATGCATTACAAGACCAGTCTTTCTCGATACCTTCTCAAAATTGCCTTAATCATTTACGACGAAGAAAGCACGGCGTACTGATGGAGAACAACTGAAGCGGTACATGAAAGACACAAAGAACCTCCCAGTATTCAATATATAGGCATTTAAGAGACAGTGGATCAGTCTTGGCCTCGGATCGCGGCATGGCTGATGTGACGCCGATTGCTTTCATTACAAGCAACAGTTGGAACAAGCATAGCCTCTCATACTCTGTGTGGCCAAGATATAAAATGGATCCAAGTATGGAGTATTCATCTGTTACCCGAACAAGAGAGATACACGAAGAAAAGCCAAGGTTGATTTTCCAATCAACGCTTGCTGTACTGTCCGTAGATGGCGTCGAGATGCCGGAAAGCGAACCTTATTGCTTTTTACAGTTCACAGCCACATCAAGCCATCCGCAAGCCAAGTTTTTTGCAATACGACGGGTTAGACCAGGCCATTGTTTAGGACTTATCCAAAACTGCGCATTGTTTGTTTACCGTTTTCTTGTCTACAACGTTTCATGCGATTAACGCACAGCATGTTGAAATGGCCTATTCTCGCAGCCGGCTTCTTGCCCATGCTAGCTTTAGCAGTTCCAGCTATAAACGATGCATTGGGTTCCAACAGCTTCTCGTGTGGGACAACACCGAGCGAAGAATTCAAGGAAATATCCAGGAGCCTTGCCAAAGAGGAAGCGGTTGCCCGCAGGCTGGGTCGGAGAGCCGTCCATGAAGTGCAAATAAACGTATATATGCATATTGTTGCATCATCAGAGGATCATCACGACGGTAATTTGAGTGTAGGTTTCGGCTTCCGTCCTCTCCTCCTTCGCCTTCGTTTTCCGCATCTCCCCGTAATTTGTTCTTCCAACCGTGCATGATCAAGATACTAATCCAGTAGCTAGGACCAAGAGGTCATTAACCAATTCCAAGTCCTCAAATCCGACTTCGAGCCAACGGGTATCATCTTCAACCTAAAAAGCATCGACAGGACCTTCAACGCTACGTGGGCCAATAACACCGATCTTAGGCGTATGTGGTATCATATTCGCAATGGCAGCTATTCCGACCTCAATCTATGGTTTATCCCTACTTTGGAACACTACGGATACTGTACAATTCCCGCTGCTGGTGACACACTACAAATTGCGATTTACCAGGATGGATGCACGATACGATCTGACACTATTCCTGGTGGCAGAGCAAATAATTACAATCTTGGGAAAACAGTGACGCATGAGGTTAGTTGACGTGTGGGAAGAATTTGCCAAGTGGCCTTTATACTTTTAGAAAACGATCTGCTAATAACAATCAGGTTGGCCATTGGATGGGCCTATTGCATACGTTTCAAGGTGGATGCGAAGGCGCGGGAGACTATATTGATGATACACCAGCGCAAGCAAGTCCGAGCCAGGGATGCCCTGAAGGGAGAGATTCTTGCCCCAATCAGCCAGGGCTGGATCCCATTCACAATTACATGGATTATTCATACGAGTATGTTTTCGAAGAGCTTGTATGTTTGTCTTTCGTGTATACGAAACAATTAACCTGAGTGTTCTAGTGCGTGCTATACCGAATTTACTCCTGGCCAGATAGATCGAATGGTGAGAGTTTGGGACGCTTATAGAGCATGGGCTTCTAAACTACAGACACCATCCAAACCAGAATTCTCCATAACGCGGTTTGTTGGTAACAGATTGAAGTATATGCCTTAAGGAAAGGATATACTGAGTCAATTTTCTCGCGAAGAATTGCAACTAGGTATATGTGAAACGAATTTCTAGAGAAGAAATTAGATAATTATTGAAAAATAAGTCAGCGTCAATGTTGTTTGTTGCGTTTGCGTATCTCATCCGCCAATTATACGTCAGGGTAGCTAGCAGGCACAAATAAAGGAGCCTCCGTTGTTGAGATACATACACTAATTATAGATTCTTTGTCCTGCCTTCTCTCTCTGCCATGATCTGAAACTTACTTCTAAACCTGTCGTGATCTTTGTCAAATGGTCGGTCTATGGGTCAACAAAGTCGCGACAACTTTCGTTTGATGGCTTTCTTTGTCCGTTTGTCACATTCACTCCGGCCACACGATCGGCGACCAGTGCCCTTTCTTCGTCCTGCGCTGTATAAAACACTACAGCCAAGTGCGTAAAGGTACACATCTACCGCGAATTTACTGTCTTCTGCTATCTTGCTCCTAGCTTTAAGAAGTAGAATCTGACAGTCTTCAAAAAGACGACGACGCAATTCCTTTACACGCAGCCCCTTTCTCCCCTTGCGGTTTCATGCCAACGACCAAACAAGATGCCGAAAAAGACGAACGAGAGATTAGAAGAGTTAAAAATTGCTCATGAAACGCTGGAAATGATGATCCAGCTGATTAAGAACTTGGGCTTCGAGCCGCCTCTCGAAATCTCCCAATACCAAGGAACCAACGCGGAGAAAGCAGCCACCCTTCATAACGAGAAATTGGTCGGTATTTATCAAGGCTATGCCTCCATGCTCGAGGAAAGGGAGAATCTCAAAGCTAAAATCAACTCATTGGCGGCACAAGATGCCGAAATATTTGGCGCTGCTGAGAAAAATGTATCTGCCAAGGAATCATCCGATCCGCCACAGAAGAAGGCAAGCATCCGAAGAGCAAAGAGGAGGGGAGATCCATGGAATAGGCCTCGAAAGCGTCGTCGATAGTCCAAGATTGGAGAAGAGCAAATATCGAAATTACCTCTATCGAGCGAGAATGTTTGTAGTGGAGACGCTGTTTGATATAAACTGCTACGATTTCTGAGAATGATTTTAGTACAGGGTACTGCATGAGAATCTCTGTACAGAACAATGTGCTGCGCTTGACAGATTGTTTAATTATTTGTAGAGCTAGATCAATTATGGACTGCTAATAGCACCTTAAATAATGATACCAACGCTATTGTCAAGTCTCTTTATTGACAAAGTTGAGAAAATGTTCTCCCAAGCTCTCCTCACGTGATTGCTCTGCCTACCTAGATCGCATCTGTCTACTGCATCTGCTTTTTCCATCGATGACAAAGAATTTTCAACATATTGCAAGTGTTCACAGCTGTTGATCTGAAAATTGTATCAAACTGCATCATTGTTGGATACACATTTGTCATCGCCCAAAAACTACCAATGATAGCATCTTTCCGGTCGGCAAAGAATTTTCCTTGACTTCGAAGCCTTCGAAGCCTATCCGACTATTTCCAGTAGAATCGAGTCAAAAGATACGCTGGCACCGCATTCCGCAGGGTTAGGAGATGGATACAAAGCTGACTATTTGCCAGTTTCATTGTACTCTCGGAAACACAAATCAGAAGATATGTACGATTCAAATATTGGATTCATTGATGAACTTGTTGGAGCAAATCCATTTGCAACATTCTTATAGAACACGGGCCATCCGTGCATATACAGCTATTCACGGCAGCTATTTCTTCTATCATCGAAGGAAGCAATTTATCTTGAAATGCTATGCCGTATTGAACTTGAAAAAATCGAAGTTTATGTTCCTGGCGACCTTGCTGCAATTGATAACTACGCCAGTGAGGCGAAACGAAGATTGTCGAGCAATCGAAATCTCAAAGGAGGATTTGTATTGCTATCAAAGGCACGACAAGTATCGATTGAGAGAGGTCAGAATTTCCATCGTCAGTTCAAAAACAATTCAGTCGAATACGAGGCAGACACTGCTTCGATGAGGGGCCGGATTTAATTGTGTTTCTGTGGTGTTTTTGATCAACTGGCAATTACCAGATTTCTACCTTGTTTCTACCTCGTTTCTTTGTTAAAAGGAACACGATAGATACCATGTTTGAGCAAACAATCTGCAGCTCTCCATCTCAATTCAGGTACGGTCCGCGATGTCTGCGTTTCTTCTTCTCCAAAGACGGCTTGGACTAAGCTGACGGCCCAACCTTTTTCTAGTTAGACGCTCCATACCCAAAGCCGAGCATGTGGCCCCCTATTGGCCAAGTTGACACCAAAACTTCCCTCTTTGGAGCGATTACGAATGGGACGAGCCGTTAGTGAGTTAATATTTCAGTTGGTTACTCAGCGGCTCAAGTCGTTAGCCAGGCCAGTTTCTCCAGGATTTTGGGAACTACGACAAAAAAAAAAATGATATGTTTACGATGAATAGTATACTATATCGCTGATTACAAGTAAGGTGAGAAGGGACTGGATTTAAAGGGGGGAGCACAAGATCGCCGAATCTCAAAGGTAGAAAGCCAACGGGGAGGGTGTAATCGCAATGAGAATACAGCAGCGATTTCAAAGACGTTCCAGTCGAATTTCCGGCCTCGAGGAAATAACATCTCGGCGATGCTCGAGATAAAATATTTTTTGCACTAAAACATGTTAGTTCATATATTATAAGAGTAAACGATGTGTTGGTCAATCTGGCGGAGATGAAATCACTTTTCAAGATATGCTACGGCCCCTGAATAACATTTCGAGTTCTCAGACTATCCGCAATATTCACAAAATCCATGCCACGAGTCGACGCCTACACATTCTTTGGCCTCAACTTTCGTCTCGAATCAGAGTGACCCAGAATGAATAAGTGCGGGTGTGTATCTCTCAGGCAGAAGCGCCATGAGTAGCTACTCGAGCCACCACTTCAGTTGCCCGCCGTCCAGGATGTCACTTGTCACTGCTCACGCGAGGAAAGATCTTGACGACCGAGTGATTAATGTCCCATATACCAGGCCCTAACCCCATGGAGCTGCATGTGTCGATATTGAGGAGCGCACTGGATGGGTGGATGTAGTGATGGGTGGGTGGCTAGAGATGGAGGCGTAATGGCACGCACGGGATGAGTAGGAACAAACTCTTTTTCAGCTAAATAACGGTGAATCTCGAAGGCAGGTGACATTACTGTCTGGAAAGCTTGACAGCAGTTGCTTCATGTGTGATACTTTTCAAAGCTCACATCAGCACATGAGCTCAATGTGTTGGATCTGACGGCGACAAGGAGAGTGACACTCCCCCTTTTCATATCGGGATTCACACCATTGTCACTTCCCAACAACAAATATGTACAGTTTTCGTCTCAGGCAGGAATGGAGAAGGCTCCACGTTCGGCCACGCCGGCTTCAAGCCTTTCTACCTGTCCGAGTCCTGCTAGTCGTCTTAGTTTTTGCTCCTTTCTCCCCAGTTTCCTCCGTTTCCAAAAGGAGGCGTGAGCGGCATGGTGCGATCTCTGACTCTCGGGTCTCGGGCCTTTTCGGGCGGCGCCGTCTGCTGCTTGGGATAACGCTCAAAGCCAATAAGTGGCAGAGTCGATTACGCAGGAGAATATGGGACAGACTTCAGAGTTTTACTCAATTTTGGTGTGGCGAGACTTGAAGGAAGCCCTCTGAATTCCACATCTACAACGCCTATTTCCACTAAAGCTAGCCTTGTACCAGACGGAATTTTTCTTCTTCTTTTGTCATTATATTACCGGAAATGGAAAATTATTATTTAGAATATTTCGAAAGAGGGCATCAAATTCAATAGCGGTAAAAGTTTGAGCACAGTGGCCGAAAACGTCATTTGCATTCCAGTCGCCATTTGACATATGTAGCTAACAAATCTGGCAGCGGTAACTCAATCTGAAGAATCAACTTTATTCTTTTTTAAATCACTTAGCTTTCAGGTTTTACATTTTCCATAAAATTGAGTCCAAATTGGCTTACTGCGGATCGGGATGCTGCCGCAAGGGGCTTGTAATGTAAATTGGCGGCGTTTTGATGACGAAAGGAGTGACGAGACAGGATATTTTGCTCTGCCAATTTCTCTACAGCCTTGCAGAAAAGTACATTGAACACACATTTTCGAAGCCACTACCTGATCCATGAGAATCTCACTTGCTTAAAAATAACACATCATTTCCGTTCATCCAATATTGTAGCATATATTTTCTAGGCAGGAAAAGATGGTCTAGGTGTATACTACGGCGTGCTTGCTACTTAGTTACACCGACTATCATTGCTCTTTCCCTTTTTTCAAATCAAGGCCTCGCTCATTCTCTTGTTATTCCTTATCCTGCCACAATGCTCACCGCCCCTCTTTATCTTCCCTTCTCTCTGTCCTCATCTTATCTGATTCTTCACCTCTCCATCCCATATCTTTCCAAGCCATAAGAAGCTCGCATAAGAGAAGGCCGATTTCAGTTCGCCCGTTTGCTCACACGCTCTGCCTTCAGCTTGTCTCAGCTGCCCGGCGCTTGTCTCAGCTACCATTTCAGCTACTACCGCCTCCATCTCCAGCCTAGTAAGCCACAACCCCCCTAAACCCCCAAACTTCTCCCCTCCGAGACGCCTCGATACTCTGTGCATCCTTGTCCTGACTCAAAGTTTCAGCCTCCAACAGGGCGCCACCTTGACCTCCGCCGTGGTTGTTTGCCCCCGGGCCGCCTGACTGTCTGAATAGCCACGGATATCCCGCTTAGGCGCCGCACGCGTACAAAGCATTGTTGTTCGGCATCTTGGTCCTTCAAAGCGGCTCCATCAAAGGCGTCTTGCCGAGAACGGCAGAGAGGGATGTCACCACGCAGTCCACCCAATCCACTCTGAATGGAGGTAGGTAGATGTTCTAGTTCAGGCTGGCGGGCCAGTAGAACGGGGTAGCAAGCAGTACGTGCTCACCTTCAAGTCATGAGAAGAAGATGCTAGAAACTAACTCGAGCCAAGGAGGAAGGATACCAAATGGACATACCCGTTGGTGAGCCGTCAGCCACTGGCTGCCCACATTTCGAGTCTCTTTCTCACGCCGCCTCTCCATCTTTCCTTCGCACGGCTCATCAAGTATCCATCTCCGGCAAGAAAACCATGGAGTGCCAATCTATGCCACGCTTCAAGCCCGCGGCGACAGAGAACCCGTTCCGTTGCCGCCGGCGAGGAACTCTATTGCCTCACAGTCCCACCCATCTCGTGCGCTTGTCATGCGTCGGTCCGCTGGGTGAGGCGGCGAGGCCCCAAGTTGGACCTGGAATCTCTCTGCTCTTGACCGAGGGGGGCCCGGGGCTCATTGACTCGTCCTTTTGGCGTCAAGTCATCATTACCCTTATTGTCTTTATTGAATTGCTCTGGGACCAACCAACAACGTGCCTTTCATAGCCCGAAAGAACCAAAATCAGCTTTCGTGTCGGGACGCTCTTGTCCGCGTCACTTGCATCCTACTCTTGCTCCCTCTCCTTCTCTCTTCACTATTCATGTGCGAATTACACAGCCAATTTCTTCGATTTAGCCAGTGCTTCTCAGATATTTTTGCGTCTGGCTAAGTGAGCGAGGGAAATAAAAAGCTCGGTGTGTACGAATCAAGCACGAGCCTAGATGCTTCTATCAAGGGCATCCGTAGTACTCGTACCACAGTGTTCACCCACACCCCCTGAACCCCGTTATCGTCACATCCAAGTCTTCCTCTCCGCCGCACTCCCACCCTACTGATCGGTCAAGCTATGGTGAACTAGTCTTCGAGCGGCTGCTTTGACTCAAGGCTGTCCCTGCCACGTTGAAATTTCATCTGCCACCCCTCGTTTCTGCCTTGTCATATACAGGGCGACTGATCAGGTGTCCTCTCTTAGCCTTGCCCCCTTAGCCTCATCACAGTGTCAGGCACTGCGACTCCCGGCAAGTTCCCTAAAATCAAGGCAAGTTCCTTGTTGTCCTATCACCACTCCCTGCGTCTCAGCGCGGTGAAGACTTGAGACAGAGTAAGCAGTATGGCGCTGGCTCTTGACCATCTGTTTGACTCGGAACTTTCTGCCGCTTCCCAAGCCCATTGACATCATACTGTCAGAAACCTGCGCCTGGTCTATGAACTCCATTGCCCGTGCTGCTCGCATAGGAGCAGCTGCAAGGCAATAGTCGAGTTTGGCTCATAAGAATCAAAGACAAGCCGAAAGAGACCATTCGGAGCGCTGCCCCCTGATGGCTCCCTTGCCAATCTCTCTTCCCTAGCAGCCGCTGTAGCACGCAGCAGCGAGGCGAACCGTCTGGTGCCGCGGGATCAGAGCCTCTAGCTTGCGAACCATCAAGTTTATGCTACGATGAGCCGCCCGCTATTGCAGCTTAGCCCAGTCCTAGCTGACAACGGTGCCTTCCTACCTCGCTATCTCGCTTGAGGCGCTGCAATTTCTCCTGCAAAGCTTTTGGAGCTGTTGGTCCGCAGCAAAAGCTTACAACTAGCCATAGCTTGATGGGCAGATTCGTTTCAGGCTCATTGCTGCTGCTATGAACAGTTCGCTCGATGTCATAGGAGGGGGAACTTTGACCGACCCCTCCCTGTCTTCTCTAGCAGATTCGACAGGGACCAGCCTTCTTCCCTCCACGCATCGAGAACTCCGAGAACCCCTTTTGCTTCCTCTGATTCGGTCGTTGTGTCTGCCGAGTGATGAAAAAAACTAAGAAAAGACCCAGCTCAAGGCCCCCTCTTGTACCCAGCTACCTACTATCATATTGCCCATTGCCCTGTTAGGCCATGTTGGACGTGCGTGCAGATGCAGACATGCATACGCGTTCAATCACCTGTTGTGACCTGTATGTCTAGACAACTGTGCGGAGTTACTACATGCTTGCAGATGCATTGCAGACCGACATTCCACCTTCCCCTCTTCTCTTTTCCAAACTGCTTCCTGGTTGGCAGGGAAAAATCTTGCTGACCTCATTGAACCTTTCGAGCAGGCTGAGAAGCCATGACAAACCCAAATGCAACAAGAAAACCCAGTTTTGGACAAGGCATACCCAATTCATCGCACGCTGCTTCATAGCCGTGCTGCCCAAGGCCAAGCATGAGATGGTTGCCTCCAAAACAGCCAAAGTTCAGCTCAATCCTACCACGGCCCTACCAGTAATGTTTTCAGGGGGGAGCCACAGCCAAAGAGGGGCCCTTGATCCAGAGACGCAGGCTGGACGGAGTGGTGAAAAGAGAGCGGGGCTCTCTCTTTTTTTTCGCGTCTAGTCTCCATCATGGGTCTCCATCTCTCTCTTGTTAGTGTGTGTTTATGGCCTTTTAGCCCGGGGGCGTGTATATCAAGGCGCGCAAGGTAAGCAAGGCAAAATTATGCCCCCCTTACCATGACCGGCGAGCGACACCGGATCGGGCCAAACCTCAACAAGCCAGTATGGAGAAGGGCCAGAACAATACGCGTCGGGTCTGCTGCATTCACTCATCTTAGCCAACAGCAATGCTATCCGTATTGGCACCCGTATTGACACATGAATTGACTGAGACATTGAGAATCAGTAATATCAATTAACATTCGCAACTCAATGGCTAGCAGCAGCATAGCAGAGGCGAGGAGAAAAATGAGCTGAAAAAGAAAACGTCACTATGTCACACTATAACACACACGCGAACACACACAAAGAAGGAAAAAAAAAACACACACAATGTCAGCCGCCCTTTTTTGGTGCTTCCCTCCGCCTGGTATCACTTCAACCAAGTCCGTCCCATGCCATGTCCATCAAAACCGTCAGCCAACCCCAAGGCTTCCTTCCCTCCCTTAACGATTGATCCAACAGATGAATTTTGCCCTCCGCTTCTAGTGAGCCATGTTTTCCCATGCTGCTTTCACTCTTGTGCCATATTGCCCGGGTTTCACGGGTTTGTCGTCATTGGCAACGACAATGAGTGAAAAAAAAAAAAAAGTATTATTTTTCGTTGCGCTATTAAAAAAATTCGAAAAGGCGAGAGAATGAGGGGGTAAAAAAAAAAGCATGAGCAGGCAAAGAGGGGAGAAAACATGTCAAAGTGTCGTTTCATCGCGTAACCCAATCCCCAATCGTTTCAAATATGATGTGCCGTGAGGCGAATCCGTCTTATCTGGTAATAAAAATTGGTAGTAAGAAATTTTGTCCAGGCAAGCAGGGCGAAAAAAAGAAGAAAAAAAGAAACAGCGGGTTGCAACCGAGATAACACCCAAGGCTTCACCGTCCTCTTTCCCCTTTATATGTTTTAGAGCAGGAATGATCATCTGCAGCCGGAACCAAAAGAGCACAGCTCTTTTTTTTTTTTTTCTTTTTTTTTTTGTGTTGTTCATGTTTTTTATAAGATGCGTCAAGCAAAACGAAAAACAACTGTGCATATCCGAATCGTACAACTTAAAAAAAAAAATAGAGTTGAAGGCAAAAAATGCGAGTTAAACTGAAATTCAAATCGTAGGTAAGAATTGATGTGTATGTTCGGATCGTCGGCAACCGGAAACGGGTTTTTTAGACTTGTCCTGAAAACAATTCAAGGATTCTGCAACGCCCCAGCGAAAGAAATATGGGAATTGGCGCTCAAATCAACGCTTCAAGAACTGCCCGAATACAGCTCAATTGGTCTTTCTGTCCAGCAGCGTCAAACCGCAGTCAAAGGCTTTGCTCTTCTTTCTCCACTTATACTCCATTTCCATCAACTACTCAAGTCCTAATGGGGAGAATCCTCACTGACTGCCGCTAGCATCTCGAGATCGGTTGAGACGATCAATCATTGTCTTGTCTATGTCGTTCTTCTCCACGAGATTGCTCAAGCTCATGACGGAGGTCGATTGTTGCGACTGCCCGGCTGAGGCCCCTGATCGTGCGGGCGTCGAGGAGCCGCTAGATCCATTTTGCTGGGTAACAGGAGAACGCCCACCAGGACCAGTGTTGGCCGCAACGCTGGGAGGGGGTCTTGCTGGGTTACGGGGGCTATGCCTAGCCGGGCCCGGATAATGCGAGTAGCTCAAACTTCCAGGGCTGCTGTTGTTGGAGAGTTCGGCGGGTGATCTTCGTCGGTGGTCGTCTTCTGCCACGCCCGCTCGAGGAGGGGGCAGCCTGTATCCTTCATCTTGGTCTTCTGGCGTCCTCCGGCGTCTACGTCCTGTTGTACGGTCATCGCCCCGAGGATCTCCATAAGATGAATATGAATCTGTGGGAGAGTGTGCCTGCATGTGATAGTAGCTCGCAGGTGGCGGAGGCGGCGGGCCTGATGCCGGGCCGTAAGGGTGCGGCGGGTGAGGAGGATGATGCGGGTGAGGGACGGTGCTTGGAGCCAGAGGTTGGCCGTAGGCACCAAATAACTGTGTCCCAGGCGGTACACCTCCCGGAACGGCCGAGACGGGAATGAAGGCCGTTGAACTCGAGGACGAGACTGGCTGAAAAATGCATTCTTGGTTCATGCGAGCGCAGTTTTGACATTTTCCGCCAGGAGCATTTTGATGGCCACTGCAGCGAATCTGATAAAATGAAGGGGGTCAGAGTTAGTCCACCAAGAGACAGGAGATTTGAGGGGGGTCAACACGCAAGAGACCAATGCACGCTGTGTGACAAACCTTTCGCTTTCGGCAATATCTGCAGGCAATCGACGTCCGCTGCCTAGGAGCCTCTCTGGGACGTTCCATGCCAGGTTGGCCATATTCCTGTCCGTAACCGGGAGGGGGCCGGGGGTAGTCGTGGGGGTAGCCGTTGTGGTGACCGCGGTAATAGTATTCTGAGTATTGGTCGTGGTAGCCTGGAGGCGGGGGAGGTCGGCGTTCATCGTAGTATGGGCCTCGCGGTTCGGGCGGAGGATATACTGATCGCGGGTCTGCCTGCGGCTGTAGAGGGGGAAGGTACCCGGGGCCCGGCTGCTGGCTCCCAGGAGGCGGAGGATAGCCATTGACTGCATTCGGAGACGCATAACGCGGATCGCTAATATAGCCACGGCCAGCCGGAGGTGGAGGACCATAGGCACTGGGCCGGGGGTCATGGATGGACGGCAAGGTGACAGAGGTTGCCATGTTGGGTCGAGAGTGAGGACTGCCTTCTGATTCTGAATGAGGCGCGTCCCGGGAAGGGAGATGGTGGTAGTAAGAAGGAGGTGGTTGGTGTTTAGTATCCTCTGGCCGGTGCTGCTGAGGATAATCCTGGCGATGTCGGTCCTCTTCCATGCTCTGCAGAGACGGATGAAGAGAGAAAGGACGACGGAACAAAGGAGAGGTGCCGCCAATTAGTAAGTAACGGTATGTCGAATAATTCCAGATCCTCCAGCAAATTCCCAATGGTTGAAGAGAAAACGAAGGGGCATCTGGTTAGCCCGAGCTGTTGCCGAAAAACGAAGACTTCAGAGTTTCAAAAACAGCGCCAAAACCGGGGGAAAAGGGGGGGAGAATGTTGGCGCCTTTGTTCGAATAGAGAATCGAAGCGAAACGAAACTACTCGTTACGTTTGAGGAGAGAAAACTAATGGCAGGCAGTATGAAAAAAAGAAGTGAGAAAACCCTCGCCAGAAGAATGAGAGAAATGTGTGAGAAAGTATGTTCACAGATCTTTTCAGGCAGTCTTTGTCAGACGGTGACGCTGCAGAGGTATGCCGGCCGATCACAGACAAAAGCTGTCAATGGTTGTAGCGGTTGAAAGTGGCTTGCAGTGGCTATATGTGCCCGACGCAGGCGCCCTAAAGACCAACGCCACGCTTTCAGCGAAGACGGAAATCCAGCGCGGACAAGACACACGGTACGGGGCTAGCCTGAGATGGCGCAAGGCGGCGTGCTGAGTGTCTCTCCGTAGCTGACGGGTGGCTCCGGAGGGGCGGAGGAGAGAGGAAACAAGAAACGAGAAGAGTTTCTTGAGGATGGGAGAGACGTTAGGATGTATATACTTGGAGAAGGGGAGGGAAGGGGAGGGGAGAGGGAAGAGAGAAGAAGCAGGAGAGGAAAGGAACAAGAGGGAAAAAAAGACCAAGACAACTGTGTTGGCCGGCCCAGAAGTGACTTAAGCAGCTCAAGACCAGAAGAAGGGTTTCTGGTGGGGTGCCAAAGTCAAGGAGGGGGAACGAGATAAATGAGGACGCAGGAAAAGACGGCGAGCGGGAATGTAAAGGCGGGCGGATGGCCCGGCCGGTGTCGTGCCGTTCCCAGCGCTGTGGCCCAGCTAAGGCAGGGCAAGACGCTAATGCTAGGGGCTAGTGGGTGCCCTTCTAGCGCATGTGTGTAGTGCGAGAAACGGGGGATAGGGAGTGCGTCCAGGCAGACTGGAGTGCTGGAGCTACCAGGTACTAGGGAGTAATGGTACGAGCCCTAGTGCACGCTGCTAGTCGTGGCTGCAGTGGCCGGTACTGGCTGGTTTGGTAGTGGCGGTAGGGGTGCGCTTCTCTGGCGCCAGCTGGTGTCGACGCCGTGCCCGTACCCTGTGCGGAAACTCAGCTTGGACACACACCACCGGGTGCGTGAGGACTTGCCAGGTCTGGTACGCTGGTGGTTGTTGGGTCGTTGTTACGAAGGAAGCCTTGTGTGTGTCGAGGTGGGTGCGCACCTATAGTAGGTGTAGGTAGCTACGCGCTGAGAGTCGGCCAGTGCCCTTTTCTCTTTCTGTGTCGAGCCTTTTGGACCAAGGACAGGTGAGCTGAAGAGATCCAACGCCCAGCCAACCTTTGTTATCTTGGGTGCTGAGCTGGAGGCCACGCCGAGGTCCCGTGAGTGGTCAGCGTCCTACGAATGCTGCTTCGGCAGAGATACGGCTGCAGCTGTAGCTGCTAGAATGACAAAGAGGGAGGAAAAGAAGAGAAGGGAAGAGATAATGCGCGCGCGTGTGTATATGTGAAGTCGAGGTAAAGAAGCAAATGGATGGACAGGCCCGGGATAAAGTCGTCTTTTCAGCTGCGCTGGCTTGAACCTTGACTCGGCAAAAGTACGCTGCTACTGCTGCTGTCGTCGTTGCTGTCGTTCGTCGTCGGCCTTTCTCTGCAAAGGTAAAAATAAGAAAGTATTATCTTGCTTGGCACAAGTCGAAGGTCTCGTCGCAGTAAAATACTAGTAGTAGGTACTACTACTTCGTGCCTTAAGAGCATTAGTTCTGGGTGGGTAGCTCTTGGGGGGGGGGGGAAAAAAAGGTACCTCTGTGCCGAGACGACCTTTTGGGTTGGGTATATGCGGGAACTGAGACCTGGGGCAATGCAATGCATGTGTTAGACAATTTCTTCACTCAGGGATCTTTTTTTTTCTTCTCAAAGATGCAGTGGAACGGAGTTGGTGCGTGCCTGTCAAAGCGGGACAGCAACGCCTCCCTTCCCAGACAAAGCCCGCCACAACAACGTGGCGTACAGCAAAAAAGAGGGTCGAGTCGCAGCCATTGAAAGACATGAGAAGGCACAGTTTGCAGCGAGAACAGACCAGACAGGTGGATGAGACATGGAGAAGCCTAGCATCTCGATGGGCCGTGGCCATGGACAAGCCCTGGAGCCTTCTGGATGGGGCACAATGCATGCTAGAGGCGTGCTGTTGGTACCACAACCAACAGAACAGAGGGTCAGGGAGTGCAGCAGTAAGTATCATTCTACTGTGTTCCGTTTCTCCTCGGCCACGTACTCTGTTGCAATGAACGCTGCATTGCTTCGCATCGGCTCATGCAGCACGCCTCTCAGTTGCCGCACCAGTCAAAGCCGCAGACGCCTGCTCGGGGAAGAAAGAGGCAGCAGCATGCGTTTTTGTATGTGCGCAAACTTACGCAGCATTGCATGTCTGTACGGTCGCATATTCCATCCACTGATGCATTTGCGGGCCGTCATGTTTGGGCAAAGATGCATCGGTGCCCGCAAACGGGGTACACTTTTCTCTACTCACAGAGCAGACGAGTCATCGGCATAGGGCCATAAGGAGAGGGGAGCGGGAGAGGTACAAACAAAGGAAAATACAGGGATGAGAGAGAAGAGAGCGTAAAGCAGAAAGAGCTCACAACAGTAAGAAGGCCGCCGCTGATATATACCAAGATATAATAGGACGCAGACAGGGAGCCGCAGAAGGTCAAGCTTGTATCGAAGAACAAGCGCAGAGACAGGGAACGTTGGTTTGCATCGATCAACTACCGGGCAAATCACATGTCAGTTACTGAATAAGTAAGAAACCCCTTTCGATCAGAGTCGGATAACTCGTCCGTATCGACAGAGAATGGCGGCAATGGACGATTTCGAAGAGGGCACGCTTCCAAGTGTAGCAGCCAGAAGAAATGCAGATGCTGCTGATGTCGTCAGACTCACCTCTTGAACTTCACAACCCAATTGTTAAGGAATATATCTTTTGTCCTTCCTCTTTTATCACGAGGCCAATGAGGTGGAAGGCCCAGACGTGAGAGGCGAGAAGTGTATCGACGGTGGAGTAGACGAGAGGATCCCTTTTCAACAAGTAGCGATGATGCTAGCGATGCAAGAGAAAGTATCAACGGAAAGGGAAAAGGTGAGAGAAAAAGAAAAGAAAAGAAAAGAAAAGAAAAGTGAGAGGTTAAATGAGAAAAAAAAAAAAATGAATACAATGGAAGGAAGAAAAGTGCACGTCGACTTGGAGGTGTAAGAAAGAGATCTAAATGGGCAGGCACATCCAGGTTTATCGAGGTCAGTCACCTGCACGGGCGATTTGGGTACCTTGTACTCTGTACCTCCCAGCACAAAGTGGCAGCTCTCGGAATTCAGTAGAGAGACAAAAGGCAATAAGCAAGTCGATCAGCAATTACGACTCTGAGCCAGGCTGAGACCGATTTGCGTCATTGTTCAGATATTATGCGCCTTTAGAGATAAAAGAGGCAAAATGAGATGGATGGGAGTCGCATGTCTTGGAGATTCCAACCAATACAGTGCGCATGCCCAAATGTCGTCGTGCTTAAAAGTCACTACGGCCCGCGACTCAAGCTCCCACCGGATACGGGAACTTCCACAAGTATACGCCAGTGCCGCAGAGGCCAGGTACCCCTACTACCGCCAAGATGTTTGCTATTGTATACCATAGGTACTATTGGAGGCAGATACTGCATGATGCGTCTTCCCAGGACGCTCGCAAGGGAGGGCTGATGAAAGGGCAGGTCCTTGCTAGTCGCCTCGTTGGTTTTCCTCGCAGAATTTCCTTTCGTGGACAGCAGTGAAATCGCAGGTTGCAGCGGTGGCACAAGCACAGAAGAATGTCTCGGCCTAGACGGCGTGTGGGTAGCACACCAAGGGCCAAATCACAACTACCGCTCACAATCTAGATCATGATAGCGCGCTTATGCTGAGAGAGACGACCAAGCGTCTCACTCCAGCAAAGAAGGGGAAGCAGTCCAATGGGCTAAAAGAAAAGAAAGTGTGTGAGAATAGAAACGGGCAAGTCGTACATAACAGCAGCAATATGACAAGATCAGAGACACGTCAAAGACAGCTCAGCAAATGGTGGGGGGTTCTGAGACTCTGGTCATCCCAATATGGGCAAAAATCCCAGGTTGCCGGGATAGATAGACATGGTCGAATGCCAACCACTGCCAGATCAGCATCCGGTCGGTCATCCAATTGTTTAGCCATATGGCCATTGATTGATTTGGGTATATTGATCTGTCCGTCTTACTGCATGTCAGTCCGGACGAGGCCTTGGCTTAGCCACTTGGTGCTAGCTGTGGCTGCCATACCTAGGTAGTATTGCGATTCTCGACATCAACGGCGAACAATGGATCAAAATGCCGTATGCTGGCACTGCGCAACGCTCACTTGGACATACCAACCGGTGGATTCAGCACTAACATTCCGCTAACAGGGGCCGTCCGCCATGTATCCTGCAGGGAGGCTTTGCTCAGGCCTGCCGAGCTGGGAATTGACAAGCACTGTCCTGTAGGGCGTCGCGAAAACAGGCCATTTTGTCCAACTGATGTCTGGGGTTCCGCGCGTTGCCCACTTGGGACGGCGGCCCTGCAGGCTACAAACACGGCCGCAGCATGCATAGGCTGCGTGCTTGAAGCCGCTTTTGGTGTCCGGGCTTCCTGTTTTCTGCATCTTGATCCATCATGTTAATCGATTTTTCGTTTTGCATTTCTTCTGTGCCTCCCTCTTGGTACCCCTTGCTGTTCAAATACTTGGCAGGCTGCTTTGGTAGGTCAGTTTCGTCGTTTTCTCCCCTTTATCACCGCTAAATTACCAGTCATCAGCACATGCTAATGCAGCAGATTGTAATAGTACCTATCCGGTGTGGTAGCAGCGACAGTACATCTACTATATATCGCTTGTATTAGGAGGCGGTCATTTGCTGGACACGGTTTGTGAACTAAGGTATTCCTCGTCGGTACCTCTAATTGACTGATAGCCGAGGAGGTACATGTACCTAACAATGGCGTAAACATTAATAGCACGAGTCTAAATTTGCCCTTCTACAGAGCAGACATTGGTATGCTCAGCTCGGTAGGGTGTGCCGATAACAACAGCTTCGTGCGTATGAATCGTGAAGTTTTCTTGGGGGGCGGTCAAAGGCCTGCTGGGCTTCGCGAACAATGCTCCACTACTACTTGAAAATTGCAGTTGATTTTATCAAATACTGCTAAAAGTACAGTATTCTCTGTGCACTTCGTAGGCTTTCAGAATAAAGGTATTGTGCGCCGGATTCAGCTTGCCTTGAAAATACGAAATACTGAGAGAGGAGGGAAAAGAATGGAAACGCCTTTGGGTCAGGGAGGCATTCTCTCCCTCGAGACAGCACATCATCTAACCCCACCGTCTTTCTGGGTCTGTGACGTCCGATCTTGTGACGTCTCTCTAGTCATAGAGATCTAGTGGCCGACTGATCGTGGGCCTCGTTGCCTCCATCGACTCGATCCGGCCCGAGCAAGCCGGCGGCATTGGATCTCGTCTCGGTCCGCTTTACTTTCCAAGGCCGCCTTTAGAGGAGAATCTTGCGTCTGTTGGTTGGTAAAGGGAGCTCGATCTAGCTTTCTCCTTCTCAGTCGAGACCAGCATGCTTTATGCCAGCTCTCGCATCTGTCTAGTCCGAGTTAATAAACTTAATGAATCAACCTGTTCCAACCGCTCAACATCCACCTCTTCTTAGCCAGGCCATCTAAACCCCTTCATTCAGCCTCGTCTTTATGATATTAGCACCACTGGTGTCACTCGTATGGAAGCAATCCGCAAAGTTTCAGTTCAGACTCGTTTCCTGTTGGTCCAAATGCCCAGTCTAGGTCCCACACACACTCTTGGTGTCTTTACACGCATCCCATGGTCATATCCGGATCGGCAGTGACCAAAAGCCCCTCTAGTGCATCGACTATAGGTCTGAATTATCTGAAAACGCTGGAACCGGTGCACGCACGTGGGAAATCCAAGTAATAGACTGCTCCTGTGCAATCTTTCTCATGTACGAGTAGAGACGGTGTGCTCCGTGCACTCGCCATAATCAGGGGAACGGCCATTGACCTCGGTTACAAGTCATTAGCGCAGAAGGCCATTGCTATCCATATACAGTAGCTGACAAGTGCAATGCTACATAGTACGGTAGCTCAAGCAAACATATAACCCAGGGGATAGCAGTATACTGATAGCACAGGCATGTGCGAATCGCTTATCAGTAATTCCTCTAAGGCGCATTGCGATCAATTGCTGTGGAAAAAGGGGGTAGCAGTATCCAGGTACTTCAAGCCGCATAGACGTAGGTAAACGTCGTCCTAGTACGATATTCGGGAGCCCGCAGGGAAGACCCGTTTGTCATACTTGCACAAGCAAATCTAAGCAGCTAGTCGAATTCGAAAGTAGTTTGAGTTTTGTTGGGCCATTCCGCCATCACCACCACCTATAAGATTGAGAAGTCACCTCTCAGAATGAGGGATGTCCTCCCTTACGCAGAATAGGAGATAGGAGGGGGCGCAAAGAGCGAGAGTGAGAAGCAGGGAGCGAGAAAAGAGTATTTCGTATAATGGTTCATGCGGTAAATGGCGTCCAGGGAGACATGTTCCACTTCAGATGCAACTCTCTGTGAGGTGCTTAGCTGAACAGAATCAAAACCGCAGCGATGAGTGCATACTACCTGGTGGGTGACATTCCTTGTACGCTGGTCTGGTAACAGCAAGTAATGCTAATCAGTCCATTCTAAAACATCAGGCTCAATCCAGTAGAAACTTGCCTGTGAGGAGTGCCATCTTCAGCAACAGCAGCAATAAGTATTTAGCAGTGCTAATACCAAGTACAGGTACAGTAAACTAGCGGTCCTTGTAAGCATCCCACGGGAACGCCCACTCTCCCGGTGGCCAGGCTTTCGGCATAGCTAAGGGCGACAGTGTTCCGAACAAAGAGATCTGAATCTACAAGGTAAGCCGGGGAAAACTTACTGGTCGCAACTCTTGGTCCCAAGCAGCCCCCTCTCTCTACCGAGAGCCTCATCCCAAATCCCACTTTGCCACAATAGGCCACAACATAGTAATATAAAGCAAGTGTTCCGTGATTCTCCAAGCCGTCAGCCGCTCCCCATACCATGAAGCCTCCAGGCGTGCAAGTACATTGTGAAATTTGAAAGGAGGCCAGCCAGCAAGCCACCGCACAGTCCATGTACATCTTCTGTGATGGGCCCGGCCGCTAACAAGCGCCGTCGCATGGTTTTGAGCTTGAGAAGGGAAAGGATAACGCTGCTTAGCCGATGCCATGCTTAGCAGATAGTGCCCATCGCCGGGGAGGGGTCTCTTCTCTGAGCCCAGCTGTTCGTCTCAAATCGAGCTTGAGCCCCGTCGGACATGATGCAAAGGTAACCCAAAGTGGGCAAGCTGCTCCATCTGTAAATCGCCAATAAGGTCTTCCCGTGCATGCAGAGCTGCAGCAGCACCCCGTGTGCCATGCATCAATCTCTCTATATTGTCCAACCTGCATCAATGCTGCGCTCTTTTCCCCCCCCCTCTCATCTCCAGCGGCCGCTCGCCGAGTATAGCGATTGGCGCCTGCGTAGGCGTACAAACATATACTAGTACTAGCAGGTAGTACATCTTACTGTAGCATGGCGTCTGCTAGGATGGATGGGACCTCTCCCGCTCGAAGCGTACGGTCGCCATGTTTACCCTCAGTGTGGCACCCATGTGACAAGACAAAGACAGAAGATGCACGCCCTCATACTGTAAAATGTGTGCGAGATGGCCGTCATATGGAGCCTCCTTGCAGACCCCTTTCATTTTTCTTGTGCAGTGTAGCCTCGGACGTTGTAGAATGTCTGCTGTGTCTTGTTTGCGCACGCTCGTTTTACTATACACACAGCCTAAGGGACCTAAACTCGGCCGGAGGTGCATCGGCTTGCAGCTCTTTTGCGGCAATCATTAGATACATCGTCGTCAACCCGCCGTAGCACGTAGTACCCCCTATACAGGTACATGCATTCTGATACGACCACACGCATAGGTAGCTATGTATGCCCGTAGAGAGCATTTGTCCGTGCGATGAGTGATTTATTCGCACATGCAGCCATCTAGCAGAGACAGAACAGACAATGGCCTTGCAGCCATGCATTTGTCAGGAGGGGAAGATACATTCAGAGGTGGCTAGTGAAAGGGAAGGGAGAAGGGCGAGATCCCGCTCAATCCTACGGTGTCCACATGTGTGGCAGGAGTGTGCCTGCTTTCTTTGGCTTCCATGCGGCCGCCATCTTCGGGTTCGGAAGCAACAAGAGATGGTTAGGATCGGTTGGTCGCAGCACACAATTATCATTCCCATACACCCAATGACGACAGTGGATTGTCACTGCCTCATAGAGGCGAAGAATGACGGGCGTAGAGCGAGATCTGACATGTCAGCTAGGTAGTCGTATAAGCAGAAACAAAGTGAGCCTAAATAGCTATATGGTTTTTCTGAGAGGCGTAGAGTTCATGATATGGTACCGGCTTCCCTCTGATACGAGCTGCTTAGTCTTCTGTATCTTTTTTTAACCTTTGGCGTAATCCCATATCCGTTGTTAAAGTCTCTTGAGCCCATGGTGCTAGGGATATGAGTAAGCTCGGCACACGATTTAGTGCATGTAGCGAAACGATCGCGATCCATTGCGTGCCGCCCGTCCTGCAGCCGCAAACTTAGGGGCCATCCGGGATAACACAACAAGCTCTACTTAGGCGGAAATGCGATATATGAATACCGTCTGATGTATCAGATAGATATAGCGTAGTTGTTATCTTGCCAGCCTCAACATGCATGCGAGACGGATCGCACTGAAGCCAATGGAGAATCTTAATCCTGCTGCTGCGTAACCTTGTCACCATGCGACTGGCCGGTTCCCGTCCCTGGTCCTTCCCATGGTTGCAGCCGCAGACACTGGTAAGGCATCACCACATCCGCTTGCCCGTACTTGGTACTCCCAGCAAAGCAAACACTGTTTTAGTAAAATCTCCTGTTTCCATGGATCGGAGAGTCGGTTACATGTTTTCCCTTGTGTGGTACTTGTGAACTCCCCGCACACCCATCGTCATCCTCGATATGGTGTGTTGTGTCGCTCAATGTCGCTGGTTGTTTGCGTAGGGAACCGCAACAGATGTGCTCCAGTAGGTGTAACAAGCGCTCTGCGCAACTCCGTATAGTATAGATTTACCCACTGAAGCTACTCATAAATAAAAGACACTTTGGCCGAGTGGTTAAGGCGATGCCCTGCTATCTTCGTGATATCTTTAGGCATTGTGTTCGCACGCGCAGGTTCGAATCCTGCAGGTGTCGTACTGATCTTTTTTGCCCCGCAAGCTTGCTGTCTCCTCTGCTCTCCATATTATAAAATACGTGTTCGTGGCTTTGAAATGAAAAAGACAAAGCCACGATCCTTCTGGGGTACAAAGCAGCCCAACCCTTGGCGACGATCTGACGATAACCACGAGCCAATGCATGAGAGCCCATATAAGATGCGTATTCATCATGTAAGTTAAGGTGGCGATAGCCAGCTGTCACGCATTGTATTCTTTCCTTGTTTCTCAGGGCCTCGAACTCTGCAGGTCCCTGGAATCACTTCCCCTCACTGGTTGCTAGTCTTTGTGCCTTCTCCATTCTTCAATCGCATCTTGCCCAACGAGCAGAGGGATTTGGGCAGACGCTTCTCAAGCTAGACAATATGACGAATAGCAGTCGTCTGGCGACCATATCGCCCCATGGCATACGGTGAATCCAGTCTTTGCTGGCTGCTGCTGCTGCTGCTGCTAGCAGTAGTACGGGACGCCCTCGTGATAAGCGTTCATCCTCGGCCTCTGCACCTGCCTCCCAACTTGATTAATTTTAAGGCCACAATCCCTGGGACGAGTCTAGCCTCGTCTGGCCCTTGTTACCTTGCTCCACCACCACACATTGACGCAGGTGTCGTGGCATCGTCAACCATGCATAGCGGTTCAACCCGCAGCTCCCCAGAACGCTCCGTAGATAGCGTCAGTTTTTGGGAAGGGTGCCACCTTGATTCTGACCCCACCATGCTGCCAGTCCGCTGAGGTCACGAGTTATGCTACCTCTCTTTGACAAGCACGGGACTCTTCGCCGTTCTTTAGCCCTGCTGACAGCAAGCATTTCATGGATACCAATAAAGACGCATCTCGAATCTCTAGCTGTATAACGGATATGAACCAAGGTTAGGTGGCGATAGTCCTTGTGACAAGAGGCGAGAAGAGCGAGGTGAGAAAGCTGTCTTCAAGAACCACGGGTGAGATAGGCTCTGGGCTGCATCAGACGGCAGTTTTCCTTCTTTCCGGCCGGCGTCCACACTAGCGGCCAATACTCGAATGCATGCTTGTACTGTTAGTACACATGAACGCTCGTAGTGCTTTCAAAAGCCCAATAGTATCAGCCAGTGATGATACTTCGGCTACTACTGTCGGCTGAGCCTGCATGCCAACACTCTCTTCAGATTGTCTCTCCTGAAACGACGAAGCCTCTTTGATGCCAGCAAAAGCACTGTACGTTGACTACGCGTGGTACGATTTTCGATGCCAAGTTCTTTGTGACGGACAGTCGGATGATGCGTATGTCTGGCGCCTCTCTTATGTTCAGTGGCGCTTGGCGGCATGTAGTAACTCAGGTGTAACGCAGGCTGCAGGAATGATGCGTACAGAAGAGATGCTTTCTATTAGTAGAATTCCAGATGACCAGGAATCATGCCGCGGAGATGGAATGACAGCCTCTTTCTCTGCGATCATGTCTGTGGGTATATAGATATGAGCGTCCGTGTCACCTTTTCACCTCCTATTGCTCATCAACCCTTTTGCGTCTGCTATTTTCTAACCTGGAGCTCATTGTATCGCTTGATCGCAACGTCTTGTCCAAGGCTTGGCGCTAAAGCGACAGTGGGAAGCATATCCAGCTGCCAGGATGCCTGCCGTAGAATCTCACCAGACAGCCGACGCGACAGAAATTGTGGAGCAGTATTCCGAGTGGTGGCTCCCGAATATCTGGAAACACACCGAAGCTTGGCCGCTGCTAGCGGCAAGCTATCCGCCAAAGGATATTGCATTGTCCAATGAGTGGTTGGGTTAGGTATGGGTTCGCCGTTCCAAGCAGCCCGAATTTCATCCTAGTCGTCACCGAGGTGCAGGGGAGGGGGTGCAAGCAGGGCGTGCGAGTGACTCGCTCGTACGAGCAGTACGAATACCTAGACGGGGCATCGTATGGAAGACTGAATAGGACTCCATAGACATACTCTGTATACCTGCCAGTAACGCAGCAGGCAGGGGTTTGCATGCATGATGCTTCAATGGGCGGCCGCCACTGGCTTTCTTCTCCATTCACGTCGGCCGGCGTGGCAACGAGGGGAAGTTGGAGTGATGCAGGCGGTTGGTTGGCCTGGTGCCGCCATAATCTCAGAGATGGGCGTGAAAAAAGGGGGGAGGAAAACCCAAGTAGTAGGTAGTATTTGTGGTGTTGGCTACATGTGGGTAGCTACCGCCTCTGCAGCTCAACCCTGTGTTATTGTTGCTGGTACTGGACAAAACAATCTTCGTACACACACGGTGTACCCCATACTTGGTAGGGCTTGCACGCAGCAAAGGAACGGGCATGGCTAATGGCTTGGGCCGCCCGCCACAAGGCTCCTCCCGTCTTTGCCGGGTCCCCCTTAGTTGAATGCATGATGTATCCGCCCTCTTAAGTAGCACCACTCGGCCCGCCATAGTTCATGATTCGCACGCAACTCTGCAGCCAATTGGTGCTGGACGATTCAAGCATCGCCATGGGTGAGGAGCCACGTAGTAGCAATATGCAAGCCTATGTACGCTGATCCGTATGAGTGAATTTTCAAACAGCTGTTCCATTGACGGACGGCATGAAACAGACGTCTGTATACTTGTACAAGGCACCTTTGAATTCACTGGCGTTCCATCAGCTCGCACTGGGTGGAACTAGGCGGGGGTGAGAATTGAGGCATGGCCATGGGTACCCTTACAGCGTCAAATCTCTCTCGTCTCCCTAGAGCGTCGGGCACTGTAGCCCAAGCTCCTGTCTATTTTTCATGTTCCAACCAATGTTTTGATGCACGTCGCTTTTTTCAGTTTCGCCAAATAATCCACCGATGCGGCTTGTTTTCGGCTACTGTGAAGTAGCTCCGTTGAGTTCGCTGATTGGCTGCTACACAGAGATTCATTAGTATCAGTACCTAATAAGTAGTCGTACTGTGGACGAAGCCACTTATTCGCAGAAACAGTACAGCAATAAACGAAGGTCCCACCGGAGGCACAGAGTCATCAGAGCAACATACTATCACAGGTGTATATAGCACTACCTATATGTACCAGGTGCGGAATAAAGGAGAAGGATTGCACTCGGCAGGATCTTGATGACAGAAGCTTGAGCTAGAGCCAGGAGAATGTGAACATCCTTGCGCCTTCGCGGCTCGCATATCATAACCCAGTAGAAATGGTCAAGTAGCTGGCCCGTAATGGTGGACGCACGGCAAATTCCGCTCCTAGTATAATGTAAGCCTAGACTCATCGAAGTAGTACATGATACAGACTGCGCCTATCTTCCCTTACTCTCGGTTTTAGATTCACCATGGTCAACGCCGGTGTTGCTAGTGGCCAGTTCATTCTCGAGATTGGTAATTTTTGTGTGCTGGACGCAATAGCTTAGCCTTGCTGAGATTATGCAAGCGTTGCGTTAGCACTGGGCTGCACGCAAGGTCGCAATGCGAGATTAGAGGATGAACCATTGTCTCGCCAGCTGAGGCGTTGAGTCGGTACGAGAACTCCTGAGATGGGAGAACACAAAAAAGGGGCGGCGGAGTTGAGGCACAGTGTAGAGTTTGTCCCTAAGTCCACGTAAAGGGAAGATGAAGTATAGACATGAAATAATTGCAAGCAGAGAAAGATAACGAAATAGGAAAAGAAAGAGAAGAGGAAAGACGCCATTGACAAACAGTCTCGCTAGGAGAAACGTTTGAAGCGAACATGTTGGTAAACATATGTGTGTAGTGAGAAGAGCCGGTAGCCCTGCTGAGTTTGGCCCAGTCTGCTAGAAGGGGTGTGCGAATAAGAACGCGATGCAGTACAGAACAGTGTACTATAATTCGCAGCAAACGACTTCCCTCGCCACGACTGGTGGGTTATATTGGTGCCAGTCAAACATGGCAGACTCATGGCTTGCTAGATTACAAGCGCTTGAGCAGATTATGACTTGCGGCAAAGGATCTGTTGGAAGGGTATTCTTGGTGACGTCTTTCTCTCGATGAGGTTTTTAGGTGCTATTCATCTGAGAGCGAGGCTGCCTAGATTCTGGGATTATGGTACGATGCGTGCGACTTCAAGGTTGTAGTCGAGAAGGTTCTGCCTGCTCGTCAATCTCAGCATATCACAATGAGGGAAGGAGAAGATATGCCTGCCGGACCAGCCAGAAAGGGGGTGAGAGCAGTACCTAGTGGTCATTTGATTAGTACCGGCTACCTGGTTTCGCGGCGTGGCTCTCCTTGCAGCAGCGCCAGATTACCTTCGGCTAGTATTGACGACGGGCTCGGTGCACCTTCTAATGGAGGCACCACCACCAAGTGCTAAGTACCGCTGGCTAAACTGCAGCATTGGCCAGCAAGAGAATGGTAATATCAGCTACGCGATGATTCGATGCTTCGTAGATGCCGTGCATACTGTAATGTTGATAAGGATGTTGCTGTTTGATCCTCTACGTTGTACATGCAGTTTGGTGTTCTTTGCGAATGATGAAGTCGATGTAGCAGGGCTGCCGGCTCATTGTAATTGCGTACCCCGTTCCTTCCACAAGACGGAACGCGCCTATCACTACGCGCATCTACTCATTGCATCTACACGTTATGTACAGCACCTCGTACTTTCATCTTAACCAGTGGATTATTTTATACTGCTATCTTTCTCGGCTTGTTCCATCGCGTCCTACGCAACCAGGCTCAGCCAACGAGACTGCATTTCTCCCTCTTCTCCATCGACAACACGAAAGCGCTGTCAGCTGCGAAGTCTTGGCCCTTACAGCGTCTCGATTCTCCTCACTGCACCCGCTAGGAAGTCCGACTGACGGCCGATCTCATCTTTCACCGCGCTCTCTCTTTACCCTAATACCTATTGCATGCTGTTTGAAATCCTAATCAGCACTGGTCATCTTACCAAGTCCGTCTTTGGCTAACCTTGCACATGGCTCTCTCCGCAAAGGGGGAAAGAAATAGCATCAGACGCGCAGATCGAATCATTAAACATTTGGCGTCTCCAATTTCTGTGCCGGCCCGGCCGGAAACTACCCGATAA
This sequence comes from Trichoderma erinaceum, assembly GCA_026401215.1. Taxonomy (NCBI): domain Eukaryota; kingdom Fungi; phylum Ascomycota; class Sordariomycetes; order Hypocreales; family Hypocreaceae; genus Trichoderma; species Trichoderma erinaceum. Next base: position 49,111 of record JALIRY010000011.1, on the reverse strand, counting down.
GCAGCGACGCCTTTCTGTACGGCCTGAAATTTCGGTTTCACTGGCTGCCAAGACGCATAGCCTCTAATAGCTTCTCGTCGTTCGTCCTAGCCGGAAATTAGGGCTGTTTACGAGCATACTCGTACATATACAGTGATACCGAGTACTCGAACGCATGTACGAGTACAAGAGGGAACACTGCCACTAGCGCAGGAAGAGGGAGGAGCGTCAAGTGCGTTGGGAAAAAGATGACTTGTCATTGTGTCTTATTCAAGTATTGGATTTCGCATAAAAGCAAGCCTGGACAAGGCAAGACGCCGAACTAAGAGAGCACGCTAGTTTTGTCGCTCAAGTGAGCTGAGGTGATGATCCGGTGTCGACTTGTCAACAATCAGACTGCTAGCAGCCCATGGCCAGCTTATCGATGACCGCATCAGCACCCTAAACGGCCGTGAGCAGTGGCATTGGAAGAGACGACGCGACTCATTACTGGAGCCATTGTGACGGCACGAGGGTGTACGAGGTTTGGGTTTTGTGTCAGCGACCCGTGGCTAGCCGGAGGGTCCTAGTCAGGCGTCTCTTCAACCGCCCTCTACACATCAATCATCACAAGTACGCTATTTGAAGGCTGAAGGACCACGATACGAAAGATGGTGCGTGCCAACGACTCAGCCAAGAGACCCCTGGTTGGCCTGTGTCACAGCCATCCCAAGACAATAGCCCGATCCGCCCAATGGCACACGTCGAGCGGTCATCACGTGAACGAAATCTCATGCATGCAACTCGGGTAGGCCGCAGCTCTCCCGACGGAAGCCCCAGTTTTTGGCTGCCAATTCACACCAGGCGGCTTGACTGTCCAAGGCCGAATCGGAGAGGAGAGGTCTCAAACTGCTCCGGAGTGTACGCCTCAGACACGACACGTTTTTTTTCCTTATGTTTTTGACAGCGATGTCTTACCAGGTACCAGGGACATGCGATTATCTGGCTGTGTCACCTTCTGAGCGTCTTATCGCATCTACCTAGCTGAGGGCTGCAGACACTACCCACCCTTCGAACAATCCCTTGATGGCTCTGGGCACATTGTGATGAAGAAAAGGAGGGAGAAGGGGGAGAATGGCGAATCCACCACGAGGAAATAGAAAGGGATGGCAGGCGGAAACGGTGTTACTGGGTGCCAAATGCCGTCATTGTCTCTGGGAACCAAGCAGCTAGTCAAGGAACGAAGCTGTGCCACGTCGCAATTTCATCCGCTGCTTCTTGGGGGGGCTGGCTGCATATCTGGTTATGCTGGAGACCGCTAGCAAGCAAGCTGGCGTCGTGTGACTTCGTGGCACAGTGCGAGTATCATCTGCATCTTTGGCTGCCCCTCCAACGCTTCTCTCGCTCCATGTCCCGTCAAAGCATGGTAGCACAGATACCTGGACAGCTAGCTTGTCTTCACCCCCCTCCCCCCTGGCAAGCCCTAGCGGACATCTGCTGTAGGAGAAGGCCACAGATGGAGCCGCACATCATTTCGAAGCATGAGAGCGGGCGCAGCGCGCACAAGGGGAGGATTTTCCAATGCCGATAGATAGCTCGATTCTTGCAGCGGTCCAGGGGGAGGGGGACAGAGAGCAAGAATCCATGCTAGTGAACCCCAGCCGTTTGCCCAATACTGGATCCTTCAGCATGGGAGCCGTACCGCGTTTCTGGTTCTGCAGCATTGAATCGGAACACCCATACGGAGTCAAGGGAGTACCCAAGGTACGTCACGCTGGTCCAAAATTGTGGTGATTTGTACAAACTCCCAGATGCTGATGCTCCCAAGGTGCTAATGTTGTAGGTTTTATCTTCATATCAGGAACATCGTCGAAGCACCCTCATGCGGTCTTGCGGCAGTGTTTCATTTTTTCGTCGCAAGTTTTTCCAATCAGAGAACGCGGTGTCGTGTCTGCAAGTTTTCGGGGTAGCCGCTGTCTCGCTATGGAGTACATGCATACGCAGCCTGCTCAACGCGAGCGGACAATTCGTCAGCGCCCCAACAGCTGCTGAGAGACCTGTCATTTGGGATAAATGGCAGCACTATATAGGCATAGGTGCCCATCTTCCTGCACGTTGGCTGTAGGGAAGAGAGAAGATATGACAGCTCCTCCCTGTCTTGGATTCCTGTGCAGCAGTAGCCAAGCAAGAAGAGGGCCATCCTGGTGTATGTGCTTGGACAGCAAGACCGCTATGCTGCCACGCCACGGGACCTCGACTGCATGCACGTCCAGCGTTTGGCTCCACGAGGCCGCACATGACCGCTGCGTCGAGACAGCAGCTGCGGAACCGCTCTATCGACAGCGAGACAGCAGATATCTACAAGTATACGACATACTGTCATGGTACCACAGTACCGCGTACTGGCAGCAATAGGTGGGTAGAATATTGTGCGCAGCTGGGTCCATGTCCTCTTTCTTCACCTCTGCTTTGCTTCCCTGCTCAGACTATCCCGCCTGCGGGCACTTGCGGTTGCCGGCGTGCCACCGCCCACCAACGCAAGCTGTGAGTGGAGAAGAGCCGTTCACTCGCTGTCGCTGTCACTTTTTTCTCATGGCCCGGTCCCACAGTCTGCCGCCAACCCTGTTCGCGCCTGTTGCGGTTTGTTTTGCGCCACTCCGTGCCATCCAGCGAATCAGGGGCCATCTACACTCAGGTGCATAAACGAAGGACCTGGCAAGTCTCAGTCTTGTGGAACGTGAGCGGCACGGCGATAGCATTTGGCGCCCCTGGTCGCGCTACCGGCGTCAGAATGGGGAGACGCTGCACGGAGCGCATGGAGGCTTGTGGAGATGAAGCATCCGATAGTGACGGGGGACGGAGTACTCCGGATGCACAAGAGCGAGCTCACTACGCGAGACCTAAAATCCTTCTCCACAGCATCCCGACTGCAGAGAACAGCGGTGAACAGATGATCGAACGATCTATTCTTGGAAAGCACAGACGACGATGCAGCCATAGGCTACAGGGGGGGCTTTTGGTTTACAAATGTGTTCATTTTGAGGCTCAATGGCAAAGCCCGGGAAAGAAAAGGGCGGCCAACAGGTAGAAAAGAGGAGGAAGGGGAGAAATTTACAATCTGCATATGCGACCTCTATGTGGGTTGGGCAATGGACCACTGCCATTGCGTCTCATCTGCTTCTTATTTCCTGATCTTAGGCACTAGCTCATTCATCGACGCTTGCCAGGTGGCTGGAGCTGCTGGTAGGTTTGATTCCCTGCCGCCAGGACACAAGGAAAGGCCAACCGCTCCCCTTCCCCCTGCAGTTGGCTCCTCTTCTTCCGTTCCAGTCAGTAGCAGTAACGTCTCTTTTCTGCTCGTATACTTGTATACCCAGCCCGTTATCGAGCGTCCGGAAAGCAAGGTCTCCTTCCTTGGCGCGCCCTATTACTGGCTTTCCTGTGTTACATATTGCGATTGGCGTCAGAGTCAGTGGATGGGACAAGGTTCATAATTCGATGAGATTGCTATGCTCTTGAGGAAAATGTTGTCAGCGTTGGGCAATGGCGGATTGAATCAATGGCCCTCTCCAAGCAAGCCGCGGCACTCGAGCTTTTCCAACTAAAACCCACCTATCGGCTTGTGTCGCCACTAAAGCCATCAGAAAACTGTCGCCCACGGAACGGTGCGCTCTTGCAGGTGCATAGTCGCCCGTGATCCGCTGACACCTCGGGGTCCCTGGACCAGGCCGCGGCGTATGGCTCGAGAGTTACCAGTGGATTTATAAACAAAGCGGGCGATGCTCCATACCTGCGCACCAACCACGTATTCGTGACAAACTCGACATGCGTATAGAACTTGGCCACGTCTCTCCACAGACTTCTGCAGATTTACTGCGCCTCAATAGTAGCAGCATAGTTGTTACCCAGCCGGGACCAAGGGGAGGGGGGAAAGGAGAGAAATGCGTCATGCTAAGGCAGGAGAATACCTATTTGCCAATGCCACCTTTATCTCCGACAGGGGAGTAGGAAAGGTATACTGATATGACAATAGGAACCATTGCAAACGGGTTGATTCATTTTGTCCTAGAAATTAGGTACTTGTACCACCTAACATAGCTAGGGTCTATCTGGATTCAAAGGTGAGAGTCATCGTGCCTACTTGTAGAATAAAGTTGTCACCACACCCTCTTCAATCTTTCTTGCCAATTAACCGCTGGTGGGTTAGCTACCGAGGAGGAGGAGTTACAGTACGCACATCTGTAGATGCCATTACCAACTGCAGCCGTTGAATCCATAAGCTTTCTCTCAAGGATCCAGAGGGCGGCAAACAAGGCCATTCGCTAATATCTGTGCCAAAGCAAGTGGGTAAACGCAGCTAGTACTCTGCTAGTAGGCAGATATGAGCCAGTGATGGGCGGCAAAACGGGATCAAGTATTTGCCTCACCGCCACGACATCTGACCAGCGACAGTTAACCTAAAATTTCAAGGCACGGAGTACCTAATTTCGCACATGGTACCTTTCTTTTCAGGTGAAATATGACGGTAGAGACTCTGCTGAACCCGCTACCGGCGCGGTTCCACCCGTGCTACGGTATCTGGGCAATTGGGTTGCATGATCTTTTGGGACCGCTGGGTGGGCTACGGTGGAGGATACTGAACCCCAGCCTCTCGGATCTGCGGGCTTACAACCCGGCCCGCCTAGCCGGAACCATTAAGCGGAAGGCCGATGTGAATGACCGGCAAATGCGGAGCGCCGTAGGCAGAGTCTGCTCCGTCTTTGTTCTTTGTCTTTGGGGAGGCCAATTTAAGGCCGATCCCCGGAAATGGTGTTGAGGTTGGCTGGAGAGCGACTAGGGAGGTCTGGCTAGGCTGTGTCGAAGCGAGCTGAAAATCGTCGAGGCAGCTTGTGTTGTCTGTAAAGCAAGGGGCCACTGACTCGAGCAAAGATGCAAGGGAACCTAGGAGGAGAAAGATGACGCAAATACGTGGCCATAGTCTCCTCCCCCCTGAAAAAAATCTGCTTGCTGGATTGTTGGCGGTATTGGAAAAGAGAGACTGTCGAGCGAGCTGTGTAAATCGAACAGCTCAGATGATATCTATCAAGCCATCCACCCAAGTCATGGGCGGCGGTGGCGTGGCATCTTTCTATCGGTTCGTTTAGGAAAGGAGATGTCAGATTAACGAGCCTTGCTGAATAGGTCAAGCATCATGATGAGTTGGCTCTTTGATGGAGGAAGCATAGCTTGACCGAAAAAGCTGGGTAGAAGTTGATTTTTTTAAAATGGCGAGCTAATGTACTTGAAGTCTTAGCGCCTTGCTTTCATTCCAATATAGAATAGGTTGGCCCCGAGGTCTAATTTGTCAATTACCCTGTTCCAGGTGCCAGGGGAAAACATTGACACTCTCTGCTACTTCTATCTTTCCTCTCTAACATTCAAAATACAACAATACAAAAACAGTAAGAGCTCAGGGTATATTGCTTGAGTAAAATGCTGCGCGAGATGGATATTTTGGGAAGAGTAGCTGGAGCAGGCCAAGAAGAATCTGGAGGAGCATACTGTAGAGCATGAAACCGCAACATTATGCTTGAGAAGTACTCAACCTTGCAAGTTTGGACAAGAGACAAAGGAATAGTATGAAATGAAGAATGGCGATACATGCTGTGCGTAGGTCACCAATGATTCTATATTGTCTCAAAAGGCCTCTAATGCCGAATTCTCGATATAATCGCGGAAAGATTTGTCGCTGAGGCTTCAAGCGTGGGCCTCCTTTTCCAGGATGTCGACAACAAAGGCTCCACCAAGAAGGATGGCTGGCTCGTCAATGTTGTGATGCTCGTAACTGGTATCCATAGTCAGCATTTCTCAGCAGAGACTTGCATACACCTGTACAGCTTCTTTCTCACCTCAGAGTGCCCACTCCACCAGCTTCGAGTAAGAATGCCGGACCATCCTGTAGGGTCTTGCCAGCCCAGCGCATCGAAAAAGCTCGTAAGATGTGTCCGTGTGCAACGATGAGAACGTCACCGGATTTCGTATGTGGGAGTTGGCCCTCGGACGAGTTGAGTGCAGGCTCATGATATTTCTTGCGAATGTCGGCGATGAGACGGTCTAGACGATCAGTAACATCTTGGGGACTCCTATGACATGTCAGATATGAGACCGAGTTTGGGGATACTTGTAGAGATTCCCAGAGAGACGTGTGCCGTGGGTACGATGTACTCGGTAATCTGGTAAGATTTGGGGTGGCCAGGGCGTGTAAACCTACTCTCCTCCTGGACAACCATCCCTCCAGATGTCCCAAGTTCCTTCAATGCCTTGCTCGGCTCTCATTTTGCGAATCTCGGGACTTGTAATGCCTTCGTAGTCGCCGTAGTCCCACTCCCGAATGTCCTCCGTAATTTCGACTGTGGCACCACATTTAAGGCCACCGCCAGTAGAGCCGCCGTGTGGCTGCCAAGGTAATGGCTCGGATACGCCAATATTGAGCAACTCGAATGTGCGTTGGGCTCGTTTTCGGGGAGAGACGTAACTGACTCGGGGTGATTACCCAAAATGCTTAGCTCTTGTTTCCATCATGTAAACGTTCAACCTGTTTTGCCTCGATTCGGGTTGCAAACGGAGCGGGTGTCTCTCGTGTGTGGTATACATGAGAAATGAAACAAACAGTAAACCAAAATGTGCTGTTACATTGTACGTCGACGAAATCGCAGGAGCGGAAACTCTCTGAGCTCATGTCAAGAGATGAAACTCGCGATGCAGAGGGTTGTATGTGAATAATGGGGACCACGCCAGCTTTTCGACTGAAAGGGATGTACGGGATGAATACGAGACACGAGCCTATGTGCCGTGCCGAAAGGAAAATCCAAAAGAAGTAAAGAAAAAGAAAAGTTGGTGTAGCCAGTCGAGAACAACAAATAAACAAACTATCGGCTCATTGATCGGCAGAGAAGCTCTTCAGACTCGAACCAAATGCGCGTATATGTAGCAAACAATCTGGAAAGGGGAACTTAGGTAATACGAATTTCAAATATCATGCATAGCTCGATGAAATAGGCAAGGGCAGTTGGGAAGATTGAAGGTGTTTGCTATTCCTCTTAACCCCGTGCATGATGAAAAGCGAAATAGGGCAACAACTCAAGGTAGCACGAGGTTATAAAGGAATGGGTAAGCGAATTGAGAGAGCTCAAAATCAAACGCGTGGCGAGCGTGGCTTTTGGCATTTGAGGTGAAGCAACAGGAGATGTGTAATAGAGTTCCGAGACTGTAAGACAATGCTGGAAGGCCTGTATGAGAGAAAAGAGAACATGCGGGACCTACATATGCGACAGCTGCCGAGGGACAATCAAACGGTCATCGCCCACAAGAGCCCTGCCTGTGGCAATGATTCGCTTCTCTCCATTGGCCGTCAGGGGAATGTCGCTGCTGCCTGTATGCCGGCCGTTGAGGGACCATTCAGTCTCTCCATGGCGGACGATGAAGACGCGGGGAGCAGCCATGTTGGCGATGTGTAGAGAGAGTGAAAAGTATTGATGGCGGAATGCGGGGAAGGGACAAGAGTGAAAAGAAATCGCCAGCTGAGAGAAGAAATGAAACTTCAAAGGCTGATAAAGAGTTGAGCAGTATAAAATATGAGATTATTCAGCCCAATCGAATAATTATTGTCTGTTGCTCAGCAAATGAGCGTCAATATAGCTCTCAACTGCGATTTAGTCATTAGCGGGCTGCCGGAGGGGTCGGTTTAGCGGGTATTTTGGTGGTGATGTCACTTACCCAGTAACTGTGTGGTTTTTTCCGTATAGAAGCTGGGCGGGCGACTTGCTATATCCGGCTACTCGCCCAGAAATCGACTTGATTTTTCCGCATAGCAACACTTGTTAATATGGTAGGTAAGGTGAAGGAGAAAAAAAAAAAAAAAAAAGAAGAGCAGCGAATAATTTCAGGCAAAAATCGAGCGGTCAAAAGAATACCATGGCAGAATTCTTTATGGAAGGAGCGTTGATCAAGAGGAGAAAGGCACATGTACCTCTGAGCTTGAGCCTCGTGTGGCTTGGTTTTGTCGCAGCGCCTCCTTGCATCTAGGCCCATTGCATATGGATAGCCACTGTGTTTTTTTTCTACACCACAAGTGTCTTTCAATCTTGACTCCCTTTTGCTTTGAACGAGCTTATTTTTCCGGTCCAACTCTTTAATCAAAAACTCCTCGTTTCAGCAAACTTAATACATCTTCATTTTGCTCTCTTGGCCGCCCCAATTGAGCTTCCATCGTGATGACCTCCCTCTCGTCATGGTCCAACGCGCAGCCTCGTCATCCGCGGCCTTGCCCCGCTTCTTACTAAGTCTTTCAGCCTCCTCCACTTCATCGCAGCAGCAGCTTCAGGGCCCGCCTCCGTCGCCCAATTCTGCCTGTCAAAGCACCAGCCAAGATAGCATCGAGTTGTTGACTTTTCCTCATCATCCGTGGGGCAACAGCAATAGTTTGTTGACTCCTGCTGCTGCTGCTGCTGCTGCTGCTGCTGCTGCTGCACCTCATGTCGCCAGGCATAAACGAGCCTCTTTGTCTTTGCCAGTTGTAGCAGCGCCATCAACATCATCATTGACCTCCATCCCAGAGGAGGAGAAAACTACATCTTCAGAAAGGGACAAGCATCTAGGGCTGAGGAGAACCCGCAGCAGCACGACTAGTTTAGCGTGCTCGACAGCTTCGACGACCGATTCCCTGGGCAAGGGAATGACCCCGGCTGAGCGTCAGAACAAGGCCAATCAAGTCTGGAGAGGCTACTGGTGACGAAGAAAAAAGAAGTTCAAGATGGCTTCTAGAATCCCCTTGACCAAGCAGCAAAAATGGAGGGGCGGCGTCTGGGCCGTGGCTTTTGCCGCCGTCATCATGGTCGGAACCCTGACCGGTGCCCAGCTCAAATCAGACAAGCAGAAAGAGGAAGTCAGTCAAGTCTATCTTTCTCTTATTACTCGAGATAGACAATTCTTGTCTGCTAACTCATTCTCAGGCTATCCGGGAGTTTCGTCAGATTACTCCCTCTGAGCAAATCGCCATGCTCGAGAAGCAGCGATCTACGCTTGTAGAGCAGCAAATTGCTTTGCAAAAGAAGCTGGATGTGTTCAAGGAGCGCGCTCAGGAGAGACAGCAAGAGAAAGAGAACGCCAAGAAAGTTTAACATTGCTGCTTATTCGCTCCTTTCCCAGACGAGTGACAAAGAAGATTAAGAGGAAGGAAAACAGCCCTTTACGATGATGGGCTGCTTGATTCAACTCCAGGATAACTGTAACATTATTTTATTTTTGTCTTTGGGATCAAGGTCACTGGCTTTCTTCCCATTCATATCATGCTTCGCAGCTCTGCATATTCATTCACTGGCACAACTCTGGTTGATGGAAAACATTTGGAGAGAGGACTGGTTTTGGTAACATGACGATACCCATATAGACAGACTCGCGCAAGAGACTTTTTTTTTTTTCTTTTTCTTGTACAAAATATTTATCATTTGGTCTGCTGACCATATTCATGTTCCGTTCTATTCGTCATGGCATAGTATGTCTAAAGGACAGATGATCCAACACCCTAGGCAAAGTCCATCTTTTCGCCATCTTTGGCCACCAACGAGTAGCTAGTAACTAATCCAAACGCCCAGCTTCCATATTATTCCAATTTCCCATTTTTAGTTGTGCAATCACTCAAGTCTAATTCTGCTTTACTCTTCAACGCCCTCGGGGCTAGGCAGAGGAATTGCCTTGTAAAGTAAAATCAGGGCCGAGTGAGACTCGCCACCGCCAGCCAAGGCCTCGACCTTGTCGACAGTTACCTCGGTCACCTTGTCATCATTGAACCACCACCAGTTTCCATCTTCTTTCTCCTTCTTGCCCGTTTTGGGGTCCACAGACCCGGTCTTCTTGACATATGACGTGTAGTGGCCACTATCCGCGCTGGCACCCTGGTGGGTAACAACACCACGCAGCTCGTATAGGCCAGATTGATTGGCACCGTCGTCGTCACGAAGAGAAGGGTTAATCAGAGAGTTGAGCTCCTTCTTGGCAGCCAGAAGCGCAGCCTCACTCTCTGCCTCGACCTGGGCGTCGGTCTTGTATGACTCGCCCATGACGGTATCGCCGTCATCTGCCTGTTGGGGCTTGCTCTCTTCCTTCTTCTTCTTTTGCTGTGCCAGCTCTCTCTCAGAGGGCAGGCCCGAGCCACCGGCAACGTCACTCATATCCTTGTCATGCGTCTTCTTACGACGCTTGCGGGCGCGGTCAATATCCTCCTCATCCTTTCGAACCTCACGAACCTTGTCTCGGACGGGAATAAGGGCCGACTTGAGGTCATCAGAACAGAATTCGACAATGTCCAGTTCTTGGGGGAAGGTGACCTTGCGCATAATCTTGGCCTTCTTCTTCGTTTCCTTCTTCCAGAAAAAGCGCACGAAGTGGACGGTGAGGTACTTGGGGGCTCGAGATATCTTGGATTTTTTAGTATAAGTTGCGTCGCGGCCAAGCACCTCAGATTTCTTTTCCAGCTTCTCGCTCAGCGCAGCCAGGATTCCGTCTCGCAGATGGTTCGTCTGGGCATCAATGTGGCAGTCCAGCTTATAAAAGGCATCGCTGGATGTAATGGCTGTTTCACCTCCATTTCGGGCCTCCTCCTCGTCGCACTCAAGGACTGAAGTGAACCGTCCTGCCATGTACTTTTCGACGAATGAGACTCCAGAGCTGTCATCAGAGCCTTTGATTGTCAATTTCTGGTTCAACTGCTGAACAATCTGGGACCAGGCCTCTTCAGCATCCTGCTGAGCATACCCGGGGCCACTTCTCGACTTTTCAGCAAACTGAGGAAAGACAATTCTCAAAGCCGCCAAAAAATCCATTGGGGGGAGGGAATCAAGTGTGGCTCCCATCTTCTTGTAGAGGCTAGAGAGCTGGGAAGCCAGATCTTGTCGGCTTGTGCCGGGTATAGCGTTATAAGTAGTGAGAGCCGTCTGGAGCTCGGGAATCGAACGCAGCGTCTGCAGAGTCGAGTTTAGATAGCAAGTGTTGCCGAGATTGACGAGACCTGCAGGAGTAGCTCCCACTTGCTGAGCTTGCTCGGCCTCGGTCATGTCCTCAACAAACTTGATCGCCTCGGACGGACGAACAATATCTGCGCCACCGTCTCCCGGTGTGCCCAGCATCATAATGTTCTGGCCGGCCTTGAGGCCCAGTTTGCTCATGTCTGCGTCATCTTTGAGCTGACCACCCTTGATGAGGATCTTTTGTCGTTCGGGCTCGACGTTGGTAAGGCTGAAGAGTTGGAGCTTGAAATCCAGTCCACTAGACTCGGGATCGATGTCTACGTTGTATTTCTTGCCCTGGTGCTTAACAGCAACTAAAACCAGTTAATTTTCATGTCAATTCGGTGGAGTAGATTCATTGTCATGCATGAAAAAACAAAGGATTTCGAGCAGTATTGGAGGCAGTTAAAGGCAGAACAAACAGACAGACAGACAGATGGGTGATATGGTGGGGTATCACGAACCAGTTATTGTGGAAGCCATGGTTGCAAAGTGGCAGACCGACTCAGCAGCAGCTGGACGATGCAATATCAAGCTGTAGATATAGAAGATGATGGCAGAAGAGAATTTTGATTTCGATAATATTGACCCAGAAGGGAAAGATGAGCAATCGAAGTGAAGCTGCCAGGAGAGACGCAGACAGAAGCCGAGAGAAGAGCTGCGGAGCCGTTGCTGCGTCACGGTAGCAACCTGGCGAGAAGATGTGGCGCGGATTACGGATACAAGAGCTTAAATGGCTGCACGTGACATTGCTGTGGCTGACTGTGGCTCGGTAGAGTCCGGTGACATAATCTTTCGACACATGCTTACGATATTAGTATGTGGCAGTGAAATTGATTCTGTACCTGTCTACTATGTAGATTTATCCGGTGCAAATGACAATCAATGAATGGCCTGGTTCATGTTTATCCCAATTCCTCACCGACTGAGAACAGAGAGTAGCCGGTGTGAACATATTGATAGCTTCTTGGTATGTATCCATGATAACCTGTGCAATATGTACTTGCTAGCTTTGGTCTAAATTCCATAGATTCATCTGCATCAAACAACAACCCCCCCATTTCAATACTGTGTTTACGAAGTCAGAGTACATAAAATGCCTCCCTATTAATCGATAATAGTTGCAGCTTCGAATAGCGTAAACAAAAAGGTTACGCCCCATATCAACACGTGAAAAGTAGTAGCTCAGCGAAGAAATGCCCGTTGGCAAATAGAAAGAGAAAAGATAGCAAAATACTCATAAAATTCAGATAAATCCTTCTGATGATGCAGCAAACAAATGGTCATGTTTAGGGTTGAGTAAAAGCTCGGGTGAGAATGCGCTCAATGGCCGCAAACTCCAACTTAGCCGCTTCGGCCAAGGTCAAGTCGTCAAACTGGGGTCCCATGACATATCCGACCTCTGACCAGAAGTATCCCCAGTACATGTCTGTCTGTTCGGCCTGGTGTTGGAGCTCCGCGCGCTCTCTAAGGGGGAGGGACAGAATATCCCGGCTGGATTGCTCGCGAATCACCGCCACGTACCACTGTGAATAAGAAAACGCACAAAACATCATTAGCTCATATAAACAGCAAAGGCCTGGGGGACAAAGTTGTTCCAGACTTGGTGGCCATCACTTACCTCGACAAGATCAAGAGGAAAGCCAGGTTTCGGACCAATGGCATACTGATGGCGCCAACTGTTCGAGAAGCGAGGGAGCTGGTAGTATTCCATATCCAGCGCCTGCATGTTGGTCATCCAGGCAATGCCGTCCTTCATACACGGTGTAAAGGCAGGACAGAACATGGCTGCCGAAACAAGGCGGCGGAGTAGGAGAGGCGTCAAGTGGTTAGTGTCCTCTTGGAAAAGGATGCTACGAGTAAGCTGGCGAATAAGCGAAAGCGTAGCCTGATAGATGGCTTCCCTTTCTTTTATCGTGATGCAATCCGTGCGAAACCATGGGAACTTTTTGATGGTGCTGATCAGGCACTCATAGGGGCGCTGCGGGCAGTCTCGAGAGAAGGGCGACTACAAAGATCAATGCATGTCAGAATCCAAACGAAAAAGAAAGCCAGAAACAAATAACCACGATGTTGGGGAAGGATTGCAAAAGGATTGGAGAAAAGGATTGCAAGGACGGCGCAAATATGTGGTTACGTACTCGATGAGGTACCTCGACGTGTTTGACAAGCATGACCATCTCTTCCTCCGAGATGAAGCCTTTAAAATTGTCCCACGGCTGTTTATGGTTGTAGGGCAAGATCTCAGGGACTACCCCATACCAAAAGACACCACGTGCAATAGGGAAGAGATCCTTCATGAGATGGCCCTGAGAAGTCACCTCCACCTCGATGGTGCGTTCGCCCAGACGGGCAAATCGGCCAGAGGCGACATTGAGACGGTGTCGCTCCACAGCTCTCATGGCATCTTCAAGCGAGACAAACTCGACGTAGGCGTCCATCGTCTTGCTGGTCACCTTGTCCATAATGATATGCACGCCTTCGTCAGAGTCATTCAAGATTTTGGAGTTGCGACCGAGAAAAGCAATAACCTCGGCGCGAGTCGTGGCGAAAGGAATCTATACAGCAGAATTAGCAAAGAAGCCTCAGTTTATGTCGCCAAAAAGAAAGGAAGGGGGTTGAGAAGAAGAGTTAGTAGAATAGAAAAGGGGGGGTAAACAATAAGCCACAACGCACATTTTTTAGCTTGATGATTCCCCAGTTCATGGGCTTTGCCATCCTGGCCGACTCAACAAATGGAAAGTTGGCCGGGTCCATGGCCTCAGCCAGAGTGGGCAGTCCAGTACAAGTGTCAGTCAACAGTACAAGCTTATTCGATTCCTGTACCTCTCTCAGCGGTGCAGTGTTGATACGATCAAGCGGAATCTCAGAAAGCCCAGTTGTATCGCTAAGACGCACACCAAAGGGACGCACAATCTGCCGCACAAGCTGGGCTTCCATGTTCCGATGCTCATTGTCAACAGGGAGTGCAGCCGCCGCTCCTAGATCAAACCTGGGAGGAGGCTGCATCATGACAGGGCTAACGCCAGCACGGCCTGCAGTTCGAGGTGCATAGTTGCGCGGCTCGCTGGCTGCGGTCGTGACACCTGGGCTGAAGTAACCGCGTCCAAATGCGCCATAACGTCGAGTCGGAGTTGAATCCGCAGGTTCGTCGCTCCCCTCATTAGATCGAAGTGAGTTGAGAGAGTGACTGTGCGGGATCAGCTGCGGCCGACGGTATCCAAGAACAGATTGAGACGACTCAGGACTAAATCCGTAGGGTGAGTCGGCCTGGCTCTCAGAAGTAGCGAGAGAGAGAGAGTCGCTGGTCGGTGGCTGAACGGTTGAACTACTAACTTCTTCATTCCCTTTGCTGGATCGAAGAGAGTTAAGAGAATGGCTGTGTGTAATCTGTGGCGAGATTTGGGGCAAAACCTGCTGTGGTGGATGAGAAAAGCCGTAAGGAGTATACACCGGTGAAGGGCCAAACTTGAAAGTCGCTTGAGCCTCTCTCTCAGCAGCAGCGATAGACTCGTTGGCAAGCACTTCGGCTGATTGAGGTGGTGGACGGGTGAACCCATAAGGCGTGTAAGATGGCGAGGGTCCAAACTCAAAAGTGTCACTGGCCTGTTGCTCAGCAGAATCGACAGAGTATCTTTTCGAGTCGTCGGGCAAAGCTTGCGAGCGGAGAAATCGAGGGTAACGGAGATCTGAAGGGGTCTCTCCCGCAACAAGCTCTGACCTGTCGTGCGAATAGTGGACCGACTCTTGGGATTCGTCAAGGCCTCCACTGTCTGACTTGCCTTCCTAAGGCTCATCTACAATGGTTTTCGCGTCGCGGCTAGGAGTATGAGCCAGGGCAAATGAAACTAGGTCAATGCCCGCTTGGCTTTGCTCTTGGAGGGGGATTTGGGGATTGTGGCTAGGTGAGTATCCAGACAGAGACTGAACTGCAAGAGGCAAAGAATGTTCAAAAGAAGGAGGTGCATTAGGATCAAATCGAAAAGGTACGGTATTTCCACTCTCGCCCGGAATGAAGTTACCGCCCAAAGGAATCCCTGACACAGCTGCAGTAAGGTTCTCAGCTACATAGCGAGGATAATTTCCAACATCAGTAGTGGGAGGATTTATAGCCATCGAGTGAGAAGCACTCTCAGTCGCAAGATGAGAGCTATCATTAGGGCCAGGCCACTATTGAGCTGATGAGTATGGTTCATGACAAGAGCCAAATGACTGGCAGCGTTGGTAAA
This sequence comes from Trichoderma erinaceum, assembly GCA_026401215.1. Taxonomy (NCBI): domain Eukaryota; kingdom Fungi; phylum Ascomycota; class Sordariomycetes; order Hypocreales; family Hypocreaceae; genus Trichoderma; species Trichoderma erinaceum. The sequence continues at coordinate 33,882 of JALIRY010000011.1, read as the reverse complement.
GGTTGTGAAATGGAGACGGAATATACTTACCTTGGCGGGCGTGGAGGGGACCCAGGCATTAGCAGATGGGTTAAAGGAACTATGCTGTACCAGTTTTGCACGATCCAATGCTGCCGACATAGGATCGACAAAGGGCGCTTCGCCGAAGCTGAGGTCGTGAGCTCTCTCACGACGTGAAGCCATGTTAGCGCGTTGGGCTAATAAAGATTAGCGAGTCTTGTATAGCAAAAGGAAAAGAAAAGACTGGGAGAAATTGTTTTGAAGAGATGAGATGAGATGAGACGAGATGATCTGGCAGAGGGATGCGAGTGGTGGTATTAGATGGGAGCGAAGAAATGTGCTTGTTGGAATATCTGCACATCAGGTGAAGATCACGGGAACCAAAATTCGAAGAAGAGTAACTGCGGTACCCATGGGAAGAAGGGATCTGAGGAAGCGTAACAGAACGAACCTCTTCTCTTGCCTTCTGAGCGTTTGGAGTTAAAACAAGTTGGAGGTGCTTGATGACGAAGTCATGTACAAAGGTGGCGATGGCAAGGTGTAAGGAGGATAGCAACTTGGAGAGTGGAGAAGAGAAGATGCAGTTGAAGAGAAGAGAAGAGGAGACGAGAGATTAGAAGGGCCGTGTTAGGAATTTTCTCGCGTCTTGTTTGCACGAAGCCACGCAGAAGTGATAGACGCAGAAGAGCGTAACAGACAGCTAGCTTCGCATTTGTTGCCAGTTGCCAGGGCTGCCAGCTGCAAAAGATGAGGATGATGCCGACATCGGCGATGATCTGAGATTGCCAAGTTGCCAAACTGTTTGCTACTTATCCCAAGAAGCTCAACATCCTGCTCCCGCTGTATAACAGGTGTCGAGGCTGCAGGGAGAGGCAAGGTAAGAAGCCATGTGAGAGCCTTTGCAAGACAAATGAGGGAAACACAACGTTTGTAGATATGGGTTTGTAAACTCAATGATGTTGAGGAACGAACGTTGAGGAATGAAGGTGGTCCTTGCTCTCTTAATTGCCTCGTTTGCTTGTAACGACTGTGTCATTGATGCTCAGTTGTCGTCGTCTGTGCTCCATCAAACAGACGTGCTGTTTAGACACTCAATTCGCAAAGAGGGCTTGCAGTGATACAGCCAGCAGTACCAGGTTAATTCTGGCACGCCTGAAGCTCCGGCTAAGAATAATTATCGCCGGAGAGCCCGGAGAGTGCTAGCTGTTAGCAAGTGGACAAGTCTCCGGCCTGTCTTATTTCTCCCCCAATTCTTCCATTATAACATGCAGATATATGATAGAATCCCACTTGAGCGTAAGCAGGTAGCAAGTAGGTTTAAGATAATGGTAATGATATTTTTTTCATTAGCTCTCAATTGTTTATACCTATATTCAGCGCCCCTGGATCCCCATCTTGTGGATACATATTCATCGCAATTTAATCAAACTAAAAGGCGTTGGTTAGACACGTCCTGCTGCATAAAGAGGGAGAGAGAAGAAAGGAGCAAGAGGGGAAATACTCACAGGTGTCAGGAAAGACTCGGCAACAAATCGTGCTCTGGCATTCAGCTGCAAAGAGGGAGGTTATATGTCAGTCCATATCCAATATTCAATTTGCGGCAAAGGAGTGTATAGGACGTACGAAGAGCTTCATCTCGGAAATTTCCTTGTCAACCTCCTCTTGGAACTCAATGATAAAGTCGACAAGCTTGTGCTTCAACATCTCTTCGGTGTGGAAGTTTGTTATCAGGAAAGAAATGTCATAGCCCTATGTTGAATTGCAGATTAGCATGTATTATTTTCTTGGCTGTTGGGCGCATGATTATCCATCCACCACTCACAGGAATGGGTTTTCTCCGCAGGATAAAGAATGACTCCGCTCCTATAATGAAATCCAACTGTCAGATTATTTGAATCCTCGTCTTTGCGGAACGCGGCGGGCACCGACTCATTTCCAGGAATCTGGTAAACTTGTGGACGAGAAGGTTCTCAATCTCATCGGCCTGTTTGATCTTGATGCTGATGCGGACAGAGTTGATGCTCGGCTCGATCAAGACTCGCTCGTTCTCGTTGCGGGCAATGGTCAGGGGCGTGAGCAGCACCTCGGGGGAGGTCTGAGCTTCGATCTCGGGGACATTGTGACGCTCGGTGGTCTGGGAGGCGAAGTTGGAGAGAGTCAGGGCGGCAATCAGGCTGCTTCGTACGCATTGGAGGTACGGCCGCAGTGATTGAGACTATCGTCACGCCCAGTCAGTTGGTTCAGTTCAAGCTCAGCGGTCAGCTTTGGTTTTTGGGGGGGAGCTGTTGCTTCTCTGGGGGGGTGCCTCTTTCGGCAGATGAAAGGCGAGAAGCAGAAACAGAAGAAGATTATGTGCGTTATAGAGCTATGCCGGATCCATACGTACCATGACTGCTGCTCAAGCTGTGCTGCTGCTGCGGTGGTTTGTCGAGATGGTGGTTGGAGCCTCGATTCGGTACTTCGTTACGTGGACGGGATACGCGGGGCTCGATGTCACAGCTCCGCGCCTCCTTTGGGGAGCAAGGTGGGGCAGCGGCTTGACGGAGTACGTACCTCCATATGGCAGCGACTGGTGACGTTTTATCGTATCGAATCAATCACGTGATGTAGATGGCATGTTCAAAAGATGACATTTATATTCATGCCTATTAATAATAGATCCAGTTTATATGTTGATAGATAGGGGTAGCTGTATCTGTAGTGTCTGTATTCATTCCCTGGTGCCATAAGTATAGCAACACACTTTGGATATTCGTTTTGCAAAGAGACGCCGCCTCTGTCCAATTGCTGGTATTGGCGGTGGCTGTTTGCTATAGGTCTAGTACTACTAGTAGGTAGTAGCGCTAGTTACAAGGTTTTCGGAAGCTGTGGTTTATCCGCTCGCCAAGTCACTTAGCATGGGACTTAATCAGATTGTGATAACGAAGCTTCAACCAACCGCAAGTGAGCTCCAGTTGTCCCGCTAGCCATGGGCCTTTGGCGAGCGTTGACTGGCTCTCTCTGCAAACAAGAGCACATGTTACCTGTAGCCCTGAAACAGCTCAAGAGACCTGAGTTCGTAGCTACGTACCTATGCAAAATAGAGTTTCCCACACGAAGGAGGTACTACCTATCGGTTAGACTTCTGGGGTCAGTGCCGGGTAACAACTTAGTCTCTGCCAACATCGACGGCGTCTATTGTCGTACGATGTAACTGTACCTGGCCATGGTACCTCGTGCTATGCCTTTAGTACATGCAAGGCACGGCAATGTGCTTCGGTCTCTCGTCTGTAGTGCCCGGAATTAGTCATTAATTGCTCACGTCGGAGATCGAGCTCTAGACTCGAGCTTCAACAAGCTCGGTGTTTGCGACAAGTCCTTGAGCCAACTATTTCAGGAACAAGACCACCGCCATTGGAAAGCATTTCTTTTCCCCCTCCCTTATTCTGTAAAGCTACCTAGGTAGGTACTGCCATCTATTGCAATAGGTAAGTAGATACTTGTTCTGCTCCATAGGTACGGTTTCACATCAATCCACCTTCTCACATTCTATTCGTGCTTATCACCTCACCATCTCTCGGGATTGCAACCCTGACAGGCTTACCTACATAATTCCTACTGCAACCAGGCCTGCAAGCAGCTGCAGTTAGGCTCCCGCCTGTTACTACGCAATTGCCGGACCTTTCCCCTTGTCTTGTCCAACTTCTCTCTTTCACCTCTTTCTTTCTTTCTTTCTCTCTCTCCTCCATTACCGATCTTTTGTATTCACACCTTGTCTCTAGCTAAACCAATTCGCCTTGATCAATCAAGCCGCCCATCATGTCCGCCCCCGAGAAGAACGAGGCTGAAACGCCCCTCGCCCAACTCACGGCCCGCCTAGCCGACATCAAGAAATCATCAGGCCATACCGAGATGTGGGGGGTCGAGCTCTCTGACGACGCCTCTCACGCACCAACTCAGGTCATCCTTCAGAAGTTCCTGCGAGCCAACAATGGCGATCTGGCGGGAGCCGAGAAGCAGCTGACCGACGCCCTCACCTGGAGAAAAGAGGTGAACCCGGCATCTCTGGTGACTCAGACTTTCGACAAGAAGAAGTTCCACAACCTCGGATTCGTTTCCAACTTTACGGACGACACTGGCAAGAAGGTCATCATTACCTGGCACGTTTACGGCGCCATCAAGGACAACAACTCTACCTTTGGCGACGTCGATGAGTGAGTATCCGCTGTATCAAAAATAGCCTAGGGTATCTCTCTGTTTCTAACCAGCTGTGCGCTCTATAGGTTCATCAGATGGCGTGCAGCCCTCATGGAATTGGGCGTGCAGCAGCTCAATCTCAATGATATCAAGGAGCCCCTTCCTGAGGATGGAACCGACCCGTATCAGTTGATCCAGGTGCACGACTACAAGTCGGTCAGCTTCTTCCGCATGGATCCTGTCGTCAAGGCTGCTACCCAAAAGACCATTGCCGTCTTTGCCACGGGCTACCCAGAGCTGCTCTACCACAAGTACTTTGTCAACGTTCCTGCCATCATGGGTTGGATGTTTGCCGCCATGAAGTTTGTCCTCTCGGCTGCCACTTTGAAGAAGATGCACCCCATGGCCTCTGGTACTTCATTGGTCAATGAGCTCCCAGCCCTCGCTACTTCTTTGGCTCCAGAATATGGAGGCACCGGCGCCCCAGTCCAGGAGTCCTTGACACTGACGACGGCTGATGTGCCCGAGGAGGTTAAGGAGGGAGATGCTCCTGCTGAGGAGAGCAAGCCTGAGGGAGACAGGCAGGAGGCTTAGGGCGAAAGAGGCTGAGGCTGGGGTTGGGGGCCTCGCGCCAAGATGCATTACATCTCGTCAAGAGGAGGAGTGCATGTTTTGTTTTGTTCTGTTTTGATGCTGTTTGGATTTATACGAGCACGGGCTTACAACCTGCTAGCCAGTCATTCCCCATTTATGCTTGCAATACCCCGATATCATGTCATGCACTAAGTATTGTGCATTAGATTCTCATTTTTGATAGTTGGCTATTAACAGGTGCGACGTTTGCCATGGACGTCATTTGAACTGTGAATTTGATACTAGTTCTGATGTAGTTTCTATTTCCTCGATGGTCATTTTCTTTGAGGTACTTGATTTACCTACTATTTGTTGCATTGTGCCAATTCAATGTACTATGTCTGATTTTGTGGTATTTCAGGCCAACTGGACTGTGATGTGGCAAGTGATGCTTTCCATCCATAATTTTACCTATTTCTCTGCTGGGCCACTACTCACTGAGAGACATTTGTTTCTTTTGTATCGACAAATGTGGTCACTTTATGAGTTTGCAAGACCCATCCTGCATCTTTCTTCCGCATTGGCCATTGTTTTCACGTCCTTTACGTGCCATTACTGAGCAGTTCGCCCCAATGCTTCTAGCCGCGCCATCAATTTGCCACTTGAGACTCACAGCCACGTAAAAAGGGAAAAAAAACGGCACTGAGATGGTAACACAGTCAAGTTTATAGCCCTGGTATTCTTTGACTCTAGTGCCAAAGATCCTAGCAGGTAGGTGTTTATTTGGTTGATAGTGCTGCGACGTTCACGTTTACCACAAGTCGACCCGCCTACGAAAGGAAGAGTGCAACCATTCTGAAGGCAAAAAATATTGCTGCCACTGTGATATATTGATGATGTCTCCTTGAGACTTATACTTCTATATTCTAGCATTTTTAGTAGTTGATTAGGTTGAGCATCGCAAGTGCGCGCCTGAGTCTATCGTGAGGGTGGCATCGTCAAATGAGAAATGGAGCTAGGCTCATGAGAACAGAGACATTTTGACTCAGGCTGAGGCTGGAAACCCTGCAGTCGGTGAGCGCCACGCGAATACGCCTGCGGATCAGATGATGCTATCGTTACCATTTTGACACTGTTGTGTTCTGTGATAGCAGTCGTCGTGTGAAGGATACCGAAGGGTTGAGCGAGTGTTTTATTATACGAGAAGACGGTACACGTTTAGAAATGGATGAGAGCATGAAACATCCAACAGCAGCTGAGAAAATCCAATCACAATTTATCACCAGATGTTTGATCGGCGATAGGAGTTGAGGCTGGGACATTTTAATTCTATAGGAGACGCAAATCACACCCTACCATAGACACAGTCGCCTCAGATATTGGGGGCACATTACATATAATCCAATTCCGTTGCCGGCCTGACATTTCTTTTATTTTATCACATCTCCAAATTTCATTTTCTATTGATTGTACTCGATTCACTGGCTCCTATATGATACAATCATCGTTGCATCGGCCGGCACGAGGCTATTTGCCCCCAAACGCAGGGAGATAAAGAGGCATTATCATAGGCTCGTCAAACGATGCGGAGTAAAAAACAAGGCAAGTTAAGGCCAAGCGAGGCGAGGTCGGATGTCTATCCAGCGCTCAAGGGAGGAATTCAGGAGATGAGTCTGGAGCTTTTTTTTTTTTCTTTTGGTAGTTTTCTGCTAGGATGCAACATTGGCCGGAACCAGGTTTAGTATTTAGCCCAAACGCCTCTCACACTCAGCTTTTTCAGCCGCTTGCCAACTCCCTTTTTTTCTCCTCATTTCTCTCTTTGAGAGTGTGCCCAGCTGGCTGTCGCGTTTAATTTCCCCATCTTGGTCCATATTGCTGCATCCCTGGAGAAAGATTTCAAACACTCTTCTGCCAACCTTGGATACAGCTCGAAGAGCGAACCTGATATATACACCTCAACAAGTTGTTGTTCGGTTGCAGTAAAAAATTGGCCTGCTGCGGTCTGGAAGAAGGGAGAGCTGTTATTCTCAAAATTCTGTCTGGAGAGATTGCCAACGCATTGTGCGTAAGTGGCAGAAGAAGAGACACACATCACACGCCACAGGAAAATAGAGCAACAGGACAGAGAGACTAGAGACTCAAGAGGATAAATATTGGTATGCTTACCTACGCAATATAGTCTCATCTCCTCACTTTCTCCAATCCTCAACCTCTTCACAACATTCACACACACGCAAAGTGACTTACGCTCTCCTCCTCCAGTGCCGGCGGTTTCACTGCCTCTGTTTCTGCCGAGTACCCCTCGCCGGCCTCAGCACTTTCAGCTTTGGGTTTGTTTGTCTCATTGCTTTTTGGCCACCGTTTGTGGCTCCCTCCACTGGTCCCAACCACCCCTGGAACCCGGCAGAAAGGCCTTGGCTATTTTCGTTGATAAAAAAAAAAGTGGCTGCTCGCCTCTCACCTTCGCTTTCAGGATTCTCACCGGTTCAATATTTCTGGTCTGAAAGTGCCATTTTATCAACTTGTGTGGGCACGCAAAATCATTACACTCTCAAGGTTGAAGAGAAGGAAGATCATTCTGTTCTCGAAATAGCTCTTGACCGTACTTCGGAATCTCACTCACGCTTATTTCGAGGCGGGCACATCTATCCACGCGCAATATAAGCGCGCACGTTAACACACATATCCAGACATCCACAATAATCTCCATCCTTTTAAGTATCCTCCTCCGCCACAGACACATCTACTTATACAACATACGCGGGCTGTCATAGAGAAGATACAACTATTTGTCGATTATCAACTTTTTCCAAGAAAAGAAGGAAGAGACAGAAAGAAAAAAAAGAGCCGTGGTAACTGCTGCTACTGTTACTAGCCCGCTGCTCTTATTACTGCCTCGGAGCTGTTTATATACCGTGGCCTGCCCTTCTTTCCTAACCGCCTATCCGCCGTGCTTATCTTTAGTCCACGCGCGCACCCGCGTTTTTTTGTCAACTTTCCGACTAACATCAACGTTAGACCTTTTTCCTTTCTTCATTCTTACGTTGCCTCTCAGCCAGCTAGCTAAGCTTAGCTGTTCTATCTACGCCGCCTTTCTTCTTCTTGTTCTCTTTTTTATTCTTTTGCTTTTTGTCTGTTCCCCCTTTTCTCCTCTTTTGGTTGGTTCCCCAGCATCTACCTATTCCTTATTTCTTCATTCCTCACATATCCAACCGCATCGCATATCCCCCTCTTGTTCTACTCCTTTCTGCTCCCTCTACTTCTTCCTGCAAGTTTTGCTTGCGAGACTTGCGTGCTTGCTCGTTTCCCCCCCGGCGCCCTCCCATCCTTCTGTCGACAATCGGTGTGCGTATGTGGGTGCACATGTCGCTATAAATCTCCAAAGAAGAGAAAAGAATCGCACATCTCCCAGCCATGGCCTCGTTGGCGCTGTTTGTCGAAAGCAGCAGCAGCTTGGCTTCTTCGGCCGACGAATCGTCCAACCTCGCGTCATCCAGCTCGACTCCTCCCACGACCGTCACCGACAGCGACTCCCTGCACTCAGACGCCTCCAAAGATGTCATCGCTGTGATTGACGACTCGACCGTTGTCGCCATCGCTCCGTCGCCTCTGCCTGTGGCCGAAGTGCCGTCGCCGCGACGCCCGCAGAGGGCACGTGCCAGCCTGCCCGTCTACAATCTCGCAAAGCTCAGCGGCACGGCGGCGCATGGAAAGAGGAGAAGCAAAGGCGACATCGTGGCCGATCGCCGCAGACGTCGCACCATTGCGGGCGCCACGCTGACCGCTGGCGACGCCAACCTCGGGGCCGCGCTGGAATCGAGCATTGACGCGTTGGGCCTTGCCGCTGCAGTCGCTTCCAAGAAGACGCCGCGCGCACAGCGCCTGGCGCGACCCTCACCGCGCTCGCTGCGATCCGTGGCGCGTCTCGGTACCCCAGTCGCTGGCGATGTCGTCGACTCGCCCGTCTCGTCCGCCGCCTCTAAGCTCGCCGCCATTGTCACCAAGCGAGGGCGCAAGCCCGTCGGCAAAACCGGCGTCAAGATGTCTCGCGAGCTGCGCCGCCTGCAGGACACCAAGGAGTTCAGCCACATCGACGACCGGCCTGTCGTGCATAGTGTCTGGTCCAATGGCAAATACATCGATCCCAACCAGCCTGTCGAGCGCCGGCGGCCGCGCAAGAATGCGAAAATCGTCAACTCCGAGATTGAGGTCAAGCAGGAGGAGCCGGAAGAGCCTGTGCCTCAGTTCAAGAAGCCTCGAGTCAAAAAGTACATGGACCACGGTCTCTATTCCGGCCAAGACATGCCCAAGGACATGATACGGGGACTGACGGCCGCCGAGAAGAAGCAGCTGGCGCAACTGCCTGAGCTGCTGCCCCGCAAGGAGAACAAAGTCATGCCTGCGCCCATCTTTGGCGGCTTCCGTACCCTGCTGGCTGGCCGCGACTTCAAGCTGCCATTCCATGTGTGCAACCCGCTACCGCCAGGCCAACCCAAGCCCGACGAGTGGAAGAAGATGACCAAGAGTAAGTTTTCAAGTCTCCTTTATTGCTTGCTTGCTTGCTTGCTTGCTTGCTTGCTTGCTTGTATGCGCCATCCCTTTCATAATCTCGCTTACTGACAAATTGCGCCTTCTAGACCGATTCATCGGCGAATCCAAGGAAATCTGGAAGAAGATGCCACACATTCTCGATTATCAGTCCAAGTGCGTGTGCAATCCAGAAGATGGATGCAGCGAGAGCTGCCAGAACCGAATCATGCTTTACGAATGCGACGAAACAAACTGCAACATCGGCAAAGCCTTCTGCACGAACCGAGCATTCGCTAACCTCACGGCTCGGCGAGCTAGAGGCGGCAAGTACCGCGTTGGAGTCGAGGTGATCAAGACGTCAGACCGAGGCTACGGCGTCCGCAGCAATCGCTGCTTCAGGCCTCACCAAATCATCATGGAGTATGCGGGTGAGATTATCACTGAAGAGGAATGCGAACGACGAATGAATGAAGTTTACAAAGATAACGAGGTATGTCAAGAACTTTCAACTCTTCTAGCTGTATTTTGTCTTTACCTTTTTCAATTGGCTAACACGTCTCTCTTTTCTCTTCCCCCTGCCTTTAGTGCTATTATTTAATGAGCTTTGACCAAAACATGATAATTGATGCTACGACGGGCAGTATTGCTCGATTTGTAAACCATAGCTGCAACCCCAACTGCCGCATGATCAAATGGATCGTCTCAGGGCAGCCTAGGATGGCTCTTTTCGCTGGCGATAAGCCCATCATGACCGGCGACGAGCTCACGTATGACTACAACTTTGATCCCTTCTCAGCAAAGAATGTGCAAAAGTGTCTGTGTGGACAGCCCAATTGTCGAGGAGTTCTGGGACCTAAGCCCAAGGGAGTCAAGCCTCCGCCCAAAGAGCTTATCGCAAAGGGGAAAGGCAAGGGGAAAGGCCGAGGAGGGAAGCGGAAGTTCAAGGACCTGTCAGGGAATGAGGAGAACCAGGACCCCAACAACAAGGGGAAGAAGCGCAAGACTATGGACAAGCCAAAGCCTATCAGGACCCTCAAAGCTGTCAAGGCATTGAAGCCCGTCAAGGGGCCAAGGGTCAAAAAGGCGTTGAAGCCAGCCAAGGCAGCGAAGCCTGGCAAGACTCTCAAATCCATCAAGGTGGTAAAACCAAAAGTTGCCAAGGCTATCAAGGTTGCCAAGGCCACAAAGCCCAGAAAAACCCTTCAGCCCACCACAAATGCAAAGACGACCAAGAGGCCATACAAAAAGGTCAGCATCAAGCTGGTTAAGAACACAGCAACGACCAAAGGCCAACGAAAACAGCGAGAAAGCACCACCATCACCGTGAGCGGAGCAGCCTCTGGAATTTCCGTCTCGGTATAGAAGCCCAATGAGGAGATGATGATGATGTCTATGGGGAGTGCATTGTTTCTAATGTCCTTAGGGCAACGAGAAGATGCGATTCAACATGGCTCCCTAGCCTTCCCGAGTGTACGATGACGTCATAGACATTCACTTACACGGGCTTTTACTTTCTTTCTGGTTCATTACGGATTTCATGTCATATTTGCGGGGACGTCCTCATATCAATTTCTAGATGGGCAATTGGCTGCTAGGAGACGTTGGGCAAACATTTTTTGCTCTTTTCTTTTCTCCCTCTTCAACTTTATGTGTGTTTCTATCTTAACCTTTTTTTTTTTCTTCTTGAGGATCAGGCCATGTTGTGATAGATTTCTGTTCACTATTCCTCTTAAGCTTTCTTGTATTTTCTTTTTCTTTCTGGTGAAGGGGAAGGGGGCAATTCCTTAATATTTCCTTCTCTTGTTCTTGCTTTTTTGATGGCGAAGGGGTGAAGGGATGAGTCGCAAAAAAGGGTTTGCTTTTCTTTTTTCTTTTTTCGCGTCTTTGGAAATTCTTGCTCTTGCTTGTCTAAAGTGTGTGTGTTATTGCATTTTTCTTTTTTGTAGTACAGTTTTGGAGTTAGAGGCGATTTTTTAACATATACGCGGTAATGAGAGCTGATGATTTTGGTGTTATATGCATGAGCTAAAGGTCTGAGTGAAATAAGCAACTTGCCTACATATCATGTCTGTCTCTATGTAGAAATCTGGAAGGATGCTAGGTATTGCTATACTATACGGCAAGCGTAGAGGTCTGAGCCTTGTACTTAGTATCATGGTGTATTGCATTGAGGTATTTGAGAAGCAGACGGCCTTCAAAGAGCATATACTGGAAGAGCTGCAGGTCTGAGGATTGCTTCTTTACATTTTGCTAGAAGGACGAAAACCTGGCTTTGTAATGACACACGATACAACGTCTAAAAAAACACCAGCGTAGCCAAGATTGAGCCTTGCATTTCAGAGCTTCATAATGCGTTGAGGTGTCAAACCACAGTCACGAGAACAGCTAAAGAGTGCATACTATGCCATAGAAATATATTTATAAAAGAGGGCGTTGGCTCTGATAAACAAGAGGAGTACTCGGAGCCACTATCTACTCGACATACATCCCCGGCTATCACATACTGAGTCTCAATTCTCCTGCACTAAATCTGGTCACACTGACACAAGCATCTCGTGCATACATGACCTATCCCTGGATACCAACGGGAGTTTGGCAGAGAAGATCTTGGCCAGCCTAACGAAGATATAAGTCTTAGCAACGAACAAAAGCAGGTAAAATTTTGACATTGATGATGATGACTTACAATGGGGATAACACAGCAAGCAGCCTGGTCGCCAGTCTTGGCGCAGATGTTTTTGAAGTCGACGCCGTCACGGGGTGTTTGGGTGGCTGTAGGATGTAGGATGGCATATTAGAATATACTCGATAAACCAAGCCCTTCTATGAACTTTGTTTGCACTTACGAACTTCGCAGCCGAGGCCAACAATGCCGAGGACCAAAGTGTCACAACACTGGGGGTTGCTGTAAAGGCCATTAGGACAGATGTTGGCGTTTCCAGTGCGAACCTCGACAGGGCCGGCAATGGCAGCAGTGGCAAAGAGAGCGGCGGCAGTGAAGAACTTCATCTTGAATATATTTTGTTGGGATAACTCTGAGATGAGAGAGTGTTGAGTTTGTCAGAAGTGCTGAAGTAGAAGAGACTCGAGAATGGCTCAGGTGAAAGCTAATGATGATGAGGATGGAGAAGAAGAAAGGTATCCTGTGGGAGCAGGAGATGGCATATTTATATTCCATGGACACGATTGCAAATCACCAAGTCCCCTCGAGGAACAGTGATCATCTCTCCTTGTTCGCGTCAGCCTCGACTCATCGCGGCAACACAAGCGCAGGAGCCGTAAGTATCCCTGCCTAAGCCTATCTTCCTTGGCACGGCTTTCCAACAAAGGTCTAGTGAGCCATTTCAGCTGCCCAACTTTATCATACTCTTGTCTTGCTCATTGTTGTTGTATCACCAATGCAAGCCTCTGCGGTGAGGTGGATATCTCATATGCAGTCGTGCAACAACACCGGGAAAGGGGGGTGGAGGGCATTGTGTCCGGTTTTCTCCTTCTTTCAGGTAGTAGTAATAACACAACGTAGAATAGAATCCTAAAAGGAAAGTTGAGTTATTACAACCCAAGCCCAAATGAAGCAAGATTTTCATCAAGCTGTGTATCCATCCCAAGGCCAGGGGGGAAAATACCGTATAGTGAGCATTACACTATATCAGGATACGACAGATCGTGTGTATAGAAGTACTATGTAAAAAGCCGAGTTATCATTCAATATCAGGTCCATGACTGAGTATTACGTTGAAGATATGCGAAGAGACTTTTCTTCGAATCTCTCAATGAATAGCCGCTGTATAAACAGATCCTGAGCTCGAATAGTTCACCTATGCGCCTCGGCCTCGGATAGTGTCCGCCTGTCCACTTTAGATGCATGCCACGGCGGCTAAACACAGTCTTGGCTCATGAATTGAATGTCTGTGCTTCCGTCTGACCGGCCCAATCAGCCGCAGAGGCCATCCATCACTGCCTCGGTCAATAGGTGTGGAAAGTAATTCTATACATTACATGTCACCTTCGAAATGTACAGTAGTCTTGCTGCCAGACAGAACCCTATAGGAGATAAAAGAGCCAAAATATAACGACGCTCTCTAAATTATTTTTTGATTATCAGTATCACCAGCAAACAAATGTACACTATTGCTTACAAGTTCCTTGAGGGTCAGCTTCGTTGACATCCGGCATATCGGCCCACCCAAACAAAGCATCTCTCAAGACTCATATCCTATTCGGATCATCGCAGCCCCAGGCATCAACTTTGGCAATTATCAATCTCGATGATCATACTGCATCTAGATTGGCACTTCCGAGCCAACCAGATCCTGCTGCCAGGTTGTCTTTCCCTACGGACCATCGGGCCATCAGCCCGGTCCCACTCGGTGAGGAGGGATCGAGTTTAATAACCACTCAAATCAACACGGATCAAAAGCCAGAAACCGCGTTTCTGGCCTGATTTTGGCTTAGTTTTGGCGTGATTCAGGCAGCACTCTCTGAGTTGTGAGTACCTACAAGTAGGTATCATGCGGTGCAACCCGGACCGGGGATCCATGTCCCGTGCCTGCGAGCTGAACAGAACAACCCAAAAACGGCTTCCAATTATCGGCTGAACCTCAGCTTGCCTCAGCTCTCTACCATCATAACGTCATAGATATGATCTATACGTACTAATTGCCTGTAAGGAAAAGCCCAGTTTCCCAAGTTTATACAAGCAGCAAGGGGGGAAAGTGGGATGTATGAGAGCCGAAGAACAAGCTCAAGCCAAGCCACTCAATCTGTTACTCTATCGTACTTAAAGTTAGCGGCAGTATTGTTTACCTGCAATCTCCCTTTCAGTTACTGCACATCACATCGCCCCTGGTAATGACAAGGACTTCGGGCTTTCAGTCCAACAAAGCTGACATCCAAAGCCACACGCATGCATAGTCTTGTCTCTACGTCAGAGAACAGTTTCCACATCTACTTGTAAGTTCTACCCAGTAGTATTCATTATTCATACCTGTACTATCTGATATGTCAGAGCTACAAAGGTATGTACGTCCGGGTACGCAGCGCTTATCTTGCTATTAATAGCAATGGTTACAATCCGCTGACCCGTCGGTAATGTGCCGATCTAGGTGATCATCGGTCAGAATAACAAGATGATACCGCGGAAATTGCAAAGTACTACAGGAAAATTGTGTCTGTATACTCTGGGGCCCTGTCAAATCTATCTGCTAGTGGCAAACTCTTGATTCCGAGCAAAGGGAGAATTTATGTGCTCCTATCATTCTAGTGGCACTTGGCGGCCCGCCCCGTCAAAATGATCCGGTTAGTTGCCGCCTCTTTCATGAATCAGAAGGAGAAACAGGGAAACGTCCCGGTAGGTGACATTGCAGCAGCCACTTTGTTCCCTATTTGTCGCCATGCATCAAATTGTGGCTGTTCTCTCGTGCCCTCAAGCAAGTAGTATTGCGGACCATGTTGTCCGTATATAGGTCAAGCTGACATCACATATGCCCAGCTGCCCCAAGCATGAGAATGGAGCCGGGGAAGAAAGCATCAGGCTATTGATAGAAGCTTTCCTTGGCAATAGGTGTTGAGAAGCCTGTACCAGGTAGCAGTAATGGCAGTGAAAGCAGCAGTGGTGATAGTATTTTTAGCTACCAAAATCCAAGTACTATCGTATGACAACATCAGCTCTGCACGTACGAGTAAGTGAGACCCTCAAAAAGCAATCTCATTGGCGAGGAAATAGCATGGATGTTCACGGGCTGTCGCGCCACGTCCAGGGATGTCGTCCACTCATATGCTTGCCAAGCCGTGCGGCTGTGGATGCTATTATCGCCCCTCGAAAAGACACTCGATTCTCTCAATCGTCTGCATCCAAGATGTCTGTTTTGTCCTCTGAAGTGAGACACTCGAATGAACCAGTTACCGGGGACGGAGAAAGCTGAATTTCATAGATGGAGAATCTCGGGCGTCGACTCGATGAGCTACTATGTAAAGGAGTAGTAATGATGGATCAGCGTTTTAAGTCGTGTAATGCAAATTTAACATTCATAGTACTACGTATATATGCAGGGGCAAATTATCTCGGCCATCAGGCAGCGTCTCATATTACATCAGCTACTGAGATGTCAGTAATAGTAGTGGTAGTGATACTCTTGTTGGGGGATTCCGTCGGACGGAGGAAGCCAGCTAGCAGCGGGTTGTGGGATAGCCGTACTTACCCTGTAATTTCGATGATTCGGGATGATAAGAGAATAACAGGGCTTTTAGGAGATGTATAGTGTAGAAGAGGGCGATGTTTGATCACAAGGCAGCTCTAGATGAGATTTCTCATTGCTAAAACGGGACGTGTAAAATGTGAGCATTCTCTTTTTGCTGCTTCAATATTTCTAGAGGCTCACTCTCTCGCTGATCAAGCGCCATTGTAAAATACCTGAGTAAGTAAGCAAGCAACATCGATCCGTGCCGAAATCTAAGATGGCGCAAGTATGCATGGAGGTAATTTGGAATTCACAGTTCAAATGAGATTATCTGCCTGTATTCTGAATATAAACTTCTTGGCGGCTCAGTTTCAGGAGGACTGAGTTTGCCATAGCTTCGCCATTTGACGATGCGCGATCTTAATTCGACATGTAAAGCATGATCTCTGTTCCCACTTTTGGCAGCTGTAGTGACATCATAAACATCTCCTATAATCAACTAGAAGAGTGAAGTATATGCTTTATTGAGTTACAACTTATGCTATTAGTAGTCGCTTTTTGAGCGTCGCAATGCAGATTGCTGTATCTTTATTCAGTTGCAAAAGTAGTACCTTATAGTGCATGTTTAGCTAAGTGTAATCATCAAAAGGTGCTAGCTATTATGGTCCAACGGTTAAGACATCAGTTTGTGGTATCACTACAAACCACTGAAGACCGAGGTTCGACTCCTCGTAATGGCACATTTTTTGCCTCCCTCTCATTTTTGTGAGCTTGGATTTACAGCTTCTCATTTTTTTTTTGTAACCAAAACTAGTACGTTTCCTTTCGAAAAAGTAACCATCTGGGAACGTGACAAGCGTATGCATTTTTTTAAACTAAGAGATATGGATTTGAGTCGGGATTTGCCCGCGAAGCTCAATCGCCAAGAGGTAATCTGACACTCCGCAGACGTCTGACCGCAGCAAAATTAGGAATTTCATTTGAGACTCATTGGGTCAAAGTATGCTCGTAACGAAAAGCCAACGGAAGGAAGGCCCACCATGTATCTGATTTCTTTCGGAAAAAGATAATAAGGCGTTTCCGACAAAGACCTTGCAATCGACCTCGTGCTTAATTGAATAGTAAGAACTATTAAACCACGCTCAAGATTTGGCGAATAACGGCACACTAAAAGGTAGCGCGGCATAATGTGAAGTTATAAGGCATCAATGAGTATGCCTAGAGAATCGGATGAACTAAAAATTAGAAAGAAAGGGAAAAAGGAGCATCGTGACTTCACAGCCACGCCTCACACTCAATTCTGTTCGCCTCGAATAAGTGGCAGCGTCAGCGCCAGCATTTTAGCATTTTTTCCCTTCCAATCCTACGGTCAAATTGTAAAAAGTTCTTCATATAGATTTGCCGTACCACTTTAGTACGTTCTGGTAATATTTCACCGCTACTGCGGGTGGGCAAGTCGAGACGAGGCTCAGCCACCTGCAGGTACGATCAAGAGCCTCATCACGTGAAGCCGACGATCTATTCTCGCCGAATCGCAGGGAATATATCTATTAAAGGTTTTAAGATGATAGATGATAGTAATTTTGTCTATGAGTGGTGCAAATCCTTTGGAGGCGACTGTACTAAGCACTTTTATGGGAAGAGCCTTCATTCGTATCGACAATCATGACGCAGCACATATAGTTTCATCGAAGTGTCTAGGTTAAAGAGTGTCCAACAAAGGATATATTCAAATGAAAGGCCCATCAAAACGAATGACACTACTCTAATCGCTATATAAAAGAAGTCTACCAGCCCTGATTCCAAAAGTCCGAGTGATTCCCACCCCACAGAGGGTCGTCAGCTGCCACATCCCCAGCTCGACAACACGAGCCTCATTATGCGCCTCAAATTTCCCCCATTTGATTCATAGCCAGCCCAATTGAAGATCCGCCGCTCGTTGTAGTATGACAAGTACAAAATTGATTCCCGATGATGTCCCCCTTTCACACCGCTGTTAAGTATATATATATATATATATATATAAGCGTATGGAAGGTGTGTATAGAGAATGGCGAGAAGTATGATGTATGCTGCAAAACCGAATCCAGAAAATAGCAGTCGTATGTGCCAAACCTAACGAGATTTTGCAGGTCCCACCGAGTCCACGAAAGTCTTGCAGTTTGCGCAACGTTGGTGTTGGCAGGTTGTATCAAGACACTGCGGTGTAGTTTGGCGCACCATTGCCCCCATGCCGCATCGGCAACAGGTCCAGGTGTCGACTGTTTGGCCGCCCATTGTGCAAAGAAAGTAAAAGGCAAAGATTGTCTAAAGTCTTGGACTGTGGTTTTGTATAGGCGATGTTTTGATCTGAGTCTGAAGCTTGTGATGGCTACTTTCGAGATTTAGGAACTTGATGAAAGGCACCTACCTTATTTATATGTTTACTTCCCATAGCCACCGTAACTATTCCAAAGAAGCTCTGTTCCCACACCGAGGATACGCCAGACGTTCGCCTTCTCCACGAGCTGCGCAAATGCCAAAAGGCAAAACGGCGCAGCATCGCAGGCCATGATTCGGCGAGAGAATGGACATTGACGTGGTTTATCGGTGGCCGTGTTGAAGGCAATCGGTAGCCTACCGGCAACTCCTGAAGTGTAAAAGTCTGAGAGTGAGCCAGGAGTTCTGGTTAGCTGAGACAGGGCCTTCCTCACCGAAAGCTGAGGTCTATCACAGCGAAAGAGAAATAATAAACGTAATAGTGATTATCCGCAGGGCCAAATCTAAGCAAGGCGGAAACTGCGCCTTCGCCTAACCCAAACATCTTGGAGGGAGCCTTACATGGTGTCATCGTCATGTGAAGGCCTTTTCGGAATTCGAAAGTATCATCTGCGCGGAATATTGAGACATTCTGGATCCGTGCGTAATAATTGAGCGAGAGATGAGCGAGCTCTGCGGCCTTTCTTGGGCTTTGGCCGACGACTTTCCGAGCATTCGACGAGGCTGTGCCAGGGTGCATCTCGATCTCGAATACTTCCTCTAGTAAGGCAACAGAGTCATTTACCCAAACACTATCGGACTTTGGGGTGGCCTTTTTTACTCTTTCTTTCAATGTCTTCACTTTTTTCTTCTTCTTCTGTATAGCAATTTTTGTACTCGTCTTCAGGATGTCGGGAAATTCCTCCTCAATACTACCGTGTTGCTCTTAACATTAAGCTCGTCGTCAGCATCAAAGTTGAAGAGATGAGAGAGTGAATCAGACTGAGAAAGAAAAAAGAAATATTGAAAAAAAAGAAGAAAGATAAGTGTTTGCTTTTTTTATTAAGTACGACATTTTGCTTGGTCACTAAGGAATACCAGCTCAAGCAGGATGACGACTCGTACTTGGTCGTGAATGTACGTACAGCAGCCGCCTGAGAAGGAAGTAAAACGAGACGAGAAGAAACTCAAACGAGAGTAAGGGATGGAATAGTTATATATCATCTTCAAAGACGCGTAAAGAAGCTACGTTGCTTCGCCATGGCTGCGACAAAGCCTGCATGTAACTAGGCGTTGGTAGAGCCTCATGATGGCTGCTCCAACAGCCTCAACATGGGCACCACGAGCACAGATGAATGGACAGACAACTAGGCGGGATAAACACCACCTTTCTCAGAGATAACAACGTGCGGCTACGAGTTGGGCTAACGAGGATATTTGGGTGTGCTGGCAATTATTCAGTAGTCAGGACTGTGCTCTATTGCTGGGCCATTGTATAGGACCAAAAACAGCCTTGCAAGAGCCTCATAGTGTGGGGTGGGCGTATGGGGTGGGGGATCAAGTAGACGGCAATGAGCGTTGATGCATCGAGCCGAGTCAAGTCCGAAGAGGACAGTAGGATTCCGAAATCATGGGTGGGTATGAGATAGAAAACGAACTATAAAACAGGAATGGTGTTGGAACACACTACTGGATGCTACAGAACAAGTATCGGATGTTAAGAGTTCTGCTGCCGTGTTTGTATTTCTAAGGCATGCCGGCAACAAACAGGGATTTTAAATTAGGGACGGGAAACGGCCAGGATTCGTAGCTGACAATGGGCCGTAGCTCCAGCCTAATGACGGTACCATTATAACATGCTTGGCCACTAATATAGTGCGTACATGTTAGAGGAGACCCGCCCGGGATCGGGATCGCATCTGGTAATTTCAAGATTATCAATGTATCATGCCCCCCCATTGCACACATTCGCAGCTTTTTCTCTTCCTGCAGTCTTCAACACCATCCAAAGCCGAGCAGAGCAGGCTGCGATCATGATACGGTCGCCATGCCGCGTCCGCATCACAGCACTCGCGCTGAGACGCGCTGGGCGGTGCGAATCATTCCTTTGTTCATCGTTGCCGTTCTAGGCGTGGCCACCTACAGCGTAGTTGCGAGGCTCTGTAGTAAGTTCGATATCTGGATCGATGAGAATCTTTTTGCAATGATGGATGATACATCCAAATACTAACCATGATCGCCTCTTCCAGTCAGCTACCTCTACCACAAGAAACACCAGTCCGGTGTTGTCACGGCGTTCCTCGTCCTCTATTTTCTATTCTTTCTATTAATGGCCGCGGCCTATCTACGAACATTCTTTACAACCCAACTGAACCCAGGCCTTGTGCCCCTTTCCTCCCGCGAGCAAACCGAACGTGAGGCCGCCGAAAAGCTGCGAAAGCGAAGACACAAACGCAACCGAGATGTCGAAGAGAGTGCCTACGTGCCACCCGATCCCAACTCGGACAGTCCGGGGCTGGAAGCCTTCTACAGCAAGGACGTTTTCGTCTGCGAGGTCGACGGCCGTCCTAAGTGGTGTTCAGAGTGCCAGCAGTGGAAACCGGATCGTTCGCACCATTCGAGCGATTTGGGCCGTTGTGTGAGGAAGATGGATCATTTCTGCCCTTGGGTTGGCGGCATAGTATCTGAGACGTGTAAGTTTTGAAAGAGTTTCCCATCACAGCAGCCCAAAGAATACGAAAAACGTAAAAGAGAACTGCATTTCTAACAGTTTATTCCGTTTTATTCTTTTTGGGGGTCTTACAGCCTTCAATTTCTTTACGCAGTTCTGTCTCTACACTGGTCTCTTTTGTGCCGTGAACCTCGCCGTGGGAGCGTATTCTTTCCATCAACACCATCAAGATGGGGATCCAACCGACGGATGGGCCCTCGCCGTTATTGTTCTAGCATGCGTCTTTGGTGCATTTACCTTTGGCATGGCACTTACTTCGATTCGATTCATCTTTCTAAACACCACAAACGTCGACATGCTTAAGAGGTCGAATGTGGTCGTCTTGGCCGTCCGCATCCCTTTGTCTACTCCGTCATCAATTAAATATCCAGTCATTGTGTACCCTCTTCGCGGGGCTCCGCACCGCCCCGGATCCGACGGCCAGCAACCCAGCAGCCAGTATGGCACCGTCTCTGCCAGAGATCAGCAGGCAGAGCGCAAGTTTGCGATCCTTCGGACGAAGCCGCGAGAAAACCCATGGGATCTGGGCATCAAAGAAAACTGGAAGTCCGTCATGGGAGACAACATAATAGAGTGGCTGCTCCCCATTCGTCACTCGCCGTGCTGTAACCACGAAAGCATGGAGAGCGATTATAAGCTCGGGCCTCTGATATCCAAAATAAGGAAACGATATGGAGCTCCCGAGCTTGAGACTCCTACTCGCAGTGGACATGCCATCGAATTGCAGGATAGAACCAGCCGGCGCGCCAGTGACTGATTGACTAATGACTGACTACGTCCTCTATCAATCTTCATTCTCACCCTTTTCATCATTCCATACCATTCCCAACTGGCAGGACTTCTACTTGCCGGTTTTGTTTTCTCTCGCATGGTGGCGTTACATTGATTTCAGCAGCCTATATCTGCTCTATTCTCTAATCGATTCCCCTTTCCTTATTGTTTCATTAGCTATGGATATAGATATGGGGGCCTCATCTGTGCAAATTATCCCTTCTTCTTACGGTACATGTATATACATTCTTTTTGAACGCGGTCCCCAGAAATTTCTTGTAATTATTGTTTTTTGCTGGTCTGGGCTGGACGGGGAAACGCATCAAAAAATCGGATTTCGCGTCAGGAATGTTAGACGGACGCAAACACACAGATACAGCTAGTAGCCGGCGGCGCTATGCAGCCGACAATCATGCATATACGGTAGCAAATCATTCCCAGGCATCGTCTCTGTTTACGACTGGTCAATTTTCTTTTCTGTTCTTTTTAGCATTGACCGCTCGCTCCCTCCAAAGAGAGACGGACACATGCCCTGCATGCTGCATGTCGTGTCGTGATATGGAGTCATCGATAACCGAGACTCTCCCCTCATTTCTCGGGTGATGAAAGAGCTGGAGCCTTTTCATGCAGGTGGCTGAGTTCATCGGCTGCATACACGACTCCCAAACTATCCCTTTTTATGTCTCTTATCGCCAAACTACCTATCATTTCTTCCCCCCCAAAACAAGAGAGAATGTTAACCGCTGCCCTGGATGAAGTATGAAGCACCCAAAGTACCGTATATACAGCCAATGATGGCTCGATTTGGGAAAAGTCCTCACCGATATCACTCCCTCGGCGACTTTGACTTGCCTCTCGCATGTTCATGCTAGAATGCTCTCTGATTTGCCCTTTCAACCAATCACCCCTGTCCATCACGTACTGGTACATGCGCGACATCTCAAGGGCGGGGTCAAACTTGCTGGTCAATGAGTGGGTAGTACCGGCGGCCATTGATACATCCCAACGGCCGTGCCGTATTGTTCCTGATGGCGTTATGTTCTTATCAAAGAATAGGTATTCGCGTGGCTCGGGCTTCGCTACCGCGTCAATGCGTACCTTGGGACTTGGAGAGTACCTATCCTACAACCTACCTACCTAGGTACTAGTAGTACTAATAGCAGCAGGCGAGATAGGATAGTAGGGTCGCGATCCCGTATATCGAGGCGTGAGACAAGGGGGAGAGCAAAGTAGCTTTTTAATACTTTTTTTTCTTAGTACCAGCTAATAAGTCAAAAGACAGCTGGCTTGATTTCCATGTCTAGGCAGTCTCCCAAATTTGGGCAGAGGAAAAAGACGCGCCTGGTGTAACCCAACACAACGGGTGTTTACGTGAACGAGAGCCCTGGCCACACAATCTGGGCGCCTGTCTATACCTGGCCTTTGATTGTGAGGGAACCAGAGTTGACCGAGAAGAATCTCCGCCGCCAGGGCAAAGAAGGCCGATTGTCAGAGAACCCTTTTGACAGAAAAGCCCCTCTTCTGGAATCTCCAAAATCTTGAATCACATGCGTCGCCTCTGCTAGGTACCAAGGTAAAGAGCTTCATGGAACCAAGGCAAGCTGTGGATGATGTACTAATCCAACGGCCTCAGTCAATATACCTACTATACCTATCCACTCATGTATCCATTTCCGATATTGTATGCCGATTAATTAAAGAAAAAAGAAAAGACATCAAAAAAAAAAAAAAAAAGAGAAGAAATAAAAAAATTTAAGATATATCCATCTTTATATTAGCAACGCTCTTCCATAATGGCATCTATTTTACCGGGCAGAGTCACCGAGGAACGCATGATGCAGATCCGCGCCAAGTCCAAGCTGCGAGAGAAGCTCGTACAGGCGGTAGAAACGGCCGAAGAACGGCTACAGAATGTGTACGAGCAAATCGACCTACTGAGGCAGAGACGATTCGAAATCGACCGGCAAATAATCACTTATGACAAGAGGCTACGTTTGAGGGGCGAGGTGCAAGACAACATGGCTGCTAGAAACGTCGAAGCTGAAGAGCTACGAGAACAGCTCGCCGCAGCTATCCACGAGCTTGAAGATTACGATGACACGATCCAAAGCAAGGTGCCGAAACATGTGTATTCGACCACTTCAGAAGAGGGATATCGTTACTGAGGGTACAAGCACAAGATTTTGCTAGCATTTGAGAAGAAGAAATAAAGAGATAGGCGTGTGTTGTACAAGACTCAGCGTGAGTTTGATACTTTTACGACTAGGTGATGTGGCATGGAAATGTATCGATTCCACCAAGACAAATAGTTCAAAGGAAAAAAAGTATGCAATTCGACTTTCTTTTCGCGTGTTTCCATCTGGAAAATAATGATAAACAAAAAGAAAAAAAAAAATATTAAGTCCTCCCATCTTGTCAGACCTGCCTAGGCGCCCTTTGCTGAAGCTGCATCTATTATTGATCGGACCTACCAGGTAGGTAGGTAGACACCTATCTTGGCTGGTAGTACTAGATACATGTAGCTTTATTATGTGGGGCTCTTTGCATTCTCAAAATAGCAAGCGAAACTCAACTTCGACATCGTTGCACGATCGACGGAGCCCCTGATCTTTTCATTTGATTGAATTCGTCTTGTTCATTTCAGAAAATTCTTCAGTCACATTATCTGCCTGGGCTGCGACTTTCATGTCTCCTCCATCGCCCGGCGGCGGCGCATCATCACCGCTTCACGATGCTCGCCGTTCACGCTTCACGTACCGTCAGCTTGCTCAGTTGGCGACTTACAGCATCACCACGCCTCTGCGCGTTATTGCCCACATAGATCTCGATGCCTTCTACGCACAGTGTGAGATGATTAGGCTCGGCGTTGCGGAAGATAAGCCTCTCGCTGTCCAACAGTGGTAAGACGATCTCTGGCTATACTCCTCGTGTGAAGCTGACCGAAACCCATATGCCCCAGGCAAGGTCTCATTGCCGTCAACTATCCAGCAAGGAAATGGGGCATCGGACGCCATTGTAACGTCGCAGAAGCCAAGAAACTGTGTCCAGATCTAATTGCGCAGCATGTTGCTACTTGGAGAGAAGGCGATGACAAATGGGCATATCGTGATGATGCAGCCGCCAATATCGCAACAGACAAGGTGTCGCTTGATCCTTATCGCTTGCAATCCAGGAAGATCCTCGCAACCATTAAAGAGTCTCTTCCGAAAGACCTTCAAAAGGTAGAAAAGGCAAGCGTCGATGAGGTCTTCCTAGACCTCTCGGCTCAAGTACATGCTGAGCTTTTGCGCCGCTTCCCAGAGCTGTCGAGTCCGCCTCCTTCTGGAGATGTATCCGACTATCTCCCTTTCCCATCTGCTGCCGCCTTAGACTGGCAGAGTGACAATCTTGTTGGCCTCGAAGAAGACGAAGAAGCCGTTGACCCAGACTGGGATGACGTAGTCGTACTGATCGGCTCCGAGATTGTTCGCGGAGTTCGAGCCCAAGTGCGGGAACAACTGGGATACACATGTTCTGCTGGCATTGCGAATAACAAATTAATTAGCAAGCTGGGCTCGGCTTTCAAGAAGCCTAATGAACAGACGGTAGTGCGCAGCCGAGCTGCAATGTCGTTCTTGACGGAGATCAAGGTGACCAAGATGCGAAATCTTGGTGGCAAGCTGGGAGACCAAGTCGTTTCTACGTTTGGTACAGAGAGTATCACAGAGCTGCGTGATATCCCTTTGGAGCAATTCAAAGCAAAGCTTGGCGATGAAACTGCCATTTGGTTCTACAACACCATTAGAGGCATCGATCATAGCGAAGTCAATTCTCGAACACAGATCAAATCCATGCTTTCAGCCAAGTCATTTCGTCCGTCGGTTAAGTCTACCGAACAGGCAACCAAGTGGCTAAGGATCTTTGCGGGCGATATTTATTCCCGTTTGGTGGAAGAAGGCATACTGGAACACAAGCGATGGCCACGTACAATCAATCTTCATCATCGTCACGCTGGGCAAACACGCAGTAGGGGATGCCCAATCCCCACAGGAAAGCCTTTGGATGAGCAAGTGCTGTTCATCCTCTGCAAAGAGCTGCTTAATCAGATTGTTGCCGAGGGCGCCGCCTGGCCCTGCGCAAACTTGAGCTTGAGTGTTAGTGGGTTCGAAGAAGGCGTCAAGGGCAACATGGGGATTGGTGCCTTTTTCAAAAAGAGGGACGAGACCCCTCCTCCATTACGGCCTTTCAATAATCCCGAGTCTGAGAGCGTGGCTGTAGAGCAGCCGAGCAAGAAGCCTCGACTGGATAAGCCCAATATCGAGCGTTTTTTTTCTAAACGAAGTTCTGATAGTCGTCAAGGCTCTCCTTCTGAGACACAGCAGCTGAACGTCGACAAACAGCAGTCTGAAAGCGCTGATCCTTTATGGCTTGATGAAGAATGGAAACAATCGGGCATGCTCGAGCCCGAAACTACGATGTCTAGTCACGAGAATTCAGGGCCAGAGGATCCATCATATCTGACAGACCTAACCTGTCCGAGATGTAAGGCTAGCTTCGACGACGAGGTGTCCCTACAGAGCCACGAGGACTGGCATTTCGCCAAAGATATCCAGGATAGCGAACGTGTCAAGCCCACATTTGCTGAGCAACCAGCCGCTTCCCGCGGCCATGGGCCGAAAGGCTCTGGCCCTGCTTCAAAGCGTGGGCGCCCAAGAACAAAGCGCGAGCAAGGGCAAAGCAAACTCAAATTTGGATGAGCAATACACTCACTACCATACTACTAGTGGTAGATGATCCTTGTGATTTCATCTTCGGCATTAAGCAAAAGATGACGAACAGTTTCCAAAAGAGAGCCCTAGAAACAAAGAACCCAGCTAGGGCGCTTGGAAGAGGGAAAAACCTTTTTCTTGCATGATCAAAAAGTCACGATGGCGAACTGCATTTCGCAAAGAGGGAACACTCCACCACCCGGTGGTCCACTAGATGGAACAAAGTTCAGCTCCGCCTGCCTTGGAGTTCAGCGGCTTCTTTTGCTCTGGGCTGGAAAATGGTATGGAAATGCTCATGCCTAACGATACTCTAACGACAGACACCACTTCCATTACGTGGAATTGGGTATCACAAATCTCAACCATGATGGGACGAAGCGGGGAATCAGATGTTACCTTTGCTCATAACCTGGATGGCTCATGCTACACTGCTCAAAGCCTCATTCTTTGTAAGCTTGTGGTCACCTGTTGTTCTACTAAATCAAAAAGCCACAAGGCCTGACGAACCTCTTCTGAGCGCGCATCTCAGATTGTTCATGCAGCATGCCGCTATGGGGTAAATCGTCGAACGCCATGATTGATAAGGTAATACTACTACTGCTGCTCCGTATCCTCCTACTATGGAGTAGTAGGAACTCACAGTAAACAAAACAAGAGACAAGGCGGAGAAGTGTGGCTGCCCGGTCCGCAAGGAAGCAGCCGCATTATGCAGTCATAGTATTGAAAAGCACATTCCAAGACATGGATTCAATCCCCATGATATGCCTCCAATGAGCACTGGTGGCATTGGTGGCATTGGTGGCAATCATGTCTGATGCTACCTTGAACGATTGGCCAAAGAGTGGATTCGCACGCCGCTAGCTGCATTAACCTGCTGTCGAACCAAGCTTAGGCTCCAATTGGCCACAAGCGTTGATACCCAACTCAACTCAGCCTGCAGAGCTTTTCTGTGACCCCCTCCTTCTTTCTAGCTGAGGTAATACTACATGCCATTTGCTGGGAGCGAGCGATCGTGAAGCACTGGCTGCAGACTTGAAGCGGTGGCTGGAGCCGATGCAGCTCGCAGGCGGCCCCTTCATTCATCAAAGCTCAACTTACGGCTACGAGTAAGAAGACAGGACTGCTGAGCTTGGGGTTACACAGATCCGAGGGTAGTTTTGGCGTGCATCCGGATGGTGTTAGCGTCTTATGCAATATGGAGAGACAGCACTAGCCCGTTAAACAAAGTTTGCTGGCAAGCAGTTGTGGAAAAGATGGGGTGCCATATTGGATGCTGATCGAGTGTACAAGACTTTTTCTCTTTTTCTTCTGCACGATATAATTTGTTCTCGGCGTCTCACTCTTGTTTGGCGCAAGGGGAATGAATACCTACTTATCGAGAGAGTGTCCTTTCTCTCTCTTTCTTTATCTCATAATTCGCATCCCCTTGCTCACAACTGGTCCTCCTAGCTTACTCTCCCTGAGCCTGATTTCGAATAAACGATGCGTGCCCAGCCGTAAGCCTGTTTTACCATGAGATCGCCACTTGATAGATAGTCAATATGTATAAGAGAAGGAAGGGGCAAGAACTGTAGGATACGTCGGACTTATTGGAATTGGAGGGGGTAAACGTAGACTTTTTTGCCTCCTATCCGGGCATAAAGTCTTGAGTGTTAAATGGCATAACCTATTTGCCACAAGCTCCTGCTCAGGCCTCAAGGCCAGACCACATGATGCTATCACCGATGACATCTCCAGGATCCAAATCCCCCGCTCGACCTTTCTCTGTGCCGCTCGATGATCGCTTGCTGTGGATGAGAGAGATACCGGCAATAGCTAGAGACGTTAAGTAGGATAGATACATGTGCTGTAGGAATGTAAAGACTGCACATCTTGCCAGTCTGTACAAAGGACGTTATGTAGCCTGCATTTCCTTTTGGTGAACGTGGGCCAATCTTGTACAAGTACCGCACCCTTTCGGACGCAGACGTGCATATACGCAGGCACGCGCGCGCAATGCCGCAACGCGCACTTCAATTAGGAACTGCTTCTTTTTCCTCTTCACACACTGCGACGCTGCTATCCGCGGATGGCGAATCGAAAAGATTGCGAAGGCCCGAGGTTGATTTGTGAATGAACTTTTACATCCGAAATCGTAATAGAAGCATGAAACTCAGTGCGGGACAGCGGGAAAGGCGACGATCGAGCTTATGCCAGCCAGGAACCATCGACTTCGCCTTAGCCGTCGGCTATCCATCATTTCCCGCCGACTGGATATCGTGATAGACGCGATGCAAACGTGTATAAATCAAAAAAACCGGTTTGGTGAAAGCGCGAGACGATGTGGATACAGGTACAGGTACGGGATATTACTGTACAGGCACAGAGGCACTGGCGGCAGATGAGGAAAACAAAAAGAAGTAAACATTGATTTAACAAAAAAATAAAAAATAAAAATAAAATAAAATAAGAGATGCGGCTGCATATTCTCGCAGCGGGTAGCAGATGCTAAAAGTGATTGATGGATGTTATGTAAACATTGCGGAATGCCTGGAATCGGTCATACAGAAGCCAATTCTGCACCTCGGTGTCAGAAATCGCTTCGTTCCAAACGTAAAGGCTCCAGCCAGGGCGGCCCATTCGTCAGACCCGTCAGGCCATTCAACGGCGTTTGACGCGGCCCCTCCTCATACAAACTTGCTCCATCCCCCTTGGGGCGACGTGCAGCGAAGCCCAACATCGACGACGTCCGGGCGAGGCGAAGCGAGGCGGCTTTTGGGCTCCAGGACTGGCTGCTTCCAGGGCCTGGCCGGGTTCCATCAAATCGCCTTGACACGCCGCCAATGGGCGTCAGGCAAGGCGTGAACTCGGGTAGGCACCGCGGATTAGGTGCTAAGCAGGTCCCCTAGTTGTGTCACCACCCAGGTACTAGGAGCAATGCTACCGCTAGCCTGGGAATGAAGAAAAACGCCCTGCGTCAGGCCCTTGATAGGAGCCCGATCTTTGCCGCGTATCGTCACCGGGTCGAAAACGAACGTGTTTGTGTGTGAAAGCAGCAGTTTTCAAACACTCTGATGGGCGAGATGTGTCCAAGGAGGCGAGAACGAGGTGTTGTTTTTTCAAATGCAGTGTGTGGTGTGTATCAAGAAGTGTGCAAGTGCATGCGCGTGTGTGCTTGAGCCGTATTACTCCGCGTGCTCCGTACCTATTGGTACTGCTTCTGCTGCTGTGCCCTTTGGCTTATTATGTAGGTAGGTAGGTAGGTAGTTGTGACTCTTGATGCCACATACTGGCCTGTAACTCGTCGTAGCAAGTCGCATTTATGTAGGAGTCAGCAGGCAGCTCCATCTCTCTCCATTCCACCTCGCCCTCTGTCCTATCCCAACCTCTGCCAGCCCATCCTCCCCCATTTACGGAGGTGGCCCAAGTCAGGCCAGGCCAAGGCCATCCAGGCAGCCGATCACAGTCCAGCACCCACCAGCCCACCATCTCGTCCCAGTCGAGCAGCAATCAGCAACAATCAGCTGCAGCCTGCGCCGTGCTCCGTTCGAGTTACTATGTACGAGTACATGCTGCGCTGCGGTGGCCACTGCAACGGTCTGACAACTGACTGAACAGGGTGCTGGAGTGCAGACAAGCAGGAGTGCAGGAAGCAAGGCGACAGAGCCAGGGCAGGGGTGTGTCTATGGTGGAAGGAAAAAAAAAAAAACGGGATCTGGAGCCAAGCTCTCGACCCAGCCAACGAAGCTCCTTGCAACATTCGGCAGCTCTTTGAGAGGTCACCAGCGTCTCTGTGAGCTCCTCATTTGCGCCCCACCCCACCAACCATTCACACCAGATCATCCGCCTTTTCTTCACTCTTCAAGGCCAGTCAACGCTCGCTCTTCTCTTCCTCCTCCTCTCCTTTCAGGACGAAGTCGACTCTCTCTTCTCGGCTGCACTGCAGGCCACCCCCCTTGTCCACACTCTTCCTGAGTCTCCCATAATACCTCCATCTGTCGTCTTTCTATTTGTTGGTATTCCCGCTACTGCTTCATTTAGCAGGCGGTTTTTCTGCGCTGAGGTCCATCTTTTCTCCCTCACGCATTTCTCTTTCTCTTCTACTCTCCTACTATCCTCTCTCCTACTCTCGCTTTGGTTCTCTCCTCGTTGCATTGCGCTGCCTTGCCTTGCCTTGCCTTTGCCTTGTACACCATATCGACTGTATTTTCAGCAACAAGAGTCTCTTCAGGAATGTCAACAACAATGTCGCGACCCACGACCCGCATGAACGAGTACTTTGTGCCCCGTGATGGCATCGATCGTGAAGTAATTTCTGCTGATATCTGCCGCTATCTGGGCAATGATGCTTTGGTGCGACCTGGTCACTATGAGGTATGCCGATTTCGGTAACAGTATCAAGCAACCTTGAGAAAAAGTTGAGCATCCGACTTGACTTGGATTTGCTGACAGTTTGTTTTATCCAGAATCCACAAACTGGCCAACCCGTCCAGGGTTACTACATTACGGCGTACCGCAACTTGACGACCGTGAGTGCTTTGCTTTGTTCTGCTCTTCCCCCCCTCTTTCAGTCGATTTCATCGATACCGTCATAATATCTATCAAATCTGCCGGACCATGTTACTGAAACTTGAATCGCCTCGACCCGTAGGCCATGATTGAGGATCTCAAGGCCGACTCGGCTCGGTGGGACAGGGAACGCCGCGCCCAGACCGCGCGTAACAGCAGCGGAGGTATCAGCGCCTCGAGATATGCCAATTCTGGTGCCCCTAGACCGAGATCTAACTCTCCTCCAGTCCAGTACCGCTATTCTGAGACACATCAGTCTCGGCAGCATCATGGCCCTACTGAACCCCCTTTCCGAGATGATTCCTATCCTCCTCGTGATGGTCTATATGACGCCCCAAGGTACCCAGGAACTGGCGCCCAAGGATACAATGGTGCCTCCGGTCCGTACCAGCCTCAGCAGCAGCCGCCGCCGCCGCAACAGCAGCAGCAGCAGCAGCAGCAGCAAGGCTACGCTCCTCCCAGTGGCAGTGGCGGCGTGTACGGCGGCAACGGCAATGTCGGCGGCTTCCAGCAGCCTCAGCAATCTCCCGGACCCGCTGACGCCAGATATGGCGGTAACCCTCAGGGCCCGATGATGAACCAAGGATACCAGAATCCGGATGGCGCGTATGTTACTACCGGTGCCAACATGCCTCCCAGGAACTATCCCAATGATGCCTATGCCGGTGGCCACCCTGGATCAGCTGTCCCACCACCTCAGCAACCTGTATATGCTTCCAACCAGCCTGTCCCACAAGGATATCCCGCCCCCAACTACCCATATCCTAACCAGGCTCCTGCGGGCGGTATGGCGTATGCTACACAGCCTCAGGATCCCTTCTTCGGCCGAGGTGCGTCTCCCAACAAAAACCACCCCAAGCCTTCATCCAGTTTGAATTCGCTTGTCTGATTTTGTAGCTTCCCCAGCAGGCCAAACAACTCAGCAGCAGCCACAAGGGTATGCCTCACAAGGACACGCGTATGATGACACTCCCCCTCCAACTCGCACTTCCGTCCCCCCAGCAGAGAGCCAGACGCCGCCACGGGAATCAAGTACTCGTCTAAGTGACCGGGAAAGCGACAGGAACCATCGACCACCACCTCCTCGTCGATAGATGAGCTGAGAATATCTACTTGAAGTAGCATCATCTCTTGATCTGATCTGATCAAAACCACTTCGGTTAACGCTCTCTGGATCTGAACATCTTCATCTTTCCACTTGCCAACTCGATCAGATTTCCGGATACACATCCGTATCAACTCTTTAAGGACCTTGGCAAAAAAACAAAACAAAAAACAACCGAAGATTTCAGGAGAAAAAAAAAATGGTTCCTAGACTGGATGGCCTTTGCTTTAATTTGTTGTTTCTTTTCTTTTCAACGGCTCTTTTAAAATCTTATTTTTCCGGACCATGGGCAGAGATAATCACCAGGAGACGCGCCAAGTTTGATGATTTCTATTTTGTTTTCGCGCCTCGCCATTATCGTGGAATCTTGAGTTTGCCTTTCTCATATCGATGTTTTTCTTTTCCTTTCTGTTGTTCTCTCGAGGAACTTTTTTCACAAAATGATGCATTTGGTTTTGGAGAGGGATGGGTCAAATACCGAGCTTGCTGCTGGCTACAATGATAGCCTTCTTCGACGAATAACGCCTGCATATGTTTGATAGCACTAGCTCCTGGCGCAAGGTGGTAAAAGGGAAGCACATCTGCGAATGCTTCTTGGGTGGTGGACTGTCTTTGAATCTTGCTGCCCTGGATTGACCATGGGCGGAGTTATTTGTGTTGCCTGGACTCGATTTCCCTTGGCGATCGCTGCATTCTCAAACGATGCTGGTTTTGTCGATCATTATGCCATTTAATAGAGTAACAAGGCTGGGACTCCCGGGCAGCAAGGTGAGTCATTATGGTTTGTAAATATTATCCATAAACCTGATTGAAAGGATCATTATTGCCACTTTTTCTCTGCTTTTGCGTTCCTGTTGTTTTTTGACTGCTTTTCGTTTTGACACAATTGCCACGCGGACTTCCATGGGAGCAAAGGTATCAGCCATCACTGGAATTGATGACCAAGGACATTTGCCTCGGATAGTTTCATTTGACTGCTTCGCCAGTCTCCAATCTGGATTCATTGGTACCGGAAACTGCTTGCCTTGGCGTATTAAACCAATCGCCCATAGTTCCTGATGTAGGCGAGCAGCCAACGTGCTCTAGGAAGATACAACGCTTTGCGACGTTTCCCAGTGTCATGTAATTTCGTCTTAGCGTTTGCTCACAATGTCGAATTCTCGTCGCCCATTCAACAATTTCGATGCCGGATTCGCTTTTGATGCTTGTTCAACTGTTCCGTAGCCTTTGAACAGTTAGCTCCTGAATTAAATCGAGCTCGCCGCGACTGGCACCTACTGATGGTGATGCGGACGGCCGATACTCTGGGCGTTTGTCACCTCGAGAAATGGAAGCCAGTGCAAGATCCCGAAGCACTCTACTGCTGTAACTGGAAACACGAGAGCTGCTCGCGTATCTGGAAAAGACGGGAAGTAGGAAGGCGTCTAAGCGAGTAATCGAGTGGAATATGACTGAATAGCTTAGTATCGGAAGATTCATCACAAAGATATTGAGAGAGATGACGAAGAAGAGATTATGGAGAAGAGAAAGAAATAGGTCGATGGCATTTTTTTTTCTACGAGCTACGCAGCGGTATTACCTGCCTCATGATCCAAGCAGTGGTAGTTCCTCCTTCCATCTTTTCTCAGGTGATTATAATCAACAAAGTTTTTTCACCAAGGAGCTCTCCTGGGCTGTCCACAAATTCCAATCACGTATTAATAACCCTTCTTAAGTTAAGAAGAAGGAGCAATATGGCTGATGGCTGATGGCTGATAATTTTTTTTTTTTTTTTTTTTTTCATAAATCCCATTTTGAGTGTGAAGGGTTCTGATCTCACTTTCTGAGGGTATACAGAGAGGACCTAGTGGGTTTAGCCGCCATATCGAAAGTCATGCTACTAAGTCAGCCTATCCCCTAACCGACCACCCCCCCTAACCAACCACCTATATCTGCAAAAATCTGGATTAAGAAGAAGGGAGAAAAATAACATAATAACATTATAATAATATTTTTTCCTATTATTTCTTTTATTTTAGCTATTAAAAGTAGCAGAGGTTTTAAAATTTAATTAAAGCTATTAAATTTAATATTCTTTAAGGCTATAGCTACTTTTTTAATTAATTCCTTATATTTATTATCTTATTAATTCTAATAAACTAACTATTTAGATTTTTATTAACCTTTTATTTCTTTTTTAGCCTAAGATAATTAACTTAATGCTATAGAATTTAAATTTTAGCTTTAGTTACTATTAGCTTTATATTTTAATAGTTTAAATAACTTTTAATCTTTTAAAATAAT